>JAVJGI010000001.1:98454761-98517865 GCA_035590275.1 Ibycter americanus | reverse complement strand
ACGGCCGGCCCGCGGCGCGGGGAGGGGCCTCGCTGCCCTGAGGGGCCGTCGCCGGCCGCGCCGCCCCACTTGTGCGTTCCTACTTTCTCAAGTCCTGCTGTAAAGCAACGTCTGTTAAAAACAGAAAAGCAAAAGAAAAGAGCCTTACCCAAACACGAAGCTTCACTGTGCGCACGTGCTTCCCTCCAGAGAGAGGGAAGCCCACTGCAAGCCCTAGCATGGAAGAAAACCGCTTGACCCACCTGTATTTCACCCAGCTCTAGCCCCGTTACTGCCTCCTCGCCCTCTTGTTTTTCCTTTTCCTTATGCACACTTCCTCAGCTTCATCTAAATGTAATTCACGGCCCGTATTTTTATTCCTATTCATTTAATTTGATGCTTTCACCTGGGTATCCTGGATAACTTCAGCTGGCATCTCTTACTCCTTCTTGTGGCAAAAAATGTAAATATTCGTGGCCCAGCAGTAAACGTACTTTTAATAATCTTTGGTGCAGCTGTGGCATACAGCAAGCAAGGTGCAGTTTAGTAAGCAGTATTTTAGTATTTGAAGCATTTTAGCATAAGAAGTACAGAGTGCAGAAATCACCTAAGCAGGAAACCACCCCCATTCTGTGACAGGGCAATGCCTTAAAATGGTGACTGCTTTTACAACCCGTTGCTTTTATCCTGAGAAATTAGGTTCTGATCCTTCAGGCGAATACTCGCAGCGAGTCCTCTCTGGCTGGCTAAGCAGCTAAAATCAGTGAGGTTCTCTCCGTTTGTGGTCAGTTACTGAAACAGGTGTCAAAGTTTATCATTAGATATTACCCTAACTAAAATCAGTAAAACGTATTTTGGCTGATCCTTAAAAGCCTGTTGTTCATGCAAGACATTATTCACAGTCTGATAAGCCAAGCCAAGTCAGGAAAGACTACCTTAACGGAGGGATTTCTGATGAGGAACTGCAGAGAACTTTGCCAGGAGTATGTTTTGTACTGTCCTGGTTTACATGATTTTATTGTCAGTAGCAGCTAATTCAAATGTGGAAAAAGCAGAAACAGAATATCATATGGATACAACTTTAACATAATTTTTTCTCAGAAGAACGTAAAGAAGCATTTCTCTATGAAAAACTCATTCAAAAATGTGTAACAGCTTTAATTTTTTTCTGCTTGATTGTAAATTCTGCTAAACAATACAAATACTTGTTAGAGTTTAAATCTAAGTATCCAGCAGACAACAGTAAAGCACGGCAGCTAACAAATATTTCTGTCCTGCACTTGAATTTGTGTATAATGTGTGTATACAATTAATCTGATTTATAAGAGAAAGCAGATACAGCAAAGACAAAAGCTATTTCTTTCCAAGGCAACTTTTACTAAGGGACCAAAACCCAATCCCATCATTCATAAACTACCAACATTTGCTGTCTTTGAATTGTGAAGAAAATTTGAGTCTGATGTAAATTAGATGGAACTTGAGATTATTTGGAAATACTGACAAGTAGGATCTGTCCTTTTTATCAAATCCAAACAGGAGTGTATATGTTATTTGCATAATATGCTCTGAAGAAAGTTCTGGAAGTTGCACATAGAACCCATTGGCAGAGACTTCCATGGATAAGAGGTAGAAGTCAGATAACAAGGTGATAAATATGGTAAAGAAGTCTGGATAGAATAGGTTTTGCTACAGTTATTCTTATTCCTTTGAAATTTGATTTCTTATCGTTGTAGGTACAGTATTTCAGTACCAGAATTTTCAACAGAAGCTATGCCTAAGATGATTTTTTGAGGCTAGCATTTTAGAAGGACACCAAAGGAGTTAAATACACAAATCACACTCAGATTCAAAGAACCTGGCTTAGTTTATTTCTTAATGCATTTATAGTGAAAATATGGGTTGCTGTGAACAATTTGTAACAGCCCAATTAACCCCAAACACAAAACCAGAGAAGGGGTGTGTCTGAAGGCGAGGGAAATTGTATATGGAGTCCTGAAAAAGGAAACTGTAACATTGAGATTACAAAGTATGGAAAATGTTATTACCTACCTATGATACAGTCCAAACTGTGTCTCTAAACACGCAAGCAAAGGCATTCCATAAATGTTAAATTAGATGCAATCCTGAATCTGTTTGGATTTTGTGATTTTTCTATTGCTCCGGAGTGGGTTTGTATGTTTGAAGTTAGATTCTGACATTTTATTCATGTTGATTATTACACTGCTCCTCAGATTATCCAGTTGAAGTTAAGAAGGTTAGTTTGCAGAAACTATGTAATATGAATGGATGGGAATTTTGTCCTAACAGTTCTGTTCTCACTAACATTTATGGAAATTTCATCCCCCAAGGCCAGGTCCTACTTTGTCAAAGGGTTACTCAAGTGAGTAAGGAGAATTAGTTAGGTATTTTTGTTTCCAGTGATTTTTACCACTAGCTTAGCCCTAGACTTTAGCACATCCTAGTAACGATGTGTCAAGGTATTTGTCTTGAATGTAGGGAATGAATAGTACGAACTTCATTTTGAATAGTATGTAACTTGATTTTGCATAGGTTCTGTCACAATTTTTTGTTTTCTACTTGTAGTAAATATTTCATCAACAGATACTTTTAATGTAGTTCCCTGACTTTGTTTCTCTGAAGGAATCTCAGGGCTTGAGGTCTTTACGGGCTCTTGCAACTTGTAATAGGCAAAACTGAAATTTTCAGTATTATATGTAGCATATTCCCTGCAGTAAATGTAAAGAAATAAGGAACATGCTCAGAAACAGAGTGACCGTGGGCCAAAGTTGACTTCTTAGGGTCAGTCAGCCTCCTAAAATTTTCAAAAGTACCATACAGTGTATATTAGGCTGAAAATGCAGCCTACACTGAGGTCTCTTATAACCCCCTCTTTATATTTTGCCAGCCACAGTGTTGAAGTCACATGCCAACTCACTGACCCAATGCTAAAAAATGAATGCAAGAAAAAAATAATCCATCAAATCAAAGCTCAGATTGCTGTGTGCAGATAGCAACTGATAGCGGATCTCTCCAACCTGTATGCAGGCATTGAGGTATTTTGTACAATTTGTATTTTGTCAGTGCACTTATTGCATCCATGCAGAAGTTTTGTACAGCGAATATATCTTATCAGCATTTCTCAGTTGAAAACATGATCATATACTTTGAGGAGTAACATATTGTGTAGATGATTGAGTGTTACAATAAGTACTTACAGCTATCCAAATTGCTATTTTTTGTTAGAGAATGAAAAAGCTATAAAGTTGTCTTATACTGAGCATGGGGATGTATAACATTAATTATAAAATGGAAAACAGTTGAAGTACAAGATTGTACACATTTTTTGCCTAATGTGAAAATGTGAGGTTTTTTTAAGGCAAAACACCCACGACTCACCCCCAAATTTTGTGCTATGTAGACTTTCAATAACAAAAGAAAATAACCTGTCAACCAACCCTAGACTGTACTGGAATCAAGAGTGTGTCAGAAGGAATAATCTGATAGAACTTTAGAAAACAGGTATTGGAACTGTGATGTTGCCAGCAGTTTAGCACTCATGACATAACTGAGTATAATAGACATTGCAGCCTGTAATCTTGATTTTAATCATTCCGTAATGAAAACTAGTCTTTGACCACTACTCTGTAATTTAGCCAAAACCATAGATTGTCCTTGATACATGTGAGTGGGTTTGGATGTGATCATTTAACGCTAGGTCTACTACTCGAAGGCCCATTTAACTTGCCATGTTTTAGCTTGCCATGTGTTGTTATCCTTGGCACTATATCATACAAATGACTCTGTCTTTCAGCATGACCTTAAACAAGTCACCTACTCTATCCCTCAGTGTCCTTATATGTATAATGGGATAATGACACCAAATAGTTTCATCAAGTGCATGGACACATAGAGGAAAAAAGCTACATATGTATTCTACCATTATTTAAAATTAATAGGACTAGGTGAACACATAGCTTTCTCATTTAATGTATGCCTCTCTGCTCGCTCATTTGTAATTATTTAGAATTAACACTTTTCTTAACTCATTTTCTTTAAGTATAGAATTTTAAATCCTTAGAATGCAATCGTGCCTGGTTCACTGCAAGTGTCCATACTGAAACTGCATTCTGTATTGTTGCATGTATACAAGATTCCAACAGAAAGAAAAGGAGAGTGATGCACCTCAAACTCTGCCAGAGATCTGAACTCACAGAAAGGAATAGAGTGAAAAATGTTCAGCATTCAGTTTTATTCCATCCTTGTACCTGGGTGCATTATCATCTCTCTTCTGTCTTCTGTGCTTTGTTTTGCAGTTATGGGTATTGCCATTTAAAGTGATTTTATTATACTTCAGTGTCAGCATTTATCCTTGAAATAGAGATACAACCTGTATCTCTTACAGTTATTCATTTGTGCTGCATGCAGACAGCATGGCATGGGTTTACATTCAGTACATCTGAAATGTATTTTTCTACCATAGTGCTTGGCATTGTCATCTTTTTGGTTGACAAATGTTTTTAACAGGGACTTAGGATCACAAAATACCATTATTTGCAAAAGGAACCAGCTCACCTAGTGTGATCACTGATCCTTCCTAGCTATTATACTCATGACTGTAAGCAACATACGCAATATGTATCTATTGCATGGATCAAAAATTTGGGGTGCCACGGGTGGGTATCCTTCAGTTTTAGGTCTGAAGATACGGGGTTTTTTTTGACCAGAAGACCACTCCTCAAAATACAATTTAGAATGTAAAAAACCAGTACATATTCAAAACACTGATATTGAAGGGATTAAATATGTGGCCTTCCGTCCTACCATTCAACCCTGCTACCAAAATGAGGTAAATTTTGGTAACCGTGGAGACAAAATGCTACGCGGCTAACGTGGTTTTAGGTATTTATTGTCTAGTTCTGTTCACAGATAGTTTAGTAAAATAAGGGAAGTATCTTTCCTCTGACTCCTCCCTTTGCCAAATTTATCAATGAGAAGCTTCATGGAAACAGGTCCAGAAAAGCAACTATAAGGTAAAGGGCATATAATTTAAAATGGGACATTTGATAAAAAGCATATAGGGATCTGTGAATCTTTTCAACATTTTAATTTCTGGTTGCAAAGGCTTCACCTGACACATCAGCTTTAGAAAAGTCATGCCATTAGCTGGATGCAAATTCAATTTTCTGCATTTACATAAAAAACTTACTCTATGTGCATGCAAAAGCTTTTCCAAAATTTTCAATAACTGAAATTTTTGAAGAATCTGATCTTTTTTCCTCAGTGTGCTAAAAATCTCTATAATAACACTAGCTGCACTGAGTCAGACCAAAGGCTCACCTAGCTTGTTTCTGACGGTGGCCAAAACTGGATGCCTTGGGAAAAGTACAAGAGTGCAAGTGTGCAGTGATAGTCCTTTCCCAGGCTCTGAAAGACCTGAAACTCAGAGAATCCCTGAGCCAACAATTGTATCATTGTCTTTGATGGATTTCTTTCCCCTGAATTTCCCCAGTTGTTTTTGGACCCATCTATGTTTCTGGGCATCCACAAATCTGGTATATATTCTAAGGGTTTTTAAATTTTTGTAATTCAAAAACTGTGATAACTATATTATAGTGGTCAGATTTTAAAGATGTCCATACTTGCAGTAAATATACAAATTACCAGTAACATTTGGGACTATTGGCTTCCAGAGATGGAAAATGCAAATATAACTTCATCATTTGTGGAAAGCAAATGTGAGCAGAATTTGAACAAAGCCAAGACTAAGTATTTGTTTTCATATAGCAAACACTTACTGAAATCCCTGACAGTATTTTTTTTTTTTTAATCTGTAATGTTTATTTTCTTTGTTTCTTTGTTTTATCCAAGCATTATAACCTGAGACTACATACTCTTGGGAAGGACCATGATAGACTAATTACGATCTCTAGGTTCTATTGCAATAGAAGTCTAAAGCAATAATACCCGTGTCTTATGTAGCATTTTTCATGAGTATATATTGTAGCATTTACATACATGAATAACCTTTGGAACAATTCATCCGCAGGTGTTTCTGATCCCTCTTATTCCTTCTCTTATATTTGTATGCATAAAGTAAAATAAATCAAGATATCTGGGTAAGCTTTAAATACATATACCATGAATCACTCTAGCATGTTTTCTGCAATGTGAATTAGTTGTCCTAATACGTACCTACTAGCTTAAGAAACAAAAGTTCTGTCAGATACAATACATTTCAAAGGTGTTTGTCACTTTACTACTGCATATTTTGATTTGCTTGAAGTTAAGGCTTTGAAATACTCAACATCTCTTGCAGGTTGCATTCTGAAAAAGGATAGCTACTTCAAAGTGCTGTGCCCAGGATAGATTGCTAATCCAGGTGAACCCCCTGACGCTTAGCTTGAGTCCAACCATTACTTTAAACACGTGGTAACAATTGTTAGACTCTAAAGTTGTATTCAAAATACCAGATCTGTTGTGACTGTACATGTGAATGGTCATATTAATACCGTATTCGCGGACAGTCCAGACTGGGGTGACAGCATCTGACTAGGAGGCACAGAAGCATCTTTTAAGGTGGATTTAAGCTGGAAGTTCTGAGTGAGTTTTGTTCTAAGGTTTCGAAGCACGGGGACTTTTCCAGTGTAGCACCCGTTTGCCGAAGGCAAGTGATTGCTTTTGCAGGGCGAGCAGTTAGTGCCCCCTCGTGCATCAGCCGCGGCTTCCTGCTTGCGCTGGAGGGAACAGCAGGAGCAGAAGGTAGGCTTGCTATTTTTTCCAATGCATCTGGTACTCAAAAGCAATATGAAAGCGCCAAGACTCATTAATGTGGCATACAGATAAACAATTTTCGGATCATTCTCTGTTCATGATGGATTATTTGGTCATAACAAGCATATTATCCTTGCTTAATGAGTGGAACATGCCATTTCTTCCTAGCCATTGTCAGTCTTTGATGCACTACAATTAGCAGAGGTTCTCATTTAATTACCTAGCATAATAGGACCTGAAATGCTGAAATTCAATCTTTCATATAACTACTACTTTTCAACAGTTCCCTAGGCTAATGAGGGTAATGTTCCAACCTAATGCATATTATTTATAAAGAAAATGTTGCAAAACAAATACAGTCTTAGAGGAGTATAATACTTCAAATTGCTTTAGGAGCTGTTTGATTACAGTGGCCAATAACTGTTGTAAATTGGTGAAGATGCAATTAAATAGTCCTAGTTCAAAATTATTAATAATAATCTAGTGAGGACCAGGAACTTTTAGATGTTACTTCTGCCTAGGGTTTTTTTCCAATCAAGTGAAGGAAACTGACAACAAATAGATTTGTAATGACATTTTAGATATATCTGTCTTCTTAATAAGAAGAATGCTGACTTTTGCCTGTGTTAGGACAGATTAAAAAAAAAAAAGAACTAGGGAAGTATTAAAAAACCGTTTAGACATCTAATGGATTAAAGTAGCCATCTAAACAGATTTTGAGGAACATACACATGTGCTGCTGAACTGTTGCAGCCTCTTAGTACTTCTGAAGATCTGACAGACTTTCTTCTGTATTTTGATTTGGCTATTTACTTTCAAAAACTTCCTCCAAGTACCTAAATCATATCATAAAATGAAACATAAGCCATACCTTATAACTCTCTCCAGAAAATGAAAAACTTTCAAAATTCACTTCAGTATACAGTGTTCACTGTTCAACCTTTTTATTATATGTTAGTTAATTAATTAGTAGGCATGAAACAGGGTACAAAGTTCTTCTACCAGGGCAGTCCAGTTCTCTGCAGAAACACTGAAACCACCTCAGCTATGACTTTTATGTCGCAGAGGCTTGTGACAGATGCCCTCCAGAAGACTCTTTCAGTCTAAACTAAGCAATGATTCTATGTCAATATTTATGTGAAACCGAAAATCACCAAGTTACTTTATGAGAAGAAGAAGAAAAAGAAAAGAGTGATAACTGTCCATGCTGGGCTCTCAGTAAATATCTCAGACTCATTTACATGAATGTCAGAGCAGAAACAGAAGGAACCTCATTGCGTTTTAATTTGCAAGTGTCGCCAATCCCATAGAAATCACTGGCATTGAGGGTGAGAGGTTAAAGTGAGGGAAGAACTTAACCCAAGAAGCTTCAGGGAAGCAGGTCTTTGGATCAATGGGCTACAATCAGCCCTGAACATTTCTCGCAGAAACCATCATCACTGTCACCATAATGAGGCTTTTAATTAAGAACAAAAGGCAATATGACTCTACAGATAAGCCACAAACTTTATTATATTCCCATTAAATATTTGTGGTCTGAAGAACATGGTTTGGCAGCCTCTGACATCCACAGAGTTATGATGTACACTTCATAACATCCCCTGAGATCAATAGGAGTTCATGAGGGAGTGTGTAAGTCTGTCTGCACTTCCCTCCTTCGTAGCAGATACATCAGACTTTGTGGTTATGAAAAGCAGCTCAATTTCCTGGAGTGATGTGTTTTGTTTAGTTTGAGTAGATCAAGGCAGAAAGCACTCCACACAACTCTTCTGTCAGTGCTCACTGCTTTTTTGAACATCTTTGCCAACCAGAGTTAGAAGAAAAGAAACTTAAAGATGCCCAAAGTAAATAGATTGAAGTTCTAGCTCTATGGCTCATCTTTGAAGCTCTAGGCTGCATCCGTTCAGCAAACTGTAAGACTTCTAATCGATGGTTTAATAGGGCCTATGTGCGAAGCAGACATACTAGTTTAACCCTTAAATATCAAAGATAAATCACACTATTGGAACAGGACAACTTTTGTCTGTAGTACCAAGATGGAAATTTGGCATTTTAGGCTGAGAATTGTCTTTCCATTGAACTATGGCCCACACATTCAATGCCAGAAATAGATTATACATGAAGTCATTTTTGTCTGCTAACCTAAAAAGCAGCTTTATGGATGAGCTCACAGATGAGCTTTTTTTAAGTGTCCTTGGTTTTACTGTTTGCTCAAAAATCTAGACTTGAGGCCAACATAATGATTTATATAATATCAGGAGTGTTGCTTCCCCTCCTGCCCCTCCATTCACAAAGTAGGAATTGTCCAAATTTCCACAACTGCATTCAGACATGTATTAACCTAAATTAAAACTACTCAATGAGACAACCTTACATTTTGCCTACATTGCCATCAGAAGTAGCTACAGAGTAAGAACAGTTAACAGTTAAATTATGGTTTGCAGTAGAGATGATTAAATGGCATAAATAATGAACAATAATGTAAAGGTAAATCAAGAATTTCATTAATTTTTAAATTAATGCAAGGCCAAGAAGATATTCGATACAATTGCAAGACAGCAATTTTAAAATTGCCCTTATGAATAGGGGCAATGTCTGTGGAACTGCTCACCACAGACACTATTAGGGGAAGAGATTAGTAGTATTAAAAAAATATGGGAGATTTATGTTGACAACATCTGAAATTACAACAGTAGCATTTTCAGAAATTTTATAAGCTCTCATTCATCACAGTATTAGCCACCTTTTAACCAAATAAATTAAGATACTCTATTTTTTGGTAAATTAGCTTGTAACAATATACAAGAATTCCTCATGCCTTACTTTGAAGCAGACACAAGATAGTATATCAGAAGAACTTCGTCAATGACTTCCTAGGTTCATTACAACTGAAAAAATATTTCATTAAAAATAACTAAAAAAGATAATTTCCTGGCTTTTAATATCTAATTTCATTTGTAAATCTAACATTTAATTGAATCAGTAGTCAACTACATTAATCTGAATCCGTTGCTGCAGATGCTTCTAAGAGTGTTGAACATGTGAGAGCTTTTGCTGCTCTTACCTAATTTTATTATGAAGCTTCTTTTAAAACTACATATGACAGCATACTATAATGCTTTGATTTTATTGTCAATACAATAGAAACATTTTTATTATTAAAAGTTTATTTTTATTGTCTCTTTTATAGTATATGATAATATGTATTATGTATTATTATATATCATTTTAGTAGACTTTGATTATTAAATCGTTATATTGCATTGGCACCTACAGGTTGAGATACCATGTTTGTCCTAGGCAGGATACAAAACTGTATTCAATAAGTCTTAGACACAAAAGCTTGCAATCAACAGTGTAGGAATTCAGCTTCTCTGTAATTTTCTGCTAAGAAGGCGTGTTGTTATACTTTCAAAACACTCAATCAGTGTTCTGATTTCATATATCAACTGCATTTTCTTGTCCAAAACACAGTAACTTTCATCCAGAGGAAGCAAAATCAACTGCATACTTGTAACCTGTCTATAAATAACATGCCTATATCTTTTGTGCAGGACTTTTCTCCCTCTGTTCTGTGGGATGTTTTTCCTTGGCAGAACAGACAGTGGAAATTTTTAATGCCCCTTTGTTTCTCCTCAGAAGGCAGCAGTCTCAATCTTGTTCTCCAAAACATCTATAAAATCTGTCTCCTGACTTACAAGGACAGGAGCAGGTCTGAAGTGTTCACCATCTTCTAGAATATCAGTTAGTAGACATCTGTCATTTAATTCACAAAAGGTTACAGTGTTCTTTCCTTCTGATTGGTGGCAATGATTTAAACATCATGTTCTGCTGAATATCCTATGCTCGCTGCTTGGATGAGCAAACCAAATCAGACATTGATCTTGTTGGTTTATTGTTTTGCCCACCATTCTTAGCTACCCAAGCTCTGTTAGTTTGAAAGATTTGATAAAAAGAATGCTTAAAATAATATTTCAGCCTCTCAGTTCCATTTAGGTACTAAAGTAAAAGAACCTGGATTTTCTGTTTCTCTGTGAAACGGTTCTCGACATTATAGGAAGTAGCAGCTTTTCCTTATCCTGTCAGATACTGCAGGGATTCTGTTGTGAAGCTTGCAGGTACTACAGCAGTTAGGGCTAGTTATAAATTTCAGATGAAGAAACAGTGGGAAAAGAGCATGATTACCTTTAATCTTCTTCCAGTTTCATTTCTCAGCCTTAGCAATTGTCACATTAGAGAGAGTCATTTCAAAATTCTGCACATGCGCTGTTCCAAGACCACAATGTGGTCATGTTATGAAATAAGAATTTTATTTAATGCAGGTTGCATCTGAAGTGCTAGGAATATCAGAACCATATTTTGTGAACAGATTGAATGTGTTTGATATTAACAGAAGAGAAAAAAAATATCCACTGCTTAAGCTATCAGTATGTAGTCTGAGCATTTAGATAGCTGCTTAATATAAATAACACCAATCCCATAAAATAGCCATATGAGAGAAATGAAATTTTATTTGGTCTAATTTACGTTAGTGAAAAGTGCCTATACCTTTTAAGACATTCTGACTGAGGTTAATGTTACCTACAGTGCTTTACTAAGAAGCTTAATGTCGATTCAAAGTGAGAACCTATTCAGACTCAACGGTAGTTCAGTACTTTCTTCTAGGTTAGACACTTAATTGGCTCTAACTGTGGAAAAAAAGAGGTGGGAGAGTATAAAGAGAGAGGAAGAATATTGGTGCATTTACTTAGTGACCAGACAGAGCAATATTTTAAAGTGGAAAAGAAAAAAACATTGGTTTATACTGGAGATTGTAGTAGGTGGTGAGGTATCTGTAGGGAAACAAGTTTCTCAGCTGTATACAAGCTGTGGGAATAAAGGGAAGACTAATTAAGTCTTCAGTGACTGGTGTTCCTTCATAGACAATCTCCTGAATTTCAGACCTACAGAATTATTGTATTGACTAAGGCAGAGGATGCTTAGTCAAAGTATGTCTTTAGTTTGTTTGCATTAGAGGTTGTTAATGTGTACAGTACTAAGCCTTTCCTCTGTGGGATCCTGACACACGCTGAACCTGCTGAAGATGGCTGGCGCTAAGCAGAGCAACTGCCTAGAGCCACAAAGCAGGCAACTGCCTTTAGCAACAGCTTGCTGGTTGCTGGAGATCCAGCAAAAGATCCCAGACATAACCCTGCTTTGGTTATGTCATGCAGCTGTTGCTACAGCAGGAGGGAAGCTCAGGCTGGGTGGGTGGTAGGAACTTGTCCTAGGAAAGAGGACAGAAGGGTTGGCTCCTCCTTGCAGCTGCAGTGGTCGCTGCCTCCTCTCCTCATAGAACAGCAAGTCTTATACCCCACGGCTTTGTTTCCCACCGTATTTCTGTACCAGCTTCACTGCTTTTCTTTACCTCCTCACTGCGTGTCCCTCCTGGTTCCCTTCCACTACAGCTGGTGTTCAGTGGCCCCCCACTAAAATGATTCAGCTCACATGAGCAGCGGGGGAAAAAAGCTGATAGAGAAACTGCAAATACTTTTCTGCTTCGCTGACAAATTAAATCAGTTCAGTGAAGATTCCAAAAAACCACCGCAGCCAGTGCAAGGGAGACACAGCTGTCAGCGGGCAGATGAGAAGGCAGAAGCAGAGAAGAAGGGAAGAAGAAAGAGGTCTGTCCCTTTCAGGTACAGCAAGCTGTTAGGCTGCCTCAGCAGTACTGTGGAACTGTACCCCAGGGCACAAGGAAAGGTCGAAAGAGTACTTCTGCAACTGTTACAGTGGACTAACAGAACCACTGGCAGCAGTGTATCAGTAGTTCACAAATACAGAAGGAGAGCAAATTAGTTAGGATATTAATTGTCAGTTTTTTTCATAGTACCTATTCTTTTTCTAATTTCAGAGTTCAGTGAGAGAAATATTTTCATCTGTCCTAATTGGATTCAGAACAGTAGCTGAAACGAGCAAAGTTTCCTCTTAGGAGGGATCTTTTTACTGTGCATTCCAGGTGCCTGTTCTTTTCTCTTTTGATCATGTGAATATTTTACTTCAACTTTCATAAACAAACATTTGCCTTAGATAATATAAAGAAGCCTTCAAGTATTATGAAAACACATTCCAGCACTACAGAGCACTGTGAATGGTCACATTTACAAGGTCAAGCATTCTTGCCAAAAGACCAAAGAGACATATATTATTTAAACAGAGAAACAAAGGGTGAAAGGGCTCAGGCCATTGAAAAGGCTATTGTCTGTCTTTCAAGGGACTGTGGAGTTTAGTTTATGAAACAGAAATCAGATCACACCAAGATCAAGCCAGATGGCTTTGCCACCTGACAAGGTTAGGTGATCTGTCTGACCTTGTTCGGAACCCAGAGTGACTGGTAAATAATGCCCACTTGCCACTTGCTCCTAAAAAGGTTTTTAAACAATAGTGAAAACCTAACGTGTCAAATATGCAGCTTACACCGCTAGAACTAATGGGAGGATAATTTTACTGACCTGCTATGTTTATTCCATTATTACCATGAATTGCACGGCAGAGGGCCCTGTAGTACAGCTGCAGATAAAGAATGTTATTTTATAAAGCTCCATTCATTTTCTGATGCTGAGATAGTTGTTTTAAGCAACTGGAGGCTTGCTTGTATTTGTCCATATGCAGTTGTTTTCTGTCATGGTGGAAACACCAGCCATTAGTAAAATGATGAACAAATGCAGTTTTGTTACATTAAAATTTGTTACTCCATTGAACAAATAATATTTTCTGGCTGAGGGAGCTCAAACTAGGAATGGCTTCTCTAATAATTCATGTAATCTTTTAGACTCATGCAGAATATACATAGTCTGTTACAAAATCAGAATAGTGATATTATTCCACCTTACCGAACAGTGTAAAAAGATACAAAAATGTTAGGGTTTGGAGTAACACAGTGACAAATAAAAAGTGGGCTTGAACAGCTAGCAAAATATTTTTGCAAAAAGCTGTGCAAATATATGAACTAATTTCTCAAGTACTGTATCTGAAACAACTTCCGGCTTGTGTCCCGAAACTGGAATTTTGCAAAGTTTATGACTACTAGAAAGGTTACAAAATATTCTCTCATGTAGAAACTGGAAAAATGCGAAGAGAATAAAGTGGTCCAAATCTGAGGTTTCAAGAGTTGTGGAACACTGATTCCCAAAGTTTCCATCCTCACGCTACAACCACATTATGTTCAAGGACCTTTTTTGTTCACCCACACAGAGCTGTTGTGGTCATGTAAGCCCTTGCTGTAATCTCTGGAGTGAAAGACTGTGGGTTTAGCAAATTAGAAGGTAAAGGATTCAAAAAAGGGCAGAAAGGAGTGGTATGTAGATGTGCCAAATGTCTGAACCACAGGAGTGTACTGCAGGCCAGTGGAGTTCCTATTCAGACCATCACCCACAAGCAGAAGTGAGTGTCTAATGCAGACATTACTTACACTTCTTCAAGATTTGGCCAAGAAAATTAACTTGAGGCTGTTCTGTACTGTTTTTATGAAGAAGGGAAAGGAAAAAGGAAATTTGGGAAAAGAAGCTAGAGGAAAAGAGTTAATGCTCCTCCTACCTACCCATAGTAAGAGACTTACTCTTACCTGGACTTTAAAGGTTCTGGGTGCATTTTTAACCTAAGCATGTGGGAGATGATCTCATACTGTCTCAGTTAACCCTTGGTAAATGCAAGTGGATTCAAGGTAGTATGTAGGGGTCTGATAACCAGTTGCTCCTCAGTCAATAAGCATTATTAATCTGTGATTCTCTCTTTTTCTTCCTTGCAATTCCCTTTTTTGCTATTGCACAACCAGAAATTTTTCTTTTCTATTTCTTTTCCAGATTTTCCTTTCCAGCTATAGATAGCTACTACATTCCAGATTTCTTGTTTGTGTTAACATCTAAGTTTGAAGTTTATCTCCTAACTATGATGCATTATTTTGATGCACTCAACACCCTGCTGTCTGATTCATTGCATGTAACTGCATCCACAGGCTTAGCTCTAACGCCCTTAGTGTCAACAGTCAACATACTGTCATCTCTATGAATTTATATTAAAGAAACACAGAAAACTTCCATATGCATCCAGCAACAGAAAAAAAAATGTATGACATTAGTAAATACTAACATGATCTTGCCTCCTGATAAAGTTTGTAAAGGTGCATTAAGAAAAACATAACTAAAGGTCAACAAGAAAAAATATATTACATGATATCCAAAAAGCTCTTGCACAGAGTGTGTCAAACAGTCTGAAAATACTGGTGCAGATACTCTGCTACTATGGGAGAAAGTAAAAATGAAGCTTCCACTGTAATATTGAGTATGTCTTTGATACAGTAAGTGTTAGACTTCATTAAAAATGAAGTGAATCATTACAGTCTTTGGATAGTGGGGAAAAGGACAAATACAATTTCATCATTGCATTAACAAATTATTTACAATCTTTGTACTGATACATTTCCACTCTTAAAGATGCTGGTTTGGGATCTAATAAAATGAGATTGCTAATAGATTAGGACCTATACTGTGTGATCAGGTATGGTAGAAATGTTATTAAATTTTACTAACATCTCTTATTTTCTTGTTCTATGATTAATGGTCCTGATCAAGACTGAGGTCCCACTTTAGCTGGCAGCTGGCAAGTTAAGTTTACAGCCTAATTAAAAAATGTAAAAAGTAGAAGAGAAACAGGGAAGTACCTTCTGCAAGATCACATAGTATGTCAGATAAAGCCAGTGAGAAACTTGATCCTGTTTCTAAGTGCAAGGATGCAGCCAAAAGCCTGGCTTGCCTCCTTGGAGCTAAGATGAATGGCGGTCTGAAAATAGCGTTGTTCTTGGGCAATGTGAGATTATGATTATTTACTAGTTTTGGACTGGAAATGGCGTCTTGTATGCTGTTCTCTTCACTGCTAGATAACAGATTGTTTGCTCACACCTATTAGAAAAGTAGTGGTTGCTGAAGAAAAGTCTTCAAATAATGAATTGTGGAATTTTGTTTGATAAGGACTGAAAAATCCTAAAAGGTCGGGACACAGTTCACTTGATGGATAAAAGACTTTTCATTGACTTTCGGAAACAGTAGATCAGGTCTGTAAGTGGGGCATCAAAATTTGTCCCTTCAGTAGAGTGAATGCATATCTAAGTTGATGTGCATCTGGATTCTAATATACTTTTCATTATGCAAATTCAAATAGCAAGATGTATAAATTTGCAGATGGAAATAAATAGATTCTAGGCTATCATTTGTTAAACCTTTGCTCATAACACTGCAGCTTAGTTGCTTTTATACAGAACTACAGCTGCAGAGAGGCCAGAAGAATTCAGCAATCAGATAACATAAGAACAGTGATTTCCGAAACATCACAGTAGATGCCCATTTTACTAATTTTCTTCCCTTGTGTCTTCCAGTAGCAAGAGCAACAGTAGGCTTAGATTGGATTCCTCTCTTCATCTCCAGAAAGTGGGACTGGTAAAACCAGTATGACCATCCCTTCCCATTTTTCGAAAGGTGAAGTTGTCATGGATTTGTGGAGAACAAATACACAGAAACACCCCTTTGCTTGCCTAGGGTCATTGCTATTCCCTTTCTTTCCGAGTTTCAATACTGACTGTGGGAAGCTGGTGGGTTGTGTTGTCCGCTTCATATTGGTATAGCAGCATGTTTGGCAGAAGTATTCCTCTGTGGTTTTATCAACATGTCGGCTCTTCTAGAATCAGAAGGATCTCTTCCAGATGAAACAAGCAAATACACTCTTCCTTCAGTTCTTGCTTTTTAAGCCTGGTACTTTTATTGTCACAGTTCCTAAATGTGATATTTCTGATGTGGACACTATCGGTCAATGATACTTGCCCAAAGTACATCACAGTCCGAATAATTTTTTTTTCATTGTACTACATGGACCTTGGATCAGTTTCCTGGAAAACTGATATTCCTAAATAATTCCACATAGACAGAAAATGTTGGTGACCTCTGTATTATCTTGTGTTGTCTCTGGAAGCCTTTCTGCAAGTGGTTTTGCACTAAGAAGTGCTTTTCAGGTATTGCAGTATTGGTATTACCTGAAGCTTCTAATCACTTTGGAAAAGACACCTGATATTGTAATACAGATTTTTTAAAAAGTCAGTAATTGCCAGAGACATGGATAATGTCTGAGATATCACTGTCATCGGTTATTCTGAGCACAGTGTTACTTAGTTCATAGCATACTGAGAGCTCACAAGCTAACAGCTCAGGCAAATCACTGAAAGGAAAAGCTTAAAGATCTCCTTTGCCTTGTGATCCTATCCTACAGCTGTCCACAGATGGCAAGCACTGGTAAATTATTGTGTACAGAGTACAATGACATTGGTGGTATGTGAACAAGAAAAGAAACACTTAAAAATTGTGCACTGACTTGAAAAATATGTCTTAGCCATCAGGAAAGAGGCTTGTGATCATTTGTACTTCAAAGACATGATGATAAATCTCACTTTTTAAGGATTACACATAAGTATCTTATGGATACCAGGGACAATAGGTCAGGGAATGATAAAAAAAAAAAAAAGAAAAAAAAAGAAAAACCACCCAGCAAAATAAGGAATTACTGTTATGAGTCATTAAACAAAATTCTAGTTATGTTTTATGTACTGTTGAATAAAGAGCTCATCGTTATTTATTAAAGTACCGTCATTACCTGATAAACCATGTTAGAAGAGGATGGATTTATTATTGTTCCCATACAACTAAAAGGTTAACACCCTTCTGACTACAAAATAATACGCTTTCAGCTAATGGGAGCATTTAGCATTTAACAGAGCTGGGAAAAAAATGTCCTTGATATTTATTAACAGATCAATACCACGTTCTAGGGCAAGCTCCTAAAATCTTCAGACAATGATATGAGATTTAAAGCTTTTGCTCAATTAGTTTGAGTATTCTACTTGCAAATATTAATATATTAAAAGATCAAACACCAAGTATGGGCTTATATTGTTTCAAAATTTCTTTTAACAACAGATAAGCTGAAAAACTTGCTGTCTGTTCCTACAGTTTTTTGTTAATACTTTTTAAACGAATAGTATGTGAGGTGTCATGGCAATGATGCAACTACTACAGTTACTCTTTCAAAAATCACTGGGTGTTGGAGGTTTTTTATTTACGGTAAGTTAATGTCATTCTAATCAAAAAAAGGCTGATGAAGCAGTGAATCAGCCATTTTCAAAATGTTCACCTGTCTGTTAGTGGGGACTCTCAGTTAAATCCAACAGCAACTTCTTGTACTACTGTTACAGGCATAACACAGTGATCTCAGTGAATGGACTGTGGGGACTGAGTTTTATCATAGGCAAGATATAAACATTCATGTGATAGCAACTGTAAAGAGTAAGAGAAAATTTTCATGACATAGCTAATTTATTTACATGCTCTGGGTAAGAACACTGAGGTAACCAGATCTGTCCAGGGCAGTGAGATGTCCTGCTCTTACTAATTCAATAGCAGTAGGTGTTCCTCCTGTGGTGCTGAAATCCTCAGTGTAAAATTATTAATCCTTACATCAGAATTCAGGTATTAGAAGTGATCAGTATCACTTCTGTTGCACTGTCTTGGCCATTCAGTGTTGTCCGCAATACATAGAAGTCTGTAAGGTACATCAAGTAGTCTCTCAAAAATTGTTTCTTCCCTTGTGTAAAACAGTCCACAAATTTCCTACGTAAGTAATGGATGTAAGTAGCTGTGTCTTTTCTACAAAACGAGTTCGTGTGGAGAACCCTGGAAATACAGTTCTAAATGTGAAATACTTGGACATCAACATTTCCCAAATCAGTATTTATTTGCTTTGTTTCTTTGTTATGGAAATTAGTTAGATATAGTGAGTACTTTTCAGTTCATAGACCACATGTTGATGGAGTATGGACATCTGGTAGGTGTGAAAGAGTTTAAGAAGAAAATGTGATGAAATATGCATAGTCTTTCTGTAGAAGAGAGAAAGAAGGGAAAGAAGCTCTGTCTGGAAGGATTTTTACTGTCCTTCAAGTTAAAGAAAAGGTACACTACTTGAACTTTTTTTCCCACAGCCTTCTTTAGAGACTTAGAAGATAAAAGTAGGATCTCTTTGAACATTAAAACCTTCAAGTTAAACACAATTGTTTGGTATTTAGTAAAAGAATTCAATGAACTCTTACTAGTACGTTCCTCATATATCTTTATTTGAAGCACTTGCAATATACCGTAATATATCCAGAAAAAGTACTACCTGTGTTCAAAGGAAACTGCTTTCCACTTTGTACTTTTGTATGTAAATTAAATTGCCTGAGCCATTAACACGTTAGAGAAAACATTGGAGAAGATAGTTTTAAGTAAGTTGCAAATATTACTTCGTTCCCATAGGCATTTCACTGAAGCCTTTTTGTCATTTAAAACTAGGGGTTTGGATACTGTGTATTTCTGTCGTTGTGTTTAAAATTCTGTTCTCAGTTATGAAGAAGTGTGTTTCCTAGGGACTTTACATTATTCTATTACTGCAACAGTATTATCCATAAATAAAACAAATATATATTTGCTGGAGGTAGAGCATCTGATGCAGATCATGCATTAAGTATGTGATATGGTATCCAGCTGGAGGGAGCTAATTAAATGTGGGAGAACTGTACCGAAGCAAGGAGGCAAGAAAACACTACAAACTAAACAGAAGCTACTATTTAAATGTTTGCACTTTAGAAATGGTTGTATGGTTTGTGTTCTATTTTCTTTTCTGTAGGGCCTTTTATAACTACCACCACGACAATAGTGAGCTGTATTCTTATAGTGTATCAAGTGAAACAGCTGAATGTCCAATGTAAGCTGTTCTAGCCCTCTTCCCTTCCAGTCACGGACCATAGAAATCTGTGAAAAAATGTTTTTCAGCTGACTGGACCCAGGAATACATTGATGTAAAGTTGTCTGTAGGTGTTACCTGGAAATGGAAATTAGTCCTGTAAACAAAATCCACACTTGCCCCAAAACAGGGGGAGAATACTGCAGAAGTCATTTAGGTGCCTAGTGAAATCAATGAGACATTTTATCATGTACTATAGGAAAGTTTGGCCCTGTGATTTGCTAATCCCTCATGGATTTCTGATACAATCTCAGAACAAAGATACTGCATTAGATGGAAGCCCTGCTGAGATGTCAGTTAGGCTTAGGGGGAACACTAGCGAGATGAAAAAAGCTATTTTGGGGAAGAAAGAAGCTTGCCAAGTAGTTACCTTCTTTTGGAGAGGCACAAGGCCCAGGATGAATTAAGAGTGTTCTATATGATTGAGGTAGTAGTCTGTTTAAAATCCTGGTGGTTTCCCTTTCCTTAGACAGTAAAATACATTACTTTTTGCTGAAGCTATCTCTGTAAGAGAGATGTTCTGCTGGAGTTATTCCCTGTGGATAGCCGATATTCTGTCTTCCTTACCTAGCCCCAGAAAGTGTCTTGAATCTTGAACTCAGCCACTGTAGAAGTTTCAGACAGTTGTTGCATAACTAACGTGATTAATCCATAGAGGGAAGAAAACATGTCAGAACTAAGATGGTGTGATAAACTAAAACTGTAGTGAAAAGTAAATTAGTGAAATCAGAAAGCCATTTTCTTCATGACTAGCCACCATGATGATGACAGTAATTTGCTATTCACTCAGCCCTCTGTCAGAGCCTCATGTACAGGAAAGGATCTATTCATCAAAAAAGGAGCATGTTTAATCAGTTCAGGCTACGTTCCACACTTTACTTGATGTAATGTTTTAACATTGTGGTGCAACGTAGTCACACCCACCCATATAATAATTAGTGGATAATTTATTTTCCACGGTGGCAGCCATAAAAAGTCAATGGGCCTCAGTGTGCAGTAAAAGCAGAGGCATAAAAGGATATAAAAGATTTCCCAGAAAGGGGACTGATCCTGAATTTATTGGAGCTACTGGCAAAATAACCTTGATTTAAAGTAAAATAGTGTTTAGCATTTGATGCTAATAGAGAAAATGTTTATGCCTATTCCTAGCATCAATGCACATGGCCACAAAATGCATTACAAAGATTACTAAAAATTGTTATCCTATTTTCTAGATGGAAAATCCCTTTCACAAGCAGTGATCCATCTCTGGGTTTTGTTTTTTTCTTTTTCTGTAGGAATGAAGCCATGGATGTCTATAGCTAAAACTATGAGGCAGAAGCAGAATTATTTGATCTGGAGGCAGTAGAAGACTCAGCCTTCTGTCTAGTGATTATAAAGGTATTCCATTATATTATGTACACCTTTTAGCTACTGTGTCACAGTCGTATGTCAGCTCCATCACAAGCAATAGCTAATCAGGGTTTTCACTCCTGCACTAATCACTGGAATGAGAAATAGGAAAAGTGAGAACCAGGAGTCTGCAATAGGTCTTTGGCTGACTTTGACTGAATTTTTACTGCCAAGTAAACAGCTCACAAATCCTCTCTATGTTTAGACAACTTTGGGAAAAGACATTAAGGCAGAAATTTTAGAAACAAATTGCTGACTCCTTTGAAGTTGATGCCTCCTGACATAAAAACATAGCAAACTTTTAAAAAACACTTCCTATAAGAACATTTTAAAACTTGTTTGATGTTATTCATATATTTTTAAAAATGTTTACTTTCAACTTAATGCAAATGCTTCTGGAATTACTATCACATACATTGGATCCTGCTTCACCTTTGGTACAATATTTCCAAGTAGGTATTTCACATACAGCTCAATGCATAATACGGTGGGGAATATCTGTCTATACAGGTTTAAATACAAATTTTAATTTCTCAGTTTTTCTTTTGTCATTATGTCTTTCTGTATTCATTTTCTTGGCTAAGAAATCACTTGTCTTTTATGAGTGAAAATATTCACAAAGAGCCAATCATTCATTCTCCCACAGGTGAAATTCACTTGAGGTGTGGGGAAAAGTACAGAAGGACTAAATCTCTCTTGCATTGAGACTAATGTTATTACTCAAACAATAAAATATTAATGAAAAAGGTATTCAGTCAGCTCTACTCATTGCCAATTTTCAGATTTTCATCTAAGATCTACTCAGTATATAATTTAGGTAAAGAGATTTAAGTGTTTCTGTTATTCTGGTCTTACATTTGTTACAGTTGCCTTTTACAGGTTACTGTGGCTTTTTTGGTTATGGTAGTCAGGATTTAATTTTACATTTATAATTTTTATAGGTCTGGCTAAACCTCTATCCTCTTCTGGTTCTACATAGTCTGGTTTTATCTTTTCTGGAGTGAAAATACCAAAATTTTTCACATTCCTAGATATTAGGCTACAATATCAAGATATCAAGCATCCCTATGAAATATATGGCTATATTCAACACTTCTAGTTATTCCATTTTCGGGATTGTCATCAATGATCAGTAGTTCTTTTCTGAATTGTGGGTTAGGTCTCCTCTGCAAGAAGCTCTACAGCACAGTTGAATTCCCCAAATAAGATCTGCTGAAGGAACCCATGGCTCATTTCTGGCCCACATGCTCAAGTTTCTTGTCCAAAAAGGTGGCAGCTAAAGGTAGTGTTTGCCTAGGTTTCATACTGCCGTAGAGCTGGGAGGTTGCTGGGATGTTTGCATGGTCCAGACTGCTGTTGCACAGTAGAGGCATAGCCATTATGACCATTTAAAAATCAATGTCTTCATTTTATGGAGAGGAACAAACCATGTGAGGGAAAAATTATTTTCAGGCAGCAGTCTACGTTCATAATTATTTTGTTGAAATTTAGTATAGGGCATTGACCTAGGTTCTTCAGACATTTTGCTGCTTTCCTGTGTTAGTCTGAGCTGCTGAAATAGCTTCTCTACAGCTGTTCCTCAGTGAAAAAGACAGGGAGAAGGAAAGAATTGAATCCAGTTAGAATGCCTTACTTCTTGTTAACTCCAGGAATTTTTCCGCAGTATGTCCAAAAAAATTAAATAATTTCAGCAATGTACTGAGTTAAACTTCAGAGCAAGTTCTGCTACAATGTCATGGTTTGCTTAGGAATGCCTTGTTTGGAGTCGTTTTCCTTCACCTCCTCTCAATTGTTTCTCTTGGTTCCTCACCTTTAAGTGGATTAATATACAGTCTAACAGCAAAGCTGATATGTGATATTAAAAGTGAACACAGGAAAGTTTCTCTGGTGATTTTGTGTGCAAATTGAGATTGGATCTTTAGAAGTGAACATATATGTTTCCTTTTCTATCCCTACATGCCTAAATTGTTTACAAACAAAGCAAAGTGTCATTCTGATAGTTGAAATACCTTGCCCAAGACCAGTGTCCAGAAGTAATATTATTGTCAGTGCCTATTTTACTTACCTACCCATTTTATTGCACTTTATCTGTCTTATCTCACCAAGTATCAATAAAATATCTTTTGAGTCTCTTCTATGAGCTTTCTACATGCTACTCTTTCTTGAAGGTTCTGATGGTAAAGCACTGTAGACAACACCAATTTGTCACATTTTGGAACCTAGCATATAAACTGCACTGCCACTTCTCTAAATTAGTCTTCATCATAAGGCATTGTTCATTTAAACTTCTGTCACAAAGCACACCTCATTACAAAACTTTCACAGTATCCTGTCTCAAACTTCATTAGATAAGAAGCACAGCCTACCTGTGACTTCTGCACTTTTGCATTCAATAATGTACACTTTCAAAATGTTTACAAACCATCTGGCTCTTATTTAATTTTAATTAGGGTGAATCTGTGAAAATAACTCATGTTTCTTGTAATTACATTATCTGGAACAACAACAGTGGCAACATGTCAGATCTTGTTATAGATATACTAATGCCTTCTTCACACCTAAAGATAACATTGCAAATTGCTGTAGTTGTTTAGAGGTTTTGGATAGTGTTTTCAAAATACCTTAACATTGTCTTAAATTTTCTTCCATGGACTTTCTGGGAGTTTTATAGTTGAATTTAATTGGAGTGGAGGGAAGGCAGGTGGTGCTCAGATCCTTTAAGACTTGGATATTATCCCTGTTCTTTGTGAGTCAAATAGGTGTTCCCTGTGGCTGTTTTGCTGCTTGGGTTTTTCAGTATGAGAAGTTTGCGTGAGAGAGGACTGCATACAGTCGTCACAACTGAATCCAAGAAAAGGGCTCACTAGAATTCCTGATCCTGATTTAACAGAAATGTTGGGATTTTTGTAGGAAACTTACTAATTGATGATTTTTATATAATTATGTCTTTATGAGAATCTTACTAAGAGGGCCCACAGAATTTGACCATACGTATATGTATGCAGAGAAAAGGAAACAAAAGGGTCTTATGCTGTTCTTCTAGCTTATATGCGTGCATCTGTCTAATCTCAGGCCTAGTCCGATTTAATGGAAATCATTAAGCACTCCCACTTACCCACCTGATTTCATCGTTACAGAAGGAAGCTGAAACAGGTGTTGGAAAAAAGATAATATGTTTTTTCTCATCAGGAATGCATTTTGTGTGTTAAGCTGGTTCATTCCTGTTCTAAATGTTTCCCTATTCAATTCAGTATTGCTTCCTGTCTGCATGGAGAGAGTTAAATCAAAGCAGACTATAAAGGAGTTGTTAAAGGAACCAAAGAGGAAATGTAAAACAATGACACAGATAAGAATAGCTTCAGATACATGGCTTCAAAGTAGTTAAGATAATAATGGCTGTATCATCACTTGGAGAAAAGCTAATGAGCTGGCTCCATCCGGGCTAGAATGGGTACTCTTCCCAGGGCTAAGTGGGGGATCAAAGAAGCCTAAAACCTCAAAGAACTAGAAAAGGGAGGGAGGTTTGGGTGAGCCAAGAGAGGTTTCCCAGAATGTGTCAGTTACAGAGCTGACAGGCTGGGAAGACTCACAGACAGAAAGAATGTGCTGCAAGCAATGTAGGCTGTTCCTCCTGAGAGGGAGACTAATCTGGATTTATGTAAATTATAGCGTGTGGAAGTTTAGACTGAGAACATGCATATAAAAGAAACCCATTATTTTTTGTGTTAACACCTGGGCCTGCAATCTTTGTTTCTTTGAATTAGTGAACAAATAATATTTTGCTATTAAATAAGTGTGGTTTGGATCTTTCTAATTAGCCTCTCTAGCAAAACTCCTTCAGTAACTAAACCGCAGTTGAACATACTGAAGTAATCCTGATGGTTACCCAGGAACTGTTACCCAGCTACAAAAGGGCCTACTGCCAAATTTCTGCTTAGGAAACTGAGTACCCTGGGCCTGACACAACTGTAAGGACATAACCTTGAGAAGGGACAACATTCAATAACCATGAGGCTTTCTAACAGTAATAGACCAAAATGTGCTATGAATTTCTAAGCAGATCCCCTATGAACAAGAAAGACTTCTATAGTAAGGTCCGTAAATAGCCCAACATTGACGTACCGATCTGTATTGTTAGGCACATGCACTTAGTTTGTTCAAGATACTTAGCATTTTTCATGGGGATTTTTATCTTGTGTTCCCCCCATCTTTTAAAGTAATTAAGACATAGGTGAAGATAAAAGATTATTGTGAGCTTCTCCCCAAATGCTAGATGATGCCCATGGAAGGATCACTGAATATAGCAAGGGTGTGGGTATTCAGTGGGCCATTTCGGCAAAGCATTGTTAACTTATTTTCACAAATATCTTCAACTAGAAAATGGCAAATAGTGTTATTTGAAGAGAAGGAAATACCTCCGGAGAATTGTTTATTTTATCAGACTAGAGAAGGACTGGGGCACTTTGAAGATCGGTGTGTGGTAAAAACTCCTCACTTTGTGCTGCCATCATACCTTATGGGGGATCAACAAAGTTCTTTCCAGTTTAGCACTGACAGTAGTGCATACTAAACTATAATCTTATAATGCCGAAATGCGATAATGCCATGACAATGCCAGATGAAATATGCAGCTGCTCTCTTCATGTTCTCTTTTTGAGAATCCAGTACAGTCTGTTGATACAAACTAGCACTTGGATGGAGACACGCCAACACAGCACATTGCTCAAGTGAAACAAATGAGCATTGAAGGACATCAAAATGCAGAAAATTACTTTTTAGACTTGTTATGCTATTGCTTGTATGCTTTTAGGCATTGCTCCTAAGTAACCTATTTAGAGAATCCCAAGTATGGCTATTATAATTATAGAGCAAATCTGAGATCAGATAAAACAAACATCAGTGATTTAGTAATTATTACATGATTTTTTAAAGTTGTCAGATCTACTAAATTATGCCATTATAGCAGCATCTGTTTTCCTGGATACAAGAACTTGCTTCTA
This sequence comes from Ibycter americanus, assembly GCA_035590275.1. Taxonomy (NCBI): domain Eukaryota; kingdom Metazoa; phylum Chordata; class Aves; order Falconiformes; family Falconidae; genus Ibycter; species Ibycter americanus. The sequence continues at coordinate 98,491,868 of JAVJGI010000001.1, read as the reverse complement.
TAGATCACTCTCTCTCACTGGAAGCTTTTCACAAGTGGCGGTGACTCTGACTTAATGCATCTTTTTTCTAAGTGGGTTCTTCTCCATCATGGATTTTTTTTAGTATTGTTATTATAAGGTTCCATAGAGATAACATTTTTAATAGCCTATTCTATTTTAGCTCCATAGCCCATGCCTCAATTCTATTAGAAAATGGCCTGCAGAGTCACCAGGGTATAAGAATCTGATTAGAGAATGTGGTGCACTGTCTTTTTTAGAAAGTATCTTTGTGTTATCCATAGCAGAGGAAAATGACTATCCAGTGAAGTTATAATACACAAAACTAATTCAAAATTTCAGTGACTACTCACTTATTCAAATGACTATCCCTAGAGAGAAGAAATGAGGAAACTGATCATAGATAGTCTTATGATAATATGCTTACCTTCCTGCAAGGTCTTTCTTGCCAAGGTATTTTACAAATAAATAAAATCCAAGAGTTGTAGAAATATAAATTATTTTAGCCCAAATAACACTGCTTTCAGCAGGACAAGCAACACTAAAGAAGGACAGGGAGAAAAATTATCTTTATTTTTTGAACCTGCAGTGGGAGTTAGACAGTGAAGGTAAGGAAACCGGACAAAGCAGTAAGGTTTCCACATATTCCTTAGCAAAGTGCTATGAAGAATTTGTTGACCATAAATGATAAGGATTTTTTTCTGTGTCTCATCCTGAAGACTTCTTATTGTAGCACAGCACCCACAACAACTTGGAAGACCTTGCAATGACTGTACTAGTCTGGCCCCCTTTAGCCTCAGGGATGGTCTTGTAGGGAAACCATGTGAATCGGGAGCAAGGCAACCAGGACTTGTAAGTTCGACTTGAAGAGGTGGTTTGAGGAAAACAAGTGTCTCTCTGTCTTTTATGGGACAGAAGATTTTGATGTACAGCTGTTTGGCTCAGGGTGTATAGAGGACTGTGTTGTTCACTTATGTTTTGTATTTTACAAGTATGTTCAGAAAATCCAGACCATCTGAGCTTTCTAACTGATGCATAATTAAGGTATGGATCTCACTGGTTGCTGCAAAATAATAGCCCAATGTAGTCTTAGCCTAACGTAACATAACAGATCTACAGACTTTGACAGGGTGACCATCAGAACACAGTACAGCAAACTGGGAGAAAACTGTGTACTAGAATCTCTTGTGCTCAATATTTAAATTTATCAAGTGACAAGCAAGTTGGATCAAAATATATATTCCCCCAGAGCAGTATCATTTCACTGTAACTCCTCCTAGAAAGAGAAGCTATGCACTATTTACAGTCTTACCCCCTTGCTTGCTAGGGAATTTTTCTGAATGTTTCTTTCTGCCACCTTTCCTTCAATGGTTCCATTTGTTCCTTCCCGTATTCCTGAGCACTGAAATATCTTCTGTCTGGGAAGCAAGGATTTAATTTCTCCTTCTAATTTTTTTTTTCCATTGACATTGCTTATCCTAAAGTCACATTTCTGCTTGACTGACAAGTGTAGCTATAAAGAGATACAAATTGGGTTAACTCAATTCTTTGCTTTGAGAAATAATGCCCATTGTCTTAGATTATGACCTTCTATGCTAATTTCTGAGATAAATGAAGTCAAAGGTTTACAATTCTGTGCGCTAATCACACCTTATACAATCTTAGGAAGATCTAATTATAGTGGAATTGCCGTTGATTTACTAAAAAAAAGCCCAATCTATTGCAATATAGTACTGTCCAAAAAGTATTAAAAAGTTGGCCACTGTATTACAACACTCTTAACTGCTGGCACGTTAGCCTTCATCGTTAAATGTACAAGCTGTTGGCTGAGTGAGTCAGTGACTGAATAATAACTTGTTTAATAATCTTTTGTCAACTGTAGTATCTCATCTGGAGGGTTATCATAATAAAGACAGTAATTGTTTCTTCAAAGTAGCCATTGGAGAATTCTGTAACTGCTACCATTCTAATTAGAGCATTCAAGATTAATTTCAAGATTAGCGTTCCCTGAGAGTTCAGTCACAGGAGACACTTATTTAGAAAGAAGTAAAGTTGTTGTCCATATTTATAAAGGCCGGCCCCCATTAGATAGGATACTACACACACTTAATAAAGCAGAATACTGTAGCAACTAAAGATGAATAAAGTACTGAACTCAATTTTCCAAAGTCATTGGTCTGTCTAGAACTGAAGAATTATTTCCATGGCCTTGTCTAAGGTCCAGTTGACTAAGATCTGCTGCATTTCAGATGGGCATCCTCTGAGGAAAACTTTTCTTTATATTCTGAGAATGCAAGGACTGCAGGCGTACCTCTGGGAAAGAGCCAAGCATGAAAGCGGGTGACAGGTGACTTTTCCAGATATAGCTGGTGTAGGCTGATCAAAAACCCGCTTAACATATATGACTGATTTGCACAGGCAGTTTCCTGATTTTTCTCATGCAGCCCAAGTTTGGTTGCAAGCAAAAAGATATAAATCAGCCTCCTTTTGAAAACAAAGCAAAACCTGAGTTCATCAGATGTGGACAACTGTAAGATCACAGGGAAAGCAGCAAATGGCATCATTTGTTCATCGTGAAGAGTTGAGACAGAGTAGTGGAAATGACAGGACATGACTGTTTCATACTGTGCTAATTTCTGTGTGCTAACTTCTTTAATCTGCTACACTTACTATAACTATAAACTCACTGAGAGACACCAGATGGTGCTGTTGTAAATGGTCTTGCTACTTTTGATGACCCGCTGATACAGCAATTTGCTTTTGGAGAAATGCTTATGGTCAGCTGTGATGCATTCATTTTTGGAAGCTGAATATACTACCGACAATAGTCTGCTTTGTACTAATCAGCAACAGAACACTTCCAAACTGGAGCAATGGCCTAGAAGACCAAATGAGATTCCTGACTTCAGATTCCAGTGGATTTAAGGGAAGCTGAGATCCATATTTGGATCTGAAGCTTACTGAAAGAGATCTTCCTGCTTAGCCAGAAATATACCACTTGGTATGATTCAGGATAGTGTGATATGTCCAGAAACCAAAGTGAGTTCCAAAAGCTACAAAACTGGTTGCCTTCTACTAGTTGAGCAAGTAGTCTAAATGCTCTTATTATGTTAGGACTGTGAAGACATTGTATAAACCATCATTTTAAAGTCATCATGCAAAGCATTTGAGCAGCTTGTGACTGCGCATAAGATCTGGTGTGCTTCTGTCACACTGCAGATCACTGGAATACAATAAATACTATCCACTGAGAAATAAGTATTTTTGTATCAGCAAGTGTACAAGCTAAATACATAGTGATCCTCTTCAGAGTGCTGGCAAATTGTGCTTTCTCATGCATGAAGGCATTCCTATTGCTACTCACTGTACAGCACATTTCAAACAGCCTTATTCTTCTCTATAGCTCTCAATTTTAATTTTAAATGCAGAAGACATGCACACTGGTACTACATTAAATTTTCTACATGTGCTGTGCTGATACGCTGTCAGGTCCCATTGCCTGAATATTAATCCCTTTTTTTGATGTGTGAAGTTTTACATTTCAATCAGAAGGTCTTCTTTTTGATTGCCAAACTCTTCTATGACCAAAGTTCTCACAGTATTCTCTTCTGCTTTTGACATGTTGACTCTTCCATTTTTTGGTAGATTCATTAAATTTATCCTTTTTCTTGTTTCTTGCTACTCTCCCACACCCCTGCAACCACCTAAAATTCTAGTACATTCAGTGAGATAATTTAGCAGCTGAAGAAGACACTGGCAGAAGTATCACGTTGTACCTCTGTAGAAGTCTTATCTTCTGCTACGTGAGCCATTTCAGCTGACTTACTGTCCGTGGGAAAGGAAGAATGTCCATATTGTAAGGGTTTTTTTCAACTTCTTTATATTCTAGCAATGGAAATATCCTCTCTGGGAAGTAGGGATGTTTTGTTTTTTTTTAAAAACCATGCAATGAGCCGTAGGTCAGAAAAAAGCTAAAATTTCAGAAGTACTGAAAAATAACACAATCATTGTGTTATGTAACTTCTTTTCACTGTTTGATCTCATGGGACAGCAGGAAGTAAGAAATATACTTGAAGGTGATTCATCACATACCCAAAACAGATGTTCCTCAATTTCAAACGTATCATCTCAGCCAGGCAAATAGAGCTATGGTAGATGTCAGATGCAGTTACATTTGCCTGACAGATATGCCACGCTTTGGAATAACATTACTGCTAATGATAGCCTACTGTTGATATGTAGTTCTTTGTTTTGTTGTTGATGTAGAGCAGTCAGGTCTGCTTGGTGCATCCATTAGCAATAAAGCTTTGTGTGTGTGTGTGTGGTATTGCTAAATTGAATTATAATGCAAAACACAGACTGCATCAGGCGTTGACTGTACAGTCTCAAAAACAAGTTAATAAAGCAAGTTACTCTCCTCCAAAGAGGTAAACCACCTGATTTATTTCCCTTTAGGATAGCAACTTCCTGTGACTGACCTTTGAGCAGAGCTGAAGTTACATCCCCATGCAACAGGCCAGCCTTTGTGTGTGGCTATGTCCCTGCCTGATGGCTGGTGCCAGTGCCAATTGTAATAGTGCTAGCAGCCACTGTCATCTTTCAGAGCTGTAAAGATTTTTTTTTCTTGGGGTACAAAATAATAAAATGCCATTCTCCATGGGCTCCTTTACAAAATGCTAATGTAGCTTTGCATATTTTCTCAGCAGGATTTGACTTCTGCTCTAAAATCAAAAGCCTTTATCATTAAGGTAAGGTATCTATTTTCACAGCAAGCAACAGAGTAGGTGTAAAAGCCTGGAAGGTGAACAGCTACATAAATGCTAAGATTCCTTAGGACAGTTGTCTAAAGTGGGAGGGAGTTTAAACCCAAAATTGAATATTTATACTAGAAAATGCTCAATAGAGTTTTTATGAGGATAAAAGACAGGGAGGACACAGGAGCTTATCCTTCTTCCTTGCTTGATGGGCAAAGTTTGGTCCACACCTGTTTTCCTGTGGTTATTGAATTCTCAGGCTGATATGTGTGAAAGCACTCCAAGTAGACATAGTTCTCTACTGCTTATTGACTATGAGTTATAGACAAAAATTACAGCTTTGCCGTTGCTCTCCACGTTAACAAATTCTGTGGGAGTGAACACAGCTGAGGTTAAACAAGTGGCAAATTAGGAAATTTTTGCTTTATGTAGGATTATTTACCTTGCAAGGCAGTGTTAAAAAGGTTTTTTTTTGTAGTGGTTCTCTATAGGAATACTTGCAAATCTTCCTGGGAGATGCCTTTGAAGAATTTCTGCTGTTTGCTGTGGGAGGTAAAAGGGTGGGAATGTAATTAAAAGAGAAACATTTTATTCCATTTTTTAAGAACTTAGGTAGTTAAACATCAGATGTTGAACACTGTCATCATTCAGTCATTCGTCTTCGAAGAAAATGCTGATTTTACTAGCTAGCAAAATTGACTTTACTGTGGATGAGCAGTATATAGAATATAAAGGTAACTGACAGTCAGAGTAAATTAAAAGAACACATATATTGTCAAACAGATTTCTTTAGCAACAAATAACTGCATTAGGAGTAGCCTGAAGGCATGGGTTGTGTTGTCTTGATTAGGCCTAGCAATTTGCTATCTATCTAGGGCTCTAGTCACTTGTAACTGCAAATAGACTGATTTGCTAAACATACTGATGGCAACAGCCAAAGTGAATGTTGAGGGACTGTCAGTTTCAAAATCAGCTTCTGGAAGTAGAGAAGTTGCCACTTGTAAGTTGCACCTTCTCTCTTGTGTGTACACATACCTGTGCCTTCCAGCTAATATAATAAATGAATTAAAGCACTACAGAGAAACTTGCATAGCATTGAGTTTCTCATGGGAGGACCTATATGTTCAGCTCTTCATAACATCTGAAATGAAAATGACTCAATGTTCCTGTAAACTTAAAAGTCTCATTAAATAGACTTAAAAGACTTTAAATAGGGTTAAAATGAAGCTGAGGGGGAAAAAAATTAAATCCTTTTTTGTTTTTCTAACCATAAAAGGAACTTCAACACATCGAGGAATAAAATTTGAAAACGGCTGCTTGACAGTTTAACATAAACAATTCCAATGATGAAAGCACAATATGGGGATAATTATCTGTTCAAATAAATCTGCTTGATGCTAATGAGCATTTGAACAATCCATTAAGCAGCCAGGTTTTTTTCTATGCAATTTTCTTTGGTAAGCAAAAATGACACATCCAAAACTTTTATTAAGTATACAATTTCCTCTCTGTATCTTCCCAGCTTGTACAGAGATCCCTTTTCCAAGAAGGCACTGCATCTCCAGCAGAAAGGACATGGAACTTATTCCCACAGAACAGCTTGACACAGTGGCAGCTGCTGGAGCTAAAAATCACTTCAGAAATGACCCAGTGCTTCACACCAGTGTTGCAGTTTGCAGATATAGTAGTGGGAGAGAGACTGCAGAGTCCTTCTGCGGAGGTTTTATCCTGCTGAATGAAGCAGTCCTATATGACTGTACAGTAATTTAACTAGCTAGCAGGAATCTCACAATCAATGGATCTCTGTCTCTTCCTTCATCCAGTCCTGCTCTACTCTGTTTTTTACTTACTTGCCCTCTTACATGTGGTCAGTGAATTCTTTCTCAGAAAATGTCCACAGCCACACTAGTAAAAGCTGGATTTGCCCTCAAATCCAAAAAGTATTGATGAGTTCAACCACTGGCTGTGAATCATGAGAGTGAGAGCTAAGAATAAAATAATTTTTCATGGGAGTGTAGTCCTAATATCTGTTATCAAAATACAGCAACCAAAAAATCCAGAATTCATAGGATGTCAATCAGATCTAAATAGTGTTTAACTGAATGTTACAAGTATTAGGCTATTTCATTCAGTTTGTCCATCTTCTGATAAAATGTCTTTGAAACCCTCTGTTTCAGAACTTGTGGCAATAGTGATTAATTACTCAGAAATTTGTGCCCAAAATTCTTTTTTTTGTTTTGCTCTTTTCTTCAAACAAAACACAAATTTTAACTAAGCAGCCAAAGGCAGAGAAACAGTAACACATTATTCAACAAACCAGTTGCATAGAGATATGATAGAAAGTGTGGCAAGAATTCATGTAATATCCAAACTCCCTATGCTATGAATATTAAGCGTATAGTAATTAGGACTGGACTGTACATGATTTCTTAATTAGGAGAGGGCTGAATTCATAGTTGTCCCTTAGCAGGTCTAGTGTATGGCATTTCATCCTCACTCAGGATAGGGTTTTGCTTACCATATGCATACCATATAGTATCACCTTTCTTACGTGCAAAGTTGTATACAGGCTGGGTTCCTGCTTTGAAGGGTACAAGTTTTTCTGCAGTGTCTCCATATATACTGTCACCAGCTAATCCTTTGTAAGGCAGGGGTTTTCTTCTGAGTATAAAAAGAATTGGTTCCATTGTAAAGCAACTTTCAGAAATGATGTTAATGTCAATATTTTCGAAAAGCCCTTTTCTAATGCAAATCCAAGGGCTGTGGTGCTAAGCGCTTGCTTTGGCTCCTGCTTGTTTCTAATACTGTATGTTATTCCACAAATAAACAACCTGTTGTTGAATTAGGAGGTGGACTATTAAATAGTCGGTACTCCTTCTTTCTGGTCACCTGAGGTTTTTGTTATAAGAACCTTTGGAAAATGATTTGTTAATTCACCATATATGACTTCAAAGGAGTGGAAAAATCAATTCCAAAATTATCAGTGCAATTAACACAATTTCCATGAGCACTAGATGTGGAAAGTAAAAACCTTAGCACGATAGCATCTCATAACTAATCTTTTGGGACAGCAAGGGAAGTTATGAGGCTAAAGATCATGAAAGCAGCTATATACATGTTGGAGGACAAATGGAAGAGGCATGGATTTTAGTGAATCAAGGATTGTTAAGAGGATGGTGTTAATGGGAACATGATAAAGCATCAAAATGGAGAGGGGTGGGGGGAAACATGCTGTGTCTATTTTTATATGCAAGTGACAAAACAATGCCAGGGCTGTTGTGTTCCCTTCAAGAGCAGAAGGGTTATCGGTTCCTTTAGAGCGGCTGCAGCTGGCTGATGAGAGAGCTGGCAAGTAGGAATGGTGGCATCTCACCCTAAGTTTGCTGTTCTTATTTATTTTTCCAAATAATGCTCTAATTTTGAGGCAGTATTCAAGCACTGGTTCTAAGCACGCAGTAGCATAATGAAGGGAGCGGCTTCCCTGACTTCAGTGAAGTTCTGCTAGCAGACAGAATAGAGGGCAAGGAGAATCGAGTGTGCAGTATTATTCTCAATTGAAAACACATGCTTTGTCATCGGTAGAATAAAAACTGTATTTTGTCTGTCAGTCCAGAAAGCTAAAGCTCGCCTTGGGTTCTCATGTGGTCACTGCCTCCACTGCTGCATCCCTCTTTTCAGGTCAAGTGATCCAAGGGCATAATTCGGTCCTTGCCTCAGTGTGCTTGTGGCTTTCTGTAAATGAACGAAACATTCAGGCAACCTTCATGAAGACCAAGATTTTTTTAAATTACTAATGATGTAAAATGTCCCAATCTGTTAATGGCTAGCTCAAGATATTAATAGTTTTTTTGTTTGTGGTTGGAATGAGTCATAGGAAGTTTTTACAGTTCTAAGTGAAACCGTGTGTTTTGAAGGTGTCTGATTTTGGAACCCAAGATCGCTGCCCAGCATTACCAGATGAAATCTGAACTATCAACTGAAAACCAATGTTTTTGATATCTGAAAGGTGAAAAGGTTAGATTATGTTGGACTTTCCCTTCATTTTCTTATTGTCTGCTCACATTTCTTCTCCATTATACATGTATTATTAAAAAAATATGTTTGAATCATAGAAGTATTTCCCCTTTTCTCAACCATCATAATTTCAATTTGAGTTTTTACTGGAGTAGAAGACACTGTACAGCAAACTACAGAAGAAGTTCTTTGACCAGAGGGAATTTCTGGCATATCATATGAAATGTACCTTACTTCATTTCTCCATGCCATGGTTCTCCCATCAGTAAAAACACCAGAATATTTCATGTTTCCTTGTTAATGGGCAGCTATAAGGTTTGATTTAAGTTTTTAGAAGGCATGCTGGTCATCTTATGATTGCATACACTCTTACTTCACTAAATTGGGTCAATAGTATAAATATTCCTCTTAGGAAAATAGGCTCCTTAGGAAAATCCCAGACGTAACACATATTTAGGCTTGTTAAATAACTTAGCACAGTATTTTGGGGGCCCTTTTCCATTACTTCTACTAGCCTTGGGCAATATCTATATTCAATATGTTGTTCCCTAGTAGTTCCTGTTGTTCACTGTCCTTCACGGAACATCTATGTCTTATATTTGTTCTAAGATGCCTAATATGCTCAAAATTTCTTAGAAAAGAATGTCTCCACCATGCATATATTTTTCTGTGTACTAATGAATTTTCTGACATGTTCTTCAAGTTAAGGAGTAATTTTGGTCATCGATAAACACTATTTAGTTGAGTAGGTAAAAAAATTCTTTCCAGAAAATTATTTAACTCGCGTGTCTACTTCTGCTTATTGCTGTGTAGTAAATAAACAATGATGTTTTATTTGAATGAATGTTTGTAACTACTGCCAGTATAAATCCATTTGTGTTCCAGTACTTGGACACACACTTAAGCAGCCATATATTTAGACTGCATGAAGCCTTTTTCATAAAAGTGCTCTTTCTGGGAGCAACACAGTTCAGCACTTCCCTGAATAGTATGTGACATCTTCCAAGTGAATTCAGATGAGATTATGGTAGCAAAATTACCCCTTTGATGCTCAAGAGGTGCAGATAGGAGTGTCAGCTCTGGCCTGGAAGCTGTAGAATGATGTTTGTGCAGTGCTGTTCCTGGCTGATGAGCAGTGCTGAGAGGCTGAGTGTATGAGCTTAGGCAGAATGGTAAACCATCCAGTGTACAACCTGCACAGCTGACACTACTGTCGGTACCTTTTCCCCCTGAATTATCCCTTTTCTTGTTTCTGTGTTTGTGTAGGTGAAGTCATGGCTTCTTCTCATCTCTTCAGCATTGCTGAAGAAGTGAAGATGCCATGAGACACTGGGTTCTGTGCAGTAAAAGGGCAATGTGTGCTTCCTCGTGTCGGTACTTACCCACCACAGGTCTGCCAGTAGTGTAACCAACACAGGGGTGTGTGACAAAATGACAAGGGCTTGGGTTTAGTCCCTCAAGTCACACTGGGTTGGAGTGACATGCCTTGCCTGATTGCTATCCCATCAGCTTGGGATACAGGTAGAAGAATTCATGTGTACCTATAGATGTACATATAGATGCATAGAGATGTTTTTTCACTCCATTTTGAAAGTTATCTTAGGATATAAATACGTAGTCCTTGCAGAGGAATGAATTTTACTGTGTACAGGTTTGTATTTTATTAGCTACTGCATAGGGATATAGTAAGAACCTTGAAGGTATATCCAGCTTGATTGAATTCCCAAAGAGAAAAAGCTCAGCATGTAAGGCTTTTTCCTCTTTCTGGTTAAGCCAGGACAGGGCTCCAGTGGTCTAATATATTTAGAATTGGATATAGATTTTTAAGAATTGGATATAGATTTGTAAAACAAGCTCAGAAGATGTAATTCTTGCCATCTACTTGGTCATAAGGAACTATTTATTACAAAAGAGAGATGAAAGATTTTTAATTGAACACTGACTTAATTTCAAAATGCATTTTTTTCCTTACATGAGAAACAATTTTTTGTGTTTGCTTGTTTCACACTTACATTCAAGAAAACTGGCTTTCATGAAGACTCAGACATCAAAATTACCTATGCTGTAATGATTTTGGTTACATAGAAACCTCACTTGCTATAACAAATAATGAATGCATATAATGGAAAAATATTTTAAAGCCATTTCTTTAAAAAGCCAGAAATGCTTAATAACAACTTAAAAATCTGTTAAGGTAAGTTTTTCAGGTCTGGCAGTGTATGCTGTAAACAATTTTTCTCAATATCTTGCCCTGGAGATCTAATTTTCTATTATTAAACATAGTGAGGTATGCTTGTTAAAAATAGGACTAAAAATAGCCTTTCAGTATGCTGTTGCACTGGTATTTTTAGGTCTACAAAGTATTTATTCATCCTACCAATTGCTTCTTCATATTAATTAATTTTCAGTGACAACATTTTATCTTTTGTGGCTTGATTCCAAAGAAATTTTGTTTTGACAGATTTTGGGTGCTCTTTTCTCAGTCGTTACAGTATGGGGAAAAAAAAGTTCTGCTGTAAAAAGAACAATACATTTGTTGATCAGCTGTTCCTCATTTGTCAGGAAAAAAAAATTCAAAGAACTGAAGGCAACTCTTTATTAGGAAGGTAGACATACTCCAAGCACAATCACTGTTTTTTATTGCCTTTTTATGGCAGAATAAATGACCAGGTGAGAGTCAATGTAGTCATACTATTGTAAATCCCAGTTTTATTTCGACTATGTTTGCATGGTTAAAAGCTAATAATAATATCAACTTGATCATTGGCTTATTTAATGAATACACTTGAGCCTAATAATTTCTGAGAAAGCCCATTTGAAGGGAAAAATTGTGACTATTGTGTAGGACCCTGAGCATTAGCATACCAAACAAATTGTGAGTCCAGCTAGTCTGATTTCCAATAGCCAGCCAAACTCTGCTGATATCAGTAAGTGAAATTTCTCAACTCATTTACAACAGGACAGATCCAAACCTGTTGTTTGAAAATAGATGAACTATAGGCATTACTGAATACTGGTATCAGTGGGTATGGTTGTGTTCATTTATGTAGCAGAGGATCTAGTGCAGGGTCTGTCTTATGTTCTGTGTAAATATGACCAAGAAGAGCATCACAGTAATCAGATGCTGTAGTAAGAGGTGTTGTAGTAATGCATGTCAGGTGTTGAAAGGCGTGTAAGGATATTTAGTATTTTAGCCTGACTAAAACCTCTTCCCATTCACAGCCATTGATCAACTTAGTCTTGAAACGTGTAGGTTTCTGCTGCCATCTTACCCTAGTTGATTTACCATCAATTTTTTTTTGTATTTATGTTTTAATTCTTTCATGCATCTGTCATGTGCATTTACAACATGCAAGCATTGGGGAATGTAATGCTGAGAAAACAGAATAAATAATTAATACTTTTTATATCACAGTGTAATATAGGGGGTCCAGTAAATGGCCAAATCTGCACTGTGGTTGCATAAGAACTACTCAATTATGGTCAAAACCCAGTCTTTATTCTGAAAGGTTTCATGTTAGGGTAGAGTTTCAGATTGATAAGTGTAAGAAATGTTGGTTTCTTAATCCTGAGACTGGCTGTAAGCATAACCAATTACTCAAAACTGGTGCTGGTCCCTGTGGTAGCCATTGCTTTATTTGTGGTATTCCTGGTGTTACTGGGCTGTATGGAGTAAAGATAGCTTCAGATGGGATTTACTGTTGTCTCTTCCTTCTCTTGGGATGCATTTGAGGTGTCCAACTCATTGCAAAGCATCTGCCTTAAAGTTAGTCCCTTTGAATCCCCAGTGCTTCTGAAGTGTATTAAAAGTAGTATGTTTTACATGAGCGTTGTAGGTAGTGGGAAGACACGTAGAAGGCAGGACAAGTGGTTGTCCTGAGGGTGCTAGGTGACATTGAGTTCTTTCCTGGTGTGCATGGAATTCATGGAAAGCTTTTTGAAAATGAGGGAGGAGAGCATATGTTAGCATGTTCTTTTCATGAAGGAGAACATCATTATAGAATCATGGTGCAGTCAAAGGCTGGAGAAAATTTTGGAAGTATTTGCTCTGAAGTGTTGACAGCTAAATGTAATAATAAAGTACTAGACTGAAATGCGTCACAGCCTTCTGCCTCTCATTGCCATTATGTGGGAGGCTGGAGCACTTTATGATTTGGTGGCCTATATTCTACATTTCATCTAATGACTGGAAATAAGAACCATTTTTTTTGCTAATGCATTTGTCAAGCTGTCAGTGTATCTAACACCAGCTGCTGAGAGGGACAGCTCACTGGAATGTCATAGGTGCAGGGGGTGAAGTTATTTCTCACATCTAGGGTTGCAGAGCCACACTTGATTCTCCTTCTCCCAACCCCCAGAAGCTATAATGCTCAGTTTTGATCAAATGGCTCTCGAGAAGTTGTCAGTACTTCTATCAGTCAGAGGAGGTCAAGGAGGATACATGAGGGGTAGAGAAGCATTGGTGGTACTACATGTGTCAAAGTCTTACTCTAGGGCCTGTACTGAGTGAATAAGTTGTCTCTTTTTTTTAAAATTTTTTAAATATTCCTCCCTGCAGAGACCTCGATCCCCTATTCTAGGAGTCTGAGAACAAGAGAGAGGATTTAAAAGCTCCTGGCTTCTAATCTCAGTGCTGACACAGAATTGCAATGTGACCTTCAGCAAATTATTTAAACTCTCAACATCAAATTCACCTCTATTCCTGCTCTCTGCAACCTTAATGTTAAGAACATAATTTATTCTTAATTCCCTAACATGTAATCCCAAGATCAGTGTTTGTGTTCCTCATAAGTATTTTGCAAGGAAAGATTCCTTTTCTGCTTTTGCTAGAAGTCTGTACTTCAACGTATTACCAGTAGGCAAGTGCTATGGACTGTATCCATCATAAGGCTTTGGCCTTCACTGTTTCTGGTGGGATCATGGATGGAAATACAGACATAATTGTAGACTTACAGGGAAACAGATTCCCTATATCCTGTATGTCCTATATGGAAAGAAAAAGCCCTGCTGCTTTGATCCAGACATTCTGCTTTCCTTTAGTTTCTTGCTCTCATAGTTTTCTTCATTTTCCAGGCATCAGTTGCCTCCTTGAATCTCTCGTTCTCCTGGACAAGGGCAATGGTGACAGATCTCATCTCTGACAGAGAGAGGAGGAGCAAGGGAGAGGCAGTCTCCTTCTGGTGAGTTACAAAGCTGCTTTCTCTTTTTTGTTTTTAAGCATTTAATTCTTGAAGTGAAGGATCTGCCCCTGTGTTTGAGAGAGATGCTTTTAATCTCCTATTACAAGTCCTGTTGCTCTATCAGAATGTTACAGCTCAACAGCCCCACAGCATAATGTGGGGGAACAAGCAGATCATGCTACAGCAGGGTTAACTGTGATGACCATGTTTTCAGGCTGCCAGTTGCAGCTGCTGCTGTCTTTAAGCCTCTGGTTCTGGTGCCAATTGTATGAAACTCACAGACCAAGAATAGTAGATATAGGCCACTTGCCTCTAACACTTGCCTCTACAAGACCATATGATCCTTGAAAAAATACAAATTGTGCTTCCAAGCACAATTACATGCCTCCAAGATTTAGGATGTAAGTGCTTTAGGCCTGTGTTGATTCTGGAAATAAAAGGTGCAAGAAAGACATTTTTGTTTTATGAATGGATGCTCATGGATAAGTCAGGGCTCAAGGGGTCACAGTTAAGGGGACTGTTATCAGCTTGCACCAGTAAACAACTTGAAACGCGCAAGACAGTGCAATATCCTAGTGCACAGAGGAGAAACAAATGACAGACAGCAATATATTGAATTTCATTTCAAATTAAGGAGGCGATATAACTGGAGACTGTGGGTTGAATGGTCTATGTTAGTATATCTGCCATCGTAGACTGATAATATGGAGTGTGTGGAAGATAACTTCCTGACACAGCTGGTCAGTGGGCCAACCAGGGGAGATACCCTGCTGGACCTGCTGTTTGCTGACAGGGAAGGACTGGTGGGTGATATGGTAGTCGAGGATGTCTTGGACATAGCGATCACGAGATGATAGAGTTTTCAGTTCTTGGAGAAGTAAGGAGTGGGGGGCCAGCAGAACCACTGCCTTGGGCTGGTGGAAGGCTGACTTTGGCTTGTTTCAGAGCCTGGTTGACAGAGTCCCTTGGGAGGCAGTCCTGAAGGGCCAAGTGGTCCAGGAAGGCTGGACATTCTTCAAGAAGGAAGTCTTAAAGGTGCGGGAGCAGGCTGTCCCCATGTGCCAAAAGATGAGCTGGAGGGGAAAAAGACTGGCCTGGCTGAAAAGAGAGCTTTGGCTGGAACTCAGGGAAAAAAGAGCTTACCACCTCTGGAAGAAGGGGCAGACAACTCTGGAGGACTATAAGGATGTTGTGAGGTTATGCAGGGCGAAGATTAGAGAGGTGAAAGCCCAGCTAGAACTAAGGCTGGCCACTGCCATAAAAGATAACATTTATAAAAATGGTTTTATAAATACACTTGAAAAAAAAAAGAGGACCAAGGAAAATCTGCACCCTTTATTGGGTGCAGGGGGGAACATTTCCAAAAAGGATGAGGAAAGGGCTGAGGTAATTAATGCCGCCTTTGCCTCAGTCTTTAATAGCAAGACCAGCTTCCCTCTGGGTACTCAGCCCCCTGAGCTGGAAGACAGGGATGAGGAGGAGCAGAATGTAGTCCCCCCAGTCCAGGAGGAAATGGTTTGTGACCTGCTGCTCCACTTAGACATGCACTAGTCTATGGGGCCAGATGGGATCCACCTGAGGGTACTGAGGGAGCTGGTAGAAGAGCTGGCCAAGCCACTCCCCATCATTTATCAACAGTCCTGGCAAACCGGGGAGGCCCCAGCTGATGGGGGGTTAGCCAGTGTGATGCCCATCTACAAGAACAGCTGGAAGGATGATCCAGGGAACTACAACCCTGTCAGCCTGACCTGGGTGCTGGGAAAGGTTATGGAGCAGATCATCCTGATCGCCATCACGCGGCATGTGCAGGACAGCCGGGGATCAGGTCCAGGCAGCGTGGGGTTATGGAAGGCAGGTCCTGCTTGACAAACCTGATCTCCTTCTATGATAAGATGACCCGCTTAGTGGATGAGGGAAAGGCTGTGGATGTTATCTGCCTGGACATTAGTAAAGCCGTTTGACACCATCTCCCACAGCATCTCCTGGAGAAACTGGCTGCTCATGGCTGGGATGGGTGTGCTCGGTGCTGGGTTAAAAGCTGGCTGGACAGCCAAGCCCAAAGAGTGATGGAGTTACATGCAGCTGGTGACCAGTCAGTCACAAGTTGTGTTCCCCAGGGCTCAGTATTGGAGCCAGTCCTTTTTAATGCCTTTATCAGTGATATGGACAAGAGAATTGAGTGCACCGTCAGTAAATTTGCAGATGACACCAAGTTGGAGGGGAGTGTTGATGTGCTGAAGGGCAGGAAGGCTTTGCAGAGGAATCTGGACAGGCTGGGCTGATGGGCGGAGACCAATTGTATGAGCTCAACAAGGAGTAGCGCTGGGTCCTGCATGTGGGTGACAACAGCCCCACACAACACTACAGGCTTGGGGTAGAGCAGCTGGAAGTCTGCCTGGTGGAAAAGGGCCTGGGGGTGCTGGCTGACGGCCAACTGAACATAAGCCAGCAGTGTGCCCAAGTGGCCAAGGAGGTCAACAGCATCCTGCCTTGTATCTGAACTGGTGTGACCAGCAGGACCAGGGCAGTAATTGTCCCCCGTACTCGGCACTGGTGAGGCTGCAGCTTGGATCCTGTGTTCAGTTTTGGGCCCCTCACTTCAAGAGGAACATAGAGGTGCTGGACCATGTCCAGAGATGGGCGACAGGGTTGGTGAAGGGTCTGGAGCACAAGTCTGATGAGAAGTGGCTGAGGGAACTGGGGTTATTTAGCCTGGAGAAAAGGAGGCTCAGGGGTGATCTTATCACTCTCTACAGCTGCCTGACAGGAGGTTGTAGGCAGGTGGGATTGGTCTCTTCTCCCAGGTAACGAGGAAACAGCTTCAGCTTGCGCCAGGAGAGGTTTAGGTTGGATGTTAGGAAAAATTTCTTCACTGAAAGGGTGGTCAAGCATTGGAACAGGCTGCCCAGGGATGTGGTGGAATCACTTTCCCTGGAAGTGTTTGAAAAATGTGTAGATGCAGTGCTTAGGGATGTGGTTTAGTGGTGGAATTGGCAGTCCTGGGTTAATGGTTGGACTTAATGATCTCAAAGGTCTTTTCCAACCTAAATGATTCTATGGCTTTATGAATAAACCATTGCAGTTTGTGCTGCACTAGCATCTCTCCAGAGATTAAGGCATACCTCAAGAGGGGAATGCAAATAGCACAAAGAAACACAAGCTGGAGTATGGAGCAGCAGCCTACATAGCAATAAGTAGTAATCTAAGGTGGACCAAGCTGGCCTCCCAGTGTACCCAGTCAAGAGAGTTCTAGCTTAGAGGATAATGGAACTGAAATGTGGTCCAAGGTCCATATTGATTATCTCTTACCTGAAAATTCATATGTAAAAGAGCTATGGTCTCTGTAAGAAGAAGCTGTTGCTTTCTGCTATACAGAGTATGTGTGAATTGTGATGTGATTCTTGCAGAGTTACTGGGTTCAGTGAGGTGACCACTTCCCATAAGCAGGGCCATGAAATTGAGGGCAAGCATTATGGGAAGTGGGATGGAGACTTAGCCTGCTAACTAGTTGGTGCCTGCCAGTGGCCACACCACCTGCGAGACATCTGGCACAACAGAGCAGCATGCGTCCATGCAGCCCGTTTGGTTATGTGTGGGTCCTGGCCATGAAGATCTTGAAGTGTGCTCTCAGAGAGATTAGCTTGAACACAGTGCTGTAAGCAGTGGATCCTTGAAAACTTTTTCAAATGGCCCCAGTGTATTTTAAATAAACCATTCTGAAACTGGGTCACCCACAATCAGCAATTTACTTCAAAATGTTTTAGCTCCCACTGAATAGAAGTATGCACATAAAAGCTGGGGAAGACATGGCTAGACCTAACTTTTGAAATGTCAATGCTGTGTGCAGGGTAACTGTTCAACTAAGCATCAAACGCTAACATTGCTGGTTTTGTCATTATATTTCAATGGGTTTTGATCAGTTTTCTTGGAAATGCTTGAGTTAAGTGGACATGCAGGGTCTAGCACATGACAGATGCTTGCGACTTGCAGAATCAACAATTTCCAGTATGTGGTTGTCTGGTTTAAGTGCTGCATGCAAGGGCACCTGTGCATTAAGACTTCACACAATCATTCTCTTGTGTCTAACCAGGCTTGATTATTTAAAAAATAGTCAAGATCAGCTATCCTGAACCACAACTAATGGGGATTCTCCTTAGGATTTTGTTCAAAATAGTGAGATCAAAACACTGGAGTGCTCAAACGGAAGGTTGTTATGCTCATGACTTTTGCTAAGCTGTATTTCTTCTTCATCTGAATAAATTGACAGCAATGTGAGAAATTCTACTAGGACTTTGTTTGCATTTCTGAAGTATCACCTAAAAACCCAGAAGAAGCTCAGCTTTTCTTTTTTTCTACTTTTCCCAGAAGAAAAATGACAATACCTGCAGCCTGGTTTTTTGTGAAGTAGCATTTTCTTTCACTCTTTCATTGTGTGCTACCATTTAAGTCTCCCGTCCTATGATTCTCCTGCAGAGGACTTTAGGACTAACACTTGCTCCTACTCTTGGGCAAATATGAGTTTTCCCAGCTGAAATATTAGAATAATGTCACAAAGTTGGGGCTTTTTAATAGTGTATTCACCTGCAGGCCAAGTAGCTTTAGAAATGGGTAATACCAAGCCTCCTACTGCTCAGGAGGAATTTTTTCTCTCTGCTAGTTCTGGTAGCCTTGAGGAGTATATTTTTGACCCTTGTAATCCCCTATAATTATGTTCTCTTTTTCTAGGTCCTTGACAGAAGATTTAGCCATTGCACTTTTTTCCTCTGAATATCTTCGAAAGAATACCACTACCGATTCTCCATTTTTTTTCAACACTTCTGACTGTAGCCTACTTCCAAATTACTAATTTCTTTGAAGTATCTAATCTTTCAATATGATGTCTTGTACTTTAAAATCTTTTACTGGTATGAATGGGAACACTACTCATGACAGGGGCTCTTGGCTTTGTTTGGGAGCATTTGTGCTGCAGCTGCAGTGGCCTGCGTCCATTTAATTCTTCCATTTGTTCTAGCTGAAAGTTGTTTAGTGTACTAGACTCCTCTGGAGCGCAACGAACTCTGAGTTGAGTGACCATACAGCTGGCAAAGAGATCATACCTGACAGCGTTCTCAACCAGTGCAGATCATTCCACAGTGGCTGGAATTTGCTATTCTTTATCATACACATGCTGACTTCAATAAGCTTCAAAACTGCATGTTTTTCTTCCAAAGAAACTGTCCATCCTCTCTCCAAAAGGATCTTATTTAATGGACATAGAAGCTTGAAAGGAGAGGGATGAGCTCATAGAGATGAGCAGCAGACTCTTAATTACTCCAGGGATGGATATTAAGCAGTGGGTTAGCGGTAGGAAGACAAAGCAAAGTTACTAGATTGTTCCACCCTGTGCTCAGTACATATCAGTTGTTTGAGTTAAGGTAGGCACTGAGTGATTAAAGACCAGAACGTTAACTGGTTACCTGTTCAAAAAACAGGATTGATCCATAATACTAGTGTTGCAGCTAGAATTGGTCAATAATCTCAGGACATAACTTTTTCAATATAAATTCACATTACATTTGATTGACACAATTCATGAATTCATGCTGGGTTTGTCAAATTGCCTGAGCTAGAGGATTCATCAAGTCAAATGATTTTCACTTTGAAAGTTTTGATACAAAACAGATTTATATACTTCCCCACATTTTTAAACAACCTTTTATCTTTTTTTCCCATATGTTTCTGAATATTTTAAAACTGGTTAACACCTTACCAGAACATTTTTTAACGGGGAGAGTGATGGATTTTTGTCTTATATCTGTTTAGGCAGAGAAACAAACAAAAAACCAAAACAAGTTATCCACACAACTTGGCTTACTGAGTTGTAAAGACATGTAATCCCTCAGCAGGAACTAAGGGTTTGAAATACCTCTATAAAATCTTTCCCAGAATTCCAAAATACTATTGTACATAACTTAGTATGTCTAAGAGAAAGCCCCTGTATTGAGGTACTTTCAGTCTAACTGGACAAGGTAAACAATGACATAGAAACACTGACAAGAAGATGTGATTTATGGACAACAGGAGAGGAATGACAGAAAAGGGCTAGTAGCAAACAGGAAAGCTCATTTAGTTGAATCACGTAACATGCTATAGATATTGCTGAAATACTTTCTAGAAGAGGAGGTGCAGCCCTTTACTTCCTCTCTGTGTCACCTATAAAAACCTGTATGGTTGGAAATGATACTGCTGGCTCCTTAGAACAGGTAAAAAATGTGGAAAGGTCATAAGAAAATATGTGGAAAGGAAAGTAAAAGACTTTCTCCTTTGAAAGATGTTGAGCAACTGAGGACTAAACCTGAAATTTTCTCGTGTTGTTTTCTGATAGGAGCAAGGTGTAAATCCAAGCTTACCTACCACGTGTTTGCTGTACCTGCTCTCTATTTTTTTTGCCTTTTAGACCTAAATATTAACAACTTGTAGGTCAGGTGCTTCCAGGTGCCTCTGCTATAACAATGAATTCAACCTCAGGTGAAAGCAGCTACGTTGCCTCAATCAGGACAAAAATTGAATGAAATAACATCTAGGATATGCAATTGCCTAAAAAAGTGAAGAAGAATTGTCTGTCATCATAATCAACAAATGGCTAAAATGTTCCTTTGCTGTTCATTTAGGGTTTTGTTGTTGTTGTTGTTGTTACAGCATGTAAGAGAAATCACCTTTAATTTTCCAAGTATCTAATCAGAGTCCTGTGGGTCCCATAACTCTTCTCAGCTAAGTGAACATTCACTACAACTTGCCTTTAACAGGGGTTTGGAAGTAACTCCTCTTTTAGATGTGGATTGGAGGGAAGGGGTTGTAAAGGGTTTTAACCCCATGTAGTATCTCTAGCCAATGCAGGCTTTTAATATGGCTCTATAACCACTTACTCCCTCCCTCAAAATCAGATCCATGTCTCCCAATGCCCTTTGCAGTGGAGAATACGCTGAGACAAGAAGTATAAGGCATTTGCTCAAGCTCCCATGGCTTGAAGCACTTCCTGAGGTTCTGGCTCAGAAGATTCTCAGATTCTGGAGAACCAGTGCAATGCACTGCTGTTCCGAAAGCTGGGCAGAGCCATGAGCAGTATTGAGATACCCCATAAATGCCAGTCACAGAAGAAGAAAGATTTTCCTATCCTTTTTCACTGAAAGAAAAGGTTATTACAACTGAGGCGTATTTGAAGGGGTACAGGGGCATTTAAAGAGATAAGAGAGATGGAGGACAAAGGGAGAGAGTATGTGTTGGAGTACTTTTCTTCTTTATATATCTTTTAAAAAGGGGAAAAAAAGAGAAGATTGACTCAACTAAGTTTAGCAAAGTGGCACACTGCTCCTGTGATAGCCAAGGTTGCTATTTTCATGCTTACACTGGTAGATCAGGAGAAGAGTAATTACCTCTACATGTTGTACATCTCTTGATCTGCCAAGCAGGAAACAACCCTCAGAGCATTTATCCCCAAAGGAAGATATAAATAAAAACCCAAGTGCAGTTGGCTGTGCTTCCTTTTGCATTTTGTTTCACACTCCTTGCTGTACCAGCAAGTGTCACTATGGTCTTTGCTATATAGCAGCAGAAATGAGAATGTGAATTTTGGAGCAGAAAACGGGGGGGAAAAAAACCTTAATCATGATTATGAGTGTGGTTTTGCCACACCTCTATCTGGACTCAGGAACCCTGAGTTACAATCTCTCTGTGTTTTCAATGGCAAAGTGACCTGAAATTATTTGTTAAATATTTCACTCTGGAGACATTTTAATGGCAGGATCATGTGACAAAATCTAATTGGTTTTCTTTCTTTTGTTCTTGTGGAGATGCTGCTGCTTGTAATAATCATGGTTTCATTTTCAATATAGTCTATTTTCAAAACCAAATTTTCAAGTTCAACTTGTCAGATTTTCATATTTGGGAGTTCAAGTTCATTGGGGTATATTGCTAGTTCTCTAGATAAGAACTAGAAAATGAAATATTGATTAATTTAGAAAAAGGAGTGAAATGAAATCTGTGACTATAATTTTATTTCTCCTCTGCTTTTTCAATGTTGTTGAATATTTTGGCACCATTTTCAATATATTTAATGTTAGATAGGGAAGTGTGAAAATGGAAATGCATTGGGGAAATGGAAAAACACCAACATTCCTGTTACTGAAACAAAACTAAATTATTATGACAAATATTATCATGAATATGGAAAGGAGGCTAGGTTGTGTTTTCTTCTCCAACTGCCTAGCTGCAATTTCATGTTCCGCAAAAAGGATATTCAGCAGCATGCCCGTGACATTGAAATGTTAAACTCTGAAACCAATTTTATCTTCAGGAGACATACAGCTCATTAAAAATATTAAAATACATTTCTCCCTTCCCTGCCTAAATATTTATTTTTAACTTTTTGTACATAGCTGATTTAAGTCATCACAAAATCCTAGAAATTACAGCTAAAATGCATATTCATTCCTGTATGTGTGGGATTGATGCTTTGGGTGAAATTCTTAGCTTGCTGAAGTGAACATGGTAACTCCCCATGGTTTCTCACTGAGCAGGGATTCCACACTTTCTTAGTTATGTGCCCTGTACCTTTTTCTAAGTCTTCTGAAGTGTTGCACAAATTATGGGAGGGTAGGTACAAAGGAAGGGAGAGAAATCAGCAGAGTAACGTAGTATGTAGTGGCTTTGCAAGAGAAGTGAGTAGCTCAGAGCAGTCACCCGCTCCCCGGTGAAGTTTTGAATGTAGAAACCATGAAATGGAACTCCCTACCACATTCAGAATTTCCATAGCATTTGCTTTGTCAAGAGAAGTCTGAGCTGGGCGTGAGGTTTGGCTTTCAGACTGTTGGCATTTCAGGGAGATGGAAAATGGAAAGGCACAAATGCATCCATTCCTCCTTTTAATTAATTCTTGCTCGCTATAGCCATGAACTAATGCAATCTTGCCTCTGCTAAGTAGACTACAGAGTAACATTGGTGACAGGAAGAATGACTAACTTCAGGGAGGAGAATTAGAATTGTTTGACCTTTCATAGTCTCTTTTCATCAGCTATACAGAAAAGAATATCATAGCTCAAAGCTCTTGTTCCCTCAGATTTCTTTCACTTTAATAACATCCCTGTATGGATGCAATAAAAGTCTCTTTTTTGGTGAGCTCGTTTTTCTCCCGTTATTTCTACTTGCCATTCTTGGCTTCAGAGATCGTGATCAGGACAGTTAATAAAAATCTCAGAGTATGCTGGAGAGGGCAGTCATTCGTCTTAGCCACTAAGTTTTCCATTTCCATTGTATTCATAATAATGTGTCTCATAAGGCATCTTACCTGTTTTTATACATTCGGAAGTTTAGCTTTTTAGGTAGCTTTGGAGAAACATCTGGAGTAATCCTCTATATTTCCAAACCCTGCTCCTTACTACCCTAAACTTAAAAGCTTTGCTAAGCTATGGAGTGGTGGTCCTCCTGCCAATGAAATACCAAAAGGTAAATACTGTCATTAATTTCTCCTGCATAAAAGTGGTTTGTTGTGGTACCTATTCTGCTTGCTAAGCAGCGTGTTATTGTCCATTGATGTGCCACCGAAATCTACACAGTTCAAAGTCATGAAGAATGTTACTAATAATTTATTTGATTTTAAACAGTTTCCTCTTAGAGATAGAAAAGTACAGCACTGTCAGCTGGAGCAAAATAAGGGAAAGGAGGTTTCCTACACATTTTCAGGGAAGTTCCTGCACCTTTTGTAGGTGATGGCTGTCATTTTTAAAGTGTCACAACAACATGTACAGCCTGAACTGTGAGCACAGTGAGAAAATTTTTGATTTTTCTTTTCAGGAGTGTTTACTGGTTCAAAACAGGAATTAGAGACAGGAATAATTGTGTTCTCCAGTGGTTTGTGAAGGTAACTGATCTTCAATTAAAAAAAAGTTGCCTGTGGTATAATTATGAAGTCTCTATATTTCACCAACATTTGCAGAATAAAGAATACAAGAGTCAGCTGCTGGTTTTGAAAATCAATCCCCAGATCAGGATTTGGGATTCTGGACATGGAAATTGCATTTCTTACCTAAGACAATAGTTTAATGTTGTATGTCCTCCACATTGACAGTGACTTCTTAGGGATGTTCTCCTTATCTATCTGTCTATCTATCTAGCTATCTCTCTACATTTGTTAGTTCATATGTTTTTTCCTTTATTTCACATGTATGTAGTTCTCACTGCTCATGAAGAATATTAAGGCTGTTTTTTGATACCTGCTTTGTGACAGGGAGATATAGAGGTAGACTTCAGGAAACATTCAAAGAAGGCATATGAAATGTTCTTTTGCATGCTGGAGGAGTTAATTTGAAAAACAATTTTCTTTCTGCCCTTTTTATAAGCTTGCTCTTCTTGTAATAGAACAGATAGTTGTTATAAAAAGCTGTTCATGTGTAACAAGCATAAAGAAGCATTAATTTGTTGACTTTATGGTCAGTTTATGGAATTAATTTACTCAGGAGGTCATCAAATTTTGTCTACTTGTCCTGTTAGGAAAAAACTTGGTAAAATTAGAAGTGTTAACAGAGGAAATCTCAAAACAGATTTGTTGTTTAGTCTTCCCCTCTTCCCTTACAGGTAGACATTTGCTCACTGCCCCAGCTTTGCATGCTTCAGTACTACTTGTGGTCACACTTTGAAAGAGAGGAGATAAAATGATTAGGTCCTGTCTAACCCCTGAAATTGCAGTGATTTTAACCTGGTTTCTCGTAGAGCAATTCTAAATTGGTATGAGTTAAGCTGAAGGACCTGACCTTTTGGATTGACATAACTAAATGGTTTAAACACCCAATTCAGGCTACGCTAGCACTTTTCCTTCAGGAACAAGACACAATGTCAATACTTCTAGGTATAGCATGACTTCTGGATCACATAGCTTATATGTCTACCCTGTTCCCAATATGGCATATATTTCTATGTGAAAGGTTTGCTATCCATGATGGGTTGCAGTCAAAAGGAGTATCAGAGCATATCTGATTTTTTTATCATCGTTTTTTCATAATGTATGGCATGTGACCTTTAAAAAGCTGCAGAAAATAAAGCAGTGTTCATCAGCTATTCTGTGCTCAATTGTACAGTCTGGGTAACTGCTTCGTGACTGACCCTGCCCCTCCTAGGACCCCAGGGCTCCTTGGCAGCTGTAACGGGTGTGAAGCATACACTTCTCATCATGCCACGCTCCCATGGTGAAGCCTTAAGGTGAAGGTGGCAAAGAGAGACAAGGGAGATTAGTGATCCTTTCTCTTTGTGAAATAACTCTGAGATTGGCTCCAAAAATCTGGTTAGCTGGCAAGGACAAACTCGGACATGCTGCCTGCCAGGTATGGCCAGCTGTATGTGTGCCACCTGCTGATCCATGTGCTGTGCAGGCAGGCTGCCATTTGCATTGGCGATAGTGTGCTGAGACCCCTAATAGGGCATAGCAGCCAGTCACAAAGTTAGGAAACTTCTCTCTCCTCTAGTCACAGACTTTCCTTTATTGGCTGACTTTTTTGCTTTGTTTGTGGCTTTTTTTTTTTCTTTCTTCTTAGAACCCCTCACTTCACAGCACATAGAGCCAGCTATTTATGGGACTATTTGGAAGTGTTTAGATGTTTCTGACCATACTGGAATAGGTTCCTAAAATCTTGCTTCATGTGTCTGGTGGAGGGGAACAGTTTTGGTACATCTGTCTTGCACATATTCATCATAGGCTAACGTACAAAAGGCACCGGCACTATAAAAAGCAAAGATGTTAACACAGCTGACACCTCACTTGATTCACATAGTGAGCAAATGCTACTCAACAGACAGAACATGAAAACTAACCAAATCTCATAGGGGCATGGAGTGCTTAAATCCTCATTACTGGTAAACTGTGGTGATAAAGAAAAATTGTGCTAAAATTAAAGAAGCATTCTTGAGAAATACAAGAATTATAGCATGTCCTCCAGAGTGTAATAGCAAATGTGGTTTCATAGCTGGAACCCTTTTTACTTACAAATTGATACTTCATAACATGTTTTAATCATTTTTCATATATAAAGCAATATTATGCCATTTGGTTCTTAGAAATCTCTGTAATAAACATACTAGCAGCTCATTAAGTCTCACTAAACACTTCTGTATTAGATAAGAGTTATTTCACATTTTAAATAGATAAATGGACACAGCATGCCTAAGTGACTTGTATAAGATAATACATCATGTCAGCTGCTTCTGTGGTAAGCAGGGTGGCAAATCCTCTCTTTGCAAAACAGAGGACAGTGATAGATTTTCATGACAGGAACACATCCTTTTTTTTAACCCCAAGCCCAACGAGTGTAAAGTAAATCTACTGTTTAACTGTGTTGGTTCCTTTTGACTAGTGCTTAGAGGACTATGTCACATACAGTAAATTACTGGAAGAAGAAGTCTCCACCAAGGTAACAAGTGCCAAATAAAATATATTAGTCAATAAAAAAACTATTAGAAAGCAAGTCCTTTTAATGTGATTTACAGTAGGCTGAAGTTACAAAACAGCAAATGGAAGGAAAGAAAATTACACCATGAGTGGTAAAGAGGACCGCTATTTTTATGGTATATATTGGAAAATGAAGGAAAAACTAAAAGTAGGTATTGACAATGGCCTGTTAGGATTCATTTCCAGAGGAGATAGTCTGGAATTTGAAAGGCTAAACACCAATGAGGCAGGGAGATTTATTTGTTGTGGTCAAAGGCTCAAGTATAGAGGCCATTTTCTGATTACCTTACCCTACTTTCCACTGCACTGTGTGATCAGAAGGATTTTGTGCAGTAAGTTACCATTTGATGTGTGTAAGAACACGGGGATTAAGGAGAGGAAATGTGATCAATTAATAACAATTCTCAACAGGACAAATTAACAATGCCTAACATGACTGCTGCTTAGAAGCTGCTACTTCTATTGAGGGAGCTAAACTCGATACAGCATGGTTGCTTGCTGGAGCACACCACCACCATTAAGAAAGTAGGAGTTCCGTTTTTACCTGGGCTGATGGGTGACTCTGATAATGCCATTGTGCCTCAGTTTTCCCACCTGAGGAATGGGAAATGTTAGTAATCCCCTCAGTGAAGTAAGAGTCAATAAAAAGAGTTATGTAATGGGTAGGTATCTTTAAAGAAGGGAAACATGACTATTATTTTCAGGATCTGTAATAAATCCAAATACAAAATGCTAATGTTGACAAAGGAGATCTCTACTGCTATGAAACAAAGGCTATTTGCGCAGTAACTTAGAAGTAGAAAATCTCCTGCATGTGATGCTGATAAAGCATGCACGTAAGTAGCATGTTAGTTTAGCTTCTGGTCTGTGGCAGATCTTAGTGCTTTTATAAATTCACACTCACAAAAAAAAGAAATGAGAAGGCTGCTTTGAAAAAATTTGTCTATACTATGTCATATGGTTATGTGTAGAGGCTGGAGGGTGGCAGGAGAAAAGGAAGGCAAAAACCTTGTCAGATTTAAGCAGTCCACTTTGTACTCTGGGAAAGGCAAGTGTCTTGCATTTTAAATTAGTGCCATGCTACCTGAATAGGAAGATAGCATAGTTTGCTGCAAAGGCAGGCAGCACAAAATAAGTAATCTATATATTGAGCTGCTTTTCTTGTTTACATGCTGTGTCATTTTATAGTGTAGCAAAATACTGCTAAAGCTACAGCTTTGTAATTAAGTGATTATTTTACACACATCTGCATTACAGCATCTGTATTACATTGCATGACTGATATCCTGATGGCTTGAATTTATATTAAAATATTTTAGTGTCGGATTGCTGTCAGTATATTAGAGGCTTGGAGATCAAAAATGTTGTTATGCATGATTCTTTTAAAATCTGCTAAACCTAATCAGTTCGTTTTTGAGAAGAGCTGTCACCTGGTTCAGTGACACTAATTAAAAAAAAAAAAGTTATTTCCTATTGAAATATATGGATAGGGGAATAATACTTCATCTGTGATTTGATGTTTTTTCCCCTGGCTGTTGCCTTAGCTGAGTTTCACACTGCTCTTTATGAGCCAGTGGGACTTAGGAGGAACATGGAACAGTTGCCTCAACTGCTGAGCAGAGAGGATGCTCTAAGAGCCAAAATCTGCTGCCAAGCTAAAGTAAAACAGTTCTAGGATGGCAGTGTCAGGTCATCTGGCCCAGTGGGGATTGCCTGCATGGGTGGGAGGAGGAACTGCCACCTGAGCTGAGTGTGGTAATGCAGGTCCTGGAAAACAGGGTGACAATGGCAGATGGCAGTTTTTTAGAGGCAGTTACTAATAGCTGATTCTGTGGAGCTGCATGCATCTTCATCAAGAGAAATTCAGGACAGCAATTGTGTCTGGCAAAATTCCAGTGTTTCTTTATAGGATGAAGTAGTGGAAGAAGGAGAGGAAGAAGAAAGTAGAAGGGAAATTAGTCCAGGGATAAAGTATGGAATGGGGAAGACAAAGTAATCAGTGATCAACACTGCAATTCTGCCTTGACACCTCAGTGTGCTTAGTGCCTGGTTCTGCATGACTGTGGACCTTCCTTGGGACATACTGAGGGTTCTTAGGACTCACTGGAGATATTAAAGTCTGTCCCAGAAAGCTGTTTGCCTTATTCCTGAATTAGGGACTTCAGTCACTGAGGTATTAAAAGATATCCCTTCTTAACATTGATATCATCTTATTACAATATCATTGTTAAATTTCCTTGGCATTCTTACATAAAGAAGCTCTGCAGAAGTTTCATGTATTCTCTAAGCAACCTCCTTTTTCTCCAGAAAGGATCTTGTACATGCCTTGCAGTATTTGACTTATTTCGGTCTGTAAATCTTTGACATTTTTACTGCTAAGGTACAGACATATAAATTATGGTAAAAAAAATAATTCCCCTTTCCTTAAATGTCACTACCTTCCGTAGCGTGTGTCTGTTTGCCAAGGGACTGAGCGCTATTCTTGATAGCATTAGAGATGTTTTTCAAATACCAAGTTGAATTGGCTGTATCAGTTCTTGTGCCCCTTCTTTTGCACAAAAGGAAATCTCATTATTTATGCATAGAATAAGAGGATATTATAAGCCACTCACCACTCTCAAGATATTTGCCTTTGTCATAAGAATTTAAGGTTGTCATCACAATTTAAAGTGGACAGCATATGTTGGTTTGGTTTTTTTCATGTCTAGGCTACTTCTGTAACATGAGAGAAATATCCCAGAATAACAATGTAGTTACTGAACAGACATGTGTGTGTGTGTTTGTGTGATTTTACCACAATCCCTCTGATTAATGTCACATAAATAAAGCTAAAACCTTCATCTTCCCAGTATTAGGCTTATGTCCTTACTTGAGCTTTTAGTCATGCTGGTGTCATGACTGTGTCTGTTTTGACTAGAAATTTCGTCCTGGATCTGAGAAAGTTAAAACTGTGGTGGGTCCGGTGAAAGGTACAGATTTAGTGAAATCTCTGTTGTTCAAATAATTCTATCTTGCTCTAGTAACAATACTATAGGGTATTATTTGGTGCATAGAATCTTTGACTCCATGAATACGAGCTTATCCATTCTGAAAATGCACTAATGGATCTTACTTCACCAAAAGAAAAGCCAGATGTCCTCTGTGACTGCTAATAGTAAAATTTGCACACTATGTTGTCATGTAAAAAGAGTCTGAGTGAGTAAATGAGTGTGAGAGCTGGCAACTGCTCTTCCTAGCATCCCCAAGAGTAGCAAGGTGCAGGAAATTCACTCATTAGCTTCAAGAGAATGTATCAAATAAGTATGTGGAAGACAGACTATTGAAGTGGAAGATGTTGTACCCATTAGGATGTTTTTGCTGTGAAACTAAATGATTAATTTAAATGTCTGACAGGCAAAGTGAGTATAATATCTGAAATATTTTTAGACCAAAAGTGTCTTGGGAAACAAATTTTGAAAAGTAGAATAATCTGCCTCCTAGAAAGTTCAATTAAAGTTGTAATGTTTAGCATCATGAACTACTTATTCCCTGTAGTTCAAATTTCATATATTGCACCAATTTGCAAAGTTGTGTCTTCTGATACAGTGGGAAAACAATATGTAAAATATTTTATGATTGTGAAGGAAGTTTGAGATGATGTTAAAATAACGTGTAAATGGAGTGAAAGACTGTTGCCGATGATTATTTTAGCTGGTCAGAAATCCCAGTAGAAGAGGCAGAACTGAATACCAAAGCACCATTTTATTTCATGGAAGCGTTTGCTTCAACTTCGGTTTTTCTTGATGATTTCTTAGTGCTGTACCCATTTCCTGGTCCCAAAGGAATGGAGGGTTAGTTTTGTGGGTAAATCTGCTAACCCAATTTGAGAAATGGGAAATCGATACTTACATCTTTGTCAAATTCAGTTTTCTTGCCCAGAGAAGACATGCAGAATTGACATCTGTAATAATATCTGGTTAGGTAGAATCGTAAGAGATTATGAGATGACAACATTGTAGATTTAGGTGTGACAGGCCCTTTTCCAGAACTGCTTAAGTCCCAAGACAAAATGTTTTGTCTTCTTGGTATTTTTGCATGTGCCCAAAGAAGGATGATAAACAGGACAGCAAGTCAGCAGGCAGAGTTGCCTGTGTATCTCCAGCTGAGAAGGACCTTTCGGAAAGGCAGGGATTCAACAGGGAAGAGAATGAGTCCGTATTTCTGTAATTCATTTGGCTGCCCAGAGTGCAAAGTCACTGTGAATATGACTCAGTAATTTTGAAGAAAACTCAGGATGAAGCATAGGAACATGGGGAGTACTGGGGAAGTTTTAAATGCTGCAGAGCAGATAAGGAATGAAATAAATCATGTGGCAGGGCAACTGCTTTGGTTTTGCCATTGGTAGAATAAAAAATTTATATCTGATAAATGCAATACATTGCACAAAGCACGGACTGTAGAACTTACTGTCTCAAACAGCTAATTGATGTGAAAATTACACTTGGGATTTTGTCAGGCACTACTGCCTTGGTTTTGATATAGGGAGAATAATTTTCCTGTGTCTGAGGAAGCCAATGAATACAGAAAGGATATTTGGGCAACTAAAGAATGATAAAACAATGGAACTATAAGGACAATTTGGAGTTATCTGTCTTTTCTCAAAAGCACTGTGAAGATGGTGGGCCAGATCTTCCTCTGCTTGAAAATGAGTCAAAGAGGTTGTGCAAGCTGGTTATCAGCAAAGCATCTAACGTGCCTTTCATTGCTTATCTGACCTGGAGCCACAAAGTGATTGTATAAACACATGCGACAAAGTATAATATTTGCAAGTAACTCTTGGGAGCATTGTGTGGGCAATTTTGGCGATTTATTGACTGCTGTTATAAAGAAAACCCAACAACCACCCTCACTTCCAGCTTTGATATACTCCTTTCATCTTCACATAGAAAGAAAGTGTGATATAGCAAGTGTTTATACACTGCTGGCATTTGCCATTAGAAATGATAAAAGAAGGATTGAAAAATATTGTGGTATCTTATTGGAGCTGCTGCCAGTGTTTGGCCAGATGAGAAATTGGGTAGCAACTCTGCTTGACAAGGAGGAATCAGATTCGCTTGGACTATTACTGTCAGAGGCTGTTCAGTCTAAGCATTTCCATTCATTTTATTCTGTGCTACATTAGCTCTTACATTTCTGCTCTGTATCACACCAGTCTGTTGGTTATTCTTGGGTCTTACACTCTAAAAAGGAGTCTTTATGAGGTCTTACAGTTTATAAATAGGCTGGTTACCTCAGTCTTCTCATTGCCAAGTCTGGCATAAACCTTGTGGATGTCATTGCCAACACGACACCATTAGGTAGTTTACATGTGAAAATACAGCAGGATCCCAGAAAGTGTGAAGGTGCAACTGGTATGTGATGCATTTAATAGTAATCCAAATGGTATTTTGATGTACATATGCAAGGTAGAACTGGAAGAAAGTAGAAATCCATGGCAAAAATTGGTCTTTAACTGCCCTGTGTTACGCTATGAAAAATCCAGCCTTGCAGCCAAATTGGATACAATTCAAAGATAGTTTAAATGAGCCAGCTCTCTGTTGGTGCTGGCTGAGAAAACTATTGAAGTATTATCTGTATCTGCAGTATAGCAAGAACAAGAAAAAAATAAAAATTTCATTTGCAAGCTGTGATAGCCGTAGTGGTGCATGACAACATTGCCTTATGGCAAAAAAAAAACCCCACAGAAAACACAATGAAATAGTATAATCTTAGAATGATTAACTTTCAAAATAAGTATGAGTATGCCAAAGTACATTTTTCTGAGGGAATTGAAGGGATCGATATTGTTCCTTTGAAAACCCTTTCACTGCATGGAGAAGAAAAATTAACTATAGATGGTTTTGAATTTACCATGGCCGTAGTTGAAGGTACCTGGAATCTTACAGCTGCATTCTCAATTGTGGAATAGCAAAAATGGTTGGAAGCTATTACTGTACTAGAGGTACACCACTGGAATGACTCTGGGATTTTGGACCTGTGGACAATGCAGGCTGTAGATAGTAGGCCTTATTGTGTATCTTCTGCTGATTCTCAGATTTGCTTGCCATCCCCAAGATATTTCTATTGAAGGAGAAAAGCATTCTAAACTGCCTTTTAAGAACATTATGAGACTTAAATAATATTGATTAACATGTTGTGACGTTTATCTATGTTTTTAAATTCCCTTTGAAAAAAATCTACATGTGAATTGCTAAGTAATATAAATAATTTTAACTAAATTGTAGACTAAAATGATATATTTAATATTTGCAATGATCTTCAATAGGAAAATATGTAAAATATTTATAAGATATATTTGTTCCATTTGTTTAAGAAATAGTGGGGACATTGTCTTTTCATTCCTGACAAAATTCAGATGTGTGATTTTGATACACTTAGAAAGGAATTAAAAATTTCAGGCAAGTGTGTCAGACCTTCGAGGATTCCTAATATAAATTCATGAATTAAGATGACAAGGGATTAAGCAGGTTATCCAGATTAGGTTTGTAATACAATGCCATTGCATTAATATAAAAGGTTCTTTCAACTCTAAAATGATTTACTAACATGTTTCCATGGCAAGCTGCTGATTTTTTCTCAATCTCTGTTTTAGCAGTGTCATCACATGTTGTAAAAGCTTGGGTGAAAGGCAGGTCAGTTAAACATAAAATGCCTAACAGGTAGGAGTATTAATAATGTAACTCTTCCAGTACTACCCACAAAACTGGAATGCTTTGTGGCACTGTCCTCCCCCGTCTACTGACCTGTGCTCTGCATTGTAGACACTTCAGAGCATCACATCAGAATGGAGTTCACATCTGACTGGAAGGGAAGGCACCTGAGTTTCATCTGAATTTCTACTGGCAGTGATGTAAGGGCACACCCCACTGGATGGTTATTTTCCAGTCTCTAGAGGACAGTGACACACACACATACTCTCCAGGAGGGCAGATATCCCAGGCATGCTAATGTAATTCCCATTTACAGAGCAGAGTATGTGCTTTAAAGGAATCTATATATCACATTGAGATTGTGCTAAGAATGAGTATGATTGTTGTTAATTTTCTATTGTTTAGCTTTTAAAGTTGTTCTCCTACCTGCCTTGCATTCTGCAGGTCTAGGGACAGCAATATTGCATTACATATTACAACAAAATAAATTTGCAATCCAAGCACATGAGATAAGTTTTCAAACCAGCTGGAAAGCGGGATAAGCAGTTCTCACCCACTGACCCCTGTCTTAAAGGCAGGTTGTTTTGTCATACATAAACAATCCTTTCCACCTCCCACTTATGTCCCGAAAATGATGAAACCTCAAAGCTCAGTGAGTGGCTCTCTTCCATTCTTACTTTGTAGCAGCCTATCTGACCATGCTGGAGTGTTCTTCATTTCAAACGGCTCTAGAGGTGAAAGCATTCTAAAATGGCATTTGTAAAAGTCTTTTGAAAATTACCAGTTGGTGTAATGCAACTGCAGTAAATTCTGACAACCACTTAGCAGGGATTATACATAACTACGTGAAATCAGTTTTCATTACCATCTGTTCTCTGAACAAGAGGAACTGAGATCACTAAGGTGGATGCTACAATATGCATCTATGCTTACTGCTTGGAACTCTACAGTTTACTAGGTTACTTTATCTAGTATCTGAGCAGTACCACAGAGCTGTCAGGAGCTGATATTGCAATCAATGGTAAATGTTTTCACTGTTATTACATACTGCCTTTATGGTAGAATGGATCCCAACATTAATAAAACATGATATCTAAGTGCAAGAATTAATTCAGTGCAAGAGCTATTTGAAGATGTCAGGCAATTAGTCACCCTTCTCTTCAGCTGAAAAGATTCAACTCAATTTCCTATTGATAGATTGCTGCCAGGAATGCCAAATCAATAATGTAAAGCGTTATGGGATTATAACAAAAGGCACAGTGCTTAATAAACGCAAGCATCATTGTGGGTTTTGTTATAATCCCCCTATGTGGACTTGGTCTTCTGAGATGTGGCATCCTGTTTGTACACAACCAGAGTAGCCTGTGCTGACTGATAGCATAGATGGTTGCTCCTTCAGATCTCTCAGCTAGAGAGAAAAGAATTCATTCAAATCACCCAGAAACAACCTCAAGTTTCCCATGGACCTCCGTTTAAGAGCTATACAAAACATTTAAACTGGTTATGAAGCAAATGTTATAATTCTTGTTACATATTTCTAGCATGATAGTATCCAGGCATCCAAACAAACGGGATGACAGAATCACCCTGCCCAAAAGAGTACATTGGAGTTTTATACCACTAGCCTTCACCTAAAGATTGTCAAAATCAATCCAATTTAATTAACAGGTCTGTTTCTAACATGCAATATAATACTGGATGCAATGATACCCTGAAGCCCAATATATATTATAATATATACTTCAAAGAGTTCGTTTGTTGGCTGATCTCCAGTATTGTCCTTTCAGAGGAAGCTCCACACCATGGATAGGAACAGCAAAACTTGTTGAAGCCAGAAGGTTCTTTGGATCAGGTTTTCCTTTGTTAATGATTATTTGTAGCACTTCAGTTTCTGTAATTGTTTGTTTTTATAACCTAAAATTCAAGTTTATAAAAACACATGGTAGGTGCAAGGGTAGTGATTCTGAAATCCAAATACCAGAGAAAAAAAAATATATTTTTTCTAGCAAGCACACATGAATGGGGAAATCCAAAAAGCATTTAGTGAGCCACTGTTCTCAGTTGCCTATCAATTAAAAAAAAGCCAAAAAGTTTCTGTCTTTCTGTCTTACATGTTATTACACTGAAACAGGAGTCACACTGGGACATGAAGAGTGTCTAAGAGAGGACAAGTTCTTATTTTTTCCAAGAGGAAATCTGGTTCCATGTTAGGGGCCATATATAACCCTAGTTCTAGGCTTGGCTCTGCAACAGAATTCCTAAATTACTGTGGGCAATTCAGCTCATTCTCTAAGCACGAACTGCCCATCAGTAAAATCAGAATGATTACATTTCTACACTTCAGCACAGCGTTATGAGGATAATTATGTTAAAATTGGAAATGCAAGTATGCCTCGACAGATAACTGTAATTGTCTACCACACCTGAGGTGACTTGGAGGTTATACAGTCCATCCCAAAAAAGGTTGGTACAGACTACATCCTAGCCATAGGTCTGCAGGGACAACAAGCCAAAAGAATATTCTTAGGAAAGGTGGCAAAAATTCTGAAATAATATACATAATTTGGGAAAAAATTGAGATCCCATTTGGCTTTGCATCTCTGGATTTAAGTCTCTTTGCAGTGTCTGAATAAAAATCATATTTTGCCCCAGATGTCAGGGCACTGAGTGCACTAATATAGGTCTTAATTGCCCTGACCAGACTCACCTGGGCCTCAGCCCACACCCTCTGCCTATGGCCATCTCTGGTCCAACCTCCCGCTGCTTCTTGCTGGATTCCCTGGGTGGACTCTGGTCGTGATTCATCATTGTGTCTTGTGTGGAGCTGTTGAGAGGCCATGTTATAACTCCTGGTTCTGTGTGGCCTGCTCAGATCTTGTGGGAGTACACCCTAGTTGGTAGCGATGTTTCTTGTGTTGTGATCTTTCATGGCTCATGGATTTCCCTCCTGTAAAAGCCCAGCTCTTGCTGCTCCCTGACACCAGATCTAGTGTTTTATATACATATATATAGTGTAACTCTATGAAATGAATCAACTCACATCAGATGTAATCACATCAGTTGAGCTATTCTAGATCTGCATGAAGATCCAGCTTTGTATCTTAGATTATATGTCAGTTTGAAATGTTGAAGTAGTCAGTGGTTACTTCAGAGGATGCTGTCAAGCATGCCATATTGGAAACCTTCCTACCATATTGCAATAATCCAGCTGTTATCTAATGTGACGTTACGAGTGTTACAAAGGTGCTTAGTGATGTATGTGTGTGCATGTGATGTATGTGCATAACTCCATTAGCACTAATGGGAGTTAATGGGTATAGCCTACTAGAAGAGAAGAGGCTATTTCTCCAAGTGTCAGAGACTAATAAAAATGACATTTCAATTTGGATGTCCAACCTTCAATTTAGGCAGCAAGTGCTTCAGATGAATCTTTTGACAGCTACAGTGCCATAATTAACTTCAGGCTCAAATGGAATTGTATATGCTGTTTCAACAGCTTAATCCCATGATTTAAGACCTTCCTTCCCTTCTGAGACTTTAGCGGGAACATAATTCACTTGCATTTAGTTTTGTTTTGTTGGTCTACTCTGTTATGGAGTCATGTATGTATCAAGGTAAAGGCTTGATTCTCTTAACTCATATGTATACCTATCATAGAATGGTTTGGGTTGGAAGGGACCTTAAAGATCATCTGGTTCCAACCCCCCTGCCATGGGCAGGGACGCCTTCCACCAGACCAGGTTGCTGCAAGCACCATGCAACCTGACCTTGAACACTGCCAGGGACGGGACATCCACAGTTTCTCTGGGTGACCTCTGCCAGTGTCTCGCCACCCTCAGATGAAAGAATTTCTTCCTTAGATCTAATCCAAATCTTTCAGTTTAAAGCCATTCCCCCTTGTCCTGTCACTGCCTGCCCTTGTAGAAAGTCTCTCTCCAGCTTTCTTGTAGCCCCCCCATAGGTACTGGCAGGCTGCTGTAAGGTCTCTCCCCCGTAGCCTT
>JAVJGI010000001.1:98407088-98454472 GCA_035590275.1 Ibycter americanus | reverse complement strand
CTTCTCATCAACCAACACCCCCGAGTCTTTCTCCTCAGGGCTGCTCTCAATCCGTTCTCCGCCCAGCCTGTATTTGCACTTGGGATTGGCCCGACCCATGTGCAGGACCTTGCACTTGGCCTTGTTGCACTTCATGAGGTTTGCATGGGCCCACCTTTCAAGCCTGTCAAGGTCCCTCTGGATGGCATCCCTTCCCTCCAGCGTGTTGACTGCACCACACAGCTTGGTGTTGTCAGCAAACTTGCTGAGGGTGCACTCGATCCCAGCGTCCACGTTGCCGACAAAGATGTTAAACAGTGCTGGTCCCAGTACTGACCCCTGAGGACCGCCACTCATCGCTGGTCTCCACTTGGACATCGAGCCATTGGCTGCAACTCTTTGAGTGCGACCATCCAGCCCATTCCTTATCCCCCGAGTGGAGTGGTCCATCCATCAAATCCATGTCTCTCCAGTGTAAAGACAAGGATGTTGTGCAGGACAGCGTCCAGTGCTTTGCACAAGTCCAGGTAGACGACGTCAGTTGCTCTTCCCTTGTCCACCAACGCTGGTAACCCCATTGTAGAAGGTCACCAAATTTGTCAGGCACAATTTGCACTTAGTGAAGCTGTGTTGGCTGTTACAAATCCCCTCCCTGTCTTCCATGTGCCTTAGCATAGTTTCCTGGAGGACCTGCTCCATGATCTTGCTGGGCAGAGAAGTGATACTGACCAGGCTGTAGTTTCCTGGCTTTTCCTTTTTTCCCCTTTGTAAAAATAGGGGTTATGTTTCCCCTTTTTCAGTTCATGAGAACTTCACTGGACTGCCATGCCTTCTCAAATATCATGGATAGTGGCCTAGCCTCTTCATCTGCCAGTACCTTCAGGACCAGCACGTGCATTTCATCAGGTCCTGTGGACTTGTGCACCCTCAGGTTCCTTAGATGGTCTCAGACCTGACCTTCTACAGCGGGCAGTTCTTCATTCTCCCAGTCCCTGTCTTTGCCTTCTGTGACTTGGGCGGTGTGGCTGGAGCACTTTCTGGTGAAGACTGAGGCAATAAAGTCATTGAGTGCCTCAGCCTTCTCCATGTCCCAGGCAACCAGGTCTCCTGTTCCCTTCCAGAAAGGGCCCACATTTTTCCTAGTCTTCCTTTTATCACCAGTGTACCTATAGGAACTTTTCTGGTTGCCCTTGATGTCCCTGGCCAGATTTAATTCTATCAGAGCTTTAGCTTTCCTAACCTGATCCCCAGCTGCTGGGACAATTTCTCTGTATTCCTCTCAAGTTACTTGTCCTTGCTTCCACCCTCTGTAAGCTTCCTTTTTGTGTTTGAGTTTGTCCAGGAGCTCCTTGTTCATCCATGCAGCCTCTGGGTGGTTTTGCCTGACTTCCTCTTTGCTGGAATGCATCGCTGCTGAGCTTGGAGGAGGTGATCCCTGAATATCAACCAGCTTTCCTGGACCCCTTGTCCCTCCAGGGCTTTATCCCATGGTACTCCACCAAGCAGATCCCCGAAGGGGCCAAAGTCTGCTCTCCTGAAGTCCAGAGTAGTCAGCTTGCTGTGTGCCCTCCTCACTGGCCAAAGGATCCTGAACTCCACCATTTCACTGTCACTGCAGCCAAGGCTGCCCTTCAGCTTCACATTCTGCACCAGCCCCTCCCTGTTGGTGAGAACATGGTCCAGCATAGCACCTCTCCTCTCGGCACCTTGTTGTGGTTTAACCCCAGCCAGCAACTAAGCACCACACAGGCACTCACTCACTCCCCCAACAGTGACATGGGGGAGAGGATTGGAAGTGAGAAAACTCATAGGCTGAGATAAAGACAGTTTAAGAGGTAAAGCAAAGGCTGTGCATGCAAGAAAAGCAAAACAAGGAATTCATTCACCGCTTCCCATTGGCAGGCCGGTGTTCACCCATCTCCAGGAAAGCAGGGCTCTATCGTGTGTAACGGTTACTTGGGAAGACAAACATCGTACCTCCAAATGTCCCCCCCTTCCTTCTTCTTCCCCCAGCTTTATATGCTGAGCATGATGTTGTATGGATATCCCTTTGGTCAGTTGGGGTCTGCTGTCCCAGCTGTGTCCCCTCCCAACTCCTTGTGCACCCCCAGCCTATTCACTGGTGGGGTGGGGTGAGAAGCAAAAAAGACCTTGTCAGCAGTAACGAAAACATCCCTGTGTTGTCAACACTGTTTTCAGCACAAATCCAAAACACAGCCCCAAACTAGCTACTATGAAGAAAATTAACTCTATCCCAGCCAAAACCAGCACACTCTTGTGTCACTGGGAGAAGGAAGTCATCAATGCATTCCTAATTTCTTGATTTTATTTTAATAAAATATTTTAGTCATGATAGATGCATTAATTTTCTTGCCCCTTGGCAGAACAAGCTGGATTCAGTTCATGACAATTGTCAATGCTGTGCATAATCAACAGATTTGTTAACCAAATGCAGTGGCTGCTGAAAGCAGTGCTCAGCCACTGAGAGCTCTAAGGGCTGTAAGAAGACCCAAATTATGTGATGGCAGTAGAGCCAGACGGATGTTACTGAGGGCAAGAATTGATTTGCATAGACTTGTCTTTCAGGTGCCAAAGTGTAGAGCTAGCAGTTTCAATCAAACCCAACTGGAAGCTGCTGGTGGATGCCAAGGGTGGCGAGGCAGTGTCCCAAACACCGAAGATCCTGAAGAGCTGGGTGTTCTTCCCCACTGTCATACTACATGCTGAGGAGACTCAGGATAATGTTGATCACTGCAGCTCAAATCTACCACATCAGTATTCAACATTACCACTTCCCAGACCTGTCTATTCAGCTTAATGGAGGCGCACCCATTAATTCATGAAATCTTTGAATTTCATCTTGATTACTGTGGTCTGTTTACTCTGTGGCATACTTAGGAATCTTGGGTCTGCATGTACACACCCTGCCTGTATCCTTACTGCAAGGTAAGGTGCTCTGAATGTGCCCTGCATCCTGGTTCCAGTTATTGGAACCTTAATAGAGTACACCACAGCCTTCTCTCTGTCTCCATGCCTGGCTCCCCTTTCAAAGGAGTCCAGGGCAAGGAGGAAGCTAGTACACATCTGGATGTCAGGGTTCTGTAAAATCCAACTGAATAACTGTTTTAGTGCTTGAGAGTTTTACACTGAAATACTTCTCAGGTAATCTATTTTTTTT
This sequence comes from Ibycter americanus, assembly GCA_035590275.1. NCBI lineage: Eukaryota > Metazoa > Chordata > Aves > Falconiformes > Falconidae > Ibycter > Ibycter americanus. The sequence continues at coordinate 98,451,315 of JAVJGI010000001.1, read as the reverse complement.
AAATTCCTGAGCAGTCCTCTTAAAGGGTATTGCCTCATCAGAATAAAATGAAGATTTATTAACAACCAAAGAGGATTGCACATATCCTATTTAATTCTCCTTGATGTTTCTCTGACCTTTGCTGATTTTGTTTACCTAACAGACTGCTATGAAATGCCAGTTCTTACAGTTAAACACCATTTATATTAGCCATTCAGCTAATGAGAGTGCTTGGGGTGTGATTGTGTTGTTGAATCACAGCTGCCATTCAGACAACAGAAATATAATTTTCCAAACTGGATGTGTGGCCTGAAGTACCTAATAGATTTTGTGGTGTACTTTATGGATTTAATTCCTTTAGCATTCATGACAATAATTTTAAATCACTTTGATTATGATTATTTTAGCACTCGACAATTTCTCACAGCAACCTCAGTAAAACGTGTCAGGGTAACTATTGTAAGCTTCTAAATGTGGCCATTTCTATAAAAGAGAACAGCTCTTGGAATATCAGTTCTGCGTTGTGATTCCCCCTCAGGAATTTGGAAAACCCTTGGGCTTACAGAGCTTTATCTTAGGAGAGAAGTTGTTGAGATCTTTCTTCTTTGTGTCTGACTATGAGTGTGTCCCTGATACCCTTGTTGCCTTCTCATGCTGAGTAGTGCTATGATCTCTGGATAGTTCCAGTGAGTATCAGTGGGGTTTCTTGAGGAGTGAGACATTATTTAGCATTATGGTGGCAGAGTAATCAGGCCTGCAGGAAGTTAATCTATCAGCATTACGGTATGCCTGGAGAACTGCCTTAGTCAGACCATTCTCTCTCTTGGTCAGAAATTTCTGTTGAAGTTTGACGTTTTTTTTGTTGTTAATGAAGAATGATCTTGTTTGAGGAGACAGTGCTTTGCAGGCAGATGCTTTGTATCTGGTAGTTTGATGGAGGTACTTATATGGATAAATGTTTGATTCTGAGGTGTTATTCATGAAATTGATAGTTATATATGGAGATTTGGGCTCAGTTAATTTTTACATCCTTATTGGGAGTGACTGGGGATGTTTCCAACTGGGGTTACATACTAAGATTTTAACCTGTGTCATAAATTCACCATTATGATGCAGCTACTGGAACAGCTGTGGGAGAGAGAAGGCAGGACTGAAATGAAAGAGAACATGTTCAGGAGTTGCCTGTGTGGTGCATGCAGTTCCTACCATTGCTTTCAGCTGATGTCCCTTTCAATTAATATGTTAGGGGCTAAAGTATTTCTCATAGTGAACAAAGGGGATATAATCTAATCTTTAAAAGTTTTCTATGTCTGATGTATTTGAACAAAGATTTCCCATTATGATATCAGATATAGAGGGCTAGAGTGGTGGCTGATGTAAATCAGTGTAGCTCTGGTAATTATGGTTGGAATAGAATTGTATTTTAACATAGCACCACAGTTTGTAGAAGGGAGTGAATCCAGCTGTGAGATAAGTCAAATTCAATTAACCAACAGGGATGCTGTTTCTCCAGTCTAGGTTAAAAAAAAAAAAAAAAAAAAAAAATCTAAATATTCAGCTATAGTTGAACATGATGGCATGTATTTTGAAGACATTGTGCCTTTCATTAGTCTGTGTTAATATACATACAAAAATCAATCAACTTAAACATGATTTACTGTTGTTTTTAGAACAAGTGGTTAAAGGTCTCTCTCTTCTTCTGGTAAGTAATGCAAATGAGCAGAATATTAAATCCTACATATATCCATTAGGAAATCAAGCAGTTAAACACATATGAGTGGTTTAATTCTCAGAGCAGTTTAAAAGCTTTTCCATTATGTTATTAACTACACATTAGCAAAGAATAATGCTTAATGAAAAAAGCCTTCGGTATCCCAAAATACACAAATTTGCGTAACATAAAAATGTTGGCATGGCTTCAAAATATTATTGAACGATAGCTGCATTACAAAATTTTTGTAGGACTTCATTAATGAAACAGTCAGAAGATATGAGATCTTTTATGACATAAGGTTGGCAAGGTGGAAGGAATAGCTAATTATAATCAAATAATGCCAGGTAACTTCCCTAATGATGACATTATTTTTTTTTTGTAAGTTTTTTTTTTGTAAAATCCATGGTGGTTTGTTTTAATGCACCCTACACATACATCTCCATTATAAGACCACTCTGCTTATTGCTTTAGGAGAAGGCTTGGTTTCAGTTCTCTGTTTGAAAGGAATGCGAGCAGAAACTTGAACCTGAGTTGTTCCCATGTTGTGAATGTGTTGTCCGCAGCCTGTCCATTGTAGAATGAGATTTTTCCACACCACCTAAATAAGTAGCCTACCTTTTACCATCTCCAACAGGCAAGTTTTGCAAAAGATGTCATCCTTATGCATACAAATGCTTTATTCTCTGTTTGATTGGAAGAATGCAATTAGATTCTTTACCCTTCTGAAGAAGAGAGTGCAGTTAGTGTCACAGTGCAATGGGTACTCAGCAATTGTGCAGGACTAAACTCTGAGTTTCACATATGTCTTCCAGCTATGGTGCCTTTCTAGTTGCCTCTGAAGACTGTGTCTCTTAAATATTACATTTGTGTTCTCTTTCATTCATTGATACCTATGGTGTTTAGTGTGGTACAGATTGGTCATGTTCATAGGTCACTGAAGTCAACAGGAGTTTTGCCACTGGCTCAACAAGCCTTGGTCTGTATTAAAGTTCCATATTAAACAGTGTTATATAGCTGTTTAAATAATGCACCTGACAAACTTTTAGAGGTAATCCTTTGGCAGAAGTAAAAATAGTATTTTACACTGATTAAAATAATATATTTGAAAAACTAAGGTCACAAAAAATACATCTGGGCTATTTTTCTTCTTTCTGCTCATTAAACTATGCAATTCTCTCCTGGTTTGTGTATTTTTTCAATTCAAGTTAAATTCTTTTGTAAAAGAAAATTACCGTCTGTGACAGTCTTAGTTTGAAAAGTTATTGTTTAGATTTTGTGCTCATGCAAGTGACATTGCTATCACCAAGGAGTCTTTCTGCACCTCATTCATCAGTCTTACTTGTCCATTGCATATCCTACATCCACTTCTCCCCTCCACCTACTTGCCGCTCTAATAGCTGGCAAGAGAAACTAGTGTTTCATATTAAAAATACCATCCCTGTAGAGAAATGTTTGAATGTACTCCTAGACATGTGCTTTTTTTTGACACACCACACCCCCCTTTTTTTTTTTCTTTTCAGAATTAGGGCATGAAAAGGATAATGAATGTTAAGCAAAGTTAAAAACAGATTTAGAGAGAATTAAAAGACAGAAATGTAAGATTAGGTTGAACTCGCACTTAGAGGGATTACGAGACTTTCATTTGTCCTTTGATCTCATTTGTGTTGCTGTAAAGATCTTTAGGGTCAATGCTATGGAGGATTATCACTGTTCTAAATTATTGTTTGGATTTGCAGTAATGGATTACATGCAGAAAAATGGTCTACCATGGAAATTGCAAAGATACCCTACTCATTTCAGCCTCCCGTTTTAAACTGAGGCTACAAATCCCAGCAAATGCTCTCCACTTAATTAGCCTGCAAGAGAAAGCTACCACACTATGTGAACAGAAGTAATTGTTTTCTTCTTGGTTTATATGGTGGGTGAAAGCTATGAGGAGTTATCTGGTTTCATTGCACATGGGTAGAGTATAATCCAAGGTTTATAGTGGAGAAGTAAAATTTCTGGATAAACACAACCAGTCTATCTGGCTCCCTTTTATGACCATTGCCCTGGCAAATTTCACCTGTGAGAGATGAAAGAACTTCAACATGTTTCTCACAGGAAAAAAGCTGACAGTGGGCTGTGTCTTGACCTGCTATGAATTAGCAAAATGTCTCTAAATGGAGTCACTTACAACAGCTTTCCATCTGGCCCAGCTTTGATGGCCACAGATTACTATAGAGATACTCCATTATTTACAGAACAGACTTCTAGGAACACAGGGCAACTGAGTATAGGAAGAAGTCATCTTTTTCGGTCTTCTATCACTGTGCTGATTTCCTCCCCTTTCTTACTTTTGTAAAGATTTTCTGCCAGAATTTTCCTCATCTTTTCACTTAAATGCCTGTGTATGCAATACGTAGTGCTAATTATCTAGCCTTTACCTCATTTCTGTGATTGTATTCCCACCTTTTTTTTTTTTTATAGCAACTCAGAAAACAGTGTGATATTATCTAGCCACTGAGCAGGCTTATTTAATGGTATACATTTCACATTTTGAGGCCATGAAGCCATAAATTTTAATCCTTGGCAGGATCAACTTGCCCTTCATCTTTCAAAGGTAGAGAAATTGAATTCCATGCAGTTTAGTGTGCAAGTCATTTGGATGAGACCTTATTAAGCTAAGGTCATGCTGGTTTTGTATAGATATTACAGATTCCATAACACTTTCCATCAAGGTGGAGGTTTGCTTTAGAGCCCTCAGCCAAATATTCACTCCTTGTCATACAGAGTGCCATGTCAAATGGTTACTTTCCTTTCACCCTAAAAGTGGTGTAATTTATAATGCCTGAATAATGATGTGGGTTTCTTTTAGAGGAAAGCGCCTATAACTCTGTCATCCCTGCAAAGACTTGGTGATCTGCTTAATTTTATACCTTGCCAGCGCTCCCAAAGTGAGTAGTCCCGCTGATTTCTGGATGAAAAACTTGTGTTGTCTCTGAACCACTGCCAAGAATTAAAATTGGTAGTGGCTGTGGTTGCAGTAACAATGTGTAACTAAATTGCAGTAAAATGCAGGAAGGTGCGGTGAGTGAAGGAAAACCGTATGAGAGTATTCCTATGATTCTGTAAGTACAGGCCAGACCAGTAGGAACTAAAATTAATAAGTGAAAACAAAGGTGACATCAGGCTGGCAGGCTGAGTGCTTGCAACTGGGAGCAGTCACACTCAGTGGGATTACTTGACAATAGCTAAGGCTTGTATTTCTGTTCGCAGATCATGACAACTCAGTTCAGTGTAGCCTAACAGGAGTCATAGATTTTATTTTTTTAAAGAAGGAGGTGGAATAGACCATACAGAAAAAAGTTAGACATCGGTTTCTACAATGGTCAGATAATACCTGTACATGGTAACACTAACCAACCATGTAATGTTGCTTTATCTACAAAAAAGCTGAAACAGGTTATTCTCTGAACAGGTAGTTAGAGCTTTGATACCTGTTGTTTGAATTGAGATAAGCAGGTGTACTGTCTCCTGATCATCTCATGGGTCAACAGGAATAAAGGGAGCTTTGCAACTCATCCTGAGTGCTTAGCACATTTGGGGAAAGGTAATGTATTTCTAATCAGTTTAATGTAATTAACAACAACTGCTATAAAATACACAAATCTTCTGTCCTCTGTTTTTATACAAGTTAAGCTATATTTTATATGTGAGCCACAAAGGGACAGGGGTGACTAAAATTATTGCTAGCCTTTGCAGTAAGTAATCAATTTTATTCTTTGAGCGTAGTGGTTTGTGTATGAAAATGTATACTTTTTTGAAGATGCCATGAAAAAATTTATAATATGAACTATATCCTGTAAAGCCTAGTCCTTTAGTACTTACTGTCACAATTAATGCCATGTCAATATCTTGTCACAATGACACGGTAAGTGACAGTGTATTTCTCAACCATTCCCTGGAGCATCTGTGTGAGGAATCACGGTGCAGGGAGGTACAATTTCTGCCTTTCCTTCCCCATTGTTTCTAGGATGCTATATTTGCAGTCACTGACACTGTCCCAGGCTTAGGTCGGTTCAGATGAGCTGGTATCCTGTATATCTAGATTCCAAATTCTCCATGCAGTTAAGAGATATGGGGGATATGTGTGGGGTTTTATTCCTTTGCAGAAACATACAGGCCAGATCGCACTGTAGCCCAGCTGAACTAGTCACTGAAATCAAGTGAATTCCTTTCCCTCTGTAAGGAATACTCCTGAGAATTAGCCATGGTAAGATCAGAGCCTGCTTTCTTGTTCTTCCAAGTAATTTTGAATATCCATATTTTCTTTAGTAAAAGATTCTAGCTGAAATTAATTAAAATTCCTACCTCATCCATGTGCTATTTAAAATAATTTGGATTTAAAAGCAGCAACTGATTGGATCCTTCTAGATTTTCTAAGCAATCAGTCTTACACTTTGTCATAGTCTCTTTTCCCCCCCTTAATGCAAGAACAACCAGTGAGTGTGCAAGTCAGTCACTGTCTCTTAACAGCTGTATGCCTAATAATGATTGCAATCTATAAAATTCATATCACAAGCAAATGCACAGAACAGATTGGCATAATCCAACTTGGAAAGGAGGTGGAAGGTTTCCAGATAATGTGGGATTTTTGTGGACTCAAAGTTTGTCAAGATAATATTTTGAAGTCTCTCAGGGAGTTAAGGGCTAATTAGACAACGTGCTGAGAAAATACTGATCCCCTGTCTTAGCATTCTTTGACCTCGATCTCTTGCTGAATTACTCAAAGCATTAAAAAGCTGATAAGTAGACGTGTGATTTCTTTTTTTCTTCAAACATTTGACTTAAAAATTAGTATATGGACAATGTGCCTGTATATACTCTGTCTGGATCATTACTGGAGACTGAGCTGGAGGTTTCTGCTTTCCAATTCAAGGTCCCTGTACAGCAAGAATATAGCTGCTAGCTGAAACACCGAAAATGTCTAAACTCTGAACTGCAACAAAGTGTGAATGTAAGGGTGGTGGCAGGGTGTGAGCTACAAGCTTTCTGAATATTACAGGCCTTCACATATGGCCACATAAGGAAGAGGTTTGCTAATATCGGTTCAGCTGTTAGCATAGTGTAAATTAGATCTATTTGTGTTTTCTTTCCTGTTGAATTCTAGGACTAGCTTGTATCAGTTACCTTGCAGTTGTCTGTTACACATCTAGAAGAGTAAAATGGATTGAAAAATCACCAAAGCAACCCAGAGGACAAAGTTAATGGTGCCTAGTCTTTGTAAATGGGAGTCACAGACTATCAAAGTTAAGCAAAAAATGCCTCATGGTAACATCATGTAGTTGTATGGCAGGGCAGTATAGTACAAGCTTTCTTTGATCTTACCAGCATCAGATGAATTCCATTACATTTCCCTTATGTGTTTTAAGACCAGCCTTTCAGAATGAACCAAATCAGGGAAGCAGTGTTTATTCATAATTCCACCCTGCTCAGAGGCTTGTTCAATTAACTTCTTCAATTACCAGGAGATGTTGATATGCTGCTGCTTCTAAGCCAGTTTTTTGGGATGACTTGGAAACTCAGCCTGAACCTACATAATTTATTGTTTATCTTCTGTTTGTTAAAAAATAATCTCGCCAACACACCCATACCACAGAATAAACATGCTAGGCTTATAAAAAGGTCATTAAGCTTTTCCTGCCCTTTAAAGGCTTTAATGTTTTAAGTGTTCGCCTGTCTCCTTGCCTGTTACTCAGGAAAGTGCTGAGCCTAATGAAGAGCTTACTGAAGCTTCTCAAGTTGTCCCCTCCAGGTTCCTGTCAAATTATCTGCTCCACCTTCAATAACAGGAAAGCTGCTACAAAACCAAACGTGCTAAGGTAACCATTGCAGACCTGAAAGAAAATGGTCAAGATTTTATTATTACTGACAATTTTAGCTGATGGTCTGGAGATATGGGCAGTCTCTTGCCAAATACTTTTTTTTTTTTCCCCTCTCCCATTGTCCTATTGTAAAATGACTGCATATGGTTTGGGGTTTTTTTCCAATTTAAACCACAAAATCCACTGGAGATCTTATTGTGTACTTAATACATCAAGTATGATGGATCTCCAACTGAGAGACTCTTAATTCTACCATAATATAAATAGCAATTGTTCAGTGTCTATCCAGAAAAACATTACTTGCAAATTTATCCCGGTAGGCTTATAGAACAACCTTGTAGGAATCAAATCTTTACCCACCTCTAATGCTTGCAGCATGGATATAAATGCAATGAAATGCATTTCCTCTGGAGATGGGAAAATACATATTTTCTAATGAGGAACCTGTATTTGAGAAAGTCTTTTGTCCTCTATGAAGACATACCTCATTGTTAATGTCAAGCTCTACCAAGCAGACAGAGATCTTTCAAAGGTGAAGGTTTGCCGATTTCGAGGTACTGATTATTTGTTTAGAAGATTTTTAAAAAGCACTTTTGTAAGTATTTTAAGAAATGAACCAGCTGCATTTTCTATTTCTAGCGGTTTCTGTTGCTCATGCAAGTTGGGCCCTCTTTTTCCTTTGCTTTTGGCAACAATAATTGAAAAAAATACTTCGTTCTGCCACCTGTTGTTGCCAAGATTTGTGGGAAATGATTGAGGGAAGAGGAAGGAGAAGATTCAGCTGATTTTCCTTCTCATAATTAACCCATGTTGCACTGGTAGAACAGGTGATATTTTTCTGGTTATGTTTTTCAGAAAGGGGCTTTTCAATGTTAGCTAAGAGAGAGAGGTGCCCTCTTTTTCAAATGTATAAAATCTCAGAGGAAACTATTTGAAGAAACAGACTGTAGAAGAATGGTGAAAGGTAAGATGACACTAAATACAAGTTTAGATGGCAGATGCTTTATCTATTTCTAGGTAGTCATGTCACGTTTGACACCAGTTACACAGCACAAATGGAGTGAATAGCATATATTATAGTAAGAAACAGATTTCTAAATGTTATTTTTGTTATACTCACAGGTTCAAATTGGGAGGCTAATTCCAAAAGTCTTTCCCTTCTTTTGTGCAAAACACTAGATTTTTGGGAAAATATAGGTAGTACTTTTCTAGAGGGGACCTGAAGAACAAAGGAACAACTTTATACGTCTTTCATGGTAATATTTTAATGTTACCTCAAGCTGCTTTTGCCTACAGTACGGTACATAATTAGAGGTATTAGAGGCATCCAAAGGATGAAGTTATTATTGGATTCAGGGTCAGTGGTGACCCTCTGACTTGTAATGAACTACCTTTACTGATTATATTGGCTTTTGCAGCTTCTTCATTTAAAAATGTACAGGAGTGTCTGCACTTTTACTGTTCGCTTTTCACAGAAGGGGCCCATGTCTCCTCAGGAAATGCAATAATTGTCTGAGTAAAATCAGTGATGCAGTCATTCATCCTTTACAAATGCAGTGTATGCCTTATTTGTCATCTTCAGTAACAGATCCACAAATGATGCTGAATGGATTTTTGAGTTTTCAGGGTACAGTAGTTGTTTGTTTGCTTTTATCATTTCATCTGGTCATGGTAGTTCTTGTCCACTGTATTCCTAAGATATGAATAATTCCGTTGCATTGATATGAATTAATGCGGGTTGTTATTTTTTTCCAAACCCAATGAAATGTGAAACAAAGAAACTGTTAATCCAACACAACACTGTGCTTCCTTCATGAAAAATTAAAGTGGTGTGGATGGCTGCCATAGAACATATGAAATATCTGACGGCTTCTATTCTAATCTGCAGAAATCAAATTGTGGAAACAAGAAAATGTCCCAAATGCTATGTGAAATTAGAGCTAGGCTGGTGATATATTTGTAATTACTTTGGCTTGGGGAGCAGGGCACAGCTAAGTCAAGACGATATAGTTGATGGCCATAGTCTTTAGGCATCAACAGGTTTATCCTGATTTGTGCCACTGAAGGACCAGCTCCAGTATGGGTGAGAGCAGATCTCATGTTACTGGGACTCTGTCTTCTTGCAGTACTGCTTTGTTTTCTTACAACACTTGAAGTAACTCAGGGGCCAATTCAGTTTTTATTTACACCAATGTAGCCTGAAAATTGCAGGGATGCAATGGTAAAATTGAGCAGATATTGATCAAAATTTTTTTTGAGTCTCACTGAAATAAAAGTAGGAGCTGAAACACCATAAGGCATTTGGTTTTTGGTTTTTGGTTTTGTTTTGTTTAGTTTTGTTTTGTTTTTTTAATTTAAAAATGGGCCTGTGCATTGAAGGAAGTAACTTGTAAAACAGTTACCAGCACTGTCTGGTACTGGGAAACAAACACCTTCAACTCCAAATTATTGTATTGAATCCTGGTCATGTTTACAGTTACTTTAAGTTGGCATCCTCTCTGGTGGTCAGCTGAAAATAACCAACTCCTAAACAAGTGGTCAAACATTACCAAAATTGTGTAGTTCTTATCAGTGCTAGAAGTAACTAAAGAGGAGAGGGCAAGAAACCCAAAGTCTGATCCTGAGGGTCAGCGCTGATGAACAGGGTGGGAAAACTGCCCGGGTTTACCTTGCACTCAGGAAGAGGACAAACAGAGATCAGCATTCAAGGCTGTTATTGTCACACTTCCCAGTGGCATAACATCCCACACAGCAGGACCTGGCCTTTGAAGTGGCCAGTTTGGTTTGTGGGGATGCTGTGTGATGGGAATGAACATGAGTGCAAGTAATGAAATGGGGTGTTATTTTTCACTACCCCACCTCATCTTACTAAACTAATTCTTCAGTCCCTCTGCCCTATCATCCTGATGATCTGTACCACCTGTAGGCTTAACAGCTGTGTCACCAGAGGTGCAAGTTACTCACTTACAACTGGCTGAACATTGCTGAAATTAGTGAACATCCCTTTTACAAATAAGTATCTAATCAAGGTTGACTGAAAGTAAAGGTTAAAAAAAACCAACACCCACACTTTTTTTCTTCAAGCTGGAATGTTATAAAATAAAACCACAAACAAACAAAAATAAGTCACTCTAATACATTTTTATTTTAGTATCTTTAGATACTTCAAAGCAAATGGAACGATATAGGAACAGAGAATCAGACAATGGTCCATCTAATCCATTATGCAGAGAGATACTTATAAAGAAGACACAAAAAATGTTTCCCATATAATCTGTTATTTGCAGTCACCGTGTGTGTTCTTATCATATCCTCCCTTTTTAATGTCCGTAGATGCGTATTTGCTCTTTCTTACTACTGTCTTCTATAAAAACCACAGTTATAAAAGAACAATTTCACTAACAAGACTGTAAGTTGCCGTCATAATTCAAACTTTCCCTGCTAAGGAAGTGAATGTACTTCTCTTTTTCATAAAAATTTTAGGCTATTTTTGCTTTTTTGTCAAGTGTTTCCTTTGCCATGAAATACCTATAATTGCTACTTAGTCTTGTTGCTGGATTTTTTTTCCCTTTTCTGTTAGTTACAGTAGAAACTTTAATTGGTTTCACCTTGTAGAGAGAGTGACATTTCTTTCCCTCCTTTAAGGGATGTATTTATCAATTAAATAATTTTGAATATTTGTTTGGGAAGCAGCTTCCAGCTGCTGTTTATTATGCAAATGCAGCAAGTTATCTTAGGCATTGTAATGACGAGTTATCCCCTTTTTTATTTTTTATTCTATCTTCAAAGAAACTCAGCTCTGTGTGGAAGCTGCAGGGCTGCCCATGTGAAAATGGGCTGCATATTCCCTGGGAGGATTTTGGAGGGTCAGATCATCCCATTCCACGTACGTTTGCATAAAGAAATAGAAAAGTCTAAGAAACCTTGGCTATGTTTTTTGCCTAGGTCAGATCATAAATGTTTCCAGGTTGGCTCACAGATGCAAATTGCATGATATGCTTTCCTACTCCTGGATGTCTCTGAAACAGTCAAAACGAGGTAATCAGTGAAGAATTCAGCTCTCCCTGCTCACAGGCAATTTGCCTGTCGAGTAAGGACCAGTTCCAAGTTATTTTTCTGGTTCCTTTTTTAAGTGGAGCTCTTTTGTTCTTGCTAGTAAAATATGAAGAGACTTCTCCATTTATCCTTTGTTTCCACTTTGCTAGAGAGACCTTACTCTGTAAATAAACAAGAGTGTACTTGACTTTATAGGCACTCAAAACTCTAAAATTTGGACCATACCCTTCAAAATACTCCAAAAGAGAATCTCAGAAAAGCATCATTAAAATGGATGCAAGACCAGTGGGCTGGAAAGACAAATTAAATAAAAATGCATCCAATTCATAATCAAAATAGTGCTGTCTTCGAGATTTACCTGCATTTTATCATCAGCAATGTCTCCTGTTCAGCAACGCATATAGCTACATTAATAACATTGTCTGCTGCAAATTAACATTGCCTCTTGATTCCAGATTATTCATCTTTATGTTTTGATCAACTGTAAAGCACAAAATATTGGATCCTATTGTATTTCAGCTCTTTCATCTCTCATGTTCCTTGTTTCCTTCTCCTCCCACTAGTTGTGTACATCCATCTAGAAGTGGAATTGTTTCATACTAAAAATAAAATTAAAAGGCCCTGAGGGTTTCAGCTTCTGTTGTACTCACAATTGTTCACCCTTTCCAGTTTGCGAGCAATCATCATTTAACACAGAAGCAAAGTCAGATTTCCTAAAAAGAAAAAAAATGCGTGATGACAGAATGTGTTTTCCTGTAAATCACGCAGATGGAGCGAGACACGGTGATTGTAATGCAGGGCTGACATTCTTTTACACTGTATAGTCATCTAATATTGGTTGCTATAAACACTATAAATCAATGCACAGTGTAACTGTGCAATGCAGTTTAAAACACCAGGCTCTGAACCTGATGCAGGATGCCAGCAATAAAACATTTACCTCTACCTCAGTCACTTGTTTACAGCTTGTTTGCTGGCTTTCTAAACTTTCTCATGGTTCACACTTGACATCAACTGGTATGGCAAAGGGAGCATAAATGAGGAGTGAAACAGACTTCCCAGCCGTTGGACTTCATCATAGAATCATCATCGTCGAATGGTTTGGGTTGGAAAGCGTCTTAAAGATGAACTAGTTCCAGCCCCCCGCCATGGGCAGGGACACCTTCCACCAGCCCAGGTTGCTCCAAGCCCCGTAAAGCCTGGCCTTGAACACTGCCAGGGATGGGGCATCCAAAGTTGCTCTGGGTAACCTGTGCCATCCCTTACCAATCTCATAGTGAAGGATTTCTTCCTTAGATCTAATCTAAATCTCCCCTCTCTCATTTTAAAGCCATTTCCCCTTGCCCTATCACTACATGCCCTTGTCAAAAGTCTCTCTCCAGCTTTCTTGTAGCCCCCCCATAGGTACTGGCAGGCTGCTGTAAGGTCTCTCCCCCGTAGCCTTCTCTTCTCCAGGCTGAACAACCCCAACTCTCTCAGCCTGTCCTCATAGAAGAGGTGCTCCAGCCCTCTGATCATCTTTGTGGCCTCCTCTGGACTGGCTCCAACAGGTCCATGTCCATGTCCTTGTTATGTTGGTCGCCCCAGAGCTGAATGCAGTGCTGTAGGTGGGGTCTCACAATAGTGGAGTGGAGGGGGAGAATCACCTCCCTCGACCTGCTGCTCATGCTTCTTTTGATGCAGCCCAGGATGCGGTTGGCTTTCTGGCCTGCAAGCACACATTGCCGGGTCACGCTGAGCTTCTCATCAACCAACACCCCCGAGTCTTTCTCCTCAGGGCTGCTCTCAATCCGTTCTCCGCCCAGCCTGTATTTGCACTTGGGATTGGCCCGACCCATGTGCAGGACCTTGCACTTGGCCTTGTTGCACTTCATGAGGTTTGCATGGGCCCACCTTTCAAGCCTGTCAAGGTCCCTCTGGATGGCATCCCTTCCCTCCAGCGTGTTGACTGCACCACACAGCTTGGTGTTGTCAGCAAACTTGCTGAGGGTGCACTGGATCCCAGCGTCCACGTTGCCGACAAAGATGTTAAACAGTGCTGGTCCCAGTACTGACCCCTGAGGACCGCCACTCATCGCTGGTCTCCACTTGGACATCGAGCCATTGGCTGCAACTCTTTGAGTGCGACCATCCAGCCCATTCCTTATCCCCCGAGTGGAGTGGTCCATCCATCAAATCCATGTCTCTCCAGTGTAAAGACAAGGATGTTGTGCAGGACAGCGTCCAGTGCTTTGCACAAGTCCAGGTAGACGACGTCAGTTGCTCTTCCCTTGTCCACCAACGCTGTAACCCCATGAATTAGTCAAATAGCTTCTGGCAGGCCATGACTGAAACAGATTGTTTTCACTTCTTAAGGCAATTTCAATGTAATTTTTCTTTTTTTTAACTCTAAATCCTAGAAATAATTTTAAGAGAGTTAGTGTTTTGATGACTGGCATTAGAAATTCATGTGACCTAAAGCTGAAATCACTGACTGTTCATGGCTCCTAATATTTCTGTGACTTTTTTCTTAGAAGCTGGATATGTCTCCCACCTGCAGTGCCTAGGGGCAAAGGAATGCCTTTGTTTTTACTGGGTTTAGAGTAACATTCAGAAGTTTAGACATTCATAAAAAATTTTACCTGGGCCTCTCATTTCTCATCAGTATTTGGCTTGCGATAACTGTTGTGCATGAATGAACTGTTGTTACTTGTGTGACTGGATTTGACTGTGCTCTATTCCTGATCTGGATGTGCTGGATACTCAAGTGAGCATCAGCAAACTCTTCTGTGGAGGATGGTGACCTAAAAGCAGTTTGAGAATGGTGACGGCTCTCTGAACAATAAAAATAATAATAAAGTAGCAGAGAGAGTTCTGAAATCCAAGGTGTAATATACCTCAAGAAAAAGCTGAACTGAAGTTTGTGTGCCTCCTGTCTTCCCTTGGCTTCTAGACTGTGAATCTCTCTAACCAAGAGCATTAACAGCGTCATGTAGAATAGTTCTATGGTGACCTGTGCTATGAAGATCCTATCTTCTGTTCTGACCCTAGATTTTTGTTGCCATTCTGAAGGTCCTTCCGGAGAACTGGCATTTAGAAAGATTTAGTCATTCAGGTGCTTCCTTACACTGAATTAAAACCCATGGAGAATATGCTGTGATCAGTATGTTCTGTGAAGGTACATGATATTTGAACTGTAGTGGAGAATACAGCAGATGCCACTTGCTACCACATTTGTTTAATTTCCAAATACCTGTGGCTACCTGACCATATAAAACGTGCACAAAGCAGCACTTAGAGTCTTGTGGGACTGGAGAGACAGTGCAAAACAGTATGAACTCCTGTGAGCCTGTTCCCTGGTCCACTGAATGGCTATTGAGTCTCACCCTGAGTTCATTGGGCCAGGCCCCAAATCCACAGTCTGTAGGTCTGCATTGCCCATAATTACAGAGAAACACAGCAGCTAATAAACTAGAAGATGAGTCATCTGAGTCACAGCAATCTCCTTTCTAAAATGTCTTTCTCTTTTTATTGTCTCTCACCACAGATTAGCAGCAACTGCTAAGCAGTGGGTTTTTTGTAGGCTGCTGTTGTGATTTGTCAGCAGTTATTTTTCAAGTGTTCTTTAAAAAAAAATAGATTATTTTTGTGTTTTCCGAATCACTTTTTCCTAAAACTGTGTAAAGTTCAAGTGCTTTGTGGCTCCTTAGATTCAAACTGTAAGACACTGACAGAGAGGAAACTATTTCAGGATAAAAATAGGATCTTTCCATGGGGGTCTGTCTTTAAAACAGTTACAGCTTTTTGTCAGGAGAATGCATTTAATTGCAATTATTTTAACTTTCTCTTTAGTATTAAAATCTCTTTCTCCTCCTGTCCTCGTATCTAAGAAGAGATGTAGGGTAGCTGTGAGAGGTAAAGGCAAATAAAATTAGCTCTAAATACAACAGCTATTAGTGACATGTTCTAGAATTATGACACTTGGACAAAATAAAGCAGCTCAGAGTTCACTATTTGTCATCTGCTACTGGAAGCCTACCTGTGACCTGATATTAGGTTATTAAACATCACAGCTAAAGCAGAGGAGGGGTAAAGATTGCAGGGTGAATTTTAATTCTTGGTATTGGATGAAAATAAGGCATTTCAAAATCAATAATTTACGAAGACAGTTTAGCCTTTACAATCATGAAAAGCTGAATTATAAATCCAAGTTGACAATTGTAGAATTCTCTTAAAGCTGTATGAAAAACCCTTCCTGGCTTTCAGATGTAGTAAGAGCTCAGATCTGTATTTCGGGGATTTGCAGCATGCCTGACATTTTTTACTAGCATAAGTTATTGTTGTGAAAAGAGTTACTGTAACTTATCTTTTCCCTAAATGCAATTTAAAACAAGTGAAACCCTACTATTTCTTTTACAAGAGGGTTGCAATAAAAATTCTGTAACTTTCTTGAGCCTTGGAAATAAATGCTTCAGTTTGCCTTAAGTATAACATAAAAATTAACTGGAGAAAAACCTAATTAAATTAACTGTAGCATGATTTATTGCTCCAAATTTCATGAAAGTTGATTCAATATCTGAACTTTTTTGGTGCCAAGTGGGAGTGGTGGTAAACAATGTACATCGTCTCTCCAGATTACTGTCTTTCTCGCTGGGTCTCTATTTTAGGTGCTGTTATTCAAGGTTCTCACGCATGACTGTAAGACAAATGAGAAATTCCCAAAGACCTTCTACGTCCCAATGTAGAAGACCAGCAGTTCTATCACATATTCCCGATCTCAATATGCTTTGGTTAGCCACATGTTTGATCCCTATGTCGCACTGTAGAATTTAGAGGTGTAAACATTTTAGGATTCCTATAAGATTATCCAAACAAAATTCATGACAGTCTATGGAGATAGCAAGACAAATTATTATTGTTGACCTGCTCTGCTGGTTTTATTATATATGCATATATATATTTAGACCTGATTTAAAGTCTTTCAAATGAAGGAAAGTAGTGATGAGAAAATACAGAACAGCTGGTAAGCTCCTTACATATCAGCTGGATAGTTACAGCATTGTGTATGCAGGTTTTGAATACAGAATGATGGTAATAGGTTTTTCATTTTACATCATAGTTCAAAAAAACCTGCCTGGTGGAAATGAATTGAAAAGACACATTAAAAATAAAATAACTCCCATGTTTTGACTTAAACTGACAAAAGCAGGGTGGTTCAAAGGCTGGCCCCCACTACTTTTTCACCTCATTGTGAGCATTCATTTCACAATATGTTACAGTGCATAGGATTGTGCTCTGCTCTAAGATCTTTTTCAATAGTTTAATACAATAGGATGAGTTAATAAAGGTGGAGTGACAAATTCAGAAGTTCCTTTTTACTTATTATTTCAAGCTATCACACTTCTAACAACTTATTGTAGATTTTGATGTATATTTAACTCTTCCATAGTACTTATGGTCCACAGCTATCAAAGATTGTTAGAAAGAATGGTATGTGACATTGGGTTACCTTTTTGAAATGTGGTGAGATGAATTAGGAGCCCCAGTAGCAATGACTTTCAGTAAGATGTGGATTCCTAAGTCACCAGACGCTTTTGAAAGACAGAGCCTTTTTATGCAGAAACCAAAGAACTGGTGAAGTGACTTGCACAAGGTTACACAAAAGAAATTGAACCACATCCCCGTTGTTTTGACACTGAGCTCAGGATTCCAGCAAGATGCTAATGATGCCTCTCTGCCAGTAAATGAAATTATGTCATACATGTCTGTAATTTAGTTTGTTTTAAGCAGCTGGGCTCTCTATTTGTAGAACAGTCATGGAAAAGAAAATCAAATTTCTTCCATTAGAGCCTGGTTGTATGAGATTCTGAGCATTTCATCTATTGTCTGAAGTCAATGGTAGATCTGCCCTATTCTCCTTTCATATTGATAACTGAAGTTTTGGTATAAGGATAGTTAGAGAGGTGCCTGTTAATGGTCACCTTGAATCAGGCCTTATAATAACTAGGACTATTAAAGCAGTAGAAATTAAAGATTTCTGAAGTCTACTATGACAGCTATAGAACATTTTCCCCAGCATACACATATTATTGAATATGCAGAACAGAAGATATGGTGGAAAGAACTAAGATTAATTAGATTCTGCTGAGCCAAATGGCATTTGACACACATTATACAGTATCTGCATATGTTATTAAAACTATGAGTAAGTAAATGCCATTTCTCATTTCCATTTGCAGCATGGTCCATTTTGAAGCACAATAATTACATAGACATGACATCTGTGGTTTTTTTCAAAATGTCAAGGGATGCATATTTTTATTTACTTGTGTTTTTAATCACTTCTTGTCCACCCTGTTGCTTACATGCCCTTGTGATTGAAGGAGCAGTGTTAAGTGAGGTCTGCATGCAAATTTTGTATTGCACAAAATTATCAAGTTGGGTTTTTTCCCGTTATCTTTACGTTTGTCTGACAAATGTGTCAGTTCATAACAGGTATTAAATTGTGACCAGTTTCATTCCTCACCCGCAGTCTTCTAGCCTATTCTCTCTCTTCCTTTTAGGTTATTGGTATATGCCTCAAAATACAATTTTGGTATAACTCTGAATTCAGCAGTACTGTGCAAACCAGCCATGTACTTTGAAACACATGCTAAAAAGCATGCCATATAGTAGTATTTTCCTCTTCTTGAGAGCACATTAATATTGATGTAATACTACAATTTTGATGAAACTCTTTTGGCCTGAGAAAGAAACTACATTTCTTCTTGGGGAATATTGGACCACTGTTTGCTGTCCTCATCCACTTGGAGCAGAAGCAAATGACACTTTTTAAGAACTACCCTATCTTCTTTGCACAGCATTACTCAGCTTAAAATCAATGCATCTCTGTTCTTAATGCATGGTACTTATGAGATCTCCCAAAACGGCAAAACCCATTTAGTCTCTGATTCAATCTATGATATTTCCTAGGTATACATTTACTGTTCTGCTTCAAATTCTACTTACCTTAATGTGCACAAAAGCCACCTAATTTGTACTATGCTTGCCAGATGTGAAGGTGAAATACCAAATTGAAGGGATCCTTTTAGGAGAGCTCCGCCTTCCTTAAATACCACTGGGGGACCTCTTTGTCAAAGCCCATAAGTTCCATGTATTTTGTATGGAAGTTTCAAGAGTTGCCTCTGAAGATCAAAAGAAATTAGACGTGTGAATTAAACAACTGGTAAGAAAATCAAGCAAATTTCAATGGAGTTCTCCACCTTATTCAAAGAACATAGGCAATCCTCAATATGAACCGTAACCTGAGAAAAATGTGAAGACATACACAAAAAAGGCAGATAATTCTTGTAGAGTATTTCTAACTATATAGTTAGAAAAATGAGAGAAACCCACCCCAATGTGCAATAGGCAGTGTACTGGAACCTTGTAGCCAAGGTATAAGCTGTGCTTCTACTGCGAGTCCTTTAAATTAGCAAAAGAGGAGACATTGGTAAGGATGAGCATGCAATTTAATGATGCTGCAAGATGCCTTGCAGGGTATCGACAGTGGACACAGAAAAGTGCTGGAGGAGAGGGTTGTATAGATTTCCTCGTGAGATTTTGCAGGAGGTCAAGCGAGCCACAGAAAACAAAGTATACACTTCACATGGCTTTCACCTCTGTCAGTGGAGGGCTGCCAATCTAGACATTTGGCTGGCTAGTGGTCAACACTGGCTCAATGCTGCAATGCTACACTTGACAACAAAGTGAAAATGGTGAAAAGCAAATGTGCATTTTGCACAAAATTAGGATGCTGGGAACAAAAGACTGATATATTAGAGGACTGGAAAATTGTGGTATTTTAGGAGTAGATGATTATAGCTAGATTATATTTGTAATATGCAAACAGAATAAAGTCCAAATCTGTCATGGATGTATAGCAGTGCTTTTAAAAGAGCTAATTTCATAAAGCTTAAAATAATTATGAGTCACATTGATTTAGAGAAAGAATTAAGACTGAAAAATTTGAATAATTGGAGACTGTGTAAGAATATTTTACTAGAAGCTACACAGAAATATTTCCACAGATGAGAAATTCTCATATAATGATAAAATATTTTTGTATAATGGCAATAATTATGGCAGATGCTAAACAGCAGGCACTAAACTGTCATATTTAAATTGGCAGATCAGGTTAG
The DNA here is from genome assembly GCA_035590275.1 of Ibycter americanus. NCBI lineage: Eukaryota > Metazoa > Chordata > Aves > Falconiformes > Falconidae > Ibycter > Ibycter americanus. The sequence continues at coordinate 98,431,540 of JAVJGI010000001.1, read as the reverse complement.
TCTGCATCCTGGACTTTTAAGGTGTTGGCCAAGAAACTCTGGGCCATTACTACTCATTTTCAGTAAGCCTTAGAATACCAAGAAAGGTTTAGAGAAATTAAAGCAAACTAATAGCATGTCAGTGTTTAGTACGTTTAGGGGGACAGCAGAATAAGGTATTTTATAATATTTTTATTAATAAATTTTATTAGTATGATTAATAATTTAAGTGAGAATAATTAACATCACTGAACAAAGGTTTGTGGAAAGTAGATCTCACCAAATTAATCTGATAAAATTTTTTACCGTTTTCTGTATTTGACTGATAAAGCTACCCCCTCCCCCCTGCAAGTCGTTAAAAGAATTTACCAAGGACTGTGGTTCATTCTCTACCAAATGAGGCTGGTTTTAGATTTAATAGTGTTTTTGTTGGGTTTTGGTTTGGTTTTTTTTTTTTTTCAGTAGAAGGTTTGGTGGTGTAAAAAAGCCACACAAGCAAACTAAAATCAAACAAAAACCCCTAAGGGAAGCCCTGCAGACTGCATTCTATTTTTAACAAAATAAATGGTCACACTAGTTTCTTCTAGCTTGCTTGTCTGTGAAAGTATGGTAAAATTCTGTACCTGCGAATAAAATTAGTGGCTCTTCTGATGCCTTGTGGTCATGCTGTCCTCTCTTCAATCAACATACTCCTGAATTTCAGGCTGCAGCACGCCAGGAAGTTCTTACAGTTCCAGCAGTCCTCGCGCAGCAGAGAGGGGTAAATTCGTATGAGTTTTAAGTCATCAAATTGTTGGCTACATTAATATTTGTTACCTATGCTCTGTGAGCTGCTGAAATAGCTAGCTTTTTTGTTTAGTCCTTACCTATCTGTAACATTCATCCTGTTCAATAAAGATCAAAGCTGCTTTATGTGATTGGGTATCAACACATGCTGCATAGCTTTGGGCTGTATTTTCTTTTCTATCATAGCTTCAGGCTATTCTTAGCTCTCTTTGGCTACAAACATCACCTTTGACCGGATCAGGTTATCAAAGAGTCTAGATATTGCAATGTTTAAGACTGGGATGGATTCTCAAAAGTCTGCACACATATCTTTTACCCTCTGCTCTTTCACTGTGTAAACCTATGTGGAGTTCACTTTGTACAAAATACAGATAATTCATCAGGTAGGGCAGGTTGAAGAAAGGAAGCGTTAACTTGTAAATTATTCTATTTTCCCCACAGTTTCACAGGCAACAAATGTGGTCAGAGCTAGCTAGAGACATGCCAGAAGAGAAGTCAAAGTCAAAGCCCAGAAAGACTGGAACACTGAGCTTTGTATGTTAGTTTATGCTATTAACAAGACAGGACAGTGAACCAGAAAGTCAGACTGATGTAATAATTCATTGTCGCTTGACATTGTTGCTTGACACGTGGTGTGATAATGATACTGTAACTATGTAATAAAAAAAGCATATATAATTTATAGTGTATATAGTACATCTACTGAAAAATGGCATTTACTTCCAGAACAGTCTCTTTTTTTAAAACAAAACAGTTTCGTTCCTACTTACATGGATAATTTTAAAAAAAAATTTAACTGGATTGAAGCATTCAGAAAAATTTCACTGCAATCAGTATGAAACAGAAATTTCTGTTTCTACTGGCAACCTAAGTACCTGGGATGCAGATGCCCAGGCTCTCTGGTTGTTCTGGAGATGGAAGATTCAGCTGCTCATCACCTAGAGATCCAAGGGAGTTCAGTCGGAGAGGAAGTCAGCAGACTGACTTGACTGTCTGTTCATGGGGTTGCCATTCTGCATTTCAAATAAACTGGCGCATTATCGGAGCAGTCCCACAGCTTCTGATCAACCATTTTTTCTTAGGCATAGGGAGCATCGATTTTTCATTTGGAAAAAACAGTTCAGTCTCTTCCTCTTTTCTTTGGAAATAGATGGGTTTGAGCCCTGGACAATACATTTTCCAGACATTCTGGCCTTTGTTCAATGAGATAAATCAATCCCTGATGAAGATATAAAATACTAGATTCCAAATAATAAAAATGTATTTATATTTCAAAAAGTTTAATTTTGAGTGTTTAGATTGAGATGGGCAGAGTTAGGAATCAGAATGCAGGGCTGAATTACAGTATAAATTAATTCTGTCCCCATTTTTATCATTTTGGCTGAATAATATTTAATAAATAATATTTAATATGTAGCTGGAACATTATTTCTATTTAAAAATTGGCTTTACAAGTAAATCTTACATTGGTTTAATTTGTAACATCTGAAAACAGATCCTGACAAAAGTCCTGACTCCAGTTTTGTAGCTCAAACATGAAACATCTTGTCCACCACCCTTCTTCCCACTCCTTTACCAACCTTCCCTGAAAAACAAGGAACCCTTGGAAACTTGAAGACAGTAAATGCTTTTCACAGTAATCAATAATTGCTACTAGCAATATACACAATGCTAGAAGCTGCTGAGTGTTTTCTGATGGTGCTTATAGCAAATGTCAAATTCTTCTGAAATTGCCATAGAATCAGGTTATAGCCTGTGAGATTTGCTGTTCTGAAAACCATTGTATTGCTATGTGTGCTGGAGCTTGATTCTTTAGCTTCAGAGCAATTACAAGAACGAGTGCTTTCTTGTTTATCTGGGAGAAACCCCTGTGACTACCAGGAAAAACATCTGGGAAAAATCTGTGCCTCTGATGAGTTCTGATGTAACCACTGTGCCATCATCACCTAAATGTCAGCTACTGTGTGGCATTTCCTGAGGAATACGCTAGTTAAGCACGTGCTGATATATTTAGGTATCTATAGGACTGTAGAGACGCAGCCAACTTCTTGTCTCTTTCTATCTCAGAGCTGACTTTTATTTCTGCCCTTTATAGTGTATATCTCTATGCTCTATTGCTCCAACTACTTGTATGTGGTTAGCTGAAAATCACATGGTTAATTCAAGTGTATAACCACAGATCATTATCATCTGCAGCTCTTGGAGTACACCGATTAGTGGTTAGGCAGCAATAGTATTAATAGCACATTCTGGATATTGCTGACATGCTATGTTTCCTGATAGCAAGACCTTTCCGATAAAGGAATTAGTAGCAATGTTGGGACAATGGGTTGCCTGGTAATTGATGTAAATAGCTTGGTTAATGATTCTGCTAAACCAAAGTGGCATGTGATTGTAATGGAAATGCTACACTGGTTGGAAAACAAGATATTAATTTAGAACATAAGGACAAGGAGAAATAATGTTTGGGGATTGAGTAAAGGACATTCAGTTCCTCAAGGCTCATTTCCTTTTTTGTAGTACTCCATTAACCACAAGATGCTATCATGATTTTTAATGACCCTGATGTTTTTGCCTCAACAACTTTGTCTGGTAGAGAATTCCAGACACCTGTGATGGTTCACATGATTGATAGCATGTTTCTTTGTGCCTGCTTGGATTTCATTCTTTAATTTCACAGAAGAAACTCATTGGGAATCATCTCTACAAAGGAAAAATTAATTATCTTGTGTTGCTGTCATCATAGTAGCAAGTGGCTGGAATTCTCTACCAGACAAAGTAGATGCTGATGCTCTACATTTAATGGCATTGCATAATTTCTTTTTTTTTTAATTGAGTAACAACCTAAATCAATTTTTAAAGAGTGTCTCCATACATTTTAAGAGCTTATAAGTGCTGAAATTCCTAGTTTTTTGGATGACATGTTTCAGTCTGAGGATGATTAAATCTCTCATGACAATTCAAACCACTAGGAATGTCATTTTCCCAAGAGGTACCAGCAGGCTTAAGAGATGAGTATGTTAATAAAGGACCTTCTCCTCTTTCTATTATATATTGTATACTTCTGTTTTCTAAACTGTAGCACATGGTATTTTTGTATGCTGGAAAACCACTGCTTTACTTTATGCAGATATTAGAAAAGATGACCATAGAAGTCCTGGTTTTGCACCATTATGATGGAAAAATAAATGTATTTATATTTACATATTTATGATGCAGTGTTGTCCAGAAGTGTCAATCAGTTGTCATAAAAATCCTGTGAATGGAAATATCTCTCTGTCCTTGCGAAAGTCTGCTGCTGTTGTTAATGAGTTGTCTGGAAAAAATCCACCAGTTGGACATAATCACTCAAATATGGCAAGTTTTAAACATTTAGTGATGGGCAGTTACTGTAAGTTTCAAACCTGACCTTAATAAATCCTCATACATCAGCTGTTCCAAGCAAGTTTTAGGCTTTCTCTTACATAAATAGGGCTTTGATTGACAATCTCTTGTACAACCCTTTCGCGCATTCTTGCTTTATTTTGATTTCCAGTAATTTTAAAATATACTTGAATGTGATCTTAGGCAAGGAAGACTGTAGTAATTAAGTACATTTTGTGAGGAAAATTTCATTCTTTCGTGGATGATTCTGCTCATTCTTAAAAATGTAGTGACCTTTACTAAACATCTGCTGGTGAAAGTTTATCCATTCCTTGAGAGATACAGGGAGAAAGAGAAAGATTTGGAAGGAAAGCTGAAATTTTCAACCTGAAAATATGTAGAATAGGGTGGTTCTGACTCCAAATGTCTGGAAGCTATTTTGTTGTTACCATGGGATGGAAGCATATTTAGAAACAGCAAGAAGCTGCTGAGAAATTGAATTGTTGTTCTCTGGGCTTAGCAATGGAAAACAGAAAATGCACAAATTTTAAAACATATGCTGTAAATATATGACGGTGCTTTGTTTCTACTGCATTTTGCCATGCATATAATAGCGGAGTCCTGTGAATGAAACTCAAGCATATGTACAAGTTTGAGGTTAATGTTTTTTTGTTAGGACAGCTCTTGTGGTTTGCTCCACACTCAAATAGTTAATTCACTGTCTTAGTTCTGGTACACCCCACCATGACTGGAAAAGGACATTATAGTTGCAGGATGCACAGATAAAAAAGGCCTATTTTTAAAGAACAAAACAAAACAAAAACCCCAAAACACACTTCCTGTTCCTGAACAAGAGACATTTTGTAAAATTAACTGAAGCTGATATTAAAAACAAGCATGGGACCTTCACATAACAGATTGCTTTAGGACTAAATGAAGATCAGAAAATGGCGAACCCAGTTTATTATCCTCTGTATGCTTTATACAAACCATTTGGGTATTGACCCGACGGTGAGGGTAGTTATATCTCATAAAAAGCAAAGGATTATCAAGCATACTGAAAACCACTGATAGTGGAAATTGCTTTTTTATTAATCCATGCTTAGATTCCCTGTCTGTAACTCTTGTGACCTAAATAGTTGTTCAATGGGAAACTTCAGTGCTCTAGCAACTGTGTGTGAAATCCTTATTTACTGTCTTCTTTTGGAAAGACTACACCACCTACTACTTACGCATCATTAAAAATGTTTATCGATTGTAGCATAAATTGTCTACTATTAGGTGGCTGGTGTTTTTGAACTGCTATCATCAACAGACTTTTCTTGCAACAATCCTGTCTGTGGTTCTGTTCTGCTGCTGCCAGCTGTGGGTGCTTCATAACAAGTCCTTTGGAGTGAATGGAGCAGCCGCTGGCCACAAAAGAAGATTCAAGTATTATGTGATAAAATGGAAAAAGTAAAAGCAAAAAGAGCTATCTCTTTTCCAACAGACTTGAAAAATAAAGCAACACATGGCCCCAAGCCAACGAAGTCAGTGGAAGCCTTTTGGCTGACTGCAGTGAATTCTGGATAAGTCCAAAGTGTGTGAACAGGTGAATGTTATTATGCATGGCTGTTATTTAGCACCCCCTTTTATTAGCATGAGGATTACTGAGGAAATGTTGGCCACCTCCTGTTTCAGCAGTCAACTGCTGGTTAATGTTTTTTATGGAGTTTTGATTGCTTACATTTCCGTGTCTCTTAGGTTAGCTGAACTATTTTGGAATTTATTGCAGAAGAAAAGGATGGTAGGGATTAGCTGCCTGGACAAGTTAGCTGAAAATTTTTTTTCAAAATCTTTTGAGTATAGGAAACAGGGGATTTGTAATGGGGAAGTACCTCTCAAATACGTGCAGGTGGGTTCCTCTGTGTGTGTGGAGGAGTAGGGAGTGGTTTATTACTAGAAGAATCAATTCTGAGCAAGTGGGAAGATTTCCAAGAGCATTGTTGTGCCTTAAGGGATCTTAAAAATAGAAATTGTGTGCCCTGCTGAGTTGGGAGCTTCTGTAAATTATATACCAGGAGAAGCAGAGGTAGGTTCAGGGACTTAAAAGCCATTTGGTAGTTCCTGATAAAGTATGTTTGCTGTGATACCTTGGAAGAGTTTTGATGTACATATTAGGAGTATATTCTAATCCCACCTGTGGTTTCTGCTGGCTCTGGTATTCTTCACTGCCTGCTTTAAACTGTTATAGAGCATTTCTGTGCATGCTGCTAAACAGGTGCCATCTATCACTTCAGAGGTGGGTGACGTTATTCCTGTGTAGAGATATATCTTGTAAAGCACTTTAGGATCCTTTGGGATGAAAGGCGCTATTTAAATCTGAGACTTTATTATGGTCTGTCCCTCTCTACAAATAAATCATCTCGCAAAATGACTGTGGAAGAAATTACTCTTGCATAAATGAATTCATCCTGTTCTCCCACAGAGAGATGAGAAAAACTTTATAATAACTATCAAATTGTTTTACAACCAAAATATTGCAATGCTTGAGTAGTTTCCTACTTGTGACTTTGATAATGAGTTTTTGAAAAGTAACAGAAAATGTTTCCAGAAATTGGAAAATATGATTAGCATATCTGTTATGTAGGATTCTTTGTTAAGTCAAGCTATTTCTTGTTTGGGTGATAATAGCGGTGCCTTTGTTAATTATTATTTCATATTGTCATTATTAGGCTATTAATAATTTATAGTAAAAGCTGCTTCTTTTTGCTATGTAAATGTTTTCATTCTCGTTCATCAATTCCTTATTCCATTATTAATGTGATTCATAAATACATTACATTTAGATCCCCTTATAGGAGAATAGATATTTGCTACTATATTTTCCCTTTTGTTTGCATGTGAGGTAAAACAAGCATGAAGGGAAGGGAAGGTGTCCAGAGAGTTTTTAGGGGATGTACCCACAACCCTGAAACAAAGCAGTGTTGTGATAATGGCTGAATAACTGTTATGTTCCCTTTGATAAATTCTTGTTGTATTTCATGCTTTATCAGTCTGTTGTATTTGCTCAAGTATAGTGGCAGATAGGTTTCCTTGTTGAGAGTTTCTATCGAGTGTCTATCCTCAGCTTTCCCAAGTTTTCATTGCTTTTGCAAGTTATCATAACCTGTATTCTGGATAAGTGTACCTGAGGAGTTTACAGGAAACCTACTTGAATATAATTTCATTCCACAATTTGAAAAATAAAACAAAAAACCCCAAACCAACCAACTGAAAAAAACCCTCTTTAGAAGAATTCAGGAGTTGCACAGTTAAAATGCAGTGGGCCTCTAACAGGACAGAGGCTTTTATCTGTAGGCTCGCTCTTTATGCCTACCCCAGGTCGCCTATGAGTAATACTGGCTCTCCAGTAACGTGGACGAGATGAAAAAAGGAAACATGAGGAGGAAAAGGGGCCTCAAATCTCAGCACCTTTTGGGCAAGGCAGGCAGGGCTGGCACATTGACATTCTTGAAAATGCCATTCTGAGGTTATTTTCGGATTCATATTTGTAGATTAACAAGAACTGAGAATGTACCAAGCACCAAGGCCAGGCTCCAGCCATTATGGTCACCTGCACCGTGTGATCCCTTTTAAGTTGTGTTGAAACTAGTCAGGATGCGCGGACTCTGCATTCTTTTGGAGGGCTATTTCCAAACTTAATTTCTCTCATTCACAGTTATCTTTTAATATGAAGTTTAAAAATATGCATAGTTGCTTTAAGTAACTACTTGTGCTTGCACCAAAATTGCTGTTACCTTCAATAGCTCATTTATGGATATTTGCATGTTTTTATGTTTTATGAGATTTTTAGGTAACGCTTGTATCACCACTCATCCTGTTAACAAAATCCTTTCACCCCCTCTCCTAAGGTAGGCTTTTTGTTTCCTGTATCGCCTTAAGAGTCTTCCTCCACAGCTGTGCTTCTCTGCGCAAGGCTGGCTTGGTTGAGGCTGGCCAGAGCTGTGTGCAGCACTGTGCCCACGCAGAGCCAGAGCTCCACCAGCCCTGTGCACAAGCGTCGCTGCTTCTCCAGCTCTCCCTGTCCGGCAAGTATCAGGGCTAGAACAGCTGGGAATGGTGTTTGCCTTTCTCATGACCACATCCCCATCTTCAGCTGGAGAGATTCAATTCACTGGAAATTCATATTATTAATTTTTTGAGTTACCAAGCTGTAACATTGCTTGTGCCCCCACTACTTTAGCTTTGCTGTGGCAGTGCCTGCCCCCACGAAGAGGGACTAGTGATCATGACAGGCAGTGCATAATATGTATGTTTGCATTCCATCTTATTAAATGCCGTAACATTATTCCAGTCCTAAAATTTACCACATGTTCATGCAAGGCTTTAATTCTACTTCATCCAGGCAATTCCCTTGGATTTTGTGACAGCTGCAGATTGTGTTAGCCCATTCCTAGGTTTTGCGTTATTAATCTGAGAAGAGGAAACCTGCAATGTGAAAGGTGCTTCTTGTATCATGGTGAATGTCAGTGTTCAGGAATTGCTCGTAACAATCATTCTATCAGTCCCTGCCTAACAAAAATGAACATCCAGTAGGATGATAATTAGATTGGTATAATTTAGTCCCTACATAGGGGAAAAGTAACAAGGAGCTTCTTTAAAAAATAAACAAAATCCTACTTCCCTGCCAAACACTTTTTTTTTTTTTTTTAAATTACAGGTTATAGAGGAACAAAACACTGCTCTCAAATTCTGTGTTCTTGATACTTTAGGTGTTTGTAAGTCCAAGACCAATAAATGTTAAACTTACAGCAAACAGAAATTAGTTTTATGTCAGCTTAATCTGTACCATGATACAATGCAAACAGTCCTTTATTTTTTCACTGATCATTTAAAGCTGCTTCACAAAAGATATGTTTCACTCAAAGCATGAAATAATCCAGAATAGTCAGATTATTTACTATGGTTCTGTTGCAGGCATCAGCACTTCCAACCCCAAGCACTTGAATTTCATGTCAACAACAAATCACGTACATGTCTTAATAATCATGTTTTAGGTCAGTGTGTTTCATGTCTTTTTTAAATTGTCTATTTGGAAGCAGTGAGATTCCTGTTTTCAGGGAATTTTTTCCATCTTCTCTCTTCTAAACGTCTCTCTTTTTTTTTTTTTTTTTTTTTTTTTACCCCTTCTTCTCCCTCCCCTTTCCTGATTATCATTTGATCATATTGGATCACCTGGATAATGGCTGAGCTGGCCTGGAATAGGCAAGATTATAGCACTTGGGAGATGATTTAGCAACTTCCCTGAGGTTTCAGTTCTCTGATGAAGACCTGATTGCAAAGCCGCTCTCCCGCCTTCTTCGCTTTTATGCTGTTCTGTGCACTTCTCAGTAACTTCTGCTGGAGTGACACAAAGAGCGGAGCTGTACTTGAAGTCCCCTTTATGGGAAAGTGGTGAGGTCTGTAGCCCAGTGTCATCGCTCTCCTGTGAAAATACCCATAAGTGAAGACATTTGGGGGAGAGGGTAAGAATTCAGAGGTCCCTTTGGAGGTTTGGTTTCTTTGCCTCTGTGTTCAAAAATGAGAGGGAGGACGTTGTGGAAACAAAGTCCTCTCTAGAGAATCCACCACAACAATGAACAAAACACATCATATGCCATGGTGTGGGTCTAGCTGAGTGGGTTAAAAATGGGATGTGTTTGTATGTATGTATTTTTCAGCTGCATTATTGTGGCTTTTGTGTGACTCTCAAATGCAAGGCTGACAGAGAAAGAAATCTAGCAATCAGCTTAGTTTGAAACATTCAATTTAAAGTGCCTTTGGGTTTTGGAAATGCTACGAAACTTGGTTGCCTGTTTTAAGGCTTTGACCTGCCTTGGTTTCCATTGCTGGGACTGGAATGTATATGTTATGAAGCTTATCATAACAGTGGTTGAAATGCCAATATGTGAGGGAGAAGTCAACTGGAGTATTACTGTATTATGCCTTATTACTGACATGACAAAGTTATTTGTCCTTTTGTATTTAAACAATGTGACATGCTACTTTCGCTGTTAAGAGTCTGTGTTCATGAAAACTGGTTAGGTATTGTAAAGCAAATGCAATAGCAATGGCTCTCCCCTAATAATACTATGATAACTCATAGTTTAATGCTTTAATACTTGTTGGTGAAAGCTGTACAGATTTAATTGTTCCCTTTCACATCCATTCCTGTAGCACAACTAACTAATGCCATCCAGTGGTAATGGTACAGCACAAATTGAATGTGTCAGGCTTGCTTACCTAGGGTTAAGCAGTGTTCGTTGTTCCGGCTATTGCAGAACTTAATTAACCTGAAAAATACACTAATGAGTGGTAAGTGGTTCATGCCGGATGGAGGCAAAAGCAGGGAATATATTTTACAATAAATAAGTGACTGTAAGACCTCTCCCCTAGTTATATAAAACCAACTAGTCAAGCTGGACAAGACTGCCTAGTTGGGAGGGTGTGGGTGTTGCATTTTAAAACAAAATTTTTTGTCACCTGTTTCTACTTTACTGCACAGAACTTAGATTTTACTGAACTTTTGACAAGATGTTTCACTCTAGGTGAAAGCCTAAGGTGTGGGTTTGGGGTTTTTGTTTTTGCATGACAGAACATTCCTAATTTGAAAAAATTGACTCAGATGTGGTTATTTCTGCCTAAAATGTGCTCGTATACATAAGAAAAATAGATCTGTTTTCTATTAACAAAAGTTTGGGTGTCTGCAAGATTTCATTGTCTATAGATATATCTAAATCTTTTGTGTTTTCTACATGGAAAAATCACCCAACTCTACATTCTTAATGAATGCAAAGTCCTTTGAATTTTGAGTAATTCTGTATTTTACTGCAGGGTTCTCAGACATCTCTAACAGGCAGTAATTGCTGCTGCTGTTGTATTCCTTGCAATTTCCACAACCCTTGTATATACTGTGAAAATTATCCATTGCTGACACCAGTGGCACAACTGAAATAAGGACGAACGTGTTTTAACTGCAAAAGCAGCCAGCAGAAAATAGTTGTAATACTGAACCTTGGGTTTCTGAACTGATGGTAATCCTGGCTTGTTCTTGACCACACATGCTGAAAAATAACATTTCTTAACAGCTCTGTTCTGTTCATGTTAACACATGATGTCAGAAAAAAGACACATCTTTTTCCTTGTCTAAATGTTACTTTTGCTTACTTTGCCAAATGGTAATTTGGACAAACCGGTTAAGTTGGATAAAATGCCCAAATTTAAGTATGTCTAACCCCCAAATTTTATATAAAATTAAATTTAACACTTGTTTCCAACTTTATCCGTATGTCTAAGCAGTATAATAATCAATGAATATTCACTGCAGTAAATATTTTGGAAGTTACGCTTCAAACTTTATCAGGAATAACCAAGAATGGCAGCAAATGCCACTCACATTTCGTTGCCATCCACATAGATTCAACAGTGTCTGAAGGTACTTACAGAGTAAAACCCTTTCATTTATTGCTGTCCTTATGAATGTTCATCATTCAGTATTCAGTTAAGCAGCAAGCTAACCGCATGCTGAAATATCAAGGTGTGTAACTGGCTGTTGAGTCAGTATTTTAGACTGACCTATTTCAGACTTTGTATGTGAACATACATACAAAAATGAGGATGTAAACCAGTGTTTTTTCAGGTCTGGCTTCAGTGACAGAAGAGATTACTACCTGAAGCTAATTGCTTTTTACTTTCTGTGCGGAAGTTTACTCTCTCCAATAATTTAGCAAAGCTGTGCAAGGTTTAAGTTTAGATAATTTAAATAGGTTATCTGGGACAGTGTGGTGAATTTTTGCCTTAATCAACTGAAGTGATTCATATGAACTCCACTCCCAGCAGATCAGGAGGGTCATTAATAGCATTTGGGGGCAGTAACCTCTGGCACAGGCACATCTGGATCTTAAAGGGATCATCTGCTCTCCATCTCTGGCTCACTGGTATTAAACAGCTTGAGATCTACTGCCTCAGAAGCAGAGATTGAGCTATAAACCAGAATTTCTGAGGCTGCCTCCTCTGCTCTTAATCCTTCTCCCAACTTGCTTATACAGAACCCTACAAAATCCAGACAGGCAATTCCACAGTACAGTATTATGGCACAAAGATGTGTCTGGTAGTGACGTTAATCAGCATTCCTCCTTGCTCCTGCCCATGCCTCGTGAGGGACAAAATATACACAACACAACTGCTGCATGTTAGAACCTGGCTGTTTATAATATTTTGCCAGAAATGCTCAGAATCTAATAAAATATCTCAAATATTATGAGTACCAATGACACACATGCTGCCTAATAATTTTCATGGTCTAATAATGAAATTCTGTTTCTCTTGGACTGTAGCCCTAAAAAAAATAAAGAGCACGTATTGGGGGGGGTTCTGCATGAAAACAACCACCCAGCACTGAATGCTAAACCAGAATTATTTCCATTATGTTTTGCCACTTATTGTAGAAGATGCAGTGTGCAGACTTTAAAAAAAAAAAAAAAAAAAAAAGGCGCCAGAATTATTTGTATAAGCTTAAAGGTCATGAGTAATTTTTCCTGCCAACTAATATCTATTGCCAAAAAAAAATTCTATTCAGACTGAAGTATATTAAAAATTTTTGACAGCACAGAAGACCTTTATCTGGGAGGGAACAGTGTTAATTATGCCACATTGATTTAATCTCACAGAGACCTGGTGCATAATTTAAAATTCATACTATTATTAGTTTGCCAGGTATGTTTTACAGCCATCACATTTCAGAAAATGCGAGTACTGCCATTGCCAATGAATTGCTCTTCTTAAACATTTTGCAGGGTGGGGGAGTGCGTTTGGGTTTTTTTTGTTGTTGTTGTTTGGGTTTTGTTTGGTTGGTTTTTTGTTCTTGTGGTTTTGGTTTTTTGTTTGTTTGTTTTTTTTTTTAAATCTTTTTCAATTAATATTGAAGAGACCTTTGACACAACAGTGAGCTGGGAATTGCTGATGGCTGGCTGGAATACAGTGCGGGGCTCTGTGCTGCACCTAATTCCCTAAGCTCCTTTGCCAGGTTACAGAAACATTGCATGGGAAATAGGAACAGCAACAGCTCTAAGGCAGCTTATTTAGCGTTCTGCAATAGCATGTAGGCAACTTCTAAGTGGTAAAACTTTGTTATTCTAGAGAAGCCTGTCACAGTGTGATACGAGAGGCTGAATTAAGTTTTTTATGTAAAGCAGAGACGTAATCACTTTATTTAAAAAGTATACTTGAAATTATACTTTCTTCTGGAGTATATGATCAAGTAAATGTCATAATTACTTTATGAATTAAAGTACCATTTTAATTAATATGAAAACCAGAAATGTGTTCTGTTCCTAAAGATCTCCATTCAGTATAACTTGACAAAGATATAATATTTGGCTAGCTGGTGCAATGTATAGTTAAAAAAAAAAGTGTTATTATTGAAAAAAGAGCTCAGTTCAGGCAGTAAAAGGCACAAACTGGAAAAAGTTCTCATTCCATGCAGGGTGCAAAATACTATCAATAAAAAGCCCTAAGCTCCCACCAAAGAGAATGTGAATAAGTGTGTTATTAATGTCCAGAATAAATTCAGGGTAATGCACTTGGGCAAAAATAATTAGGAACATAAATATAGATAGGAAGGAAGTGAGTAGATTGTGGGGGTTTAGGGGATGACCAGCTGAAAAGTAGACTGCAATGTCATGTTTCTCTGGGAAGTGCAGTGCAGCAGTGAAGCACTTCCAAGTAAGACCAGAAGGGATCAGCTTGCCACAGGTTTAGGTGTCTGGTGTTGGGATCCCCGACTCCTTGCATCTTTCATGTTTTTATCTGCTATGTGTTGACCTTTTTGTGGAGGTCATTGTTTTCCAGATATACAGTCAGAGGAGGAAAAATCATTACAACTTCTGCATCTTCACAGTTTTTATTGTAGATTTTTGCATTGAGCTGTGGTTTGGAGGCAGGGGTTGTTGGTTTGATTATTCCCCTCCCCTCCCCTGCCCCCAACCCAACCCAATCCAATCAAGAAGGTTAATGCAGTAGATTGTTGTGGTCTGCTTCACTGCAGTGAGTGCCATTAGCTTTGTAATGTGAATAGCTACTTTTTGAAAATCAAAATTAAAGAAAACCCAAACCATATGCAGGTAGAAATGCATTCTAATAGTGGAATGTGAAATTTGAAGGTGTTAAATGTGAATGTAACTGCATAAATATGAACTAAGAGCTAGGCAAGCTTTTTAAGACTGATTAGTGTTTCTGATTGCCAAGGAGGGATTATAGGTAGTGGAACTTGGCCATCAGCAGACATACCAAGCAATACCAATTCTTCTTTCTTTTGAAACAGAACAGGATAAACTCTGCAGAAAAGTGCTACTATGAAGATAAGGCTTACCTGGGCAATATCCACTATCTGTTCCCACTATCCATTTTTTCATACTTTAAATATGTTTTTAATATATTCATAGTGCAATATTTCCATTATCTGACCTCTCTTTCACACCTTATACCACTCTGGAAATGTTTGCATGTCTGCTCTGTGATCAGTGTTCTCTCTCCTATTTCTAGAACTTGACTGTATCAGGAGAGATTATACAACCTGGCTAGTGAACCTGCTGGGAGCTGAACGTAAGTTGTGTAAGCAGAGGATCAGTTCTGCCCTTTAGTGTAGATGGTCTAATTGGTGGTCTATGGCCCATGGTCCTGTGACTTCGAAGGAGGTAGAAAGTTAATGTTAAGGACTGCACAGAGCCCAGTACCTTGTGATGTGTCTACCCCATGTCTGCCAAAGGGAGCATCATGCGGGTCAGTTGCAACAGCTGAAAGTGCACCAAAAGAAGGGAGCTTTCAGCTGATGCAGAGCTGGTGGCTTGTGGCGTTGTTTCCCACTTGGCCCTGCCACAAGGGCATAACCAGAGCACGTGCCGGTGAGAAAAATCTTTTGGACCGGTTGGCTTCTCTTGAGAAGGTCCTGGGTTTTATTGACCCACAGTGGAGCTAGTATGGGATCATCACAATTGAGCAATACAACAAACTTCTCATCATTATTCATGTGCCAAGAAGATCTTAGCACTGCAGGGACTTTGGGCTTTTCACATGCTGAACAATGTAAACACTGAGAAATAATCTACTGTGAACAGCTCATCCAGTTCTATTCTGGGCCTGGAGAAAGGACAGCTGTGCTCTGGTCATTCACGTTCCTGACACAATGAGAGTTTTGCAGAAGTAATGTTTAAAAATTATCCTTGAAATGAATAGAATTCCTAGCTTCATCCTTAGAATAGGACAGCACTGTCTATGTCTGCCTGGTTCCCCACTCCATCAGCTCCACAAAGGCTTCATGAGCAGGTGAGAAAGTCGTCCTTTTCATTAGAAGAAAGCACAGTGCACAGAATACAGGTGCTTGCTCTTGGCAAGAAACAAGGATTCAAATTCATAACGTGAGAGTCAAAAATAACTGCACCAATGCACTTTATCATTTACTGCTCTACTTAATCATTAGGATGTACAGCCACAGAGTTCTGTAATTTGTAACATAGTAATGAATTAATTGCAGTCATCAGGCATTTTTCTTCCATTTATTTAAACAGTATGAAATTGCTCACTGCTATTTATATTATCATCCTTCTACATTTCTCTATCCTCTATGTAGTAATATTGATACAAACAATTCCTGTTGCCTGAAATACACATCTCTCAAGCCAAACCACATTAATGCTTCTATTGTGCGGCTGTTAAATAAGCAGCCCAAAGCCCTACATTTACTTGATTTACATATATAAAAATGCACAAAGGTATTCTTCAAGTTTTTGTCGTATTAGTTCCATTATATACTGGCTTCAGAAAATAAATATTTAGGTGACTTTTTTTTCTTCTTTTTCTATCTTAAATGGGATTTTTTATAGATGATTTGACATATAAAGGCAATTTTTTCTTTTCTTTTTCCTCCTCAAGTGTTCTCTGCTGAATCAGTAAACATCTATAATATCTGACAAGGTCACTTAATTATCAGCAGTGCTGGCTGAAAAAGAGCTGCCTTATCTGTGTTGCTTCTGCTTCTTTTGTGGAGCTGAGCATTACTGAAAAGCCTCATGCATGTTCATTAATTACTATTCAGAAGCCAGTCAGTGCATGCAAACATTTCGCATTCCTTAAGATTTGCTTGTCATTGTGAGTGGATTATCTCTGTGTTAAACATCTACCTCTCTAGTGGGCCAGTCTTCCAAAGATACCAAGTTTGAAAAAGGAAGATAAGCAGTTTAAAAAACCCCAAATAATAGGAGTAGATGGACACAGGAGAATGAAACAGTGTACAAGAAAACTAAGGGAGGCCAGTTTCTCTTGCATGCCTTTTCTTTCTCTAAGGCATAAGGAAGAGGAGTGGTTTATGTTTAAAGTTCCAGACTGTGAGTTGGGAACTTCACATTCAATTTCCACCTTCATAATGAATGTCTTATGAGACTCTGGACAAAATATTAATTCTTCCTGTGCCTCATCGCCTCATCTGTACAGCAGAGATAATAATCTGCCTTTTATCGATATTACTCATGTTACCAGCTTTATGTAGCCAAGACATTTGTGTGAGGTACACCTTATGCAAGTTAAGATGGGGGCTGTGGATGCCATCAAAATAAAATATAACTTGATCTATTATTAAGATTCAACTGCTGGCATAAAGTATTATAGAACGAAAGTATTGCCAGCCATTTACATGTCTTAAAATAAATAGCCACATGTGGTCTCTCCCTCCTCCCCTATCCATCTAGTGTTCCTTGCCAAGCACATTTCAAGCAGTGAAATCAGCAACAGAAATCAGGCTGGAGATTATCTCTCCAAGAGCTTTTTGCTTGGGCATGGTGGTGTTGTCCAAATTATTTGGAACCAGGTCACAAAAAGACTTGGGAATTGTTTTGGATAGTTGCAGGGAGCCTTCTGCTCAGTGTACAGCTGTGGTTCACATAAAGGACAAAAAATACTAGCTAATATTCAGAAGAGGACAGAAAATGATATGGTGCCATTATAGACACAGACGCAGCAGAGAGACAAGCCTTATACATTAGGAGATGCTGATTTCAATAGAATTATATTTGTGTAAAATTACAGTTCTGGTGAATCAAATGATATATTTCAGCTCTCATAATTTTATTCCCTTTTCCATCCAAAGGGAAAAAAGGTCCTATTTAAACAAACAGCTTCCCTATGAAATGAAGCTGAAAAGGATTAAGAATGTTATCCTCGTGGAGGACCTCATAAAAGAAGAATGTATAAGAGGGATGCAAAATAATACACAGCATGCAGAAGGAAACTCCTATTTACCCTTTCTCATAACACAAGGACAAGTGAGATGGATCACTTACAAATTTTAAAAAGGCTAAAAGAAATCAGATTTTTTACACAAAGAAAATTTACCCTGTGGGGCAGATCAGGGCTTAGTAGGATTCAAAAGGGATTAGACATTTGTATGGATAATAAGAACATCCACAGCTATGTAAGATAAGATTACAGAAGGGGAAAAAAGATATAAGCACTCCTGCTTCAGGGCATCAGCCAATTACTGATAGAGATAGACAGAAATTTTCAAGTGGAATATTCTTCCTCTGGAAAATGCCTTTTTGTAAAGTGCAAGTACCATGCAGCGATGTGTTTGTGACAGTGAATCTTCCAATAGAGTCTGCTTCAAAACTTGCTTATCTAGTTTCTTGATGATTTACTCAGGACTGGGAGTCAGGAAACTTGAGGGATATGTTGTAGAATGATCTATCTGCTAATCTGTTCAAGTTGGTAACCCTTGTTCGTATTGCTATGTGCAACGACTAGGAAAACATTCTACACAATTTGAGATGCTAAAAATGTCTCAGTTTCTTCTCAACATGGAATTGCAGAATTTTTGCAGTTTTTAGATTTTACGTGGAACGTAAACATCATCTTTCGGCCTCAGAATCTGAGTTAGAAACTTCCTCAGGCTGGTGGTTCCATATTTTTCTGTTACATGTTACTGAACTTCTTGACGTAAGGACCTGGTAATGAGCAGTGGATCTAGAAACATGCTTAATTTGGTGAGTTGGTTCTTCTCTTAAGAGATGTTCTCTCTGAAGATTGGCTACAGGTTAAGCTCGGGATTTTTGTTACAGATGAGTGATTGCAGGTGGAGGAGAGAACTTCACCTTGAATTCAGATTACTACATTACTGAAGAAAATCAGTAATGGTATGTTGCAATTATATAACCTATCTCATCGCTGTGCATTTAAAAATTATTCACAGAATTTCTGAAAATATCACCAAGGAAAGGTTTCTGTTCTTGGACATGACCCTTCTCAGTTTGCACTGTCTGACACTGGTAGGGTGGTGATTTTGGCCAAATCCCTATGCTTTCTGTTCTTTATGTTCATTTGCTGCTCTTACTTTTCTTGCTTCTTTTCATCTGGTATTGGAACCTCCTGCATGATGCTCAGTTGATTCTGTGAAGTCAAACTTCTGTTTTTTACATCTTTGTAACACTCAGCAATGGTAAATGGATAGCAGTGTAATCTCTCTCCTGGCATATAGCAGGAAAAGCTATGTCTGCAGGGGCAAGTCTTAGTTTTTAGTGCATGCTCTTTTATCGATTACAAAGTTATTAATTGTAAATAATTAATGCTTGACCAACATCTGACCAGAATTTGTTGATTTTGGGTTGGTGGTTTGGTTTTTGGTTTTGAGGCTTTTTTAATATTAGAAGGAATTCAGAGAAATGGAGGAAGATAATTACATAGGATAATTGCTTTAAATGTTTTTAGATCTAAGCTGCTAAAAGGCTAGCTGTGTAAAGGGAAAGTAACCATGATAAATACAGCATGAAACAAAAGAGAACTCAGGTAGAAAAAGAGTCTGGTACAGTTGCACAAGACATTTTTGGCAACAATTCCATGTAAATCTCTCAAATGAGTACAGGTACTTAATAGGCAATTAAAAAGACAGCCAATGTAAATGAAGTAATAGCCGACTCTTAAAATGCATTAGCTGGTCTGTAATTAATAGAAAATTATAAAGGAAATAAATGCTTGCTTACAGCCTTATTAAGACCTGATCATTACATCTTAGTCTGAATTGATTGGGATGATAAAAAATTCAGGGGAAAATATGGAAAGCACAGTTAAATACTTGCCAAATCTCAGCAAAATTTCAATAATATGCAATCACCATTCTATATTTCAGAATACTTATGCAAGATGACATTCAGAATGTTTGAATATAGGTACTGGGAGAGGGTTATTGCAGTCCTGCAGGAATTGAGATAGCAATCATAAATGAAGTTCAGTAGTCTAAGGTGGAAGATCTCATGAATTATTCAATTAGCCCAGTAATAAATTAACTGCTACATAAGCTTAGAATCACTCTGGGGTGTCCTAATACTGTATAGCTCCATGACATGCCCATACATATTCCAAATTCAACTTCATTTTTTATTCTCAGGCTTAGTTCTGGGCTTACCTGTGACACTGAAGCAGATTGTTTGCTTGGCTTTCAAACTGGTATTCTGGCTCAAAGTTTAATACATCTTCTTGTACAGTAGTTGCTCAGGTATCAGAGGTAAGGGCTTTATAATGCTTTCTATAAATATTCTGTCCTTTGTCAGATTTTGAGTATGAACTCTTGGAGCAACAGCTATCCATTACTGAGGGCAAGTAAGTGCAATGGGGTTCTGATAGGATCTGGCAGCTGTAATGCAAGTAGTGTCGTAATGGCAAAGTAACTTCTGTGTCTGTCAGTGTGTACATATCATTCACGTCATCCAAGTGGATTGCATGATGGCTGACATTGTTATGCTCATATTACTAAAGCAAAAAAACTCCTGCAAAAACTAAAAACCCCAACAAAAACAAACACGCACACAAAAAAGCAGATTTTTTTTAGCTGGGAGTTCTGGGAGAAATATTTGAAGGCTCTTGAGTGCTAAGAGGGCTTAGATCTCACTTCAAGCTTAGTTCTCTTGACAGCAATAATGAACATTTTGTATAGAATTGTAATAGCCTGTATGGGAACAGGGCACTTTGCAGATGCTTCATGACCTAAGACATAGAAAGTAAATGCTAATTGAACAGGGCTTTTAAATAGCATTCTGGCCTCAGAGCTGCTTTTTATAGATGTTAGTTGCCCATCTGACCTGTATAAAGTTGTTGATGTTTCCCTGGCAAACAGCTTGATGCAGTTAAATTAAAGGTAACCTAGTTCATATCCTGCATTCACATCAGGAATAATAAGAAAGAATAGCAGGGAAATAGCAAAAATTGCTTTCAGAGTAAAGGAGAGAATAAGGAACGTTCATTTCAAGGGAAATAACCTGTGCAACTTCTGAAATGATCTGCAGTGCTTATCTTGTGCATTACATCAGAGCAGTGGCATGTATATGTGTGCTTGAGTTCAAGCATAGTTCTCAATGTATCCTGAGAAGTTCCTTGAATTTCAGAATGGGACAAACTTCAAACAATAGATGTTTGAGTCTTTCTTCAAGACCAAACTTACTTTAAGCACTGTGATACCATATTGTAGTACCAAGGATTGCACCCAAAATTTAGGATGCATGTAAGATACAGAAGATTTTTCAATTGTTCCACTTTTGGAAGAGAATGTACAATAATATCAGTATCAGGAATTTTTGAACATCCGAACAGTAGCAGCTCTGCTTTTCTTCTTACTAGGTATGTTAGCATGTATCCAACAGGTACATTTCCAAAGAGATTTTAGCTTAGCCTATGCCCTTCTTGGAGAATGGCAATCAGATTTTTAGGATTTAAGCATCAGGCAATCTTCCTTGCATCTTCAAGTATGTAGCCCTCTGTCTGCTTTGTCAGTGCTCATAATCAAGTAGTTAGAAATTACATTTTGATATTGCAGTTTCAGACTTGCAATGCGTTGATTGGAAGGTATACATTACATCTGTGAAGGAAAACTGAACTTTTGAGTTCCCTTACCTGTTTAAATTGATAGTACTCTGTTATAGTTACAGATTTAAATCAGCCTTTGCCAATTTATTAGTTTTGCAAATTCATTACTAGTATTACAGTAGTATCTGAATAGTGATGTTACCTCTTTCAGATTGATCCACAAACATTTCTCTGAAGGGAGAAGTACTAACTCCACATAGTCTTATACGATCTTTGCTAAAGCCTCCATCTTCTTTTTAAAAATAATAAATTGCCATATGCAAAATTGATCAGAATAGGAGGGATTTCTGGTACTGATCACTCAGCATGTGTGTGAGATGTTGTTTCTAGCATCACTCAGAGATAAAGTGCTATGCTAAGATATCATTATAATCTCTTTTCACCACTTATTTTTTCCCTCAAGGCTACACAAATGGTTTCAAAAGAAGGGAAAATGTCTTTCTGAAAAAAGAACACCTTTTCGTGTTTTTTTTTTTCTTTTCCTGACTTATTTTCAGATAATGAGTGAAGAGAAAATGCATACAAACACACTGTTCTCTGCCTATTTTGAAACAAATCTTTTATTTCTTCCCCCCCCGCACCCCCTCAGAAAGCAGCATTTTATGCTGCAGAATCAAGAAATTATTTTTTTTTCCTAGGTGAAATATATTTAGGAATGTGGAACCTTCTAAGAAAATAAAAGGAAAAAAAAATAAAAAAAGAGGCTCAGACCTGTCTGCGATTCTAGCTGAGGTTTTTGTTTTGGTTTGGGTTGGGTTTTTTTTGCAAATGGAGTTGTTGGAAAACTGTGCTTACGCTTAGTCTTTCCACCTTATCCTTTTAGATTCATTTTTAAGTCACAAAGTTTCTTCAAGGATGACTGACCTTATAAGAGGCTTTTTTGAAATGAAAGATTTTGGTTAGAAGCTGTGAATGTTTTAACAATCAACAACAGACCAATACAGAGATCCTCCTGTCATCTTTATAAGTTCTCTTTTCTAATATTACCTAGTCTTCTTCGTGTTGCACAGATGTAAAATTCTTAGATCTAGATGTACGGTTGAACTACAAGTTTTTCAGTCATCACCAGCTGAGAAAGCTGCATTTTTCTCTGTCTAAAACTTTTGAAAGTTTTGCTGACCTTCTCTGGTCAAGTATCTCTTAACCTGATCTGAGTGATGTTACATTCTTCTTATAGATCCTCTTTTCTTCTACAAACTGTACCCTGTCTCTGTTTCATCTCTATGAAACTGTACAAAATCATACGGATTCAGTTTTATGGTAAAGTCATTGTTTTTCTACCTTTTTAGTAATTGTTAGTGATTCTTAGTTGAAGTCTAACTTTTTCACAGTCTCCATAAATTCATCCAGAGCAGGCTAGGGAGGGCCAACAGAGAGCTGAAGTCCTGATGAGCTAGGGCAGGTACCTGTATAAGCTACACAAGTTATAAACAAAAGAGAAGAAACCCGCATGCCTTGGGGTTAGGAACAGGAAGATTAAAAAGTGTGTCAAAAATAATATAGGCCAACATGGATAATGTGGGGGTTGAGACATTTACAGACCTGAGTGGGAAAAGGGTTGGGATCTACAGCTGGAATATCTTCTGAAAACTTGCCTCTCAAGCCATGGCCTTTTGGGTAGGTACTGCCAGCGCATAAACCTTGTAAGTTCTGTAGGGTTTTATGGCTACAGGTTACACACGGACTCTCTAGGCGGGAAAAGAATAAAGGCAAGAAAAACTCAAAGGATGAGGATAGCGGTGGTAGAAAGAAGATATGAACAGAAGGAAGTGTTGCAAAGTTAAAAGGATACAAAGAATTTAAGCTGCATCTGAACTACCTTCTGTTCTTGAATGTGAAAGCCAAGGTCCTGGTGGGTTTCGATGTGGCAAAGTGAAAGTTGCCTTAATATCTGTCCTGAACAAACTGGAAAGTCTAATTTATCTTGGGTCTCATTCTCTTGCCACATGTCTGAAAGAACCCTAATCCTGCAGCCCACACGATTTCTGTGCCCCACTGTGGCCTCTCGTTTTTGCATGCTTTCTTTCATGGATTTACATGAAGTTTCAAAGCACCAAGGGCTTTACACAAATAGTCTGTCAATTCAACAGATTCACCTATGGGGTAGCAATAAGGGGAATCAGTCGCTTATCTCAGCTGGACTATTTATGTTTTTAGTTGCTCAAATCAGTTAAAACTATATGGGCAGGGGAACTTTATCAGCGTAAGAGTTGACTTGCAAAGCGTGCTTACAGCAGTAGTTAAAAAGGAAAAATTGATCTCAAATTATGAGATGATGGCATGAAAATGTTCAGAGGCACTGGTCATTTTTTTATTGGGCAAGTTTCCACTACGATCTGTAAGTGTGGCTGAATGTAGCTGTGTTTAGTTCTGTGTTTCCTGTGCCTTTGGGAAATTTATATAGCCTGTACCTAGCCCAGAAAAGATTGTAAGCTAATAATAGTGGTGGGAGACAGGTGCTAGAGTGCACATGGCACGTTAGGTTGGTGTGCACTCTAGGAGCATTACAAACAGAGTAGACAGCTCTTTTAGAAGTTGCTGACAGTCTTGTATTGCACACATTTCAATAAACATGGTTCCCTGATGCTTGTACAAATCTCTGGTGCACAGCTCTGTTATAAATGGCGCTGTAATTAGAAACCTGTCTTGAAAAATGTCAACTCTGGATGATGAGCGTTAATCTAAACAACTCTAGGGGGGACTCCATTTTATTCCTTGCTGGTTCTTTACAGTGATAATCCTTGTGTCGGTTCCAAAAAATCCAAAACAAATCTTTTGCGTGGTCAAATCATCAAAGGTTGTGTTATAAAGTGTACTGATGTCTCTGTAGGAAGTTTGCAATTAAACTCAAAATAAATTAAAAAACAACACCCAGAACCCTTGGATTTTGAAATTTGTTGCCAACCTGAATGAATGACAGTGATTAAAAGAATCATAACTGTCATGTATTTTCACTCAAACATTTCAAATGTGTACCTGGAGTTCATGGAAGGTCTTAACCTCATCTGTAGTCTTGCATTAAAATCATGATGCTATATTGTAAAGCAAAGCAATAAAAATACAACTCTGTCAATAAAACTTCTGAGTTTGTGAAAATAATATGAATGGCCATAATAACAGTAATAATAAACATTTGCAATTTTCCTCATCAATCAGCTACAAATATTTTCCTGTTTAACAACAGCAAAAGAAGTTAACTGAAATAAGTTGAATGACCAGACTAAAAGCCACAACTGCAGTTACTTAAGTAGTCACTAAAGTCCAAAGCGCAACACTAGAGAGAATGCTCCTAGATTTGTCAAAAGTAAAAGATAGTTAATAAAGAATACAAGATTATTTTTTTTGACAAAATAAGAGCTGATCATACTTCCTAACCCCCCCCCCCAAACAAAAAAAAAACCAAC
>JAVJGI010000001.1:98337506-98405665 GCA_035590275.1 Ibycter americanus | reverse complement strand
TGGGGTCCTGCCCGGGCTGTGAGTGGGGATCTGCTCCCCCGTGGGCTCCATGGGCTGGGGGCACAGCCTGCCTCACCTGGGCTTCAGCATGGGATGCAGGGGAATCTCTGCTCCACACCTGGAACCCCCCCTGCCCCCTCCTGCACTGACCTGGGGGGCTGCAGGGCTCTGGCTCTCCCATAGTCTCACTCCTCTCTCTGGCTGCAGTTGTGCAGTTTTTCTTTCCCCTACCTTCTTAAATGTTATCTTAGAGGTGCTGCCACCATTGCTGGTGGGATTCGTCTTGGCCAGTGGCAGGTCCATGCTGGAGCTGGCTGGCACGGGCTCCATCAGGCGTGGGGGAAGCTTCTGGCAGCTTCTCACAGAAGCCACCCCTGTAGCCCCGCTGCTACCACAACCTGGCTAGGCAAAAGCAATGCAAAGGTCAAATGTAAGGTGCTCATCTATGGATTATGTTTACTCTGGACTTTGTACTGGTGAACAAACCCTGTCCTTTTCCTTTTAATTTTTTAATTCTCATATCCTCTTACAAAAACAGTCCTGTTTTCCCTCTGTTCTCCTCACCAGTCTGCTTCAGTTCCACAGCATCCCAAACACTCTTACAAGTGATGAGCGTCCACACAGAAAAGAGCAGATACGGTTTCAAAGGAAGCTTTATTAAGACATCCTTGAAAGCAACAGGGAAAAACAGCCACAAGGTTGCCAGCTCCTACATGGCAGCGACACTGAGTAACAAAATACGCCAAGCCAATTTTTCTGTTTCTCCATCTATAGTCTTGGATTAGATTACATCTAGCTGGAAAAACTGGCAGGGTCTGTCAGTGTCAGTGGAGTTATGCTGATTTACAATAGCCACTCTCATAAAGAAGCATAAATGTGGAAAAATAAGTTTATCCACTTGTAACTTGAGCAATATAGATTTTGGCCGCCTCTCACTGCCCATCTGCGTTTAAGTCTCTCCAGGACACCCCTGATACCAGCTGAGAGACTACTGCTCTGCTTGTCTCTGGTCTGGAGCATGTTTATTCTTGGCTACTTTACATTTCTGTTGTAAGTTGGTATCAAGCTTATTTTCCTAGGGCTGTGAGAGGGTTTTTTCCGTAGAGCTGAACTCCAGCCGAAGCTAACATTTGCTCAGCATGCTGCTTTCTGCTCAGATACTCCACTCAGAAGTCGGGACACTTATGGCAGCTAATTTATTCTGAAGTTCTGGACTGATGTGTTTACATGTTATAAAACTTGAAAAAGACTTCATTCTTTTTATCTCTTTTATATTCCTGCAAGTGTTTTGCATCGTTATAAGACTGGCATCAGGATCTCTAATCTTAAGGGTGGGTGTGTGTGATAAAGTCTAAATTCATCCTCTAGAGACAGGTTGGGTTCAGGTGATGTATAAGGGTGGAGGCAGACTGATCCTGAGGCACAGTGGTCTGTGTGCTGCATCAGACAGCAGTTGAGTGTAGAAAGAAGAGCCACCTCCTTGTCTACACCTGCAGATACCTTATGCAAGCCAAACATACCAGAATTTTTACATTTCTATAGCTTTCCACCTTCCCTTTTTGAGCTCACACTATTATACAGTCATCCTACTGCAGCACTGTTGCTGCTAGAATTCTGCCAGTCACAGTGCACTTTTCCACTTACATAAACAAGAGAATCTCTCTCCTTTGTTGCACAAAGGTGTTAATAAATGCCTGGATTTGAATTAAAAGGTGATAATGGAAAACAGAGACCCCAATGTGTCAGTCATCCTGATACCTACAAAACACCATTTGATGTCTCAAACATCCCAAAACAGCTGTACATGAGCTGACCAAAAACTGATTTATAAGAACAAATCCTTAAAATGCCTACTAGGGAGGAGAAGTTTGTGGCAGGTGGATAAAGGAGGGAATAACAACAGCCTGAAATAAATGTGGGCAATAATTTTTAAAGTCTGCACCAAAAGATTAAACCAGGATTGCAAGTGAAGCCTGGCTATTAGAAAGAGAATAAAGTTGGAAGGTTTATTCTTCACTGTTTTTCTGCATTTAATCAGAAAACATTGAGCATTGTAAGTGAAAGTTCTCCATTCCTCTCCTTCCTCTTATAATGATTCTACTTGCAGTGTACTCAGCACAAAAAACTTTTCAGTGGCTCTTAATTCAGATTTTGCAGGAGTTGACTGAATATTGCAAATGATTTAAAATTCTTACATTTAAATAATCTTAATTTTTTAATATTTTAAAAAATCATGAATCTTTGCTTGCTGACATGAGTAGGAGCCTGTTAATATCGTTGGAGTAGCTTTTGTTTGGCAGTGGTGACAGGATAATCCAGCCCAAGGTGTATCTGATTGAATAACTCTTCAGACATGTCATTAATTATGCCAGGCATCCCAGCTTTGTGAAGATCTACAAAGCTAATTTTCTACTGAAACCAATACAGTGGCCCCTACCACATCATGTATCTGGTGGGGTGATCACTAGCTCATTGCCTTCCGTCTAGAGCTCAGCGGCTGTTGGGTTCTCTAGCAGAACACGTAGGACAGCCCCAGGCTGCTACCACAGTCCTCTTTCCTCCCCTCCCTGCTAATGTGCAGCGTTCCCTTGCCCATTTTCCCATCTCAGACTGGAGTGAAAATAATCTGCACAAGTGAGATGACTTTCTTGCAAGCTTCTACATTATTTTTCCTTTTGCAACCAAGAGTCTCCGTGCTGAAAAGCCTTGTAAAGCAAAGTGGTTTAACCCAAAGCGATTCCAGGCAAGATGCTAATCCTTCCATAAATTCTGGCCAGTTTTTCTTTTAATTAACTAAAACAAGACTGAAGAGTTGGGGAATGAACAATGCTATTAATCCTAAAAATCCTATAATGAACTTAAATTCTAACCTTCAGGCCTTTTTACTTTTTTACATTGAGAAATTGCATTGCCAGCAGTGTCAGCTGTAATTGCCAACACCGGTTTTGGAGCCCAAGGAGAGCTGCCCCTGAAGGAGGCTGCTGTGGTGGTGGAGCTGGTCGGTGAGACCACTTGTCACCACCCTTGTGCAGCTCACTGCAGAGCTCGTCACTCCATAGGTCATAACAGAACCTCCTCAGGCTGGAATCTTGAAGAAAACCACATGTAAGTGTTATCACCAGACTGTGCTGTTCATCCCTAGAGCTAGAAGAGGTGGCTTTACTTCTTTCTTTGATTATTTCATTGCGGTTTGTCTATCTAACGCATTTCTGAAATTTTCTGAAAATTCATGATTCCTGCTGTGCTCCAAGTTAACCACACGGTTATGTATCATGCTGTGTTACACCCAGGAAGCTTGATGGGTGAAGTCTCTGTCCTGCAGCTCTAAACAAGCATGGTTCAGGCTCTGAATTTCTCTTTCATGCTTGCTTTGTGATTCTGAGAATTTCATTCTGCTCTAGCTGAGTATTTGTTAGCTAGGATTAATAATCCAAGCAGGTTAAAAGTGTGTGTGTGGGGGGTGTGTGTATGTCTGTAGACCCTGACTGACTGCATCCATGTAAGATAAGTTCCCTGTAAAATAAAACGAAGTATTTTATTCTATTTTGATCTTTTTCTTAATGGGATATTTTAAGATTTAATTTAATTATTTTCATTTGTAGGTTACTTTAATTAAACATTAATGTTACAAATAATCAAAATATATGCACAAGGTTAATTCTGTTTTTACTTTAGATTTTCCAGGAAATATTTAAATTTATTTTTTTTTTTAAATCAGATGGAAATAGAAAATGACATTATTGCTGTTTCCTACAGTACTGTTGTTTTCAACAAAAATTTTGGCTGCCATCCTACTCCCATAACACTACTCTTATCTCTCATGTTTTGTATATCCCTGTTGTTCATTCACATAGTAAGGCCTTCAAGGCAAAGATTATGTGGACTGTAACCATGGTAGTCTAATGGTATTTGGGAACTGTAGGTATTTTCATAAATAAAATTATTTAAATGCCTCTGCCAATATAATTAGACTCTTAACACTAGCAAGAAGCTATAAATCTAGCCAGCAGTTGATGCTAACTTTATATTTATGGCATTCAGGCATTTATTTGCTTTGTTTCACTATTTTCTAGGTTAGGAATTTTAATCTGATTTGTTTTCACATAATGACAAATCACCAGTGTCACAGCTGATTTCCCTGTGATGTGTTCCACCCCTTTCAAGGTTAAGATGTGCGTGGATGCTAAGACAGTATGCCATGTACCTCAGTGAACAGTGGAATATATTCCAATGATTTATCATAGCTTTGCTAGCCCTAGTGACCCCTATGCTTTTTATTGCGATCTTGTGTACAATTTTACCTTAGGTATGTAAAATTAATCCACTTGTTGTCATCATGTATTCTGAGTCAAATCAGAAGCCAGACAAACCTAAACTCTAGTTCTTAATTTCTATATACATACATATATAAACTTAAAAACTTACTGATGCAAGAATTTCATTGAATCACATAAAAATAACTGGCTTTGTGTAAAAGGAAAGATATTTTCTCTGAGACTTGCTCAGTATCAGGGCTGTTCAGTGAGTTGAATAAACCTTGCTGCTTTTCAGCTTTCTACAATCATATTAAATATGAAACTAACTTCAGAATTTGTTCTTCCAGATTTTATCTGGGAAATCTTGTCCATGGAGAAAACCAGAATTGATAGGGATAACAGTGGCAACTATTACAATGTTTGCCAAGAGCCTGCAATTGTGAGATCTCTTTTCAGTTCTTTAAATTTTAACTGAATTTGAATCAATTGGACAGAAAGTTCACAGGCTTGGTGTCTGCCCAGGGCAGTCTTCTGTGGAAAGTTACTGGAGCAATTTCCAGACTTTTCTGGGCTCTACAGTGCTCTGTTAACTGAGTTTTGGAGGAGGAGAGCAGAATGTGTGGTGATTTCTTGTTGTTTCTATTTTGTGTAATGTCTTTGTACTGAGTATGTTGGCTCTATTACACCTCTGTTTGAAGCCACATTACATATTTGGTCAAAATGGCAATTAGTAATACGCCATTATACACTAGTTGTCATAGACACTGATGTATTAATTCTTTCAATAAGAAGATGCAATATCATGCATTTTTTGTTTTTAGTAAAAAATCGATAGGGCTTGATTCTAGTCTTCTGTACATAGCTGTACATCAGAAGCCACACCCATGTTGTAAAATCAAGAAAATTGAATTGTGTAAATAGTGCGAGCATCATCATGTTTACATGAAAGCAATATGTAAGAGCAGTTTAAGGGGTACAATTTTCACTTGTTCATATTTAACAGAGGGGAGATAGTCCTGCAATAAAAGCATCTTATCCCAGAGGATGGTATTCCTCTGAAGAAAGTTGTGCCTAAAACAGTAAGATAATTCTGAGAAATATCCAAACTGCCTTTATTTTGAGACTGAACTTTCCGATCCTGAAAACTTTCCTTCTGTGACTGTGATTCTGCCAGCGCTTTTCTCAAAAATAAAAGTTTTGTGAAGTTAGAACTATTGGCTGCAGGTTGAGTTACAGACCTGAATACATTGAAAGACCTCAGCCACTGTCAGTACTCCTTTATACTTCACAGACAGCAAGGGATAGAAAAGATGAACATGAGATTCAACTGACTGACCACAGCCTTGTATCACAGGTGTCTGATGCTGCGCTCAGAAAAGGCAGTACGCCCTCACCAGCTGCTGCATTAAGCAGGAGAGGCAAAATTTTATACAGACCATCTAGAACTTAACACTTCCACTTTTCATTTTCAAAAGCAACCTGGAGTGTTTAGGACTCAGTATTCTAAAGACTTACCCCCTGAGCTCCTAAGGCACTCTTAAACCCACCTCTTGGTCTGTCTGTGCTGCCTACATGTTCCTTCTGGCTGCAGTTCAAAAATCATATCGGCAGAGGCGGAAGAACTGGTTCACATTTAAATCAGTTCCTCCAAACTGTACAGTTTCACCTAGTTTGAGTTCTTCATGTAAGACACAAGGACAGCAATGCAGGTTAGCACGTAAGAAGGGAACACAGAACCTTCATGTTAGGATCAGCCACGCCAAGTATTCCTTTAGTACTGAAGACTGGCTTCTTCTAATATCTGTGTGAAGGAGGGAACTCCAGCAGCTCGTTCCCAGTAAGCCTAAGCCTGCTGAGCAAAGTCTGGATAACAAAGCATCCAAAGTTGTGACCTGTGAAAGAAGCAAATTAATGTAGCCATCACAACTGCAGGCATCTGTCTGTAATTTCATGTCTGCATCATTGCTTCAAGCTCTGGAAGGTACCCTGGCAACCTATTGTAGTGTGAAACCTGTAATTACTTCATGTACAACACTAAAGAAAAGACAGGCCACTACAAGGTTAACAAATCAAGCTCTGCTAGACAAATAGGAATGGTGAATTGTAAGCCCTTGGGCCCTTGTGACAAACATGCCACTACAGAATGCTTTCATTTATTACCCAGGGAGTTCCAGCACCTGTTAGCATAACAGGCGGCTTCGAGCTGTCGCCAGATCCATGCCTTGCGTTTAAATCAGCTGTGCTTAACATTCAGCTCCAGGCTGAAATGGTCTGTTAGATACCACTTTGCGTATTTCTTAGGTCTTCCAAGTACTTGCAGACGTATTTTCTAAAATATCACACAATTTAGATCCAACATAGTGTAACAGTAAATCTTTCTACCTCCTTTTTCCTATCTGCTAGATAATTTTCAGGTTGTGTAAACCATTTATGCACTTTTTATTTACACGATTACAAGATACAGTCTGTTTCTTTCTTGTTTGTATGAGCCTTAAAGTGGCAAACTTTACTGAGTTCAGTTAAACTTTTCCTGATCTGTGTCAGTGTAGTTGAGAAGCAAATTGGAACCTCCATGAAGTAAACAAATCCCAGGGTAAGTATCTTCTATTTCAGTCACCATTCTTGCTGTTCATATATTTTCCATTATATGAGCAGCAAAATGATACCTTTTCATTTAAAATTGCAGGTCCTGACAGAAATGTGTATCATTTGGCTTTAAGAGATGTTTTAAAATCTTGCAAAATACTTTCAAAACTATATATTTGTATTTACTTTACCATCACAAGCTTTAGGTTCAGCATTATTGCTGATTAATGAATTAACTTTTGTTTGTCCATTTGAGTTTCCGTGGATCATCCTACATTGTTATTGCTGTGGTGTTTAATGTGGACTTGGGTTAATGGACAGTGACTGGAAATTCTAAGTGATTTCGTCTTTTTAGCTAAAAGGCTTAACATTTTGTCTTGCCTTGAAACAGCTACCCCCCAAAAAATAATATTGGACCTACTTTTATGGTGTAAGGGATCTCCTTTTTTTGTTAATTAGTTCCTGTTCTCTAAAATAACTGAGTTTCCTTCAATTGTCTTGCTATTTAAATTGGAACAGATGAAAAACTAAGAGATGATTACAAGATGGATGAGGCTATGGAAAACTGTTCGTATTTCTGGCTGTGCTATGGACCTCTTTCAATACTGGGGAAGCTGCTTTGGTCTTCAAGCTAGTGACTCCGTTACTGTGCACCACCTGAGCCATGATAATTCACTGAATGTGTGCATAGGCTTAGCCTGTTGCAAACATTAAATAAAACATGTTAGTAGTCGTTATTTACTTTGAGACATAAGCTAGTGTGTTAGCCCGCTGTTTCCTGCAGGGTAGGAGTTCCCATGGTCTCCTGGCAGCCTGATGTAGGCTGACTTGCGGAGCTGCTGGATCCTGTCCTTGCGGTAGGGAACGTTGTCTGCGTCATCTCCTTGCAGCAAAACGTTTTGCTGTGGTGCCTGTGAGATCTGTTGAAGTTTTTGCTGGAAGCCTCAGGGATCTCCAGCCAGGGGACTGTTGCTGGAGACTCTCTTTTCAGCCCAAATAGAGGCAGCAATCGCTAATTTAGATTCGGAAGGAGAAGTGTAACCTGGATTTTTACGTATATAAAACTTTCAGTACTTGACAGTGTATGTTCAAGTAGTCTTGTTACATGGCCACACATAATGTAGTAATGAAAATCTCAATTTTTAAAAGCTGTGCTTTCAAGGTTCACTTCAAAGCTGTAGTGAAGAATGTTCAAATGCAGCTGGATGAACGTGTGTTTTTCAGTTTTTCTGAACCAAAAAATTGTATTAAAATAAATTGGCTTGTATTAATCTAAAATAGAAAAGATTTTGGTTTATTGGTGAAATATAAACACTACAGATTTATTTTGAGTAAACCCGAAATATTTATTTTTTATAATTAGTATTTTTTATTCTTGTTTTATATTAACTTTTCTTAGCCTCTTCCTATAATCCCTCCATCCTCTCTCATATAATCCCATTTTAAAAATGCATTATTAAAACTATATATAAAACTTAATGGTGAAAAATTGTATTCTGTAAATTTTTAACATGAAATATTTTAAAATTTCCTAAATAAAATATTTAATTCTAAAAATGTCAGAATACTCTTTTCCCTTCTCAGTGTTTCACTTACTAACAAAATAAACACATAACTTCTGTTGCCCTGTTACTAAATTGGTTTTGTTCTTTTATTCTAAAGAAATGGCCTTATTATGACTATTGTGAAGAAACATTCTGAAATGCTAAACTATATTCTCCTGATAGGTTCTTCAGAGTCATTTTCTCCTGAAGTTTATTGCACAAAATATTTTTTTTTCTTAAGCGCTGCTTACTCTAACTCTACAAATTAAACATAAGGTGAAGCAGCAGTGAACCATTGAATGCCGTGTTGTTCTGTTTATGGCATTAGCCCCCAAAAGGATCTGATTATTTTCATTGCTGGATTAGTCTCTAATAGCAAATCAATAAAATGAAAGGAAACGCTTTTTTATATGTAAAACAATTAATCTGCAGACTTCTACTTTCATAGTAAACCAAGATGTTTCCCTATAGGGAGACAAATATTACTGTGAATAATAACATGCAAAGTTATTGGGGGGAGAAGCAAAAAATTGAGGATTTTGAAAAGGAAATGCATCAGATCCTCAGACATCTAGTGAGGAACTTTCCATGTGACAGAACATTTCATATTTTTCCCTTTCAGGACGTTTTTCAATACTCCCCTCAACTGGGTGGTAGGTAGAAGGCCATGATTACATTAATTGGGTGCCACTGGCATAAATTCCAGACAGGATGCCAATCTCAAAGTTGAATCCTTTGTTTCCATTCTTTACCTGATAGAAGGCCCAACCAAGAACTTAGGAAGTCAACGGGAGTTGACTGACCTTTGTTAGTTTAGTTATGAGTTATCACAGAACTCCATAGCCTATTGCAAGTACTTACAAAAGCTTCTCTTGATGATTTAAAATTAGTTGAATTTATTAAAAATAGTACTAGAATCTATGTTATAGAACATGAATGTGCACAACATATCTTGCATCGGAGGACAAAAGTACAATGAGGTACTGACCTTGCAAATACCTCTTCCTCATCAAGAACCTTTCATTTAGCCTCTTCTGCAAGCAAAATACAATGGCAAAATACTAAAAATCATTCCTGTGTCAATTGTATAGGGTAAGACCTAAAAGAGAGGGATACTCACTTGTACCTATAGATTAGCAGAAGCCATCAGGCAAGTTATTTAAGAAGAAATCCGTGGTTTGTTGTTTTGCAAAGAGAAGTCAAAGTTCGGCTCTTTTAGACTTCCTTGGAGAACATTAAGCTATTGTACTAGAGCACCTTACTCCATCAAACTCTTCTGCACTTATTTTTATAGCTGTTTGCCTGTATTTTTTGTGTAATGTACCTTTTAACTCTGAAAGGCTCTGGTGTCTGCAGAGGTGCATGGGTGCTTCAGTTCAGTGTAGGCTGAGCCAGAGACACCCACCTACAGGCAATGCTTTCAGGAAAATCTCTTTTTATGTCTTTTTTTTTGTTGTTTCTTCCCTCTTGTTGTTCACGTCAAAGTAATTCAAACTGAAAATAGCTGTTGATCTTTGATTCTGTAGAAATCTAGCACAGAAAAATCAGCAGAGACTTTTTCACATTTTACTGAATTGTTTCCTTCCAGCAGTAGAATAGTCAGGAGTAATATTCTGTATATAACAGATATGATGGCATTAGCTAAATTTATCCCATCATAATGGAATTCATTAATAATCCATTGTGTTTTCTTTACGATAGTTAGTGGTGATTAGTACCTGAATTTTCTTCTGCATTCTACCGAAGAATCAATTGTGACGTTGGTTTAATGGATTAGCGTGTATTTATCAGACACATGCCAATAAAGCAATCAATTTGCTACCAAATACTATCAACCTCTACTGTAATTGCCAAGCCCAGTAAGTAGCTGCAGTGGTGATAAGAGCACTGTGAACTAATTCCTTTTCATATCACGAGCCATTCAGCAGAAACCGTCTCTTTATTACTCTTTCTCCATGTGTTGAGCCTATTGACTGTTAATCTGGATTAACAATGCTGAGTGGTGACAATAAATGCTAATAATTTCGCCTTTTAACACTCCATTAGATGACGTCGATTGTCTGAGTACCTTCTCCTTTCACAATACACTGCTGAAGTTACTATTGTTCTGGTTCTTTGACAAATTACATTCTTTAGGAAAAAAAAGATAATTATATATATATAGGTAATTTGTGCTACGGGAGATTTAAGGAATGTTGAAATCATGGAAAAGAATAGAGGTTTTTAAAGAGCATGGTTGTTGGGTTTATTTCTAAATGGGCTGTTCCATATGTAAATATGTCTTCTAAGAAACTGGAAGGAGAGGGAGAGAGATGGGAATATGAAACAAAACACAACTATGTATAAAATCCAGATTTATTTATTTGGGATACCAAAACAGTACACAGGGAAATAGTAGGTAATTCAAAGGCATTTAGAGGAGGAAATTCCAATTTTGTTCTGGTTTGCTCTCCAGGTCAGGGCTCACAAAGAACAAGAAGAAGGAAAAACAACCTTCTGAACATATAAGTGGGACCAACTTTAGAAACAATGAGATGTCTTCTTAAGTACCAGTAAATAAAGATAATATATTTTGAGTGTGTGTGTGTGTGGCACAGGCTAGATGAAAAGTTCAAATGCTGACTAAGGAGAGAGCATAAAAATGTATTTTTATGAATCAGAAATGCAGAAACCTTACTATAATTCATAACTCCATGCTGGTTTTATTGTTTTCAAATCATGCACCAGTGCTTGTGCAACAGAATTCTCAGTTTAAGATGTAACAAAGATGCTGTTCAGTAGCATATTTTATTAAGCATTAGAAAGAGTTATGGAGTCATCTATATGATGTGCATTACAGAACATGTCAAGAAATCAAGGATGATTTTTGCTTCTCTACTAAACAAAATATACTTTAAGTAATTACTATTAACTGGTATTACTTACCAGGAGGCCTATTTTTATATAACAGAATGAAATGGAAAAGGAAGGGGGGGGAGAAAGTAAACACAGAGTTGGATTTCATAGAAAAAGGATTAGTTTTATTTATTTTGACTGACATGCTGTCTTAAATTTGATCTTGCGTAGAGAAATCAAAAAATGGAGCTTTAATGTTAGTTAAGATTTAGTTTTCACAGAGGAAAACTGAATGTCCTCTAAATGTTTTTGGATGACTTCTATGGTTAGAAAAATTCATGTAGTTTAAAGTAATAAAGTTGGTCAGAACAAAAAAAGAAACAGATTGGTAAAATTTTGTTTGCGTTTTGAGACAGGAGGCTCTTTAAGGATTGAGATAATAGGACTACAGAGCTCTGAACTTAAATGCTTCTTCCAGTTGAAGACTTTCTGAATGTCCTTGGATAAATCAGCTGATAGATAATAAAGCCACCACCCCCACGCCCCCACCCCCTTCTTTTTTTCCTGATGTGATTTCTTTGTTTGGTTGCTTTTATTAGTACTGAGTACTTACTTGATCTGTGTGCAGCACCTAGCACAGCAAGAGTTGCTTGAAATTTTAGTGGATGATGTCTGGAGCCTCTGTGCCCTGCTATAGTAATAAAAACTACTTGTTAGATTTTGCAAACATTTGGCATAACCCTCGTTCAGTGTAAATAGGGAGAATCCACTGAGGCTTCTGTGTGTTACAATTTAGTTGCCTGCTGTATTTTTTCATTATGTTTGAACACTGTGTGCCAGAACCCACTCACTTCTCAAACACAGTTTTAATGTCTATTTTCTTACCCTAGAAAGGAAAAGTATCTTCAAAATTAAGAGTCACAATGAGAAAGGAAACCAAGATAACTAAAAAAAAAAAAAAATTAATACTTTCTCAGCTTTATTCTATACTGAGTTACAGTACTTCAACCAAAACACAGCTCTGCCATTGTTCTTGCTGGCATATGAGAAGGGGAGCTGTATTTGTGTGTACCGCTTGTCCATCACATTCAGTGGTACTGTATCTCCTACCATATCCACAATTTCAGGGAATGCCATCCTTTCATACATGATGCAACCAAACATTTTCAGAAAGTATGTTAAAAGGTGCTTACTGGCATTTCCATGGGACACTACCTTTCTAGAAACAGTACATGTTTAGCCGATGATTCAATATGACGTTCTATGTGATACTGGTAAAATCAGAATTTATGTTCTGCAAGGTTTTGAAAACTCTTGCAAAGGACCAATGCATATCTGAACTGTAAGGACATCCAGAAGTTCAAATAAAGGGTTCAAATTTAGAATACAGCCAAGAAACACTGTATTTAGCTGCTTTATATAAAACAAAACAGTACCTTCATAACTTTAAAAAATACCAATCTCATTCTGCAAGACTTCCACTGATAGAACAGGTATTAGGGAGGAGGATTTGTGTATTGAAAATGAATTGAACTTCAACCCATATTATTCTTCCTCAAGCAAAATAATCCTTCAACTAAGCAGTCTGCTCCATGTAGTGTAAACTAGCGAGCAGGTTCCTTAACTACCAAAGTGCTTTATTTTATCACTTCCATCATATCCACAAAGAGAGTCATAATTAACCTACAAGTTCTTTAAAGCTAAAAGCACCAATTTTTCTAATTGGTTAAATGATAGAAACTTTACATTATGTAAATGCAAGGAGGGTTTACTGAAATTTGTTCTAGTGATAATCCATCTGTCTTGGATAAAGGCCAATGTACAAATAATTGTGCCACTTTCAAAGAGCCCTAGAAGAAAGATTTCTTTTTCTTGTTCCATATGATTCAATGTGATCTCTGTATACTTTTATATTCCTAGCAACAGTCACAATAGCTTTTCTGAATAGGATGCCAGATAGTCTTTAACATGAACAGCTTACATTCACGTTGCTATACCATACTTTAGCAAGAACGTTTATCACTGCTTGGAAATTGCACTATACAAATGAATATGTTTTGTTCTTTTAAAACGTGCATAGTATCAACTCTTCGTAGCAGCTAACAATTTTCCAAGAAAGCTCTACCCAGTTACTCTCAAAAAGCAGTATGACAGAAATATGTGTTTGTATTCAAATGTTGAAGTAGCCACTGCTGCCCTGCAGCAAGAAAATAGACAGTTAAATTTATTTTAACGGCTCTGCTCACTGCTTACATCTAATGTGTTTTAAAATGGCATGATAATATCTTAAATTAGATGGGTACATGCACATCTTTATTTCATTGGAAGCATGCATCTCAGTCCTTTATAAACATTTCTATAGCACACTTTAAGTATTAGGAAGCTACAATGATAATTTCATTTATTCTGCTTTAGAAGACAAATAAGTGTTGCTGTGTGCAGAGCCTGGCTTTTTTATGGCATTTGTATTGAATTTTATATGAGCTGTGTCCTAACAGATACTGTGAAGTGCCCAACAGCTGCATGGAGCCTTTGTGGCCAGCCAGCCTCACTGACAGTGCTGGGATTCTGAACACCTACACTTTCAGGGTAAGCTCAGGCCTCCAAATCTGCAAGCCACAGTCGTGCAAAAATATCTTGGGTTTTGTGAACAACTCCTTACAGTTCTAAGCAGCAGGCACCACAGGAATTAAGTTTAATCTTGTGAAGGCTGAAGAATCAAGCCAACCCAAATCATGGTTAGCTTTGGGGGCTGGGGGAGCAGTGCAGCGGTTTGCACAGTCGTATCGTGTATGTGTTTCCATTCCAGGTGGCACTGAGTGATTGAGAATGAGTAAAATCACACATTGGAGTGTCCCAGTTTGTTATTAGAAACACTGAAAGTGCAGAAGATTGTTTTCTAAATTGTTTCTGAGATGTTATTACCTTTCTCCTCTTCGAGTGAATCTTGCAGCAGCCAAATGCTCTGTGCTGTTAAAATGCTTCAGATGCTGCCTGTTGTTTATTGTTCCCTTGAAGCAATTTATTTCATTATAATGTACTCATGAAAGAACATTAGTGTTTAATTATCAGGAGAACTATTCTTAGCAAGGCTCAGACTGAAGTATGAAGTCCTTGACTGTTAGTTGCTGCTCATCTACAAACTGGTGGTTGACAGAGCAAATGTCATGTAGGTTAGTTCAATGATCTCATGCAAATATCTGTTGTGAACTTTGTAATTTTTCCATTAAAAATCTTTTTGAGAATAAATCTTCCCAATTCAACATACTCCGAGTGAAAACTCATGTAGAAGTAGCTTCACACCACTGCAGGGAAAAGCACAATATGGTAATGTCTCTGTGCATCGAGGTGGTACCAACAGTGTGTGAAGATCACAGATCTGGTTTTGCCCTCTGCACTGGGAGGGGAATTTCATTCTAGTTCACAGTGTTGGTTACTAATGCTGATTCCCTAGGTATAAGCAACAGATTCAAAGTAATAAACAGGATAGACCTGAAGTAATGGAAGGAAACCTTGATGGGAACCCTGGTCTTTCTGCTGTAATGCTGTAGCTTAATACCACTTCAGCTGAGAAATTATTTTATTTATTTACCCTTAGTCATTCAAAGGCAGTATCACATTTTTGCAGTCCGTGTATCATGGCTCCAAGTTTTGACCGGAATACCAAAGATTCCTCTGCAACTGCTGTACTTAGGAGCGTAAATCACACATAGAGTAACACATTGGTATTTGGTTATATAGCAGTTTGGATGCAAAGGTCTGGCAAAGGATAACAGAATGACTCAGCAGTAAGACAGGGAAATAATCAAAAGCACAGGAGAAAGTATCAGGCTTGCTCAAAGAGGTGATACAGCAAATCATATGGGGAAACGCACTAGGGGAGGAAAATTGTAGAATGTGATTGAATATGAGTATGCACGTGTACTGCAGATGGGCAGCCTCTAAAGCCCAGCAAGGTCCACTGGAGTCTTTCTATTTCTGGCCTATTTCTTGTCCATAAATCAATATAAACAGTTTGTTAAAAAAATCAGAGAGCCATGATAATAAAGAAGTGATAAAAGTCATTACAAGCAAGTACTGTGTAATGTGAGATGATTTTTATTCATTGCTTCCATATATAGTACCTGAATATGCATGGTATTCTCTGGATACACAGGAATCAATACTATAGTGCATAATCTCCTTAAACTTGAAATAGCAATGCACTCTGTTTTCCTGTTGCTCTGATTTCTGCATTTCAGTTTTAATTTTGCCCTATGTTCTCCCTCTTCCCTCCTCTGCTAGTAAAATACTGTGCCCCATATGCAGCACTGTGTTGGAAGAGACAAATCTTCACTGAATTTAAAATGCTCCTGGATTTCATAATCACTGGAAAAAGGAAAACACCTAATTTTCAAGACTTCAGATCTTGGCCTTTAATCATAGGTTTGGCTAAATACCACGCAGAGGGCCAAACAAAATGAACCCTAAGTGTCAGGATGTCATTTGCAATCCCAGCTGATTAATCATTTCATTGTTCTTATAAATGAATGTTAATTGCGCTGTGCTATCTACATGCTGAATGTATTAAAACATTAGGTGGGAATTTTTCATCTTCGCTGGCTGAACGTACCCTGAGGGCAGGACACTGTCGCTTAGCAACTCTGAGCACTGTCACTGTCTCATGGGGTGGCACATCTGCTAGCATGCCAGCAGTGCAACCTGCACGCCCGCCTGCCCTGCGTGCAAGCACTGCACCACACGTGCAAGTGCAGCCTGTGTGTGAGCAGCGCACCCCACATGCTGGCCATGCACCCCACGTATGAGCATGCTGCACATGCAAGCCAGGCAGCTCATGTAAATGTGCCTCACATGCAAGCACACCCCACGTGAACGCAGTCCATGTGAGTGTGCCTCCCATTTTAGCAGGGCACCCCATATCCATAGGCAGGCAAGCCCCACATGTGAGCTGTGCAGGACCGACTCAGCTCCAGGGCATCCCAGGCAGTGCAGCCTTGCCCATATGGAGCTAACGAGGGGCTTGTTATTGGCTCCACATGTGCTGGGGAGGGATGCTGGAACATACCAGAACATTCCCTCGTCACCTGCTGCAGCAGGAGGGCTCCTGCCCTGCTCCCACTGTGCTTCTGTTGTGCTGCCAAACTTAAGGGAAGGCTTAAGCAACAAAAACTTCTATAGATTCCTCAAAATACGTATTGTTGATGGAAATTATTCTTGTTCTCCTCTTGCTTTGTTGCTGCCTCTGGCCTCGCTCAATGGTACTTGTCATGCCATACTGGGATAACGGGAGAGCCTTGCCTCGCACAGCTTGCCCTGGTGTGCTGCTTTGCAACCATGTGGTGCTTTTGGAAGGTTGCATAGGACCTGTTTCTCTTCAGATATATGTGTATAGTTGCACAGTTATGGTGACGGTTGTTCTGGGTGTCAGGGAAAAGTAACAGCGTTCTCCCTTGGCAGCTCAGCTGAGCAGCCGGTTTTGTGAATAAAGCTGCTGTTGTGTTTCAGGTTGGTTTTGTTTCTTTCAGAGGGAATGGAAAAAAGAGCTTAGCACATAAGTGTCTTTGCATCCATAACTATAGTTCTTGCTATACTGTGAATGCTATAATATGTATTGATTTGTTTGCTTTCCACTGTGAAGTGTTTAATGTTGCTGCTTGAAAGATGATTTTTTAAAAGTATGGTGTTATACTGAGTTGGTTCTGACATCAAAAAATCAAGAGAAAATGAGCAGAGGAGAGAGCAAGGATATCAAAATGATTAATTTCTGCATTAGCATTCAGGCACTGAGTGTATTTTGCTTTGCGGATTGCTTGTTTCTGAAGGGTATGATCATGCCTCTGGATTGTGTTAAAAATGTGTGGTTTAGGCATTGATGCTTAATTGTGGAGGGATCACGTTCCTGTAGAATGAAGGGAAGAGCAGGAAGAGAAGGGAAGAGGGAGAAAAAAGTTCCACAATTCAACACCAGCCCCAAACAATGC
The DNA here is from genome assembly GCA_035590275.1 of Ibycter americanus. Classification (NCBI taxonomy): domain Eukaryota; kingdom Metazoa; phylum Chordata; class Aves; order Falconiformes; family Falconidae; genus Ibycter; species Ibycter americanus. The sequence continues at coordinate 98,388,463 of JAVJGI010000001.1, read as the reverse complement.
AGAGTATGGAGCCTAAGACAAGCTTGATCAGTCAGCATTTGTGAAATGAAACTACTACCCAAAAAAACATTTTTTAATTTGTCTAGAAATGCATGAAAATTGTTGCTGCTATGTCTGCCATGTGAAAAGTGGGTATATAAAGTCATCACTGTGCAGTCTCCTGGACTTTTGATGGGGTTTGTAGTGATCTACATCTGCTTGCTTGGTCTGACTTAAGATGGGTTATTAGGTCAATTCCTTGATGATATCGTAGAGTTTGGAGAATTGTTCAGGAATCTTTAAGTTACTGATATGTCTTTTGTTGTTATTGTTTTTAAAAATACCATTATGAATTGTTCCATTGTGGTCAGGACTTCAGTATTAATATCAAACATAGATACTGTCTCTGTTTTGGCATGGCAGCTAAATCTATCTCTGACTTTATATATAAAGCTAGTCCCACTGTTACCACTCATATGCTTAGAAGTAGCCACATGCATATGCCTTTTTATTTTATATATATATATATCTATAAGGACCAAAATAATCTACAAGTGTTCCTAGGTGGTTTTTGATGCTGTTGCAACAGCACAGAAGTAACCAGGTGTCAGACGGTTCACCTGACGAAGTCTTGAGAAGGGCTAACTACAAAAACATACCCATGGCTGTGGCTTGGCTGTGTGTTGACAAATCCCAAGTCATTTGTGATTTCATTCCCAGGTCATCCAAGCATATGTTTAATGACCCTTTCAGGAGCTATGTTCCAAAGACCTTTGCATGAGTAGACATGCACTGCTGTCAGTGGGATCACAGTCCTAAAGTAAAGGCTGTATCAGGAAATTCTGAGATGCAATGCAGTTAGAGCCAGAAATAACCACTGGAATCAGCACACCTGACTGAAGCCTCTCTCAAATGCGTATTTTTAGATTAGGTATGGATTTTGGCAACAGCATTGGTGAATTCGCTGTTGCAGCTGAGAACAAAAGCCTGTTAAGCAGCATGCCAGAGACGTGTAGCTCAAGGTCTGTTTGTTAACAGGCAAGTTGTTTTTTATACATTCTCATCTTGTAGAACTGGCCATGCATGATTGTAATGAGTGATGGCCTGATTAAATCAAAAACAGACATGGAAGAAACACTATTAATCTGTAAGCATATGTGATGCTAACAGCCATCAAAACGTAATGTTGCAATTATCCTAGGTGGACAAGAATAATTCTGTCTAATTAAATCCTGAGGATGTATATCTGGATGCATGCTTTGGATCCTCTGTGTTCTGTGTCATATCTGTACTGCTAGAAAGAAACCAGAATTATTCCCGGTTAGACTGACCGCATGCCTTTTGATTCCAAATTCATTTTAACACAGCCTGCCTGGGGACAGGCTTTGTAAATACAACGTGCTATCAAAACAGATCATGTGTTCTTGAACATGTCAGTGGCATCAGTTTCTCTCTCTTTCTTTTTTTTTTTCTGTGGCAAAAAAAGCGCTGTAATTTCATATCAGTTTATACAGCCTCACAATCATATTTTTAGAAACATCAAAGTAATAGTAAAGAATGTGTAATATACTGTAGCAAGCTGATTTAGATAAAACAGTCTCACTGTATACATAAGTTACATCCCCAAAGATTCCCTCTGGCAATTCTCAGAAGGTGGAGAGAGAAATGTAATTTTGTTCTCTTCGTTTCTGTTGGGTTTTTTTCCCTCTTTTCCCCTGCATACCCAGCCTAAGACAACCTGCAGACTGCTTGTCATTCTGATTTTGATTAACAAATGCAGGCGTTCTGTATGAATCCTACTAACACACCTCAAAAGCCATTCTGGGCAGAAGTGCTACGTGCTGTACCCTGTGGCCCTATCCTGCCATCACCAAGGGCCAGGCTGTAGACTTAGGGCCTGGTCCTGAGAAGCACAGCACCCTGAGGAGCCACGCTGACAGTTTTCGTTACTCATTATTTTGCTCCTTTTTGCCCAATACTGTGACCTTTCAAGGAGCCTCTCTGAATCCCTTAATTCGAAGGTCTGCTCCAAACACAGTGTAGATATGGACTGCACCAAGTCTTGCTCTGTTCCTGCCCTGGATGGTCCCCTGATACCAACCCACCACTTCAAGTCTTGGATGAAGCGGGTTCCTACACAAATAACGCTGCAGGGGAGAGGGAGTGGGGGAAGTGGGGCTGGATGCCTCGGTGCTGATAAAAGGCAATGGAGAACACTGAGGTTCTGTGTGGTGTCCTGGCCGCTGGGGCATGGCAGCACTTCCCATATAAAATGCACTGTCTTGAGTCTTCCCAAGCAGTGACTGCTTGCTCCTCCTGTGGGTAGCTTCTTGGAGTTGTTCAACACGGTTAGTCTTGCTCCTGTTGTGACTGAAGTGAAACTGGTGACTGAAATCCACCTGATGCAAAATGCCAGCACAGAACACTTGATCTGTACGGGTCTGATCTGCTGCAGGTGCAAATAAAGTTCTAACAAGAGTTAGAAGATACTTAATTTGTCTTCAAAGGCTTCTTGTATAATTGAGGCCCAGACACATGCACAATATTTTGAGAGGCTTCCATAGTCATGTCTCCCTTTCAGTGTCCAGTCAGTCTAATTTGCTGCTGGGATGGTTTGGAGTTTGAGTGAAAAACTTGCAATTGCATTAGCCTTTGTCACTTTTGAAAATTAAAAACAAAACTAAAATCGTGGCTAATGAGGATATTTGATGATTTGTGGTGACTTTGATATAATAATTGACTTCTAATATATGGTTTCAAAGCAGTTTGATGAGATTCACCCTCACGACTTCTGTATCTATTCTATTCCTATCTCGAATGTCTATTAAAAAGAAACCTCTCAATTTCTTTGTACTAAAATTCCTTTTATCATTTGAAGATTCTTGAAAAGTCTAATAGGAGAAAGAAATTACCAGGAACATACCTGATTAATTCAAAAATTAATTGAGGCTAATTTAGATGACATTAGATCATGATGACTTTCATTAATAAATAAAACTATTATCAAAAGGAACAAGCTTTTTTTCCTAACTTTGAGTATACCTGTTCAGTTCCCATCATTTAAGTAATCAAACAGTTTCTCACTTCCCAATGATCACCAAGGGCTCAGTTTATTGTGGTGGAGTAGACCTACTCACAGCTCAAATATTCAAAATAGTAGGAGATGTCTGGTGCATAGAACTTTGCCCTAGATCTCTGCACAAGGGTGAATATTTTAATTGTTCACATTACAGCTGCAGCTTTTGCCCCCGATGTATATACTGAAAAATATTCAGGCAAATATTGCTCCTGATGGCTTAGAAGTGTAGTTATGTTGTAGGGCTATTATGGGAGCTAAGGCAGACTCCCCCAGTAGTGAATTACTGATAAATTGGATTGGGACAGTATGCAATTTCTCATTTGCTGCAAAATCAATAGTATTTGCCATCTGGCACCATTTCCATTTGGATGATGGTAGTTCCTAGAAGTTCCTCTTGAACTTGATTGTCCAGTTGCATTTGGTGCTGTGCAGAGTAAAAGAAAAACCTCATTCTGAGTGACTTGTGGTCTTGCAGGTGGAAGCATGGAAAGGGACGGATGAAAGTATTCACCTAGAATTGCAAAAGTCACTGGTAGGACTGTTACCTGAACCTGCCCACCTGTTGAACTGAAATGTGTATGCCCATATGATGAAGAAAGTCTGTCTTCTAACTCTTCTAACTTCCATAAAAGTAGGATAGGACTCAAGCAGGTCAAGGATATGGCAACAATATTGGTGGGAAATGCTAAACAATACTTTGCCTGGATGTTTTTGTTTACCTGTCTTGGAGATTGTTGTATCTTGATTGCCATGCCTTCAAGCCTTGTATATAGTAACACTAATTACTAAAGGAGTTGCAACATCAGCATGCAGGTGGTGATTTTGAGTGTTGTATCCCACAGAAGGAAAAGTTCCAGACATTGCCACGTGTGCAGGTAAGCTTTATCCAAATGACCTCCTTTGCCAATCAGCCTGTGAACCCCAATACAGAATTGATACGTTTTCTGAGTGGGTCTGTTTGCCATAATGTGTGGTGATGCTAATGGGAGGTGGTTTCTACAGCCTTCTCCCCCTCCGCCCAGGCTGTATCTGAGAACAGCCTCTGCCCTGCCATTGTTACCATTATGCCAGATGATAAGGGTTCATGGAACAACCAGCTGGAGGAGGGGTTATTTTTAAATATTCTAAATACTTCAGAGTCTTATATAACTGGATTTGAGCAATAGTTGATGCCAGACAATCTCACATAATCAGTTACAGAGCTCCGTCAGTTCTCTCCTTATATTCACAGAACAGTTTGTGTCCCAGAGAGCGGGTTAGGCAACAAGCATCACATCTAGAGCTGCAAAAACGACAAGAAAAAAGCAATGGATTGAGAACTGAATAGTGAGCGCATACATAAGAAAATCAAAGTCTTTGGATAGTTTCCAGGTGGGAAGAACTGCACCGGTAAATACACTGAGGTTGAAGTCCTAAGGTTCAGTATTGAACATTTTTTAACAAGCATCTGCTGAATCAATTGATACTTTCTTCTGTGATGCTTTAGATAAGCTGTCCTGACAGAGTTCCAGGCCTTGCATTATGAAACAGGAGGACTGCTTTTCCGTTGCAGAATGAATGCTAGGAAGCACACTCGCAGTCTTCGTGTCTGGTTGTGTTTGGCATGACTTTCATTTGTACAATGGCTTATTTACAGCACTTTGCATAGTTGATGATAAATGTTTCTGGGTTTAAACAAATGAATAAATTGTGCTCTCTCCATGTGGGGTGCATGAGATCCAGCCTGAGAACTGCTGGTAAACTGTTACACCGTTCAGCTATTCTCAGTGTTTATAGAAGTCCACTGCTGTTTGTTCCTCTCTATCCAGTTGTATGGTGTATCATCTACTCAAACATTTTGTGCTCTCTGGAGGAATTGTAGAAATGGCCAGGAAAGATAGAAGTAGAAGGTCAAACAACAAACTGCACTGTGCAATTAACCTGGCTGTTGTTCCTAAATCACAAATGGAGGCTATTTTCCAAAAAAAGGGATCAATATACAGTTTGCTATTGTTACACATGAAGGAAAAATAAATGCTGTCTTGAGCTTCTTTTCATGCTGAATTGCTTATCACTCCTTAGCAGCTTGGTATAGTATAGGAGGAAAACAAGCCTTCAAAGGTCCCCCTTTCAGACACCGTGGCTGGAGCATTCAAATGATGTTGGTTCAATTCCAAGTTCAGACGGTGTTGACTTTTAAACCTCAGCAACACAGAAGGTGTTAGGCTATGGGAAAAGTATTACTCCAACCCAAATGCCAAGGAAGGTTGAGCATGACTGAGACCAGTCTCACGCCTCTGCAGATGAGTATCCAAACCCTGCATGCTGCGTTCGTAGTATGACTAGTAAGCCTGATGTGCAGGCAAGAGATTTCAACTCCCTTACTCCTATATTGCCTCCTAGAGGAAATAGGAAGCTCGGGTGTTACACCAGCTTTGCAGTGAATTTTAAGAGAGAGGATGCTCTGTATCTGTAGCACAGTAAAATGTTGCATGTTTTCCTAACAGTCTTCAGGTGGAATAACAGGAGAAGTTGCAGGTACTGATGGAACATGTAGCTGCTTAACATGTCAGAAGTAACTCGGGGACAATTCTGTTCTAATCCTTTACCACCCTGTGAGGCTGCCTTGCTGGATAGATTTTTGTCTCTCAAGCCCCACTGCTCGTAGGTTTTATGTGATACGATGATGGAGATAATTACCCTTGAGAAACTGTAGAACATCGGAGTAGGCAGGGGACTACCTGAAATTCTCCTGCCAGAAGTAGATTTAGTGCATTAAAGAAGTACATAAACAGAAAAGGAATGGAAATATATATATATATAAAAAATATGATTCAATTTCTATCCTAAAATGGGAGACATCTGATGTCATGTAGGAAATACTAGCTTTAAAAAAATCTGTTTGCCTTGTTTTTAATTGGGAAAGGCCATTTTTCTTTTTGCGGGATCTATTTTTAAATAGTTGAGTTAAAATTAATTATTTCATGTCTGATAACCCTTTTTGCACAGAGACCTGTCTGAAAGAGCCATTGATTTCCCAGCTCGCAGCGTGTTCACCAGCTGCAGTATGAGTGCTTCATCTTTTAATCTCCAATATGAAAGGAACAACAGAGGTCACTGTGGACTTGTATTGTTGAAAGTGATTACTGGCAGAGCAGAGACAGCTTGCAACAAGTCCAGCCTGCTCTTCATTTAAGTTTATACATATTTATTTCTCTCTGCTTCCCCCACCACCTGGGACCCACATGTTCATGAGTCCAGGGAGAGCTAATTAAAATGACTTGTTCCTTTTAAATAAGTCTGCTAGCAGCTTGGGGCTAAGCCAAAGCAGGTATCATTTTAATATACCTGCTTAAAAAATGATGGTATTGTCCTTTCCTTTCTCTTGAGCAAAATGTCTCCTGTTTCTGTTCTTCCTTACCCCGGCCTTTAATTACTATTTATTAGAGACATTGAACTCACTGCCTTGGAGACCTGAAAAACAAGAAAAGTGGAGAATCTGTTGGAGAGCCTGCTATAGCAAATGTCATGCCTTTTCTACCTCTGGTATTTTACAGTAGACCCCATAGTAAGAAACAGTCCATGTCTGAAAGAGCTTCCAACAACAGGCAGGAGACACAGGCATAAAGAAGAAAAATTATGCTGTAAATTATTTCCACACCATTTAACCATTCAAATCTGCTGTTTTGAAAGCAAATGCCTGCCTTCTTGAGACTTTCACATTCACTTGTACTTTCAAAGATCCTGAAGCAAATGGACTAAATGAAAGAAACTAAATATACTTTCCCTGTAATGGAAAATACATAATGAGAGGCAGCAGTTTCTAAGTCTGCTTGTAACCACAAAGATTATTGTGTTCCAGTATATTCCAGAGCTAGCAGTGAAATAATAGACAATACGCTGAACCTTTAAGGTGAAGATGAATACACAGCTTTATCATTAGAATGATAGGCATACCGAGCTGAACCTTGTGCTAATAAATTTTACAGAATATTTAGCTTTCTGAGTCTCTCTTTCAGTAGCTTTTACTGCAACCGAGACCAAAAACCCCCAGCCTTATTATGTGAATATATTTTTAACTTACCCTTTCAGGCCAACCTGTCCCCTAATAATGAATGGAATATTACACTGACTGTTCGGAGCTGTCTCAAGCGCATGCATGACTTTTTTTGAAGATGTAACAGGTATCTAGAAACTTTGTATAATTATTTTAACACCACGCTGAAGGAAAACTTCCTTATTCTGCTTTTTCTGATGCAGCGTTGAGGGTACTTTTCTACATCAAAAAGGGTTTCTTTGTGTGCAAATTGAGCTGCAAGGTATTTTTCCTCACTTGAGGTGCGGGGTAATATTCAAATGCTAGTTCAGCTTTAATCTACGCTATTGTCTTACGTGATGTAGGTCTGATAATTAACTTTGTTTATTTAAAAAACCAAAGTTTTAAAAAAATACTACCTGTGTAAAAATTCCATGGTAATTCTTAGAAACTAAGTGCCTAAATAGGACTTACAGATGTTCTTGGGAATGTAGAACAAGGATTTGGTTTCTATACGTCAAGGTAGCAAAGCGTGACAAAGGTTAGACACTTGGGGTCAGCTCTATAATGGTAATTAGGAACCTTGTGGGATTTCCACCCTAGCAACACAAATTTGCAAGAGCTGAAGATTTGACCACCAGTGTTTTACCAGCTCCGTGATTATTGTAAGATTTTTTGCTTCCTTAGTTCTGTTCATCCAGTTGCAGGGGGACACTTGGTCCGACAGCCGCAAACTTAACCAAACTTTGTGCTTTACAGTCATGTTTCAGGCAACTCTTTAAATTAGCATTTGCAAAACTTGGCTGGCAGCTGGTAGCAATGAGAGACAAATATCACATATACTACACATTCCGTAAGTGCTAAAGTCATCCCTTTCTGCTGCTCCAATGCAGTAAAGAACTGGGATGAATCTGAGACCAAGAAACTTTTTCTGGCTCTTTACATAATATGATATATTGTTGTCTTTTACCTGCAATTACAGTGCTTACCCACAAACTTGATATTTCCATTACAAGAGAACCATAAAAAACATTATAACTGTCCATTGTGGTGGCATATACTACAAACTCCTTTTTTTTTTTTTTTCCTTCTCCATTCAATTATGTGGGAAATTGTAGCTAGACCTAATATTAACAATGTCTTTGCACATTAACTTAACACGTTGCAACTTCACTAATAGAATGCATTGGAAGCTAATTCTAACTTTTAAAATAGTAAACTCTACTAAATCATAAATATGGCATCTTTTGTGTGATGCATATTGTATATATACTGTATAGCAGTACCCTATTGGACTTCAGCTATTTCTTCACTCTTCTTGTTTTCACTAAGCTTCCTAACATTTTTAACAACAGTTTATTTTGCAATGGCTACAATAAATAGCTCACCCACCTTCTACTGGATGGGAAGAACTACATCCAATTTAAAATGGGACAGTCCTTAATGCTTCTATGTGAGATGTCATTCCTATGGGTGATCGTCTGACTTCACCAAAGCTACTCAGAACTGGCTGTTAAGAATGGATGGCTCCTGATCTGTGCAGAAGAGGAGCACAAGATCTCATTTCTTACTACTCAGAGTAGGGCTTAAATGCTGCAAAGGAATCCTTTGCCCAGGCAGATCTTCATCCTAATACTAGGATGACAACGACATAGTCTTAAGTAGCTAGCATTTTTCCCACTCCTACTTCTGTAATTCAAATCCAGGAAAGTGAGTGAAGTACAATCGATTGCTCAGTAAAATGGCCAATTAGGGTAGATTACCTGGAGTAAAAGAATGGCAAACAAGGATTTATTTTTCTTTGTAATTAGGGAAACTTGATAACATAATCACTGCAGAGCCAAAGAGGAAATCATCAACAGAGAAGAGAATTTTTTTCTTTAAAAGCATGCATTATTTTTCTTCTCAGGGGCTTGTTTTTGGGGGAGGTTGTTGGATGTTTTTGTTGTTTGTTCAGGGTTTTTTTGGCTGTTGATTCTATGGATGTGGCTTGGGCCTTCCTTTGCCTGCTGATGTCCCTCATCTTTACATCTTTATAGCCTTTGCCAGTCATTTACATAAGCAACGACAGTAGTCAGTCATTTCTCTTCCATTGACTGCTCAAGCAAGATGAAGATTGCTCCCCACTGAAACAGCGTACAAATGCCAGCTCAGCCATCAGTGCTGAGCTTAGATATTAAAGTTCTTTTTTTTTTTTTTAAGCATTTTCTTCTGCAAAATAACACTGACAGATTTATTTTTCTTGCTGTGTTTAGTGCCGTGAATAGGTTTATGCTTGTTTGTTGAGATTGCCCTTTGCCAACATGGCAAGACCAACGATGGGCCACTCATCAAAATCCTGTGTCTCCCAGCACTCATTAGTGTTCTGGGATGATTTTTCTCCCTCCCTTTTCTCCTGTGAATTGAACTGTCAAATTATTGAGCCAACAGTTCATGACCAGTCTAAAAATACTGAAGAAAAGAAGTTCTGCATGGTCTGTAAACAGAGCTATGGGTCATCTTGGATGACAGAGTGCAGTAGGCATTAGATTAAGGGGTGTTTTATTAAGGCCGCCTCTTTCTCCTGATTATTCAGAAGGGGTCTGCTTTTGCTTAAGCTCCTCATCCTCCCAGGCTGCCTTCTGTTGCTCTCCCCACATACTGCCGAGCTGTTATTTGTAAAAGACAGCCGACATCTGTGCGGGTGGGACGAGTGGTCTGCCATACAGACCCTCGTCAGCACTTATGTGCCAGCCTGTAAGAGGACCCATTGCAGTGGCTATAGACAGTCCTTTTTAACTGTAGAATAATGTCTTCTGGGGATGTGTGAGCTTTAGGCTGGTAATGTTGTTTCCAGTAATAAACAAACAGGAAGCAAAGTCCTATTCACTTGCTCCTGAGAGCCCCACCATCTGTCATCATCTATAGATTTTCAGACTCACTGGTTTGCTAATTAATCACATTGGATACGAGGGCAACTTGCATTTGGCATTTCTGCAGGGAAATAAGGTAGAAGAGAAAAGTCACTGCAGCATCCCTGTCCTGATTAGCTTCGTTACAATGGACAGCTCATCAGAGATGGCGAGTTCCTCATGGCTCTGATGTCCCCTATCAAGCGAGCAGGTGGTGAGTGGGAAGGCAAGGACAGGCTGTGTATGGAGTTTCTACTCCGCCTGCCCCGAAAACATGAATTGGTGGTTGTGACAGGGAAAATTATCTGTGCCAGGTAAAGGGCTGCTGGAGAAAACATCTTTCAGTATACCTTCGTGCTGATCTTCCAAATGTTTTCCTGTAGCTCCACAGATAGACCATGTCTGGGCTGAAAGGCATGCTTAAAGAACTGAATACCTGACACAATGTCATTGGTAAGTGACACTGCAGTAAATGCAGAGGGAAAAAGTGTTGTATATGGTACGATGAGCACATGCTGAAGAATGAAAAGCACATATTGCAGAATATAAAATGTCTCTGCCTGCACATAAACTGTATTTCAAGTGATATGTGAAACTGGCCTATTTTTATGAATCTTGGATATATTGACAGACAATATATAGGCAAAATGTGATTGCAGCAGTTCTAAAAATCATTTTAATGATGTAAAGTAGCAATATTTTTCACTAGTTATAAAATTATATTGGTTTCCTATAATTAATTTAACAGCAATTACAGTAAAAATACTTCCACTTGAAGTATCTGTAAGAGCTTCGCAGAAGTGAGAATGTTTGCCTGATATTTGCTTACACAAGCTACACCTTCGCAATGTAATCAAAGAAGCTATTTTGCTATTAGTTCTGCTTGACTTTATAGCCTCCAAGCCACTGACAAGATGTGGATGAATAATCCAGTGTCAAGGCACTGTGAAGGCTCAGAAGGAATCTAAAATTCCTTATATTTCAAATGATTCTCCAAAGCTTTCAGAATTGGATTCAATTGAATGAGTTCTTGGAAAGAGAAAGTAATAGCTTGTCTCTATTTGTAACTGGGCCAGGCATAAACTACAAGCTTTGCTGCTTCCTACACTGCTCAGGAATTCAAAAATATATCTGAATGATGAGCAGCTGAAGAGGTTTTGCCAATACTGAAACTGCGTTATCTCTGCCTTGAATCATTTTTAATGTTTGACTCTGCAGAGATTCAGATGGGGAATCAAAGGGCTGGATTCTTCAGGCTGCTAAATTGAACCGGCTGTTGAATTGGCTGTTTCCCTGTAAACAGAATATATTTGGCAAAAAAAGTCTTTGTAAGCTTCACCTTTCCGTTAGTTGCAGTGCTTGCCATTGCCTTTCTATAACCCCCCTCTCCCAAGTCCCACCACGTCTGGGCTGCCTGGAGCTGAGCAGAAAGGATGCACGAGGAAGCAGATGGGAGGGGGGAGACCACGGAAAAAGTTCAGGGTGGGAGGCTCAACGGCACCTCCTCATCAGCTGGTATCTGGTTGTGTTGCTTGAGTCTGTCTGCCCAGAGCTTTGGTGCAGGCCAGGAGAATGAGAAATGAGGTGGGAAGAGCTTCCTTCGGCTCTGAAACTTGTGCTTTACCTGGCATTTAGTCTTGTGTAACAGAGAACAGAGGTAAACTCTTCAGCTGCTCTGTGTTGGACAGGCTGGCTGCGCTGGGGAAACACACGGCGCTGGGCACTCAGTGGGTATCGCAGCTCGGAGCTGCTGCCGCCTGTGGAGCTCTCGAAGGAGGGCACTTAGCTGTGGGAGTGTAAACTAATAGTACCAATGTCTAATGTACAAACAGGTGGCAGTCGAGACAATAAAGCAAAGTTCCTGGAAAGTTTGTGCTGTGACTGCCTCTGCCTGTGTGATGTGTTACGTGGGCTGTAGCAGTGGTTAAAACGTTTCATGCTACAATAATCTGTCCCTCTTTGAACTTTATCCTCTCTTGCATGTCTCTTCTTTGTCCTGGATTAGGGAAGTAAAAAGTGGTTTTCACTGAGCATGGTGAGTCGCTCCATTGTAATACCAAAATCTGGGCATTTATTTGGAATTGGAGCAAAATCATTTACAAAACCCTGCAGAAACAATCTTGATACAGATGATAAAAAGACATCATTATTAGGAAAAAAGTGGCTTCTATTTTAATACTTTCGCAGCCTGTTTAACTGAAGAATAGAAATACAGCTGTGAGTAAGAAAAATCATTCAAAAGAATTCTAACACTATTTAAAGGGAAATTTTGTATCAATCTGGATCAACAAGGCTGCCTCATTTATACCTACCACATGAAATTCTCTGAGTGTAACTAATTAATTGCACTAAATTACAGAAAAGTGTTTCTGACTTTCTAGGAAGCCATAGCTAAAATAATCTGACACCAAACTTTCTCACTTCACTCACTCCACTTAGCGTTAGTTCCCAATTTAGAGCAGTAGAGAAATGTTCTTTGCAGCTAAAAAAAAAAAAAAAAAGCAGCAGCTTCCTAAAATAAGCAAAGTTAAAATTAATAACTTGTGGTAATCTTTGTGATTCTTTTTCTCAGGGGTCTCTAACTCTGTGTCAGGTTTTATGCCTCTGAAATGCAGCCTTCTGTAGAGCTGTCAGAGAGCAGCCGTTCCGATTCCATCAGCAGTGTCATGCTTCGGACTGAGCACCTTGCTCTGCACCTTCTGCGGCGCAAGCTAGTGCATCTGTATGGCACCATGGTGTGCTGTGTGGCCCTTGCATGGCTCGCTCAGAGCTAGTCCCGAGCATCCCCATGCAGTACCACCCGTGCTGTTCAGACACGCAAACCCATGGCTATGTGCCTACAGGCAGGTGCATTGCCGGCGGCCAGCCTGGGTGCTGGAGCGGAACCGTAGGTAACCGACATGTGTGGTTTGAAAGATGTTTTCAAATGAAAACTCCAGCCCAGTTTTGTGTCAGCCTCAGCTGTCTTGGTTCAGGCCTTGTGGTGCTCCATCCTCTGCATGTCTTGCTTACAAAATTTTGGTCACTTTAAGTTTGCTTTCCCTTGAAAGTGGTTCAGCTTCTAGTTGTCAGCTACCCCATCCCCTTGTGCAGCAAAACCCAGCTTCAACCCTTCCAGTCTCATGGGTCTCCTGGGACTATACAGGTATGCTAGAATTGCTCCTTAATTCACTTTCCAAAGTTGAATCTACCCCCATTTTCCTAGGAATGCTGCAGCCAGTTTTTGCCAGCCACAGTAACAATACTCAGTTACATTTTGTGTTAACGATACTGGGTAACACTGTGGTAGACCAATAAATGAGTCCTTCAAAAGACAAATGGACACTTTCAAACTCTTAGTCTTGTTTCTCTTTGCTGTGATTCCCTACCATATAACATAACTGATTACTGCTATATATGATCACACTCATCTGGAAAGTATATGGGGAATCATAGAATCATAGGGGTTGGAAAAGATCCTTAAGTTCATCACGTCCAACCATAAACCTAACACTGCCAAGTTCTTAATTCACTGTAAAATCCCTAACAATAGGCTTGGTCACAAACATTAGTTGCAAGTTTTACAGTAAAGGCCCTTTGATTTCATAGATCAGGTCAGCATTCAGAAGAAATCCTGGTTTACCAAATAATATAAATAGAGGGCAAGATCTGGCATTCTGTGTATTCTATATTGGTTCTGCATCACAAATGATCTGTGTGGCTCCTATAACCTAAGAATATGCTACCATAAGGGAAACCTTGGCAGCACAGGGCTAAATTTATGCGTTCAAATCATAGAATAGCAAAGGGCATGCTGAGGGTGCACGTCTGTACCGCATCTGCTGGCTGCCAAAACAACCTCAGGGACTTGTTCCTAACTTCTGTTGAGGTTGATCCCCAAACGTGGAAAGGTGAAAGGATATTGGAAGTTTGCTGCTATAGCAGTTACCAGGGACAAAGAATTAAGTTCTGAATTTCTGGTTGCACTTCATAAGACAGAACTAAAAATCTGACATGGTTTAGAGCGTGACTTGAAAACTTACTTAATCCTAAACGCAGTGGGTTAAGTAAGATGGACTCCTTGTCCAGAGTGTTTGTCTAACTGTGTTATAAACTTGGTTTAGACAGTGTTCCATTGCTGGTAGACAGTTCTGTTCTTCATATCTAACCTCATGATGTTGCCCAAACTTTGCACTTGACTGAAACTTCCTTAATTCCTCCACAGTGAGTTCTGAAGATGGTGGTCTATTCATCATAAAACTATGTGGTTTACATTGTAAAAACATCAAATTTTGTTCTTGTGGACTAACTTTCACTGTTGAATAAATTATCTTCCAGCCACTAGTACTATTGGGTTGCACTGATAGTGGGATTCTTTTCTTGTGGCGTTGTTGAAATTATTTTATAGATTACCTATCATTGCTTTCAATAGCAGACAGCTTTAGCTAGTGTAGTGGAACTAGAATTTTTCCCTTTATGTCTGCATTTTCTAGCCTTTTGTTCAGTGTGTAATAGATGAAAAGTAATAGAGAAGCATGCATCGACCATCAGAATATTACAGTCAGCTATGGCTTCAAATGTATAGTTCCCAGAATAAACAAGAATGTCAGCTAATATAACATCTGACAATTTCCCCTGAATTCTATGGGTTAGGTTTTTAGGGATGATATAATGTCTACAGTTAAGGTCTCTTGTCATTATTGAACTTGGTGTGTGGGAGTACATGGCTATTAACAAAAGGAAATAGAGGCAAGGCTCTTGCTCTGTCAAACAGCCCATGTTATTCAGCTGAATTAGTCAGTTCAGCTCTGTCTAGCCATGCTAGCTCACTTGTCTCATTCCAAATGCAGCATACGTGCTGGGAGTTTGCTGCTAAGGGTGAAATGTGATGCTGGAAGAGATTCTATAAGGCAGGAGGGACAAAGACCCATTAGAATTTAATGCAGGTGGGGAAGTGAAGTGGTTAGAGCTGTGCACTAGTGCCAATGGCAAAGCCACACAGCATATATTTTGTGATGAGAAAGTCTGGGTTTAAATTAAGGAACAATGGTATTCAATATGATGTGTTTATTGAAACAAATTTGCTAGCATAATTATGTATGATGTTGACAAAAAGCAGATCGTGCCAACCAACAGCTTGGGTGTAAGTGGACAAAGCTACTGATTCCAAGGAAGGTACGCTTTGTCAGATGCGGCTGCTTTGTCTGTGCACATCGCTATGCCTTTCAAACACTTCCAATGTCATAGACTTCTAGGAATCCTGCACCTGGAGCAAGAACCATGAGAGGCTGCTGGGGAATCTACGTTTATCCAGCTGTTTAATTCTGTCAGTACAGTAATTTTTTCTCATAAAAGTTTATGGTGTTTGGCAGATCTCAAAGTGGAAACTGTATGGCATGGCAGCTACAAAATAGATGAATATACAAAAGGAGACAAAGGAGATGAGAACTGCTTTTAATCTTCTCCTGCCAAAGTAAATTACCAACTGACCCAAATGCTGGTTTGATCTGCTTTAGTCTCTTGCAATGCTTTATGAGATGGGTGAACTTTTTGGATGCAAACTCTTCACTAAAGACAGCATAGAGACACAAACGCCACTGCTGTTTGAAAGGCAAAGGACTGGAGCTTGAATAGACTGAAGCTCTTAGATGTGGGGTTTAGAGAGCTAAGATCTGTCATGAGATAACTTGTTTTCCATCTCTTTCACCCTGTCCTCAGAATTATGTCTCTGGGCTTTGTCAATTCTGGAATTTTGTTGTTGGAAAAAAAAATTTTACTTTTTTTTTGATTATTTATTTGGCAAATTCTATAAGCTCTAACGTGCCACAAAACAGCAAGTGGTCTACGTGTACAGGAGGGATGAGAGAAACTGGAAGACCTCAGGCACGTGGGGTAAGCGGGGTTACTCTTGACAACAGCAACTGTTGGGTTCTTACTTGGCCCTACCCCTAGTACTCACCTAAAATGTTCATGTACCTTGTTTCAAAGCAGTTTCTGATCATGTTACAAATTTCTCACCTTGTCTGTTGTAGCTTCTGTAGCTGGCCTGGATGTAGCTTGTGAGATATTTCAAGACTGCCCTATTTGCAGGAAATGGTGTGGGAACTGTTTCCCAGGGAGAAGCTAAACACTGTTTTTTCTAAGGCAAAAAGTGTCTATTTACAGTGCAGAAGTACTCACTGGGTGGGGCTTCTTCAGCTTCTGCAGCTACGGCTGAAATCCATCTGCTGCCCAGCAGCTCAAGGTTTAGAAACTGGCCACAGTGGCAGACATACAGTGACCATACGTGGCCTATTCAGGCATGTCATAGGCTGGGCGTGTTATGTCTTAAAGCCAGAATACTTGTTTAATACAAAGTGCTGAAAGGAGAATACCTGGGGGCTGGCTCAGAGTGTTTTAGTGCTGTGGGCGAGGCATGTTTTTGATGCCCCAAGGACAAGAACAAAATAATCTGCAAACTGTCAGATTTTTGGGTCCTCCCCATTCCATGCTTGCCCACCTCCCATCTGCTCTCCATCTTTTCCCTGTAGCAAATGCAGTCTCTGTCCCTGTAGAGGGACCGAGCAAAGCTGCCAGCCTCGCTAGGGTCCTTTTTCATCCCATGAATCGGCAGGAGATGGGTACTCGCTGCTTGCAGATGCCTTGCAAATTGTTCAGTCCTGCCGCACTTCAGCGGCAACATACTGCTACACTGCACCTACGTGTTGCACTAGCAAGAGAGGATGGGGAGGTAGAGGTAGGCTGGATGTACGGTAAAGGGACACGTTAAAATGCCTGTGTCTTCAAGACAGGCCTCCCCTCCTGCATCACCATCAGAAGAGCATTGAAATGACAACTAGGAAATAAGCACAGTTCCTCCAGTACCCAAAGTTATGCTGACTTATACTGCTGGTCTTTTTCTGTAAGGCTGAGCTTTGCTTGTTCACAGAGCAACAGGTGACATGATCCACTCTGGAAGCAGATTGCTTAAAAGGTAGATAAATGTTATTCTTGAGGTTCTTTTATACTCCAGTGAGTTACTAGATGAGATGTCAGATAATTTTCATGGTACAACATTGTACAAAACAGTGAGAGTTCAATATTTAACATTGCCTGCAATAAAAGTATGTTTGGTTCCTGTCCTTTTCTGAACGTCTTGCTGACTTTGTGATTATGTACTCTCTGCATTTCAGTGCTTAGATATAATTTGTTCCATTAATCTGTCACAAATCTCGACTGATGAGTGTGTATGTGGATTCTTCAGCTAGCCCTAGAGCATCTGTGAAAGCCAGTAAGAGATTTGCATTGTAAACTATATTCCTGTAATTCTCAACTACTTTAGTAGTCCTGTCAAGATCATGCAAGTTTAGCCTTGCAAGGTTGGAATGCCAGAGATCAGTGAAGAGAGATCAGTCACATTGATACAACAAACCAATGATTGTTTGATACAAACAATGGTTTTATTAGGGTTCTCATAACAAAACAAAAAAAAATTATCTGCAACATCTCTGATGGTTTTCTGAAGAAAACCCCATTTTCTGTCCTTCCTACTATACAAAGTACTTCATCCTTTAAAAAAAATCAAACCAAAACAAAACCAATCTGTTTTATTTTTTCAGTGGAGCTTTGGTTCCATAATGCTAATTTGTATCAAGAAAGCAGAGCTCTGTATGAGTCCAAAGGCGAAATGCCTTATGCTGTTTCAGGTTTATATGTGGTATTTTAAAACTAAAATGCTGCTAGAATTAATGAGTGGATTTTAAGAAGCAAAAATATCTAAATTTCTCCAGCAACAAAAAGCCAGATTCTGACCTTATACAAACAACATCAGCATAATCTCAGTGGATTTCTGTTTTGTACATCAGGAATAACTCCAGCATGAGGTAAAGTCCACAACATTGCATTCTGGATAACAATGTCCCCCCTGTGTAAAATATGAAGGAACCAGAATAACACTTCAATGTCTCTCCAAATTCCCTTTGTTGAAATCATTATAGCAGACACAAAAATATCCTAGGAGACAATCAAGCCTAATAAAAATGTGTATGTGTAAATATCATGCAAGTGTGGAAATAAGTAAGTTTAAAAATAAATAACTTTCCTTTTGTGCCTGTTTGGCTGTTACACAGATTCTTTTTTTTATGGTTAGTAATGAATGCATTTTGCTGGAAAGGAAAGTGTTATAGAGTACTCAATGTGACACTGACAATCCACACAAGCAACCTATTTACCTACTGACAGGAAGGCATAAATTTCTATTGTGAATATCCATTAAGGACAGAAAAAAACATTAGCCAAAGTAGGTGCCTGACCATTGAAATCATGCAGACTAAAGGAGTCTGGATGAAGACGTACACACCAAAATAATTTGACTGTCTCCTTTCTGAAAAGGACATGAGTGGCATTAGACAGACATATCTTCAGTGCAAACAGTGTCTGTTGGTGCTCTCCACTGGTAGAAGAACTGGTTGAGTTCTGTTGGGTTCGTTGGTTTTTGTGGGTGGTGGTGGTTTGGTTTTTTCTTTTTCTTTTTTTTTTTTTTTTTTTAGGTGTATTTGATGCAGGACAGTGGTATCCTCCAGTCTAATAGTTGCTCTGTCTAAATGATGCTTGTCTACTGTAGCAGCCAGCTGGGATGTAGAAATATCTCAGCTATGGTTCTTTACTGCCAGGTCTATTCCTCTCCTTCCATGAGAGGGAAAGTATGTTACCCCAGGGGAATCTTCAGTGAGCTGGTTAAGTCAACTTTTCAGCTGCTATTTAAGGTGCAAAGCTGACCCATGCTTTCTAACCAAAGACTGCAACAGCTCAACGTGTGGCACTCTGAAAGAGTCATAAGCTAAACCAATTGGCAGATGTTTTTATCTGCTCCATTGACTGGTGGTGGAAGACAATTTATGTTCTAAAGAGCTTTTGATTAGATCACAGAAAGGTAAATATCGCTGTGCCTATTTCAGAATTTTGGGACTAAAGCGCAAAGAAATTCATTTTGGTCCAAGGTTTTACAAAGAAGGTTATTACACAGATGGGAATTAACCCTCTTGTCTTCTGCAGCTGTCTGAAATATCAACTATGCAAACATTTTCCAAGTTATGGGGGTTTGGGGGTAGTTATTTTTGGTTTTGTGTCTGTGTGCAGTGTTGGCTTTTTTACATCATAAGAGTTACTACTCTCCTGAATGCTGGCTGCATTGTCACAAGTTGCCAGGTTGGAACTCTCCAACATTATTATCCACCTTCTCCCCTGCTTTTTTTCTGGCAAGTCATCTACTTTTTACAGGACAGGTCAAGAACCATTCTGAAATTGTCACAATCCCCATTCAGTCAAGAGGCTAATATTTTTCTTTTCCTTTTCAGAAGAGAGGGGGAGAGCACATGGGGCATTTTCTTGTCCAAACCTACAATTACTTCATGCGTCTACCTTTAAAAATCAGTTACTCTCATTCCTCTCTCATCTCTGAAAGATTAATGTACCTTTGAGCCAGTGATAATCTTAAGGAGCCTCCTGTGATGAGAGTGGGGATAAGTAAATTCTGTGCCACCACACCTTTCATGACCTCGCTTTTTTTGGCTCTGAGTAACAGAACTTCATTTTCATTACTAGTATAGCTTCAGGGGTACTTTTCCAGAGCTTCTTACACATTTCCTTCCAGTCCAGTGCATACTTCTCTTAATTATCATCTTGTGTAGCAGTAACACTGAGCACAAAAATAGCTTCTCTAAGCCTTGGTACGACATTGCCACGAAGTAAGGGAGGCGGTGTGATGGCCGCTGTTGCACTGGGTTGCTGATGCACACTGTGAGCCACATCTCTACTGGTCAGTTTGGTTTCACAGTTACAGGTTAAGCCACAACTTTATTGGTCACCTTTACAAATGGCATGAGGAGAGCTCTCTCAGGGAGTATTTGTGAACTGTACTACATGCACACAAGAAATCTTCCTGTCCACCTCCATTGGATCTTATGTGGACTATCCAAACCGGGGGTGCTTTGGGGTACAGTATGATCTGCTTGGTGACATGAGGAAAATAGGCATCTCACATGGATTCTCTAGACACTGACTGGACCTGCAGGACCCAAAGTATCCTGTGAACCTGTTTGTTTCCTCAAAGTGGGTAGCCAGGGACTGAAGGAGCAGTGAACATAGCTTAGCTTCATAAAATACAGCTAGAGAGAGGGTGTGATAATCCGCTGCTAATGTAGACATGGAGTAAATAATGAACCAGAGAGAAACCAAGGAGAAAACTGTGCTTCACAGAAGTCTGTAAGTCACAATGGCTGTTTAACCAACTGCACCAGGAGAGGCGGCGCCGGGGGACCTTTGGTAGGAGGGCAGCCA
This sequence comes from Ibycter americanus, assembly GCA_035590275.1. Classification (NCBI taxonomy): domain Eukaryota; kingdom Metazoa; phylum Chordata; class Aves; order Falconiformes; family Falconidae; genus Ibycter; species Ibycter americanus. The sequence continues at coordinate 98,368,203 of JAVJGI010000001.1, read as the reverse complement.
GAACTCTTGGATTGCCTTTCTCCTGGAGAGCCTGAACTAGCCCAGAGTTCAGGGTGTCCAAGCAGTTGTCTTTATCCTGTGCCAGGTGATATTGGATCCTTTAAAAAAACCCAAAAAAACCAATTAAAAAAAAATCCTAAGGCAAATGGAGTAGTCGGAGGCTGCACAGAGTGCTGGTGCCTGCCCCAAGAGCAGGTGTGCTTCAAGAGGTCCTCTAAGAACCAGCACGCTTGGATATACAAGTCCTCTGAGAAACCGGGTGCTGTTGTACCACCCTGAGCATGCTCTCGCAGGCAGGTAATGTCAGCGGGCAGCTGCTTGGTCCTTGAGGCTAATTCCCCCACATTGCCTTCTGTAGTACTGCAGACACAGTGCCCCTTGGTGTGGGGAAGTCTTGGGCTACGTCGCACCCTACGCCTCTCCCTACAGGCCTTCCGTTCTTTATGCTCTTAGACAAAAGTAGTTATACCAATGCTACAGCTGAGTACCCTAGAGTAACAGTGAATTTCAGGTGGAATCAGGCCATCTTCTAAAGGGTTTCTTGAAAATAAGTGACAGCATAATTTGACCCTGAATTTCCAATTAATATCAATTCTACAGAATAGTATCTAGTTTTGAGTGGGAGACAGGTATCTAACATGGGGAAATGGGGAAACTTTTTCATGCTCTGAGGAATTAGTTTAACAGGAACAATCTGCCTGGCTCTGCCCTCCCCGAGGTAGCCCACAGCCCCTCTTGCTGCCTACGGCTAAACCACTCTCAGGGTGCTCCAGGCAGCTCACAACACCTGTACTTCATCTCACTGCCGCTACCTGAAATTTAAATTCTGGCTCAAATACTGCCAGGCTTTTAACTCCTGTTTTGTAACTAAACCCAAGAATTCCTACTGGAAAAAGAGCACTCAGATAGGAATCTGAGTGTTTGGTTTCAAAGCTCAGTAATATTGTCCAAAGGTTTCCTTGCTGCAATGCAGTTATCAGTGGGCAACACAGTGATGTTTGATTAAAGAATCAATGCCTACCAGGAGCTATTAGATAAAACATTTTATTGAATAAGACAGGATGAGTCAAAAATGTCAGTAGACACTACATGATGAAAGAAGACTGGGTGCTTCTATGGCCAGTCGGGGTTCACAAGAGCAGAAGCCTCTATCACCAACTTCTTTCAATCCATCTAAAGACAAGGGAGATGGTAACCTTGCACTCACGAGCCGTGATGCTGGTAAGCGCCAGCTGTCTATATTTCTGGTGTCCCAAGAGGATTGGCGCAAAGAGGAAGAAGGACCACGGCCCCTCTTTTGTACTGATGACTTGCTATATGTTATCCAGGCACAAGATGTCTCTGTGGGCTCTCCAGAAATTTTAGATTAAGGAAAAAAAAAAAAGAAAGAAAGAAAAAAAAAGAAAGAAAAGAAAAAGACAAATCTGTAGCTCAAGCTGTGTGGGAAGCCTGTCAGCTTGTGTTTGTGGTTTTGTTTGTTTTCTTTAACAAATGCTTCCTGTGTTAAACAGGCTGATACATTATATTTTATAACATCCTTGCTGCCCCAGTCAGTGGCAAAGGGGAGACATCCATGAAGTCAGTGTAGTAAAGGACTTGGATGTGGTGCAGATTGTGATTGTAAAGAGCTTAGGAAGGAGGTCCTCAGAGCTTGCGTAGCATGGTTAGATAATAAAGCAGTTCATTGTCTAATTTCTATATTAAGACATTCAGATTCCCTAATACTAAGAGTTTAGGACATCAATAAATACAGTGTTCATTGTAGCTGAGTTAATACAACTGAAGAAAACTCAGGGTTTGAAATTTCCTGGAGTCTGGATGCTTGATTTAGCACCATAAAAGTTTAATTAAGAATTAATCTTGGTATTTAATATTCTTTGTTTTAAATAATAAATCAGTAGGACTTCTTTCTAACCTTATACCAAAGCATTTAGTCATTTCCAAGGAAAGATTGTAAGAGAACAACTTGTGAACTGATGTTTCACCTCTTTGATCTCTGGTAAGTATCTTCGCTTTCTGTGTTTGATGATGACCACTTTGGTCTTCCTGGCTATTAAAAACCGCTCACGTTAACTAAAGCTGTGTTCAGTCATGCTCAATAGAGCAATTCATAGTTTGACACAGGGCACAAAGTGGCTTGATACGTCACTGACCCTTACTTAAGCTAACTTCCACCTCAAAGTCTCTGGCCTGCCAAAAGTGTAACAGACTTAGAGATATTAACATCCACTTCTTTTTGGCACAGATAGAGGACACCCATTAAATCCTGCTGAAGTGATACCTTTCCATCATGCACAACAAGTCGGTAGCTCTGCAAAGACTCTCCCTTAACTCCTTGAGATATAAGCCTTAACTCCTTGAGATATAATGTTACATTTGATTGAAAAATACGGATTTCTAGTTGCTTTAAAATCCACCAAAGCTGGAAAAAATGCATCTTCATGCAAAGCTTATTCAGACTGATTGCAGGTTTTCTTGTAAGATGATGGTTTTTAGAGCATAGCATTAAATTTTGATACAGTAGGCAAACTATAACAATGATTATGTGGAGTAATTGTGTTAGACTGTGCTGGAAAAATGATCTCCTTATGAACAATGCATGTCATTACTAAAAGATGAACATTTTTAATTCAGTCGTCCGTCGCCGTCCTGATACTGCTTACTTAGCTTTGCTTTACAGGCAACGCATTTCTATTTTTGTAATCATAGCGTTAGTTAGTAAATCTGCAAACAGAGGCTGGGCTCTTACTTCATACTGGAACTGGGACAGTTCTCTTTAAAATCACTTTCTCGGGTGGAATCTGTAGATGTACAATACCATACTGATACAAATTGCTCCCTCTGGGGCTGAAGTAAGCAAATAAGATACAGAAAAAATTACCTCATGGCATTAAATATTTAATCCTTTATCTTTGCTTGGGATTCGACCTAATGCTGTTGAAATTAAGAGAGTCTCTCTCATTGACTTCATTGGATCTTGTGTCTCTAGTCTTGTTTTGCAGACTTCTTGTGAAGAGTAGGATTGATAATGTTTCCACTTGAGGCATTGTGTGATAGGACTTGATGCCAATCAGCAAAAACCCTGTGATGAATTAACCCTAAAAATCTAACTGGTTATATAAATTGCAAATATATTGTTAGAACTGTACAGGGAGTGCACATTTTTGTCACGCCCCTGCCCACCCCCCCACCCCCACCCCCCCCAAAACCCACAACCCTGTTAGATGTTTGACATGTGGTTTGAGTAGATAGGGGAAACGAGGGGATACATTTGTTAAAGAACTGGCCCTAGATGTTCTCAAGGCATCAGCAGTAAAGCAGACATACGGAGGAGCAGGAGTATCTCCCTTTCCTACTTAGACCAGTTGACATTAAGGGAGGGCTGTGTGGAATCTGAACAAACTGATTTGGGAAATGAGTTGGAAAAACTCCCAAATTTGTGAGGAGGGAACGGCTAATGTAGAAATATCAACTGGTGTTTAACCAGGGATTTCTGTCAATCAGAGATGTCCTGGTAATCAGGAAAAATACCCACAGGAAAACTTAAATGCCAGTGGCCAACCTTCTCCCTTCTGCAGATGTCCCAGAGACTTATTACAACATCTGCTAGGCTCTTGTAGTGTTCTGTAATAGGTTAGGAACTGATTTACTTGCTTGTAAATTAAGAAATGCAGTGTTTTACTATTAATCAATAGAGTTTAGAGTAATAAACCTTTCAGAGTCAAACATTGACGTTCTATTTCCTGATTTAATGAGACAGAGGAAGTTTCTTATTTGAACTTCCTATAGAAAGAGAAGGCTTTGTACAATGCTTACCACACATTATTTTACAAACCCGTTCTTGAATTTGTATAAATTTCTAAGGTTTTACAGCAGACATATATCCTTTGTGATGGTTTAGAGAGAGTTAGGAATACAGGATGAACGCAGGTATAACACTGTAGAGGTTCAAGGGAGTACGTATGTCATAGGTTTAAGGATGACTACATCTGTTTTGGGGCATTGTAGCCCAAAGTGTGTGCTTATGTCATTTGGGAATATCATGTCTGGAATGTCTGTGTTCTATGCAAAATGCTGTGATAGATAGGTAAACCAAGATTTCAGTAATCTGAGTGGTTTTAATCATGTTGGTTACTTAAACAACTGAGGGGCTAATCTTTTTGGATGCAACAAAGTTTGAACTCGCTGATTGAATGTAGATTTTTCATTAAGTATGTTTCCCTCCTCAGTTTATGCCCTACTGGCCTGCAAGTTAAACAGACGTATTTCCTTAAAAGAACGTTAGCCAGCAAAGCTACAATTTTGCTGATTTCAAATAAAAATCGAAGAACTTTATAGACATTCTATAAGGGTGGTTGAATTGAAACTATTATCAGGACTAAAATAATCAAAGCCAGAAAATGGTGAGGTTTTTACCACACTTGTATTTAAGGTTTGAGTTATAAAAGGAAAATTAAGCGGTTGTAGTTGGACTTTAAAAATTAACCATTGATTAAAACTCTTGGGCTTGGGTTGGTGATGTGCTTGTGACTATCTGTGAATGAATCCTAATTAATGCCTGTAACATGCCCATAACACCTGTATGCCTTGGAATGCAGTACCTGAAGAGACCTTCTTACTAAATCTAGTTTCTGCTGTCTGTGGAAACTTTTTATTAACCTAAATAACAATACAGTGATCATTCACTAACCCTTTATAAATGGCAGCTTAACTGAAAGTGTGTTGCAGTGCCGTACAGCTTCAGAATCTTTTGAAAACTCGGCCAGGCTTCTGCAGCACAACTACCTTCTGTCTTTCTGCAAAATTTTTATTTTCCTTTGGTCGAGTAATACTGACAATTAATTCTGTGTGGCACTAATAGACAGGACAAGTGTTTTATCACTCAAAATAAATTAGCATGGAAGTTAATACCAGCTGTAATGTGTCCTGACATTCTTGTAAATCGCGCAGGGCTGCAGTGATGTTTCCTCCTACGACTTACCCCTTAAAGCACTTTGCATTTTGACAGGATAGAGTCAGGGGAAGGGAGTTAGCTGGGCTCAGTGATGCAAGGTCTGTTATCCACAACAATTACAATAATGTTTGTTAGAAATTCAGAATCTTTAGCAAAAAGACTCATCGAGGCTGTGCCAGAAAAGTATCTGTGAAACAAGCAAAGTGCAAAATTAGTCAACACCAGAAAACTTCTTAAAATACATGTGCACGCATGTAATTAGTCAGTCGAGTCATGACTTTCGTCCTTTCACAAGGAAGCTAACTCACTGATAGTCTGATGCGTGAACAGAGCTGAAAAGGCATCTTCAGTTATGCTGTTAACATGTTATTTGATATATATAGTCCATAGGTTGATCACCGTATAAAAGAATTTATTTCTTTAGTTATTAAAAATCTACAAATTAAAACCAGGAAAATTATTTTGGTCATACCAGATTATTGTTCTATTTGTTGTCGGGGAAAGCTTACACTGATATTTTGCTATGCAAAAATCCTGGGGCTTCTTTTATCCTTTTCTCCTGGCATTCTTTGGAATCAGGTCTATGCTACTTGGAAATTAGGGGTTTTAACTTCTAGATCAACATTCTGCAAACTTCAAAGAATAATGACTTTTCAAGTCATTAACAAAAATGTCTCTGAACTGGAAAGTGAAAGAGCTGCAGGAAAATAAAGATGACAACTGTCTCGCCCCACCACTCCATTTGCATCTTTTGTTTCTGTGTTTGTTGCCTCAGGGCTTTTGTGCAGAAGTACAGTGTCCCCAGCACTTCAAGGGCAAATCTGAATGCTGAACTTTTATTGTAATGTTTATTTCCTCTGAATGCCTTTTACACTGAAGTCAAGGCTGATGTTTATTTCTTTTTAACAACAAATTGAATTTATTCATTACACAGAATCAAAACATATTTCCGTTTTAGGAAAAACAAAGTACTATCTTTCACTCCCTTCCCCCCGCTCCCCTCCAAAAAGCACCTGATGAAAACAATAAAACCAGAGTTTGTGCAGTGCTCTGATTCTGGAACAGCTGTATGACACTTCTGAAAATGTCAGGCTTCTTTGTTACATTTAAGTGGCTAAACCCTGGTTAAAATCAAAAAACTTTCCTCCATTTGATATATGGTTGGTATTTGACAAATACAGCCCTTTATAGGAGATCTGCTCTCCTTATTAGAGCCTCCTGAATGAAGGTTTTTTTCAAGAAATTCTGAAGATCACAGGTTTATTCAGTCTTCAGTTCAAACAAAATAGATTTAAGAATATATATATAAAATGAAAATGAAATAACTGTTGAACTATCACAGCTCAACTACTTTAAAGAATGCTTAAAAAGTATTCAAGAATCATCAAAACAGCAAAATGCTGTAAAATTTACATTACTATAAAATGTTTAAATTTCATTTGGCCTATTTTTAACCTTTGAGATGGACACAAAATATATGGGAGAGTTTTCATCTAAATTACTGACTGATTTCTGAACCAGTGAGGTGCTAGGCTCTTCATAAGCGCCATTTCTCACACTAGAAGTGGAGCCTGCAGAAGCTAAATTGTGTTGTACAAGGCAGGGATTGGAATGGGTTCCTGAATCCACCTGACCCATCCTTTCTAGAGCTGATCTCATTAGGAATGAAACAAATTTAAGCCTGTATGTCTTCACCTCTTCCCTTTTAAATCTCCAAGGCAGTTCAGGTTGAAAGCAGGACTTTCCTGCTGAAACCTTTGTCAATTGGTGCAAATGGCTCTTGGTGAACTAAATCACAAGGATGCACTAGGAGCTGTTCAGTCTGGGATTTGATTTAGCATTGTCAGTAATTTGCTGTGTATTTCTGTATAGGTTCCTCAGCATTCTGGTTTTACAGCTTCCCATGGCAGGTATGCAGCTCAGTGAACCTGGTGCTCAGGGAGGACTGGTGTTTCCTAAGCCTGAGATGTATCTCTGCGGCTGCTTACAGATACTCATTCATAGTGAGTTTTTCCACATACAATCATAATGTCACAATGTAGCAAGATGAATTTCATGGAAGGTTTGCGAGAGGTTTGGGTTTTGTTTCTTTGTGGCTGAAGAGCAGGGGTAGTTCCTTACTGTATAACAGAAAGAGTAGATTATATCACACATAGGTCAGGGACAGAGGAAGACCTTTAAGGCAAATACAAAACCAGATGATGCGTAAACGCTCTAGTTTCCCTTAAGTATTATATTGAAAATATATTTTATGTTATAGTATTTTTTTTTATTCAAAACTTGTGCTTTAGTTCCCAAGGCAACACAAACCAGGAACGGTAATTTAGAGTTTCTTCTAAGTACCCTTTCGTATAAAAGGGATGAGCAGTTGTAGGTTTCCAATTTGTGGTTTGGAGACCTCTTAATGAAAACTGTCAATTATGGAGCCCCTATTGTAACACAAACCCAATCCTTAAGCTTTCCATTAATACACACTGCACCATAATTTTAAGGATCTTTATTACTAGTCATCGTAGGCCCTGCCACACATCACTAATCTCTGCTGCCTGAAAGATGCTGGGAATAGCGTCTATACATCAGAGTAATTTTAAGTTTTGGTCTCATAATGAATGGAAATTGAATCAATCTCTTCTGGGACTTACTCCAAGATTAGACATTAAAGCAGGATTTTTACACACACTCCCTACACACACTCCTGCAGTAAGAATAACTTCAGTTAATATTCCTAACAGCTACATTTTCTCCTCAAAAACTAGCTCATTATCTTATAAAATACACAGGATTCAGGTGCTTTGATAGCAAGTAAAGCCTTTAAAAAAATTATGTTTAACTGCTAGGGATTTTAGGAGCCTGACAGGAAACAGCTATTTCACATGCAGCTTTTTTGAGGCACTCTGAAGCAAGTTCAGAATTCTAATTCTGGAGTTAAAAAATTTCAAGGTTGTTCCTAGGATGAGACAGGAGGAGAATGTGCTGCTTGGAGGACCGAAGTCCTCTACTGCAAGTCAGAAAATGCCACGAGCTGTGACTGCCTCTAGACTGAGACGTAATTATATCCTCATCAAGACAGAGAACTTTCAAGGACTTTATAAAGAAGTGAAGAAACCCAGAAAGTAAAAGGAAAAGGAGAACGATTAAAAAAGGTTTAACCCTCAGTTACTTTAGCATCTCAGGGAGGTGTTCTCTATGCAGTTTAATTTATGGAGTGTTGAGGAAAGTTAAAAGGGTTAAAAAGGAAAAAAGAAACTTTGTACTCCTTCGTGGGATGGGGGTGAAATAGAGGTGTCGTAATGAAATACGAGCAATGAATGTAGCCTTCTGAAGGTTTGAAGGGTTAAAGGGAGATGAGAACCATTTCCATAAAGTAGTTATGTTGCGGAACCCCTATATAAAACCAGGTATTGATTACCATTTCATTCCTCAATTCTTTTTGCTATTCTGACAAACACACTCATACATCTTTTAGCCCTAATCCACAGCTCAGACTCTATCCTTCTTGTCCTTTTGCCGGAGAATGGAGCCCTTACTAACTCAGTGATGTAGTCGGTCCGTTTGCCCTGTAGCCTTCCATGGCTGCTTTTAGCTCCCTTTGGTTGAGAAGATTCCAGTGTTGTTCTGAACATGGAAAAGAGAATATTCTGTAAAACCGGGACCTTTGCAGGTGTCAGTGTCCTGGACCACTCCATCTCTAGACATCAAACCCTAGCTTTTATGCAATGCCTTCTTAAGAAACTTAATCTCAAACTAGTTCTTTCAGCAAGGCCATGAGACAAGGCTGTGGGCTACAAAGAAGGCATGACAAGGAGTGTATAAGGACTTTAAATATAAAGATGATAAAGGTGGCACATACCAAAACCTGGAAATCCCCTGTTCTAAGAGAAGAGCTCATCGTTAACTGCCTCACAGTTGAGCAGGAAGGGTTTTGCAGACCCGTTAGCTATGGCCCGTCTTCTGTTCCCACAAATACCACCGCTTACTGCATGTCTGTATTTTAATGTTGGTCAGGAGGTAAATCACCCATTTGTTCAGACTGACACTAGCCGAGCAAATAACTTTTTTTTTTCCTTTTAAGTAAAATGTCCTTAATATCACATGGTTGAAGTTTAATCTGTCATACACGCAGATGTGCCGATGCGAAATGGTTACCCTGCTCTTAAAGCCCAGTACCACGGGCTGGAGTTACAACCGTGCTCCTCTCCTCCCCGCCCCGATCTTAATGTACTCCCTGATTCCTACCTTTCAGGATTTGAAGTGAACCTTGCAAAAATTAAAATAAATAAATAAAATGTTTATGAATACTGCAGAGGCTGGCAGTGGGGCACGTTCCGTATCTCGCATCTCCCCACTTAGGCAATTATGATACCCTGTCAGTCACTGCTGGAAGTTTTAATCCCAGCAGATCCAAAGAACTTGCTGTATTCCTTCGCACCTCATTGCTTGTAAGGGCAGAGCTCCTTTCATCAAGACTTTTACAGCAAATATCATAGATTAATAAAAAGGTGAAAGAGCTCTGGTCCATTATTTATCCCTGACTGATATTTATTAGCAAAAAACAATTTGTGCTGGGCTTCCTTTATGGGTCTATGATTGCAGTAGCTGGGGCAAGTGGTAATTAAAAAGCTGTGATGTGTCCTATCACCTCAAAACTGGGCTTTAAAATGATGACAGGATAATGAATGGTGAAATCTAATATCCATATTAATTTCTCCGGGCGTTCACATGTGTGGCTGTGTTTTGTGTAGGTGGCTGGAAAGTTCAGGATATTTGACAGCTAAGACACATTGCTGCTGGCAGAGTCCATCTGTCTGATTAGCCTCAGTTATGTGACGTTAGCTCCATTTGCATGCCAGCCCAAAGCATTGGGCTTGACTGGTCCCATAAATCTCAACCAGATTTCTTAACGAGCTGTTGCCACACGCACATCTAGAGTTAATTTTGATCAAGGAACATGTTAAAGCAGTACATTAATTTTAAGAGTTGGCAGAGCCCCGCAAGTTAGATATGCCTTGAGTTTTACATGTGGGTAAACTGAGGCAGAGGCTCAAGTTGTCCAAAGTAAATTGGTAAAGCAGACGTGGCCTTTGAAACAAAGAATGTTGGTTCACGTTCATTAGCTAATCTCGATTACCCACTGAAAGCAAGAGCTGAAAAAATGCTTTTGAAAGGTTTTGAAGAGTTAGAATATATTCTCTCATCTGGCCTAGGTCTGCCCACCTTGTGCTGTGCCCCTGAGCGAGGACAGAGTGTCTTGGACTCCTGGCAGCCCTTGGCTGCCCCACCATTGCCTAGGGTCCCTGGCAAGGCAAGTCAGACTCTCAGAAGTTATAGCCACAGCATCTACTTTATAGTAGGGGTGAAGCAGGCTCAGCCGATGGGAAGGGGATGAAAACTACATCTGCGTGTACGTTTCCTGAATTTTGTAGAAAATCACTTTGCAGGATAGATAGAAGGCATGCTCTGAAACCAGCTTTCTCCTGGTTATTTCGGTGTGTTATGTATATCTCAACTCAATGAGGAGACCAGCACCAGCAAGGTGTTCGCCCCAAGAGCATGATTGCACTCCATGGCTCCTTCCTATCTCACTTTGGCCTTTTGGAATCAGTTAATGAAAGGCAAAGAGGGGCCACACAGGTTTCACTCACCAAGAAGAGATTTAGCCTAAGGTGAGACAAGAGTGTTTCTTACCTACAGGCTAATTCGTAACTAACTGAAAATGATCCTATATTTTTGATCACACTTTAAGGGAATTAGTACAGGCTATTAATAAAACCAAGTGGGAAACTTTTTTTTTTTGTGATGTGGAAAATTCTCACATTTCATTATTTTTCTTACCTTCAATCAGGAAGAGAAGTAATGAATCCAAATCCTAATTCCTTTCCCTCTCAGGATTTTTGTTTTTAATGTATTAAGTAAAATAATAGATAGTCAGTTGAAAAAATTTTGTTTAAATCCAACACTTTCTTTTTGGCAAATAACCCTACATTCTGAATTTTTTAATTTATAACCCTACATACTGAATTTTTTAATTTAATGCATATGAACTGGGAGATTCTAACAAATGCAGATGTTCTTCAAATTGATGAATTCAATGAAATTGAATTCTTGACCATGAACACTTTAGATTTCCACTACTTGATACCTTGCAATATAGAATTCCTATGCAGCTTGCATTGCTCTTATGTATGTTAATAATGCAGCAGTCCTTGTCAGTGGTGGGCGCAGTTGGAAGGAGCTTTAGAATGTCTGCACTTTTCTTGGAGGAGAAACTTCTTTCGTTTTGCAGGACTACATGCAATCAGTTGCACATGCAAAGGAAAACAAGTACAGCTTAATGAACTTCTTGGAAAAGCTCTGCCACTGAAATGCAAGCCTATGGATTGCACTGGGCAGAGCTGCTTGTCTCCCTGAGCAGCCAGGTGACCAGGTCATTGCCTATGGAAAGGGAAGTGTCTCCACTGTCCTGCCAACAGGACCTTCTGCTATCTAGATCCTTGGTGTTTCTTGAAGGCCTTTGATCCAAGTCTTATCCCTGCTTTGCTTTAGCACAAGGAATACTATTTCCTTGGATTGTATGGCTGGAAGCCATAAAGTTTTTGGTTGGGAAACAACCCTTTGGCTGTTATGGGCTTAGGTAAGCACACATCCACTGCGTTCAACTACTTGTCCAACCCAAAAATATCTGCAGAGTGATATAGGAAGATTTTGCAGGTGAGGTGATAGTCTGGTAAATAATTGCAAAGCTGCACATGTGAAAATTTGGAAAGGGTCTGTGAGAGTCATTTTGTCCTATAAACGTCCAAACAATTTTCAGTTTCTTTTCTGCAGTCCCTAATTCTATGACCTAGAGTGGCAAAATACTTGACAATTCCTCCTCCTATCCCCTCTGTTTAGTAGCCTATTTTTACAAGAAATCAAGAAAAGTCAATTCTAATGAAAAATGTACTTGTGCAATGACAAGGACTGCTGGTTTATGTTAATTCAACTGATCAGGCCATTAATGTCTCTACCCCTCAATTTGATATAGTTACTTTACTATGAGACAACATAATTTCTGTGCTCAGAACACATATAGAATTTAATTAGTGGTGGCACAGAACAGTAGCACCTTGAGTAAAAGAAATACTAAATTGCTTCATTTCTGACATAGAAAATCAATGCATTTCCTATTCAAACTTGAATTTTGTTTCATTATGCTTCTAAATAGATTTACAGGAGTCTATTTAGGATTTTAATATAGCTAGCACATTAAAAATTAAAATACAGCCAGGACTGGGTCACTTACCCAGGTATCAAAGAAAATGCATCATCGTGACTATGGAGTCTATTCATCCATTAAGTTCATGTACTTCTCACTCTTTTTGGTAGAAGTGATGTTCAGAGACTGACACAAAATAGTTCAACACCATCCCCAGCTGCAAAGAGTTTCCTCTTCTCTGGGTAAAGTGAGAATGAATTGGATTGCCAGCTGCTGAGGTTTAAATGAGGACAGGGTGGGGGAAAGGAGCAATGGTTACCTGCCTGCTCATTTCCACAAGTCCCAGTTGTAGTAGGCTTCAAAATTGTTACTCCCCAACCCGATTCCCAAGTGTCAGTGAAAAACCTATGTGCAATGCTTTCTGGCTGGTCCTGTCCTAACTTTTTAAGGCCCAAAGCTAGTCAATGTGAACGGATGGGTTTTAGCACAAGATCACTGTTTGCCCATAAGAAAATCCAGGGTTTAATAAGACTTTTTTGAGGTTTGACTAATCTGGTTTCAGAGGTGGCGTGCAACGGACCCAATTAATCCACAGCCCTAACTTGCCTTCTTGGATATAGCAGGTTGGTTACACCTGACCAAGTGAGCAATCTGGTCATGTTTTCCTCCCTAAAAATCAAAACTCTTCAGCAGAGTGGAGCCCTCCCCACTCGCTAGATGAATCTCAATTATATCTAAATGTAGCCTGAAGCAAATGTATCAACAAAGACAACTCTGCTAGACAGTTGGTGTTGCTTTAAAGCTCACCTATTTTACAAGGTCACTGTCTGTGTTCCCCCGCCTCTTTCCAGGAGCCACACACATGGTTGTTTTACTGTCTCACCAACAATGTGCTTATTATTTTATATTTTCTGAATACTTTTCTCAGCCTGTGCTGGTTTCTGATCTACTTTCACCTGCAGTTGAAGGGCATTGCACTGCTATATATTTTAATCAAGTCTTGCTGGAGTGCAGTTGTTTTCCAGTGTTCAGGTATCAAATGGATGCCTATTCCTGCCTACAAGTAAACTTACAATATTGGGGAGAAATATATATGAATACCAGAAATTTGACTATTCAAGGTAACATTCCAACCTTTAATGACCTTATTTGTCTATTTTAAAAAAAATGTGCATAATTTCCCCCTTTGGTTTATTTCTTGAGGTGGCAACTTCAAAGAGAGCAAAAGGAAACGTGCATCCAGAAAAACAATCTTTCAGTAAATATTTTAGTCTGCAATAAAAATTGGTTAATAAAAATGTTGTTAGCTTTCTGAAATCTCCAGAGCTTGTTACACAATTTTTTGAACTTAAAAAGCCTTAATATGCTTCTTTTGGCTGTCCGTCAGCAGACAAGCAGATCCCAAGGAAAAAGCCCACATATAGTCTCCTTGCCGTGGACCACAAAACACGATGCTAGTTCATGCTCATTATGCCAATTACCTCATAAGGAGGCAAGAAGCATCTGTGAAAACTACCAGACAGCTTTGTGGCAACATGCCTTTTTTACCTTCATATTTGAAAGTCAGAGCAATTAAAGGATAGCTCTTTGAAACAGTAATGAGAATGTTTGTAAGTGCTCGGATAGAAAGTGGGAGGAATTTGGGATTTTGACATACTCCCAGATTAGTGCAGAAACTTTCTGAGGAAACAGATTTGTCAGCAAATCCTCAGTTGCAGCAGATGTTTGCTTTGAAACATTTCAGGTTTGATGAACTTCTTGCGGATCAGAGGGAGGGTATTCTCAGAGTTTGTGTTTACAGCAGGCTGCCTAAACCTCCCACAGGGACCAAACCACCGTGTGTGTGTGGTGGTGTGTTGCATGTGTTTGTCATGCTCACAAAGTGTGTCTTTTTGAGTGTTGCCCAAGTGACTGCGAAGATGCGGATTCTACCCTGTAAATGCCTCCTTGGGCTGTGACAGTGCATCTTAGCTGGAGAGTGATTCCCTTGGAAAAGGAATTGTGTCATCACAAATGAAAGGAAGAATTTAGGCTACCTTAAGGCTCTTCCAATAATCTAAATATTTATATTCCTTGAATTATAGTGCTTAATCCTGCCAGTGTAACAGTCAGTAGAACTGTAATTTGTAAGGAATATGCTTCTTCCACTTCAGAGAACACATGCTTTTAGTTCATGTCTGTGTAAAAGATTAATTTACAGTAACAGACTGTTAACTGATGCTTCTGGAAAGTTTTTCGGAGTTTTAATGTAATTGAAAATACCGTATTAAGTACTTTTCGTTCATCATTACAGAGTTTCCTTTAGGGCCTATAGATCTTTGTAGAACAAGAACAGGATTTAGTTTTAAGTAACAGACTGAGACATGATGAAAGCAAGAAGCAGAGGCTGAGACCTTAATTAAAGCAGTTACATTTCAGAGAGTTATTGAAGAAGAAGGAGGTGCTAGGGGCTAGAGAGTAGCTATAAATGTTTTTCAAAGCCCATTTGTACAGTGAAACAGCCAATACAACAGCGCTATTATTCACCTTTGCCATGTTAGTATTTGTGAAACTTCAAACAGGCTCAGAGCTAGGAGCTCCCTGTCCGAGGGTGATGGGCACATCAAGGAGCAGGGATGAAGGAATGGATGCTAGCAGCTGGAAGCACAGAAGCTCCTCTGAAGTTTGCTAGTGCTTTTTGACCTTGCTGGAATTCATTTCACTTCGTGATCCTCTTGGTTTCAGTGTAAGGTCTGTCAGCTTCTCTGCTCAGCCACTGCTGTGAGGAGGTTTTCATTTATTGTAGCTCCCTGTTAGGATTCACTGACGCTTGGTGCCCATGCCAGACTCCACCGTGACATCCTGCGAGATGATGAGAAAGCAGTCTGCTTCCTTAGAGGTGAAGCAAATGCAAAGTGAAACCAGGCCAGTCAGAGCTGAAGAAAAGCTCAGGTTATCTGGTTCACAAAAAATCCTGAAGACTTAGGGTATTTTTTTCTTCCTTCTGATATATATGTATGTTGTATCAGGGTATATTTCCTGCTGTAGGGATCAGAATTAGACCCTTCCAATCTGATTTATAATAATTTATATTATTAAAATCTAGAAATCATTTAAAATCTTTCATTGGCAAGTAAATATGTCAGACAGTATCTGGGAATCATGACAGCAACGTTATTACGTCCTGTGGACATGTCTCCCTACTACGCCTCTACAACTGTCTGTTGTGGAGGTGTGAGCTAGTTGCAGGCTCCTGGTAGAACAGGATTAGAAATAACTTGCCAGTAAGATCCTCGCTATCCAAAAATCAGAATGCACCCTAAGATCTTTGGGCCTTCTGTGTTTATTCATCTGAATGACGGCTTTGCCAAAACCTCAGGATATTCTTAAAACCGCAAGCATTGATATGCCATGCAATTAAGAAGAGAGAGATGATGGTTTCTTTGGGGAATTATCTGCTGAGTTATTGCCGGTTTTCCCTGCAGTTCTCTTGAGAGTATCTGAATTAAATATGATAAGAATTGATGAACTGTACTGGAAAACCCCTCAAGGCTATCAGATATTCATTTACAGGAGCAGAGGAAATAATTGTCCATACTGTAGTTGTGTTTTATCACATAAATGATGCTTCAGAGACAGCTTTGTGTATGCCATCTCATTTCAAAGTTGGTTTGGGTTGTTTTTTCCCATTAGGTCACATCATTTTTGGAAACTATGAAGAATTTAATTTTGTCACAGTCCTTTGGAGGCTTTTTTCTATGAATCTGCTACTAGTCCCTAATAGGGGTCTAATCTTTATATATGATGTGTGGGTGTGCATATATATTATATATATAAAAAGGAAGCATATATAGGATTAAATTACCTTCTTGAGATACTGACTCATTTAGAGTTTTACATAACTTGTTCTCAAGGAGGTGGTGGTTTTGGATTTAGGGGTTTTTTTTTGGTTTTTGGTGGTTTGTGGTTTTTTTTTGTGGTTGGTCTTTTAGTTTTACTTGTTATTTATGAAGGCTTTGAAATATATTTTCACACTTTCTGATTCAGAATACCCAAAACTGTGTTTCTACACAAGGAAGGTGCTTTTGCATGGTGGCATTCTCGTGTACACAAAAACATGACTGCCACCGAGCACTGGTCCCAATACTGTGGTAGGATAACGTATTGCCACAAGGACGTGGATTTGAAGCAGATACCTGTAGCAGGTGGTTTTAACTGATGGTCCTGATAGGAAATTTATCTATGAAATTCTCCAAATCTGCAGTCAACCAGAAAAATTATTCTCTGTATGTGACTAGCTGGTGAAACATATTTTACTCTGTTAGTAAAAAATTATGTATCCAGAAAATCTGTTGGGATGGGTTGTGCAGAAACTTTTTTTCTATGCATGTAACTGTAGTAGTTTCTTAAACAAATGCTTTATGTTTAAGATGCCTGTTAACTCCTGCTGCCTTGGTGAAAGCTATTAATGAAGCAGTTACAGGACTGAGTCATTCAGTATGCTAAATGTTAGTATACTCCCACTCTGGACTAATAGAGGCACTATAGTTGTTTAAGCATCTGAATTCAACAATAGTTTAAAATTGTACCCTAAAGTCCTCAGAATAATTTGGAGTAAATGAATTTCTTTCTAGACTTAGTCAAAGCAATTACATTCAACTAGATGCTGTATTATAGCATAACATTTATCATCATTTAAGCACTGCAACGTACTAAAGAACTCAAACTTATCTTTATTTCCATGCTGGCAGTTTGGTGGTCAGGCTGGCTTTGCATTCCCTAGTCTGTCTGTCAGTAGGAAGAAATGGGAAGTTCAAGGAGAATTTGAAGTGCTAACCCAAATGAGAACAAAGAATAGGTAGACCTAGGTGGATATGGGATTTGTTTAGAAATCAAGTTTATATTGTGTACCTCTCTTTTTCACAAGGATGCTCCTAATTGTAACAGAACATGAGTTAATACAAAACCTTTTTTCCTGTTCTTCTCTACAATTTTTCTGTATGCTTCAACTTCCAGTAGGATGCGATTGTCATTTTTTGCTGACGTTAAGTCTGATTTGAATTATTAAAGTGAGCATTGCCTGTACACACCTCTGTTGCTGTATAAAACTGTATGAAGACAGCTGCTCAGACTCTGCAAATGCTTGGCTGTGCACCCCCTGACATCCAGGGTAGTCACTTGTGACTTCTGGTGTCTGCAGGTTGGGCTGGTGACCTGGACAAGAGTTTGCCTTCTAAGATACAATAATCTAGTCAATCTACTGAGGCCATGTATAAGAAAAGTTATTTGCTATGGAGATTACATGAAGGTCCAAAGTGAGGATTTCTCTAATGCTAATGGGCACATGTACTTTCATCATCTATTTTCTGTTGTGAGGTGTTTGCAGACATTAAGACATTATTCTGAAAAAAACCCCGAAATATTTGAAGCTCAGTTTGAAACAGGAGGATGTCTGTTGTGAAACATCCAAACCTTCTGTCCTCTCCGTTGTACCAAAAGTTGCACTAAACTTCAGTTAAAGAAATAATGGGTATGCTGTCATCATACAATTAAAACAAATAGAAAACTGCTCAATATTTCTTCTCATTTTAACCAATGAAAGCTAATGGTGATTTATGCCTTTCCCCCTTTACAATAGATATAATAGGGATTTATTATAATTTGTAGCTTTTATTTTTCAACTCTAATTGCAGAACATGGTTGTTCAGAATTACTAGCTGTTGTATTTTAGGTCAAACTCTGGAGGTTTTTTTCCCCATTAATCCAATAAGAAGAAAGAAAAAGCATTTCATGCCACAACTAATACTTGCTTGTTAATGTGCCATTATTATAAAGCTTTCAATTTTTTGTTCAGTAGATAATGCAAAATGAGGCAGAAGCAAATTCAATTTCCAGTCAAAGCAGATTATGCAAACTCTTCTGTAGGATTTGACTTGTCTAATGAAAGACTCCACAGACCACCTAAGACTTCAGTTATTTTGCAGTAAATGCAGGACACTGGAAATCTGTGCTTTGTAGATCCACAATTAATTTTACAATTGCAGTCAGACTGCATTGGCATATGTTACCAGGATGAGCAATAAAAAAAAAGTTGCTACTGTGTAACTTTCTGGTATATTACCTTCCCCCCTTAGTACCAACCTTCAGATAGAAATCTAGAGGAGAACGTCTCTGTGATTTTCCCAGGCCACCTCTTTCATTTCAGTCTTGCTGTTAAGCTTCTTTGAAATTCTGATTTCTTCATCTCCATACACCTTGGAAGTGCTTTAGCTTTTTCACTGTTACTCCTGTTGCATTGATGTCAAAGAATATAAAAGCTTCATTTAGTTTGCCCTTTTCCTTCATTTGTTCATGTGAGCCAAGTAAAAAGTGTTAAGACTCTTTTCATTAGTCACTTTTTAAAGAAAGGCTTTTTAAGGGATTAACATGCAGAACAACATATGCTTTAATGTGCATCCTTGTGCTAACAGAGAAGATAGTTATTAGTTATTTTAACCCCTTTTTTCCTCCTTGAGATTACTGCTGCAGCCTGAAAGCTCAAGCTTAGGACTGTATAGTCAGGAGAGAGCTGCTTAACACATAGAAGTAACAAAACCTCTTTTACACACATGGCTGTTTAGATTCAGTCAGAGAAAAAGTCCTCTTCTCCATCCCAAGTCCTTATGATAGGGATGGAAGGAAAAAAACGTATTGTGGCTGCATGTGAAATATTTGGAAGACTGACATGAACATTCCTGCAGAAGAATGCTTCTGACTAGGGGCTGGTGGTGGTGAACTTGGAACAGGGCTGTGCAGGAGGTGGGTTTCAGCCTGCATCAAGATTTTAAAGGCTCTGAAATCTTATGTGCCATGTTCTGGGTATCTCTTTGGAACTATTACTTCCCTGTGTGAGCTGAGTAACGAGTACCCATCCAGTCGTGGATCAGCCTCCAACTGCATATGAGTGCTGGTTGCCAGACAGCAGAAAACAACTTCTCTTGGCATTTGAAAGTGTTCACATCATGGTCTCTGGATTTGGTGTCTCTCTTCTAATAGTGTCAGACATTAGCATAAAAATGATGCAAGTGTTGCACAGAATTGCCTTTGTATTACTAAAACAAGCCCCTCTACTGACAACCTGTCACAATAACCTACACATCCACTCTCGAGGAATGGCAGATCTTCCTTCTACTTTCACAGACACTCTGAGATGTACAGACTTACCAGCTGTAGTAGAAAAATAAAATTAAGAAATGACACACCTCTCATCTGATTATTCATCTTCATAATCCAGCAAGGCAGTCCCTTGTTGGGAGTTATCTAGGAGTACTTGCTTCATTTAGCTGTCCATCTGCTTAAGGAATTTGATTTGATCTTTAGAGTCGCTGCAACTATAGCTTTATTAACTTCAGTGGCGTCATAATTATGTGTCAGGTAGGAACAGGCTTTGCTTGTGAAAACATCTGTGGTAACTGGCTGTTTCTAGTTTTTCAGGGTTTACCACGTCTGAGATTCTTCCTGCCCTACACCAGTAAGAACATGGAAGGATTAAGACCTGGTTCTTCAACACCTTATAGCAACACTTTCTTACTTAGGGGCCCCTAGCCTCTCCTGAAGAATAAAGTCTTTAAATCCGCTTCCAAAAGCTGTGGCAAACCCACAGGTTTCTTCTACATCATACTCTGCCCTTTATTTTTTTATTTATTGCACAGTTGTATCAAAAGAAAGTCCTTTTACCTTTGTATTGTAGAGTGTGCCTCCATCCGTCTCCCTCAGAAGCAGGATGGAGCCTGAGACCTGATGAAGGCAACAGGGTTAAGAGCTCACCCTAACCCTCAGAGATGCTGACCGCTCGCAGATCTCATTTCTTTTGAAAGTGGGTTGTGAGGCATCAGTGTAGGATCTAGGTCAAAGAAAATTAGAAACTCCAGTGCTTTTAAGACAGCAGAGAATGTACTCTGAGCTATTGAAAATGCTCTTTCAAACCAGTGTTCTTAAATATGTGAATAAGACTTTTCTCATTCCTACTGAGAGGTGAAACACTGGGAGATTAAACAAGGTATTTATGACAGTGAGCTCTCATACCTTTTGTCCAGGAGAAGGCTGCAGATCCCATGGTATGAGTGTGCTTTGCTTTGATTCAAGTAAGTATCTAAGCATGCACATGTGTCTGTTCACTTCAGCTGCAGTGTGGGTCCTCCAGCCAGGGAGGGTGGGATAGCTTCTATCTCTTGGCCATCAGATTCCCTCCAGTGGAAGGTTTTCTGCATCCGGCAGTTGTCTGCTGGCATCTGGATACAGAGCCGATGCCAGGCTGCAGTGTATGGAGCCCAATAAATAAAATTCAGCGCTCGCAATGATGCAAAGAGCATCCAGTCTGGCAAAACTCTGGTTGCATATTGCAAATGGTCTCCCTCTGACGGTGGTTACCTAGCTGGCTGGATCTGGGTTCTCCCGGTTAGATTCTCTGGTTGTAGATTTATTCACACTGCTTTTTCTTGTTAAAGACAATGCCCTGAGGGTATTAAGGTCTTGTTTGACCACAGAGCTAAAATATAAAGCTCCAAATTCTCCTCTCCATTGTACCTAATTAAGGAATCTCATTAACCCTCTCTGTGGATAAATTGAGAGGATGTCTTCTTTCTGCAGGCTGCTAATAGGTTTTCTGGTAGAACAGCATGCTTACCTGACTCCCGGTATTAGGTGCGGTGTTAGACGTACTCTGCCAGCTCGTGGCAGTGACCTTTCCTTTTCTTGTCTGTTCATTCTGAGAAACTTCTCTGAACTAAACCTAGTTCTTTAGGGTTGATTTTTCTCTTTTCTCACTCTACTTCTGGAGCATTGCCAGTTCAAAAGCTGGGAAACCAGTTGCCTAATCTCATGGAATTTTCTGGAATTCAAAGGGCCAAGGATCTTCTGGGTGGTGGTGGCAAGGAAAAAATTCTGGGTCAGTTCACTTAGCTGACTATGTCCAGGAATAACTGGACAAACAAATTCAGCACAATGCTGGTCGTAATTTTTCCTGCATGTCATCCCTGCACCACAGAAAATTTTTTAAGGGCGTATGTAACAGGGCAATCTGTACTACACCGATGACTCTTCCAGGTTTAGAAAGTTATCCACCATTTCATTTGTCAGGAAAGCAATGATCTGATGGTTTCTTACGTCCAGCTCTGCTATCTGGGGGGTGCTGAAGAAAATCTGGCCAGCAATGAGATGATAAAGGATGTGCTGCTGAGCGTGGTGAAGGAACATTGCCCAGCTTCTGCAGGGAGCCGGCTCCAGCCCAGCAGGGTAGATCGGTTCCCACTCAGCACTAGCCTGCTAGATTAATCTGCCTTCAGCGCTCCCCCTGGGGTGTCTTCCCCGGGGGTCCCTAGCGCTGAGGCACGAGGGTGGGTGCAGGGCCAGGCACTCTTTGTTCAGCAGCGTGCCTGTGCCAAGAAACCCCACCAGCACAGCAGGTGCCGGGAGCAGATGCGGAGGCGGTGGCTGCGCATGGAGTCCCCTTTGGGCTGGCAGGGTGGAAGCCAAAAGCCCAGCTGGGCTCGCACTTACTGAGCGGCACAGGGGGACTGGCCGTAGGGGTTTGCTGCAGGAGCCAGAGCTGGTCACCAGGGATGGGGAGCTGCCTCATCAGGTGCTGCGTGGCTGAGGCTGCCGAGTCTCAGGAGGCGTAGTAGTAGGATGGTTGTCAGATGGACTTCTAAGTAGGCAGATGAGGATGGGCAGATTACCAGAAAGAAAGAGGAGTCGCAAACACCCTGCATAGTTAAAAGACCTGATCTGTATTGGAATCAGAGCACAGAAACTTCAAAAGATACTCCTGAATTTCTGTTTGCTAAATGGATGTGGCTGTGGCTGAATTCTTACCCTAAGCTGCCGTGAGGATTTGTGTATTAAGAAGGACATACTGTTTGTCTGGCCTTTCCCTCAGCAGATGGGGAGCTGATTCTGTTGAAGCGGGCTTTAAATAATGAAAGGGAAAGCAAAAGGGGAGGAAGCAACAAAGTTGCACTTATTTAGCACAAACCCAAGAAGCTGAGCAAACTTAAGTAGCGGAAGGGCATGAAGAGAAATTATTTAATTTCCTTTTCTCCATGGAGGACAGGAGTTGAAATATTTACAAATGGGCTGTTTGAACTAGCCAGTGTTATTGAAACCTGCTGAGAAGATTCACATTTTTGGACTGCTATAAAAATGCTTGTATTCCGCTAGGCAGAGCAGACTGAACAAAACAGCAGGCAAGAGTGGCTGCCAGTTGGTAGCAAATCTGGAGCACTTGCTGATTCATATTTATATAAGAAAGCATGAGACAGGGTTGTCTGCTGCAGACCACCATAATACCCGTGTTAGCGTTTGAAGAGGTCCCCTGCAGTCAATATTTCTAGTTCAAACCCCCGCCCACACTAGCCTTCCTGTTTACTCTTCCCTGGGTCCTCACAGTTACCAGCCCTTTCATCCTTCATGCTAATGGCCGTAGGTAACTGTTGGGATGATTCATGTGCACTACGCCTCAAGGAGAATATGCTGCGAAGTAGAAGGACTGTTTTCCAATCAATGATGATAAGCAAGAATCAATCATGTACCATAACCTGCATATATCACAGAAAGGGACATATATTGACCAATGCTCATGGCCTGAACAATATGCTGGCTTATTAATTTTCATGAGTTTTTTTCCAAAGACACATTAACTTGGACAACACAAGGTCACTGTGCAGAGAGCTGGACAAGCACTGCAAATTATTTTGCACAAATTTAAAATAATTCTTTTAGGCCCTGCTCATCCTTCTGCATTATTAATCTCCACAAAACCTGAGTGGTCAACTTTACTTCTTCCAGTAGCTTTGCATATGTTGTTCATAGCAGCCTGCAGAGCTAGTTCCTCAAAGCAATGTTTAAATCCTTTCGCATAATCATAAATGCCAGCAATGATACTGGAGAAACAATAGCACATGAATTACACAATTAATGAAGGCACCTGGGAATATAAAAATACCTGAGGGACCCTTTCATTGAGTTGAATAAGGGAGGAAAAAAGTCACCTTAGCTATCAGAGTGAAGCACTAAGCGATTATGTTTAAGTGAAATATCAAGACTGGTATTCAGATAAAACTGTTCCCCTGTGGCCTTTAAATCTATAGCCTTTAAATCATTTTCTTGCATCCATTGAGCTATTCTGAGGCACATTACCTGTGCAAGGTTCTATTAAACTACCAGGAAATATCAGTGTAATTTTTCCTAGTGATCCTGCGTATTTACCATGCAAAGGACAACTCTGGCACGGCAGAGAGGATACCAGGAGAGCGGTGTGGTTCCTGGACCAGAGCTGGCTTGCAGCAGAATGGTCTCTTACAGAGAGAGGTTTGGATCTGTTTGTACCTGCCCATTTTTTCCTTGGTACAGTAAGGTAAAGCTAGAATTGGGCTTATTAAGTAGCTTTTCCTTTTGTTGCCTTGAACTTACTTTTATTATAGGAAATACTGTATATTGGAAAAAAATAGCAATAAAGAAGATACAACTTTATCTAGAGAATCTCTGCAAATCCAGACCATTGTCTGCCTCTGTAACCTGGTAGACACAAAAGACAGATGCCGCATCAGCTTTTACTCTAACCATTAAAGTTTTATGTCTTTAAACTATCCATGTGTATTTGTAAACTGGACTAATTGGTTGTGTGTATTATTTTGCTGGCTAACATAATACATGCCTCATACTTACACGATAGTATCATTGAACTTAAAAAACTCTTAAGGATTGGATTTGCAGGAATGCTGGGAAACCCAGACTTACTTGACTAGACTAGTGTATTAAACCTACAGCATCCTAATTACCTAATTTACAAATATTTCAAACCTGACATATCAATGCACTGCAAGGTTAATTGCTCTTCTTAGTCAATTAATAGGAATCTTATGCTCTTTATTATATAAAAGTAAGCCATTATCACGTTCTACATTTTTATATCCAAGGTTCAATAATGACAAAACTTTTATCTCAACCCTGCAAAACCTTAATTAGTTTCTCTCTGAATGCCCGTTTCTTCACAAACCCCCAAATCTCAGTATCTCGTCCATGTATATTTGCTCTGTGGTTCCTAAATGTTATTCTTAGGTAGGCTTTACGTAAGTTTTCTGGGTGTCCTGCTTCGGCTGTCTTTTGTAAGCTTTTGTATTTCTACAAATACATCCCCTCTACAGGTGCTGGCTCAGCTGGCTGTTTAAAGGTAGTTTTTACCTTGTAGATCAGAGATGGAGCTTCTGAAGGATGCTTTTCTGGCATCTGTCAGACTCTACTTTTTTCTGAAATTGAGGTGTTTCACGGTATACCTGTTTTATTTTTTTTAGTTTATTTTGTTGTGGTTACTCCAACGTGTTGACCAGATCAAAGGGCATGTTTTAGAGATATTGGAACACAGCATTGTAATTTTTTTTTTAAATAACCTTTCGATGGAAAAGTATTCTATATTGGAAAAAAAAAAGAAGTCAAAATTGACATAAAACTGAAACAATTTTTGAGAAACTTCTCTCTTCAAAAAATTTCAAAATTTTTCATGTGCTTCTCTTTTCAACAAGTCTACACAACAAACCTTAAATTAAAAGTTTCCCTGGAGAGAAAAATTCCATTTCCTTCTCAGATTTAGTAAAAACCAGTAATTTGGTAGGTTTCAACCTTTGGTTTGCAGGTCACAACAGGGTATATGGATTCTTTCTGAAGGGTCTTTGTGGAACAGCTAATAAAAACTGGGCTATTACTGGCAGACTGAACTGCATTCTACCAGTGCCTGTCCCTCAGCTGCAAAACTGTGAGGTTTGCAAATTTAAAACGTAGTATTTTTCCACCTCCCAAGGCAACAATTCCTGATGATATGTTCCTATACACACTAGCAGATGCTGGAACAAATAACTTGTAAGTAAATGGTGGATGCTGCTGAAAGCCTTTGATGCTGCATGCTTATTACCGTCAGTGTCTGCTTTTTGTCATTGTTTGTTTAGTGTTCAGAGGGTTTATGTCATTTCAAATCATCCTGCAATAGCTGATAATGTTTTTGTTTAAGTAGGTTAACTTGTCTAAATAATGAAATACTTACAGATCCTTTGACCCAAACTCAGCTGAACACAGATGGGCTGTCTGTGATGAAAGCGGGAATCAATAGGATATTCCAGCCTGAATAAGTCAGTGAGTCAGATTTCATCTTCCTTATGCTACAGCTCTCTGATCTTTATCACTTCTGAAATAATGTTATGCTCAGTTCATATCCTAAAGAAAAGAAACACATTTTTCCAGTCCACCTTCTTAGCAAAGGTCATCCTGTTGTGCTGCCGTAATGCCCTCTGAGTGTTAATGGGTTAGAGACATTACTAAAATAGCTGTCACTTTGCATATTAGTTCCCTGTATGTTGTCTGTTCATCATTATTTGAGTTTGCTGTTGGGGGATAGGAAGGGAAACTACAGAACTGTCAAATCCAAATTTGTTGTAATTCTGAGAGATTTGAAGGAAAAAAGTCATCTTCATACAGTGGAACAGCTGGGAGGGGATGGGATCTGGCCAGGAAAGCTCACCTGGCAGCCGGTTCAGAGTGGAAAAAAATGTCTGTGTGTTTTGCTTTGTCTTGCGATAAATATTCAGGGCAACTGTTCCCCTGCTGGGAACAGCCCTGAGAAGGTACCGCACGGGTAGCGAGTGCCCCGGCACTGCGGGCGTGCGGCTGCACGGGTCTCCCATCCCCTCCGCCAGGCGAACCAGGTGCAGCCCGCGCCGTGCTGGAGAAAAGGCAGAGCTCTGGTCTGCTGCCGAGCTAACAGAACGGGCTTCAGGCTCGGAACCGCACGTTCCCTGTATTTTTCCACACTCCACTGAGAATCTGTAGACACTCTCCACTCTCTCATATTTAAATAGGAACCCTGATCCTCTTCAGACAGCTTTAGGAAAAAAGCATTTAGCTCTCTAGCTTCGGATCAGCTCATATTAGCAGGTATACAGAGCAGCCTCCTTGATTTTATTACTCTGTTTAAAAAGAGCACCTCTGACTCCACTTGCATTGAATGTGCTTATGCTTTTTAATTTTCACTGTGATTTGATCTGAGCAACTTATCCCTTCAGTCAGCCTGCACTCCCCTTGAAACAAAAGAGAAAAGCTCCAGAAAGGTTTGATTCCCTGTCACTCCCACAACTGGAAACATATTTTTAAAGACTTTTCCCGACTATTGTAGGGTCAAAGACAGATGATGTAAATTGGAACTGACTGGAAGCAACTAGAATCTCGGTCAGGACTAGGAGTGGCCTTAAGAATCAAGTAAATAAACCTTCCTGAACCTAGAGAAGAGAGAATGAAACCCTGCATCTTCACCTTTGCCTTTCCTATATATCTGGCTATGTCATGCTAAAAAAAGAAATACAGTCGTCAGAACAGCAAGCACCCTTACAGAGCATTTCACTTCGTCTGGGATTCTCAAAGCGTTTCTCAGGCCAGAGCCACGACCCAGCAGCAGGCACCATGGCGTGATTTCTGTGCCGGTTTCATGAGTGTTTAGACAAGAGAAATGCTGCATTTAGCAAATATAGCCACAGGACTCAGTGCATTATTTGCATACCTAATCCATAGTAATCAACAAATGCAATCCAATATCACTGCTGCTGATGATTTCTACCAGCCACCTGTATGGAGCAAAGGGCACACCGCGCTCTCCGGCGCTTTCTTCCAGGCAGTGATTTGCCCTACGAAGCCATTTGTAATCAGTGAGGTGGGTATTGAGAGGAGTTCAGTCACCACCTTGGTATGAACTACCTGTTCAGAACTAGCTTATCATGCAAGCCGCAGCCTGTTGTAATTGCTCTAAGAACGTTTGTGTCTCACCAGGAGAGCACCGGTCCTGTTCCTGACTCGGCGCACACCTCTGGGACCCTGCCGTCGTTGCAGGGGCTCTGCGACCCCTCTCAGGCACGCCGACATGCCGGTGCTGCGTGCACTGCCTGTGCCTGGTGGCTCTTCTTTTAGCTCCTCGGTGTATTTGTATTCCTGCACGTAACTTGGCTGTACCAATATTTTCCTGAAGTAATTT
This sequence comes from Ibycter americanus, assembly GCA_035590275.1. Taxonomy (NCBI): domain Eukaryota; kingdom Metazoa; phylum Chordata; class Aves; order Falconiformes; family Falconidae; genus Ibycter; species Ibycter americanus. The sequence goes on along the minus strand of JAVJGI010000001.1, from coordinate 98,341,029 downwards.
CAAATGCAGTCGAGTCTCTACAATGCAGATTGCAAGAGAATTCTCTTTCATGTCTGTTGTATGGAGGCTTGCTATTATCCTGTAACATTTTATTTATATATTTCATGCGCTGTTTCTAAAGGGCTGTCAAATAACTGTCAATTATTTATTCATATCAGGTGGAGCAGATGTAGAGGAACTGCCATATCCAAAGTTAAAGAGCACTATCTCAAAACTTTGTAGGAAAGAAATAATTCAGATTTTAATAACCTTACCTTTTACTCATATGGTTTTTTCCATTTCTGAGCTTTTTTGCTTGAGTTGATTACCATACACATTGCTGTAGGTGATTTTGTTTGAAGGTAGTTGAGTGAAAAATAAAGATTAATCTTGACTGAATTTTTAATCATGTTTGCAAATGAATTGCAGCAACCAAATACCAACTGGTGTGGAAATGCATTTATTAAGAACATATGGAATCGAAAATGAGCTGCTTGGTAACTTTACCAGCTCAGCAAGCTCCTTAAGACTTGTTCCATAAAATTATTCATTTGGTAAACTATGGGATTGTCTTTAAGTAAGCTGCATTGGGGAAACTTTATATATAGCAGTGTGTGCTGATACAGGGGGAAAAGAACAGGAGATGGGGGACTGGGCAACACGGATGGGAGACTGGGGAGACTGTGTTCAAACTGCTATTCGTTCATAGGCTTTCCATGGTAGCAGATGCCTTCTTTCTATACTGCTGCTTATTTTTATGTAAAATGGAGAAGAGGGGCACTGATAGGTGTCATGTGATGCTTCATCATGTCCTGATGGAGGACCCAAAGCTGATGTAAAATGTATTTGAAAGGACTGAATGAAGTAGCACACAGACAGCTGGGCTGATGCATGTGGCATGAAGATCTGCTTTGTGGCAGTCCTTCAAATCCCTCGCTATAAACTGACATGCCCAGTGTTCCCGAAGGTCCAGGGGGACAGATTTGTCTCCTACCTGTCATCCCTCCTAGGAGCAGCTGCCAGCTGCCTCCAGCTGCCTCATTCCCTCTCTTGTTGCACTGTTTCTAATGCTATTCTTTGGGTACATGAAGTGCTATTGATTCACCTGAACCATTAGTGCCTGCCCAGTTTCACTTCTGTTAATCTTTTTAAGTACGAAGGCTCCAAGTGCTCCCCTGCATTGTGGTGCAATCTCTCTTAACATTTCGCAGCAGCACAGGCTGAAGGATTTTCTTTTGGGACACTAACTTTCAGTGATGTTACTCTGTCATGTTGTACAGAAGAGCTAATGGTTTTGAGAATTCTTAAGGATAGTTTTGGTTAGATGCTGCTCCTATTGAAATGGGTATGATGGTGGTTAGTGATTCAAAGGAAGCTCAGTACTTTTATTAACAAATCCTGCTTCTAAATTTTGACTTACTGTAGTCTGCTCAAGTCAGCATATACCATCAACCTGCAGCTTTCATCTCTGTTTTCTCGAATGTTGGCATCTCGGGTAAAATGTTCGAGTCTATTCTTTAGTCTTCTACAAATCCAGCTGACTGAAGCTGGTAGGTCTAATCTCAGTTTCATTGCTCCATCTTTACTTAGAAGGTTATAAATTGTTCGAGTTAGGAAAAAAAAAGTCTTCCTGTAGCAGTTTATCTCTTCCTGAACTATTCAGGACTGGCTACTATCTGATCAGAGTGAGAAACCATTTAAGCCAGTCTGTGATGACAAGCCCCATACTCTCCCTGTCCATACTCCTAAGGGGCACGTAGTTTGGGATCGGGTTGTGTTGTGGTCTAACTCCAGCCGGCGACCAAGCCACATGCAGCTGCTCACTCCCTCCTCTCTTGGTGGGGTAGGGGGGAGACTTGAGAGAGTACAAGTGAGAAAACTTGTGGATTGAGATAAAGACAATTTAATAGGTAAAGCAAAAGCCACGCGTGCAAGCAAAGCAAAGCAAGGAAATCATTCACCACTTCCCATGTTAGGCAGGTGCTCAGCCATCCCCAGGACAGCAGGGCTGCAGCACACGTAGCGGTGACATGCTGTAACTTCGAATGACACCACCCACCCCACCCCACCCACCCCCGCCCCTTTTCTTCTTCTTCCCCCAGCTTTATGTACTCAGCATGACATTCTGTGGCATGGAATGTCCCTTTGGCTAGTTGGGGTCAGCTGTCCTGGCTCTGCTCCCTCCTGGCTTCTTGTGCAACTGCGCACTGGCAGAGCATGGGGAACTTGAAAAGTCCTTGATTTTAGAGTAAGCACTACTTAGCAACAACTAAAACATCAGTGTGTCATCAACATTATTCTCATATAAATCCAAAACACAGCACCATACCAGCAACTAAGAAGAAAATTAACTCTATTCCAGCCGAAACCCAGACAGGCTGGTTTTGGCTGCTTTTGTGTTTCACCTTCTCCATCCCCCAGCCTGAAGAAAACATTTTGGGAATCTTTTCTGTTTTCATTTTAAAATCACCACGTACCCTTGCAGTGTTCATCACTTTCCTTGTATTATTGTTGTAGACAGTGTTAAGATCCTAGCTGATTGAGTTTATTGATTTCTGAGTGATCTCTTGAGTGTTATTTCACATTCATGTTCTGTCAGCATTGTGTAGACAGCCTGTGTTAGAGAATTTTATATTTATTATACATGAAACTACTGCTCTGCAGACTTCCAATTTCAAGGCATTGAATGGATGTAGGAACACAAGGGACAATATGCACTGTCTCTCTACAAGCCACTTTTTATTTGAAGACTTCAGAAATTAAAGAAAGAAAATTTGGAAAAGTATATTCAAGGCAGATTTATTTCTTATTTTCTACAGTAACTATGTCTAAGAGCACAGCCACATACTGCTTTGGAGGATCATGGGAGGAAGAAAAACAAAACATGCTGTCCTGAATTCTTTGTGCAGGCCATTTTTTCCATAAAAGCCTTTCATGCTTTCTTACATGTAACAAATTGTTTTTGTATCTTCTAGACCATTTTTTTCTAATTAATGTTGGCATTTGAACTCTTGTTTCTGAGCTATGTACTAAATCCAGAAGCCTACTGCAAACCTTGACCTGCTTTGTTCCTCTCCAAAGCTCAGCAATAACATTTTATGAAGACATGTTCAGAAGTGGTGTGATATTCTAGGCTGGCCATCTTCCTTATGCCCTACAGCAATGCTACAGCTTACTGGGATACCTTTCCCTTCCCACTTGTCTCTGAGCTATTTTAGGCAACAGCCAGTTAATCCTTTTCTCTAGCAAAACCCCTCAAAGGGTTTGCCCTGAGCCGTGATGTTGCGCTCTCTCTAAAAGGATACTCTTACAATGCAGTGACCAAAATGTCTTATAAAACCAACCCAGAAATATGTTACGCATAACGTTACTACTGCTTTTCCACAGACCTTGACATTACCAAGTCAATGCATGCCAGACAATGCTGCGTCTATCAGCACGATGTGCATTCAACTTTCCCCATTGCGTCATTTCATAAAGCAAGTTTTAAGAAATGCCAGGAAATTGTAAATGTTTGAAATCAACAGAATCCAACAATTATAAA
>JAVJGI010000001.1:98292835-98337406 GCA_035590275.1 Ibycter americanus | reverse complement strand
CCCCCCCCCCCCCCCCCCCCCCCCCCCCCCCCCCCCCCCCCCCCCCCAAAAAAAAGGTGCGCCAGTTTTAATCCTTAACATCATGCGTAGTTTGCACGTTTTTCAGTGGGACTCTTGGGGACATAAGATGAGTTTATATCAGTCAGCAATTGCCCATCCTGGACTCCTTACAAGTCTTATGCCATTCATTTTCCTGTTGCTTAGTTGATGATAATGGCCACCAGGAGCAATGTTTTATAGGGAGAGGGAAGGGGAATTGTGTTAGACCTCTGGCAAAATGCCCTTCAAGGGAAAAACCTCAGATTATCCACTTTGAATGAGCAGAGAGCAATCACAGAAATCTATTAAATTTCTCACATATCAAGTATTTTTTTCTTTTTCCCCATATCAAGTGTTTTTTTCCTGCTTATCCTTGGCTGTGAACTTCAGTCTCTCACATGATGTAAACAGCAGCTAACAAACCAAGAGCTACATCTATCTTAGCTGTCATTAGCTTTCAGCTTTCCCATCTGCCATCAAACTGGGCTGTGGATCCTGGAAATATCACTCTAATCTGTCAGCAGCTTACTTCTGTGTCTCTTAGTCACTCAGTCCAACCTCAGATTAGTATTTATTTGTTCCTATACAATGACATTTTTCTTGCATTCTATGAAATACCATATCTTTCTGCTGTGACTTTTTTTTTCTTGTTATGGCTGTGCTGCAATTAGTGATGAGTCAACTTTTAAAAGTTGGCTCAGGTTCCCCAGAGTTCAGAGGTTTATCTGCCTTTGGTGCAAACTACAGCCCCATGACACTACCCAGAGGGGAATACGACCATCCACTTACAACCATAGTTTTCATATGTACCTGTTTTGTTTCTAATATTATTCCCTTATCTTACAGTATGCGGATCACTTAATTTAATTTTCATTGGCAGTTGTTGAAACTTAGTATATTTTAGTAGCTCCTAATAGTATTTGGTAATGTTCTTTTTTAAAACTGATGATTGAAAATCTTGATTTTAATATAATTGCATAGTGCTGAATTATGAAGCTGGGCCAATTTACTGAGATTTGAGGCAGCCAAGACATTTCTGCTCTTTTAACTGATTTCTTTTTCTGGTAAATGGAGGTTCAAATAACATTTCCGGATGATAGAGGCAAATCACCTACAAAAACACAATGCTAGGTGATTTTAAGTGTGTGGTTTGATAAAAGACCCAGGGTATTGCTATTGCATGACAAGCTATTATAATAGACGAGTGAGGTCAAAGGCAGAGAACCCAATGATTAAGATGTATTGCCACAGAAGCATGAAATCTTTTGGGAAACATGCAATCTTGAACTAAATGCCAATAAATGTAACAAAAAGTAGACAAGATACGCGTTAGAGAGATGAATGGGGCGGATTCATGGGCTCAGGAGGTATGTGGAAAGTGTTCAGAAAAAGAGGATTCTTGTGACAGTATGGTAGACCTTTATCCAGCAGTGTAACAGGCAGTAACATTGGTCAAAACAGATACTGCAACTAGAAAAGAACATTGTTTTCTCCTCTATCAGGAGAACAGAAGATAATAGCCTCAGCTCTGCCAAAATCAAAACAGCTAACACTTACTAGTGTCAACACCTTTGCTTCTGTCATGAAGGGCGCTTGTGCCGTTTCCTCATGCCTTCTTTGTTGGTTTTGCTGTGGCATAAATGTTGCTTGATGGATCTGAGGTAGTCAAGTGCAAGGAGAGCCGAGCGACTAATGATATCTGGGGCTGAGCTGCTAAGGATAATCTTTGTTTTCTCTTTCACAATGGGATGTATGCGGTGGCATGGCTCTAAGCAAAGGCAGAAAATCATGCCAATTCCTAGTAAACTGAAAAACAGGTCATTCAACTTAATGTTTAGAGTGACAATTAAGGTAAATGGTAATGAGCTTAGTATCAAATGAATATTAACCTCCCAACTTCACCAAAACTCTGCTTTAAACTACCTGTGCTTTGCTCTGCTTGCATCTGATGCTCAGGAAGACATGAGAAATACAGAGCAACTTCCATAAATCTTCCTGAGAGAAAAAAACTTCTTTCAAAAATAAAAAGCCTCTCTGCCATAAAGTCTCCAAATATAACTTGGTCATATTTTCATTAAGTCAATGGTGAGAAACCTGCTGTCCACTGCAGTTCTACTGCAATAGAGTCAAACATCCAGAACTACTTCCGAGGGGGAAGAGTTAACGGTGGAGATAGGCCATTGCACACAGCCTTTTTGCCCTTGAACTGCCTCTCACATTTATTCCAAGCTCAGCTGAGTCTCAGCTTCACGCATTAAATCATCTACAAGCCATGCCCAAAGTTTTCTGGGCTCTGCATTCATCTTTCTATGCCTTGTGTGGGCACTAAACTAGTTGGAAGATTTGTTTCTAATAACTAACTAGCATGTAAGATGGAGGGCACGTTTGAAATTCAGGGTGTGGAAGGAAGACACAGGCAAAGTATAACAAGCATGTTATACTTTCTGTACTATAGATTCTACTTAACCCTTATTGATATCCCTGGAGAACTACAGTAATCTGGATTTAAGATAGTAATAGCACAGTGAGTTCCTTCCTTTCGTCTCTTCTGTCCTGTTCGCTGTCTTTAATATTACACTGAGACTGAAAATTCTCAGGGGTAGGGTTCTGTCATAATAGCACGATCACTATGACGAGGGGAAAATTGCCTTTAGATGCTATTCAATAAAATTCAAATCACAGTAGTAATAATCAATGTCTTTCTCAGCTAACTCATGAAGTCTACACACAGCATAGCATTATAAACGTGTCCTCTTCACTGGGCTTGATTTTGTTAGTGAAGTAATGAACAATACAACAGAACATTCAGCTCCAACCTTCTCCCTTGGATTCACCTTATGATTCTTATTCCAGCTGCTACATCCTCTACATCAGCTTCTGTAAGATGGGATAATAGCCCACTGGCATCATGCCCTACCTTCCCATCACCTTGGACACAATCACTGGGCTAAGCTGTTTCAGAGCAACTTTGTTAGTTATTGCAAAAAGATAGAATTACTGAACTGCACTGCTGGTGTGCCTGTAAGTCTTGGTCAACCACCTACAAGCAAAAGATAGATCAATTTTTATCATCAGAGCTCAGTAATTCTAAATATCTGTTCTTTGCTTTCACAGTGAAGTCCTGTGGTTGCAGAAGAAATGTTTGGTTTTCAGACCAACTTACAAAACTGGAGAAGGAACCAGAACTTCTAGTAGTTTCATCCTTATTCGATTCTATATGGAATTGAACTGACTTACATGGTTTGAAAGTCTTCGGCCATTCATGGCTTCTCTAATTTGTAGCATTTTCAACATATCTGATCTGTAACTATATCGAGGCATAATTCTGATCTGTCAGAGATTGGGATTTAGGGCAAAGGGAGGTAATTGTAACTGCAATCAGTAATCCCTACCTTCCTGTAAAGGGATCTATAGGACGGCCAATGTCAGGACTGCCCCGTTTGTATCCCTGTGCTCCTGTAATACAGCCCTGCTGACAGTGTCAGCTCTGTGGAGCTATATGGGATCTTATCAGTTCCTATCCAAGGGGGTTTTATGTTATTATATTTATGTTGGTTGAGGGAAACGCAGATATGGTAAACAAATTCCTGCACTCTGTTTATAAAAACATTTTATTTTAGATTTTGTATTCTTTCTTTAAAAGTAATATCCACTAGGCATTTCAATTCATTTTATCTGGTATATTTTTATGTGAAGCTGGTGTACAGGCAAAAATCTTTTTCTCCTGCATGGCCACATTTAACAAGGCGCTCTCCTTACAAGTGACACCCTTCAAACAACTAATACTGCCGGCTGTATTCTTGCCATGCTCTTACGTAAACAGAACCTAGCATTTAAAACTTGTACTATTCTTTCATTCTGGCAAAATCTGTTTTCTTCACACTCTTTTCATTATTTTTAAGCCATTGAACCCTCAGTCCTACAAATACTACAACTGCACAGAGGCCAAACAAAGCGCGAGTGCTGATCTGCCATTGGCAGTGGGGAGGGTGAGTATTTTCATCAGTACTGGATTCATGGCACAAAGTCAATAATGAAGCAATATTTATAGAACTTGGAGATGATTGTAAACATACTTCAAAAAAAATTCTCTTCAACAGCACTGAAAATGTAATAATCAGTGATCACAAGTGCTTGAGTTATTTTTTTCCCTGTTCTTATAGCCAGGCGTTCTTATAGTACTGTTCTTGCTGTTTCCATTCCTGTATTAATATTATTTTGCTCCAAACAATAAACATAGCAGGAAACTGATTCATCAGGCATGTTGGTAAAGTGCAGACTCCAACAGTTAGCAGTGTTCAATATAAGGTTCAGCTTAGCTCTGAACCTTTGAAATACCATCTATGATGCATGTTTAGTGCTTCTGCATCTTATACATGTTTTTTTCAAAGGAAAGGGTTCCAATAAAAGATGATCTGTATGGTCTTTTGGGGCACAAAAACTAGTACTTTGTTCAATGCTTATTCACATTCATCACCGGAACTTTAAGGTGGTGTTGTGTTGGAGTGAATACCTGCTTTAACTCTTGTAGCTGGTTCAGTGGCCAGACAAGAGGAGTCTTATTACTCAGGCACCACAACTTAACAGAGAAGGCTGAACCCAGAGCAGTTAGCTGCACACCAGAGCACGCAGCTCCAAAGAGGAGCTGATTACCCAGAGACCTTCCTGGACTGCACACTAAAAATATGTACGGATCTGTTCTACCCAGCAGTAGAAACTTTTGCTTTGCAGTGAGAAACGGACTTAGGCAATCAGAGATGCATGGAGCTGTAGCTGGCTTGAACTAGTGTCTCCCACGTGCACCCCGTGAGTCAAGGATTTAGTCAGAAATTAAAAGAAAAGTGGGAAGATTAGGATTTTTATCTGAATACTGAGCCTTAGTTAAACTGTGCTAGGGACAGCATTCTTCTGCCCTCCCACGGAGAGATGCTGTGAGCTCACTGCCGGGTAAAGCTGTTGGTTGTGGAGGAGGAGTCAGGTACTGGCAAGTCAAATTAAATGAGAAATCATCTGAACTATGCACATAGAATGTGGTGGAAGTATATAAAGTATATACATTTTCCCCATCTTCTCAAAAAAGTTCAGCTAGTGATGTATTTACATGAGGCATTTGGAGATACTTCAAACATCTGTGTTACAGCTGATGACTTGAAAATATAGGACCAGCTCAGGGGGCACATCCAGAAGTGGCAGCAAGGAATCAAACTGAAAATAGTAAGTTCATTTCAGGTGAGATCCAGTTTATGGCAAAGCAGCCAAATATAAGGAGGACATAGTCTTATCAGGAGGAGTAAGCCAGCTCACAGTGGAGTTAAAGCCAATATGAAACTCTCAAGGACAGAAGGGCCCTCTGTAGAAGGTGAGGGGGACAACTGTCTCCGGTGACACATCATGCACTATTGAGACAATGGTTAAAGGAGCCATAACTTCCTGGTGGTCGTAGGAGTGTGCCAAGATACTGCATCAGCTGAAGAAAATCCTCAGTGTAATACCAGTACATCTGCACCAAGCAAATGTTTTTTGTAAGAGCATATCTCCTGCAGGGTTGAGGTCTGCTTGTAAATGCCCCATGAGCTCTACTGGGAGGAAAAAGCAATGCCAAAACTGAAAAGGAATTACTAACTATTGGAATTGTATCAGAGGAAATCTATCAGTAAATATGTGAAGTACTGGTTGATGTGATGTGTTAGCAAAAAATACTATGAAGTGTATTGCTTTTTGAAATTGCACAGATCTTGAAACCCAGTGTGCAGTGAAACAATGTGAAGTCAGTAGCTAGCAGGGCTGTAACTGCAGTCTGGGAGCCATGCTGAGACACAGGGAGGAGTAAGATACAGCTATAATAAACATCTGAGATTGGACTACACAACTGGGATAAGAGATAGATAGCAGACTTTTATATTAGAAGAATCGCAGGAGCAGCAAGTGCTACCTGTACAGAAAACAGTTAATCAGAGTCCGCACCTTCCTTGACGGAGACACAGATTGCATCTGGACGCTTGTAAGATCAGTTCACAGTAAGATGATTGTAAGGTGTTCGTGACAACTCAAGGTTGAGATCTGCATGGCAATTTCCTACAGGTTCTGCTCACAGACCAGAGGCTGAGAGAGAGGTAAGGACTAATGGGAGACTGTTTTTTGAGGTGTTATTGAGTGTGACAGGTTTAAGTATACAAACGGGAAATCTCTATCATGGTACTTCTTTTCATAATTGGTTTTGTACAACTGGAAGTCCTCAGAACTCTAGCACGTGAGCCGGCTTTGGTTTACAGTCCTTGCTGTTAGGACAGTATTTAATAGAGAAAGAGTTCTGGTCTTAACTTCGGTGCGTCCCTGGCTTTCCCACATGTCACAGCTGATCAGAAACATGAAAAGAGAGCCTTCCTGAGTCCCAGGCTGGGACCTGAGCCACCAGGCAACGCTGCAAATGCTGTGGTATTTTCCGATATTGTCATGGTGCTTTATGGTGTGATTTTCCTACTGGATAGGCTAATTGTGTAATGTTTTTTGTTCAGACTTGAAGTTATCAAATGCCCATACTGCTCTGTCACATGGAGATTTCTAAACAACACTGCCCACGCTGAGAGCTCTCTTCAAAATGGAACCTTCCTCATTTATCAAATCCCTATTCCTCAAGACAGTTTGTTAAATTAGATTATCTATCACTATTTCACTCATAATGTTGGTCTACATGTTCTTTAATCCATGTCATGAGGAATGGTAAATTCTTCTATGTTGGGGTTCATTTTATTCCTGCTTTATTATATAACTTATGAATTATAGTAGTTGGGACAGATCTTCCATGCCATAGCCTCAAAATATATTTTATGAGCTACTCAGCATCTGCAAAACCCACCTTATCAGTTGTTGTCAGCACGGTTCTCATTTGCTATTTGTCTTATTTCCTTAGTCCTGACCTTGAAGGCTGTTCACAGCTGTTGATTTGCGTAGGAGGTACACCAGTCCTGCCCATGGAAACACACCCACAGCCACCAAGAGAGAGAAAAAAAAGCTATAGTGTTTCGGTTGGATTTGTTTCTTCAGGATATAATGTTTTCTATAGAAGACCTGATACAGTGCAGATGTCTATGTATAGCTCCCTTTATAAGTAGGATCAGTATGCACAGAATCAGTTTAGTAGTAAATGTAATTCATCTAGAAGAGAGAAATAGCTTAATTTAGCCCAATATTTGACTCTGTCAGTGGCTGATTGTCAGTGCTGAGGGGTGAGAGATGTAGATCATCACGATAGCTCACAATTCCTATTTAGCTTGGGTATCACTTTGTTCTCCTTGTTAGAGTTCATGAAGCAATTTCATGTATTTTGTTTTAATATGCACATCAGTAGGGGTCGTAGTCACCGATTCTGCGCACACATACGTGTTTGTTTAAGCATGGAAATAATCCTGCTGAAATGAGTGAGTCTAGTCAAAGCCTGAAGGTAAGCAAGGAGTATTGCAAGGTCATGGCTTTAGTCAAGAATGTCCAAATAATGGCCAAAGGGCTGGATTCAGCTTGTAAGGCAGGTTTTTTTGGCCTCTAGAAGTGTTAGCTGGCTGGTTGGAAGGCAAACAACATAGAGGATTTTGCTCTGCATGTAAAAGCAGATAATATCTGGCACGTTATTATGTGCTATATTTTACCTCCTGGATTTGGTTGTCTTGGTCTGATCCTCCCAAGGTGGCTGGAATTAAGGGGGGTGTTTGAGCAAGAGGGTTTAACTGGCCTGGCCAGTCAAACATGAACTTTGAAAGCAACCACACCTGCATGATCTTCAGCAATTTGGGACTATTTGATTTTATCTCAGTGCTTGACAAAATAGCACATTCTTCCTCCAGTGGATCAGTCAGCTTTATGCAAGATTGTTGTCCCTTAAAAATTATTTTTACAGACTTAGTACAGACTTAGTACTGTGCTGCTACTTGTTTTTCCCTCTCATTCTAAACTTGTGTTACTCAATGTAGAATTTGGTCCTATATATAAATCTTGTGCTTGACAAAATAACAAAGAAGCGTTAACAAAAGGCAGTAGTAATTGCAGCATATCCACGCTAATTGGTAGGTAGAGTTACAGTATACTGTATGCAGCTAAGCTATGTCGGAGCTACAGAACGTCTTCTTGACATTACCTGTCTATTACATGCAAATAAAACTCTACCACAAGAATGCTTGTGCTGGAAAATCAGGCATGGGGAAGACTGAAATGCTTACAAGGTGATGGCCAGTCCTTCCTCCTTTTCTCAGTCCTTTCACCCCCATCTCTTTCCCCTCATCCAGTAAAACACCCGTTACCCTCCCTCTCCAGATCCATCCTAGGTTGTTGGGCTCCCTGTTGGGGTTGCACGTGGGCTGTACACAGGGGAGTCAAGAGAGCTGCTGCCCTCCTGCTGGCAAGTGATTTTCTTTGCAGCCAACCTTGGAAGAAAGAGGTGAAGATGGAGAAATTGAGCTGGCTTAATCAAAACTCAAAAATGAAAACTGGGAAACAGCAAGTGCAGGAGATACGCTAGTGAAAGGGTCTCCAGTGTTTTTGCTTATTGCATGGGGAAGTACTCAAATATGAAAAAGAATGAGAAAATATATTTTTTAATGTAATTTCACTTGACATAGTGGAGGGAGATGGCTGGCTGTAATCTCTGCACTTTACTGGTTATGTGACTGGGCTGAATTTGTCCAGCTGCTGCAGACAGAACCTATAGAAACTCAAGAGGTCTGAACAACAGGGAGAAATTATACAGACCCCTGGGTCATGCCAAAGACTGCACCCAAACCCTACCAAGCAGATCACATTCAGATAATAAACTTGCTGGTCTCACTGAGGTGCACCGAAAGCACAGCCACCCTTTCTGCTCTGCCTCGTGATCAGGATTAGACCTTGGGTTAAATCTTGGGTTGCCTTCAGTTTTGCTGGCTCAGTAACTTCATTAAAGCCTGCCATTAAAAGATGTGAGAACCATTTTGATAGTCAATAGTGGCTCAGTTAGAGATGTCAGCAAAACTTTGGTTAGTTTATTTGTAGGGCAAAATCCTCTACTAGCACAAATCTCTGTAACTCCCATGATATCCAAGAAGAAATTGATTTATACAGAGTAGGATCCAGTCTCATATCTTTTAGAGTTTGCCTGACATCTATATTAATACATTTGAATCGTCTTTCCCTTTCTGTTTTAGAGGGAAACCCCTTAATAACGAAAACGAGACAAACTTTCAAAGGCAACAGATGAAAGAATAAAGCATTTAGTAACTAAAAAAACCCTAAGTGATTTGTTAAAAAAAGCAATAACTATTGTGAAGAGATTAGTACTCTGTGGAGATCATTCTTATTTGGCAGGAAAGGTCAGAATGGTATCACATGGCAGTTCTCCCACCTGGGTGTTCAGGTTAAAAAGATGTTTTATGAGAAGTCCTCCTCTGTTATCAGACTCTTAAAGAAGGCTGCTGCTTCAGAGTGCTTTGCTCCTTTGCTGTTACATGGCAATTTTCCAAAGGCAGGCAATAGCCTGGTGCTTAATCTACTGCAGTTTCTGCCATTTATGCAGTAGCCAAATGTTCAGTGTTGTTTGGGGGAGAACATCAATAACGTCAAAGTGGTGTAATGAAAGTCAACACCTGCAAGGCTCAACCTAAGCACGGAGATGAGCTCCCCCCCTTAAAATAATGTATCTGCTTAGATGCTGATCTATCTTAGTATGTTTAACTTTTTCTCTGGGGTTTCAGAAACTTCCTATGTGCGTAATTCCCCATAATGAAGAAAGATATCAGAGTGCCTTGTTTGTTTGAGGCGCACAAATAGGATTATATCTGTCCCTCTGGCCTTGCTTGCTCAATGGAAGATACTGTGTAGTATGTTCTACAGCTGTTTCTCTTTGTCCCTCAGTGTTTTTATACAATGCACAACCTGGTCAGAGCTGCAAAGCCCTGACTGCAGTTACGGTTCAACATTTCAGAAAGGGCTGCGCTTTTGACAGACCCTCACATGCACACCTTGCAGCCCACCCCTTGATCTAGGATTTGCTGGTCCGGATGATAGAGGTTTTACTGATTTGGATAGTGCTGCATGAGACATACATTGGAAAGGTGTTTGGTCTTTCTGTGTTTTCCAGTGCTGTTATCCAGACAAACACTCAGTGACTTTATCGACCGCTTTTTTCAGCAAGCGTTGTTGAGGACTTGGAGCTGTTCACTTCAGGACTTGGGGTCACCACATTCTGTTGCCATGTTATGGTAAAAACCTATTAGCTTACATAAATAACTGTTTCTCACATTCTTTAGCAAAAAGTCCTTTCCTGGCTTTGGCAGGCCATGCTGAAGGAAGCCTCCATTGGCTTTTAGAAGATTTTATCCCAGCGAAAGGACTTGGTACCTCAGTTTTCAGGTTTAGAGCAAAATTTGGCTAAGACTTTGGCTACTTAAAATTTTGGTCCCTGACTTGGCACACTGGTTCTCATCAATGAAGTAGTGACGTATTTGAATCCCTTTTGGTTTTTATGAAACTCTGTGGCTTTTCTGAATTCAGCTTCTAACATCGAATAAAGCAGCTCACAGAAGTCAAAAGATAAGCTGCCTTTTGACTTCAAAGGGCCATGTGTCAGACCTTCGTTTGTCTGGCTGTTTCTCAGGAGGAAACTGGTTTCTGAGCACAGGAAAATGTTTTGAAATAGAAAACACAAGTGGGAGAAGAAAACCAAATATTTTAAAAATATTTATATCTGGACTATACGTCCTTGAAATAAAATATAGTTTGTATTTTAACATTTGTAATAACATTTTGTGTTGAGGTGAGAAATTTTGACTTCACTAATGCTGACATTCTCATTATGCCTCCCTGTGTTTTATCTTAATCACTTGGTGTATCATAATGCTGATTAAATTGTCTCCTCAAGGATCTTTTTTATATTAAAGTTCTGTCTGGTTTTTTTCAAACACTGCACAAAGAAACAAAAACTAATTAATTGCATTAATAACATTTTTTAGGTTCCTGTACTTTATCTCACGCTCAGACTTTGCATCAAGTCTGCTGCATAATGCACTGCTGTGATTTTAAGATTATAATAACCCATGTATTTTGTAACTGGGCTTCCCTATTCTGCTTGTGTTTACAATGCACATTTAGGTTTTGCAGTTCACGATCAAATTCACAATCAAACTGAGTTCTCGGCATGATTCATCTAAATGTGTTGCTTTGATGGGCTGAAGCAAGATGTAGTACAGACGAAATGCATTCACTGTGGCCATGCTTTTTGCTTCTTATGTAGCAGGTTAAAAGACGAGGGACAGAATCCTGAGCTGATATACCAGCTAAATCAGAATTACCTGGGGCCAGTGGTGGAAACATTTACTCCGATGGATGACTCTTCATACAAGTAGTCTTATAGCGAGCTGCTTGGAGCTGGGTGAACATAAATTCACAGGAACAGAGAATTCCATGAATTCATGGAGTTCATAGAACTCCAGATTTACACTGAGTCTAAGTGTTTAACAGTTTTAAGTTATTTTGTGTACGATCAGGATGTATACCTGCCTGTCTCAAAATTCTGTGAAATAGTTCAAAGCAAGCAAATCTTCATTCCATTGTTGCTGTTGATAAAATAAGGCAAACTAATGCCCTAAGCCTGTCAGCATCACAGAAGAGGAAAAGAAAAATATTTTGCCATAATTGAACTTCCCTTCAATAGCAGTCATTCGGAAGTGGGTATAGCTTTGTGAGCATTCGAGTATAATGCTACCCATTGGGTGTCAGCCTCGGACAATTAGTAAGCAAAAGCTATCACCAGAAGGCAAAAAAGAAAAGGGATTAAAAAGAATTAAATGAGGCAAAAGAAATTCAATAATTTCCATTTGTAAGGAAAGGATATAATAAGACAGTGATGCGCTGCAGATTTATCTCTGGAGTAAAATCAGTCTTTATAACCATACAATGCCTTCCTTTACCATCCTGCGGTATCCTTCACTCTACAGAACTCAGTCACACAATTCAGGGGTAAACTCGTGACATCGGGCTGTAGAAAGAGTGGCATTCACATTGATACTAAGCAGAGGTAATTTATCTTCATACAACTGGTTAGTGGCCCTTAAGAATTTTCTATTAGCAACAAATCCTGTGTATAAAATGATGAAATTGTGCATGCAGTATGGCCAACCAGTTATCTCCTTCCAAAGAGAACAGCAGCTACTGACTGTAATGTCACGGGAAGGCATCAGCAGTTCCTATAGGCAGCCAGTTTAAAAAATAAACCCATATCCACAAAATGATAGGTAAATAAAACCAGTATTAATGTAATTCAACAACTGTTCACTTTTCCTTGATCAGTCAAGCAAAAAGGCTTCTGCCCTGGAGATTTAAATGTACCTCTAGGTGTTTGAGTATTCTGCTCTCACGCTGCAATCACAAGCAGCAAAGCCAACAGAAAGGAACATTCTCTTGCAGCCTAATATGATACAATTCCCTATCTCTTAGCTGTGCTTCTTGAAATCATGGCATGAAGAATTGTGGACCAATGGATATAGAATGAATCCATTAAAACAGCAGGGCTGCCTTTGTCAGAATGCTGTCTTGAGATCTTTTCTCAAGGTATGGCGTAGTTCTGCATCTAGAGAGAGTGACTGATAGATAATGTTAACCCACAGAAAGAAAAAATCAAGCAGGAAAAAAAAGGATTAGGAATAAACATTTTGCAGTGGACCACGTTCTGCTTCCAGACAGACCGTTGCTGCTCGCTGCAGCGTTCTTGAACACCAGTAATGGTGCTTAGCTCTCTGAAGCCAAGTGCTTCCAGTCCAAACTTTTTAAAGCCATGTCTTTTTGTTTTGTTTTGTTTTTTCTTAGGGGATGGAATAAATTAGTGAAAATGCCTGGAAAGCTGATTGAAGCAGTAGCATTGGCATTTGATTCAAATACATTATGGGGACTAGATGTTCAGTTGTTGGGGGGAGATTTTTTACATTTCCACAGGACATGTTGCTAAATAGCCTGGGCATGAGAACAAAGCAGCTGCAAAATAAATGAGGCAGAGATAAAGCTAAAACCTGGCCTTATTGGGAAAGAAGTGCAAAGAGTTCTTGCCAAGACCAGACAAAAAGAAAGGAGGACTGGCAACCTGGAAAAAGAGACTTGGAAAGAGTTATTTGTTTGGGATACAATGAAGAGGCATGGATTATTGTAGAGAGATGTGTAGATTTGGGAAAAGGAGAGATGGAAGCAAACGTACCGTAACAGAACCTAATTTAGCATGTCAATCCAAATGTGGAAGATGCTGAAAAGTAAAGAGGTTAGAGAGAGTTTTCAAATCCTGTGTTTCAACACCTTCAGGAGTGGAAGTTGAATTGCTAAAAATCATATAAACCATAAATATCTGTCATCAGTTTCATGCTTATAATACGCAGGTTATCTGTAAGAAGGGGGTGGGGGAGCATCTGTGCAGATCATGTGGATTAATAACAGGAAAAGAAGTTTTACTCCAGAGCTCCCAGTAGCTTTTTTCCCATTGACAGCACAGGACTGTCTCTACTTAGCATTAACTACTAGCTCCACCTAGTATGCAGCACCAGAGAAAACTGGTAATATAAGTTTAATTACTTCTTCCTTTAAGTCATAGTTTTCCAAGATATTTTTGAAAGCTAGGTGTTGAATTAAACAAAAAGGAATTTGAAATCTGAGGGGTTTCTTAGGTTTCAAGTTGGAAAAGAATATCCCAAAGAGGTTATTTTAAGAGTAAAGAATAATTACAGGTGTTTTAATACGTAAAGTATAATGCCATATACAGTGTGAAAACAAATTTGGACACTGTACACATCATAAAATCATCAGGGCATATAAAAATGTCATAGTAACCAGCAGCCAAGGAACCACAGAAATCTGAAACTATGGCAACTCAGTGTAGGAAGAAGCATTCATTGGAGAGAGAGAGAGAGATTAAAAACAATGACCCCTACATCTCTATATCAGCTTGGGTCCTCATTTTCTCAGCAGCTTAAACCTTTTCAGCTTCCCAAGTAGAATTCTTTTTCCACAGCTTTCAGAACAGCTGTCCATGTAGTTATTTTGAGGAAAACTTAGTGGTTTCCAACAACACGGTTTCCTGGGAGGGCAACTTTGCCAGTGTGCTCGTGTGCACTAATTTGTGAAATGAAGAGACAAAGAACAATTTGCTGAAAGCATAAAAAGTGCAGAGAAAGAAATGAGAAATGATCAATGTTTCCCCTTTCAAGGATGTTTCCAGCCCTTGCTGTTTCGGCAGGATTATGGTTTGCAGTCTGTGGGGCCGGTTTTGCACAGCTGAGATTGGCTTTGTCACGTTGCAGAGTTCAGACACTGTAATGCAGCAAATAGGGATCAGCAGAGGAATGGCATGTGGTCTGAAAATATAAAACCAGTCAGAAACTTTACATGGCTGGTGTTTGGTTGGTTGGTTGGTTGGGTTTTTTTTTCCCCCTTCTCTGAATTCATTTCAGCTGCCTGTGTTATAGTTTAATCCAGTTCCTGGACAGAATCATAACTAGGTGGGTTCCTCTTGTTTTACAGAAGTATAAAGTAACAGATTTTTGGCTCCGTGTCTCTCTAAAGGGCACGTGAATGTATATTACAGACTCAGCTGAGAGGACTTTCTGTAGATGCAGATGTATATGTGTGTATCTAACTGGGAGGCTGCTATACTCGCATTAGAACAACCAGTGGACCAACATCCTTTTCTGGGTCAGTGACACCCCTGTAATTATTTATTTATTTATTTTTATCATGGTTTTGCACATTTAATACTCCTTTTGCATGACATAGTCTCTTCAAATCGTTCATCTTCTTTCTATTGCCATTTTCTGTACTTAGTGAATCTGTACTTAGTGTACTTAGCAAACCGCAGCTTATTTCAGAGGATAGGTAGTTTTAGGTACTCCGTGTTGCAGGATTCAAAGCCTCATGTGTATTTGCTCAGGTGCCTTGCACCAGCACTACTTCCATTTGCACATACTGCTTCACAGTAGGTAGCTAAAAGGTATAACCATGGCCTGAAAGTAAGGACATATATGGATGTCTGATCATATTTTCAGAAAGTATGGTGTTATTTGGCCATTGTTATTTGTAGGAGTATTTTGGTGTTCCTTTTCATGTGCGGATACGTTTCAGAAGTGAATGACATTTCTATACCGTCTGTACCTATCCAGAAAACTAAATTCTAACCTTATTGAAGCCACTGGTCCATGGTGCCACACAAATCGTATTTAAGCATCACAGCGTAGCAAGAACAACATACTCAAACTCGGAAATAAGCCACTAGAAGGTCTGCATAAAGTGTATTTGGCCGATGTGGTCCTTTGTTTGAAGCCCTTCTTAAAATTCTGTAGGTGAAGAAGCTCTGTCTACATATCATCATAAGCAAGGAGAATTGCCAAAAAAAAAATATCTGATGGTATAGCTTATTTATCTTCTTGTTTGAAACACTAGGGGAATTTATGTATGGCTTAGAAAGGTGCATTCATGATCTATAGCACTTTACTGTCAGATTTTCAGATGTGTTCAATATTCCATCTACTTTCCCGATAAGTTAGGGGAACGTTAATGGAGTTTTGCTAATTTTTAAGTGTGACAGTTACATGAACTGTTTTCTCTATAAATTTTAAATATGTGGGTTTAGAGTAACTTATGCTCTTCTAAAGAGCTTGTATCTAGTAGTTTCACTGTGCTTGTGTCATAGCATAAGATCCAGTATCCTATGTAGTGTTTTGACATGTATAAATGCCATTCCTGATCCATATGCTCCCAGCCATGGTCATCTCTGCATTGCTTTCCAGTGGGGAACTGACAGGGAGGGCAGGGAGCTGACAGCTCCTCTCGTAGAGGTCAGGCTCAGAAGTGCAAGCTTGTAGGGAAGGAACTACAAAACCGCTACAAAACAGCGCTGTATTTCAGTGGGTGCTCTCAAGGCCCACTGCAATTACTGGGAGTGTTGAGCAGCATGTAACAGAAATTACTGTGCTGGGGGCTCACTGGAGGCAGGCAATCAAGGCTCAGACAGGATCACCTAAGGGTGAAATGAACCATAAAAGAGTGAATATCACTGAACTCAAAAGACATGTTAGAAGCTTACTGTGAAAGGTGGGCAACCAACTGAAAAAGCATAAATCTAAGTGATGAATGTATTTGTATGTTGGAGGAAAGCAAGCAGAAGACTGGCAGAAAGACAGTCATGACTGTATTGGATCAGAGCAAGCATCCACTTTGTATGATCCTTATTCATTGACTGTCTGCACACAAAAATAGCTAGGCACACCGAGTCACGGATTTTCTGATGTTCTGCTGGAGTATTGTTCTGGGCAGAACTCAGTTGTGTAATACGTGCTTCAAGAGCCCACCTATGCTTTCTTTACTAAGTGAGCTGCTCTGATAATAGGGTTCAAAGACAAATGTGTTGAATCAAGTGGCGTTCTCTGACAATGCAGGGTTAATTGCCACCTATATATGAGTATGTGGAAAGCCAAAGGCTCATTAAACTTTAATAAATTAAAGAAAGTTGAAAAGAGTAAGACATACTCTGTTGTGGTTCTACTTTTATTTTCAGATGATCTCCTTGAATATAGAAAAGACTCTACTTTGAATTAATGACAGTCCTGTGAATAGGATTTTTGTGACTTGATTATGAAAATCATTGTTTTACTCTGAAGAAAGAGAGCAGCTTTCAAGGTACTTGTTTTCCTGGCCATTTACACTCCAGGCAGTGGTGTGAGACCATCTTATTATTTCATATAGGTTAAAAACAAACTTCTGATGCTAATAACTTTCAGTCCTTCTCCCCTTCAGTTGCTGTACTGCCCTGAAGCAGGAAAGCTCTGTAGTCTGTTAATAAGTCTTGCTTACCAAGGAAAGTAATGCTTTTATTTTTAGACTGTCAAAAATTGGCTGCTTCGTGCAGGTTGTCTAATGAAGGTGGAGTACAATCCCTGATCACCTCTATTCAGAGGTGTTTATGTAGAGTTTAACCAGCAATAATTCAAAGACCTGCTGATATAATTAGAAAAGTGCTGGCTGAGCGTAGGTGTGCGCTGCAGCTTTCAAAGATCTAGAGCTCTCATAATCCCAGCCTACTTGGATGAAGAAGAAAGCTTTTGATGGAATGCATATTCACAAAATGTACAATATAGGAGGTCTCAAGAAACTGGTTATTTTTTCACCTAAACCTTCTACAAATCTTGTCTCTTTTGGAACATGCAGATTAAAAGAAGTCTTATTACTAAGTACCAGCCAGGCACAATGCTCAGCGATGGAACAGACTGGCTTCTTGGAAGTCAAAATACATTCCTCAGAAACCCCAGACTGAGATACAGCACAAGCTCTGAGATCACTTTTGTCTCCCTATCAAAACAAGTAATAGTATTGAATCAGGTAAAAATGAAAGCTTTCTAAGACACGGCAAGCTTTGGAAATCCTTTCTTTAAGCCTTTTTAAACCTCACTGAATATCTTGCATTGATTTTCCCACATATATTCATATTCAGTTTTCATTTCATTTCGCTTTCACTGAAGTCAGCAAATCCCTTAATTACCTTGCTGCTTATAACTGTCCACAACTGTCTGTCTTGATTTGAACGAGGCTGCAGGTTTACTGCAAGGGGAGAAATAAAAGAAACACAATGGAGTAGCGAAGGACAAGTTTGGCTGTGCATGTGACCTTTGAAGTTGAGCATATAAATTCACTTAGGTGTGGCCGAATATGAAAACTTCAAGGGTAGCCAATCTTGCAAATTGCACCGTGTGTGCTGTCTTTACTTGCAAGCTGCTTCTGCGAAAGGAATTGCCAGAAAAATTGTTCTTAGCCCTTGCATTTGGGGTTCTGCATTAAATGGATTTTTCATGCCACCTTCTGAATGCCGTCATGACACACTGAACCACAGCTTCCCTAATGAAAATCAGAGAGAGAGAGGAGCCACTAGTCATGGTTTTAGTTTGGGGGCACTCTGGTTTAGATTTGAACTGAACTAGAAGGAGATACATTATATATCATTATTATTCCATTATCACTTTTGTGAACTAGCACATCTTTCTTGGGAGGGGTAGTTCGTAAGAGCTTCCTTTATACTGAGTGGGAAAGGGAAGGGGAAGGATCAGCTTTGCTAATACACAGAGCAGGGAGCCCCAGTGACAGTTCCCCAGAATCCACAGGCAAAAGGTCCCCTAAATATCTTCTCCCATTTAAGTAAGCAAAAGTTTTATATTTGCTGCAAGAGATTTAAAGACAGAGGTTTCATTAAGCTTAATAGGAATTTGACTTTTTATATAAACAATGCAACTTTGCAGGTTTCAGCCCTCAGGCACAGGGGTAGTCATGTCAGGTTTCAGCGGCTAGAACCAGCAGCTACAGTGGCCAGCTCTTTACTGATGGCTGAGGCACACCCTCCTTCACTCCCACTGGGGTATGCTTTGAATGTTTCAAGTCCTGAATTTTGCCTCCGGAAAGGACTGAGATACCTACAGGAATGCACGCAGTCACCATGGAGTCACAACTGCGGAGTTATTTAGATTCGCAAGGATGCAAGTATGTGTGTGTGTGTGTGTGTGTGTGTGCATCGTAGGACACAGCTATGGAGCACTTTAGAGCTTGGTCCAAGGGAGGGCAAGACCAGCCAGCAGGTGACTCTCCCAGTAAAACACCAAATAGTTCCCAAGGACACATGAAACTTCTGCTGTTCTGTTTGTCCTGAGTTTCTTACCATTACTGTTCAGCAGGCTGGACCTGGCATGCCTGCTGCACTGTAGACTAACCTGCAAGGAACTTTGGTGAGTTAAAGACACTTCAGCAGTAGATGTTCACTAAAATTAATGGTGAAGTATAGTTTATTAGCCTGGCACAAATAATATACATGCATCTAAATCTTTGTAAGTACATACTCATAATGCAGCCTTACACATAATGCAGATTTTTTTACAACAAAGTTAACATAAAAATTGTCCCTGAACAGCAGCTGGGTCATTATGGAATAGCTTTTGAAATGGAAAAGGTCAGAGAAATAGCCAGCTGCTTCCTCATCCTGCCTGTGCTTTCACTCTGGGCTAAATTATTATTTCACTAATTAATAATCTGCATGCAGATTAAAATGATTACTCTACAATATATATTGCATGACAATAAAACAGTGACAGCAAATTATGCTTCAGTGTGCATAACAGCTTAACTCTCTAAACAGAATATGTTTTCTAACACTCAATTCATGTCCTTCTGCTGATGATTAAAACCCTCACTGATTTTGTTTTTATTAGGCCTCAGTCATTATTGTTCTTTTATCACTATGGGGTCTTTAGAATTAGCAATAATGTCTCAGAAGCATGGTTGCTGCTGCATTCCCATATTAAATCAGGTTACCTCTCTAGTTGTCAGGGACTAAAATCAAACCCCTTTGTTACAATGTTCCACAACCCTTTAAATATTGATTATTATGACTATGTAGAGCTGCTGAAAATTTATTTTTGTCTAGACTAGTTCAAAATGGAAAAACTTCCATGACAACAGTGACAATGCAGCTGCTGCTTTCTCCTTGGAAAGAACAGCCTGGCTTATTCTCCTTGCAGCCCTGGTGTCCCAGGGGCTCCTACCTGCTCTCTGGAGCTTCTGCAAGGTAAAACTCTGCTACTTGCTAACTGCCTAAGATGAACAACCAAAGTCTAATTTTTAATGGTTTCGAGTTTTGCTTGGTTTGCTTTGGATTGCAGAAACGGCAGTTCTTTAGCAGTCTTGAAAAAGAACCATTTAGGGAGGTTTTTAAGGGCTCCTCCGTGACTGCTGGAAGCATAACTGCCATCAGTGCAGTTTCTTCTCAGTGCTGTAGGTGAATGATGTCTGACTCGGTGCTAGGGAAAGGCAAACTGGACCAGTAGTTACTTGCTCAAGATCATACAGTAAGTCAGTGGCAGAGATGACAAACAAAACACAGTGAAATGCTTGCGTTGCAGGTGATGAGGCTGCATAATTGTCTAACTAGTTGTCTTCTCTGAACGCAACAAGAAATAGATTTTCAGATACTTCTTTCCTATACTTGGACTTAATTATCTAAGTAAAATCTGGTTTGCTTGTTGTCACCATTAACTAAGAAGAATACAGGTCAAGGAAGGTAACTAAATCCATCAATTCCATCCTTCTGCAGAGCGTGGGTTCATTTATATTTAGGTGTCCTTGAGAAAAAAAAAAATATCTAAAATATAGATTAAGGTCAGTTAAGGAACTCTTCTCATTTGGCATGTCCTTGCTACTTTGTCTAACTTCTCAGACATGCTGAAAGTCTCTGTTTCAAACTATTTCCAAAGCTGTTTAGTATTGTTGAATTGAACAAGTTAGGTAAATGGAAACCATTTCTATTAATACCTCCCTCCTACCTTTCTGATGGGAGCCTTAAGAGGAGCATTGGCACGTCAAAGCGTCACTTGTACTCTGCACTGTGTGCCTTTCCCACTGCAGGAAGATATGGAAAACCCAAGGGCTGTAAAGTGATCTATAAAGGAGGTCCATGGTGTAACACTAGGGAAGTAGGACAACAGCTGACTTCTGCTCCTCAGGGTTCTAGTCAGGACTGCTCTTCTGTGACAGGATTTGTCATATATCCAATTAAAAGTCTCTCTGCAAAGTGCTCAGCCATGAATGCAGGAACATATTTTCCTTTCAAAATTCCCTTTCTGCTTCAACAACACTTATAATCCAATTTTCACCAGCAGAGATGAATCATGTCCCTCACCAACACGTTTACAGTGGATGGAGAAGAGCAATCACACATATTGATTTCCTTTCCTTCCTCTCTGTTCATGGTTTTTTCTGATAGTGCTGTAAGTAACTCAGCTTCTGTTTCTCTTTCCTGCTGCTAGTTCTACCATCAGGTAAATAATAAATATCTTCAGGAGAGTCTGTAGGAAGAAGATGGCCCGGGTAGCCATTGTGTGCTAGGTATTAACAGCTGCCTTTGTTGTAAGGAGGAGACAGGCAGTGGCAGAAAAAGCCTGTTCCTTTCTTTTCTCCTCAATTCCTCTCCTATGGGTAGTAGTTTGGCTATGAAATAACTTGCTTCCTGTAGCAGGGAAGTGTGTGTCCAAGAAGGAGGCAACTCTGAGCCCGATCCCCTTCCCTGGGGGGCTGTGCAGATATTTGCTGCCCTTCACTCACAAATAACAAATGTGAATAAATGAAAGAGGCTGGCTTGAAAGGACAGGTGTAACACAGCTGTCTCTGGGTTCAAAGCTGGAAATCCCGTTATTCCGACTGATTTACATGGTGGATGAATCTGACCTGCTGACTCACACACTGTGATGTTTCTGCAAAAATGATTTTCAGAGAATACAGCCTGGCAGACAGGATGCAATAGCCCTATTACTGTCACAACTCAAAAATAATAGATGCCTCTTAAAGAGTAGAATTTGCACATAACTTTGTTACTGTTTTTGAATATGTATTTATTCTGTTTTGTGCATCAACAATAAAAAGTTTGTTCAAAGTTGTCAGTAAGTCTTTTGTTTAAAAGTAAATATGAATAGGTATCATCTCACTGAATGCATGTGTCTGATGTGTCCTACTTTCACTGTTTATCTGTTCCAAAATCAGCTTTGTTTCGTGCTAGGGAGGATCCCCAGAACTTCTGTTTCTCTCATGTTTCTCTCTGGTTTTGGTGGAGCCAAGGGGGACACTGGTGTCTCAGGAGGAAAAAGTCAAGCAGGACAAGGTCCCTTGGGAATCGGTGACAGAAAAGGCTGGTGCTGGGGCGCGTAGGTGGGGCCAGGCTGCCTGCAGGGCTGGCCAGCCTGGGTGGCTGTGTGCTTGGGTAGCTCGGGTGGCTGTGCCTGCGTCGGTCTGCATCCCCAAATTGCAGAGCTGGTCTGTCCTGTGCTGGGTGAAAGATGAGAAACCTTTCCAGGAGGGCTCTGGTGCCTGTAGACCTGCTTGTTACTGCACTTTGTGGACTCCAGCCCAAGTCAGGGCTAAATTGGGCCTCCCTGCACTTTGTCTTATTTTGCCGCGTTGACATGCCCTCAGTTTACAAGTGTCATGACTCTTTTACAAAATACAGAAGATTTACTTCTCTTCTGCTTTTTCTGTGTCAGTATCTGAGGTATATCTCCCTAGGCTCCAATATATAAAACACTGAGAGATGGGGATTACAAGAGTGCAATTCAGAACACTTAAATTAGCTCATGCTCTGCATTGCCCTCTGAAGGTGCCTGTCTCTTTCTATTGATTACAGAAAGTGCTTACAGAGACCGGTCTTCTGTGCCTAAAATTAACCTTTGTGAAGACCCTTCTGTGTATTTCTTACTGCAACCTATACTGCAATGGTAGCATATAATAATTTCTTTGATTATTACATTCCCTACTGTGCTTCACTTAATGATATTGAAACCCTATACGAACATGAATAATTTCAGTCTTTCGGTGCCCATTTGGTGTAAATACGGATTAT
This sequence comes from Ibycter americanus, assembly GCA_035590275.1. Taxonomy (NCBI): domain Eukaryota; kingdom Metazoa; phylum Chordata; class Aves; order Falconiformes; family Falconidae; genus Ibycter; species Ibycter americanus. The sequence continues at coordinate 98,314,950 of JAVJGI010000001.1, read as the reverse complement.
TAAGCCTATATTAGGACATGGCAGAACTCTCTGTTGCTGGCTTTAATATGTGCGGTGAATCAGAGCAGCGTTAGAAATCCAACCAACACAATAAAATAGGCTTCTGACAGGTCAATGAAAAGAAGTCGCCTCGTAGGAAGGTAGCAACCGACTTATTATTTAAGAAAATCTTCAACTGAATCATCCCGCTATGCCTTCTCATTTCTCACTGCTGCAGTTCTTTTTCTGGTAAAGAGTTTCCTCCAGCCTAGACAGGACTTACAGATTTTGCCAGAAATTTTTGAGCAGTGCGGGCTGGGAACACTTTTCTAAATGTGGCTGTTTATTATGATTCTGCAAAACAACAGCAGCAAAAGCAACTTAGGTCCCAAGTGAAAAATTAGAGGTAACTATTAGGCTGTCATTCATTGTTACTTGCAAGGCATTAGACCCTTACCGTGATGCATTCATGATGCAATACGGAAGGGCTTCATTCAGCACTAGCTGGGTGTTCAGAGTCCTCTGTCCCCCCCGTTTCTTGTGAGAGTGTGACATCTCTTTCCTTCCCATCCCTAGGTGACAGGTATGCAGAGCCATCGGCCAGCTGCCAGAACAGTTTCGGGGGGCTTCATTTTAAGTATTTTTAATAAAAAATGCTAGAAAACCCACACATTTTTCTGACTTCACATTTCACAGCCATTTGAAGTTGTTTTGATATACCCTAGTGTCAGAAGCTTCTTTTCAACATGGATGATAGGGACTGAGAATGGGCAGTGGAAAATGATAGAGGAAGAAACAGATGATACAGTTTGTTACTATTTTTTGTTGTTTAACTGACAGAGCCAGTTATGAAAGGGGTATAAGTGATTACAGCCAGAGAAAAGAAGCCTGTAAACGGCAATTTGCTTTTTAAGGGCACAGGCAATGTAATTTGGATCACAAGTGGGAGAAATTACTTAGGAGCTGTGAAAACAAACCGGAATAACATTTACATTACCTCCTTTATTTTCCCTTCCCTTTTTTTCATCTTTTCTCTTGAATTATTCCTCACTTGCTTTTCCCCTCCAGACATTAGAGGGTTTTGATTTTCTTCTCACTACTTTCTTTAAATGGCTTAATGGTAAAAAGCCTGCAGAATATTTCCACCAAACTCCTTTGATTTCATTAATAGAAAAGCTATACCTTAATTTAAATATTTCAGTAGCCTGAAAATTAAAAAAATGACCTGCAGGACTTGCCAGTTGAGCATTGCCAAACAGGAATAATGAGGGCTATTTCATAGGTCAAAACTTGCCCTGGACTTGGACAAATTTACAGTTTCAAGTAAAAGAAAGAGGAGTGCATGTGTTCAGTGTTGGTTGACCTCAAAATCAAATAACACAGCCAGTCAGTTTTTCTATGGGAATTTGCAAAACCTATGTCTACCTTTTGTTTTTCTTCATGTTTTTTCTGTATTTCTTCCTTTCCGTTATTTAAATTTAAAAAGTAATAGAACAGTGTTTAACTTTCAGTGCTATGTGACAAATTGAAATTCCTCCAGTTCTGATATTTACAATAGAAAAAATGATGGGGTTTTTTGGTGGAAAGGTGTGTGTTTTGTAGGAAAATGTGAATGTTTTGCAAGAAGATTAAGGTGCAGTGGTGATAAGGCTGTATCTGAAAGCAGAGATTATTCATTACTGTTAATTTCTTGGAAATGCTGGTTTTCCATGGCTATAACCAGTGAAAAATAATTTCGCTATGAAACACCAACATTTTCTGAAAGGAAAAAAAGACAGCTATCAGAGACACTTGGCCAATGCCATGATTAGAATGTTCTGATATTTAAAGGATAGGATGGGGCAGGTGTGTCCCTCATTATGAACAAATATTATGAGAGGAAAGTACAAGTAATGAAAGATTGCTAATCCTTTCACTGGCTATTTAATTATAGTGAGCTATATCTGGTACTGAGATAGGTGTGGTTCTTTAAATAATCAGTCAAGTATTAATTCAGGCAAATAGCTGTTATTGCAGCTATCCTTAGTACAGTACTGTGCTAGATTGTATGTACCGTAAAAGAAAAGAGCAAATGTTGAGTGTCTGAGAAATTATAGTCATGTCACCAAGAATGACAGGTTCACTCAAAACAACATTTAATCAAAATTTTTTTGAAATCTGTAATTTTTATTTAATTCACATCACTGTAGATTTTTATGGATTTTTAAGTTGCTTAAATCATTGATATGACTTTTATAATGATGTCTATATTGATTGTTTCTCCTAATTCGTCATGCTTGGCTTCTGCTGAATCCCTTTACTTGTCTAACTGATGTTCTCTTTATATTACAGCTTGTGCAATACCAGAACACAGCACACTGTCAACCACTCTGCTTAATTTTAGAAAAGGAAGCAAATAATCACACTGAGGAATAGCGTTGCTCTGACTTGATTACTGCTGTAATCAATGTGAGGTATTACTTTCACTTTAGTGTCTGTTGGAGCAACTGCTATTTATTTCTCTTTATTTTCTTGAACAGAGAAAAGAGAACAGCTTTTAACATATGTCTCTCTCTCGTCTGAGCTACCACACAGTTCCAACTCCAATATATACACAGAGGAAACATATGGTTAAAAAAAAAAGTTCTTTTTCTTCTAAGAAATCCAAAAAGAAAACTCTCTCTTTTAAAAGAGAAATTATACTTTTACCATATGTCTTCTTGTATGTATGTTGAGAGTAAAGCTGAAAGACACCTTATACCAGATGTGTTAAACTCAATTTTCTTAAATTAAAAAAAAAAAGTCAAACGCAAAGCACACTTTTAGGTATAATTTTAACCTACATATCTTCTGGATATGTGTGTGCCACTGTTGTTATAATAGTTTATGAAGCTTTGAATGCTAACTGTGCATTGCATTAGGAGGATGGATGTTGGTACAGGTTCATTATAAGGTTTTGTTGATGTAAGCAAGGAAACAGAAGCATGTTCTGTTGACCTGTGGTTTTCTTGCTAGCTCTGAGAAGACTATTACAGAGAGACAACCATGTAACCTTTGCCTACATTAAACAAAGTAAAAGGCCTTAATGCAACTGAAAACCAGGGAGGGTGTTGCAAATTACTTTTGACCACAAAAGTCTCGGTAAGGCGGCAGGTATTCAGAAAGGCAATTCACGAATACTGTGCAACTCTAAACAGCGATAGTGATGGCTGCAGTGTTATTCACAGGAGATGTAACTTGATCTTGGAAAATGAATTACTGTCAGCCTAGCATTGCACTCTATTTCCTGCATGGTTAAGACCCCATTGGAAATTATGGTAATCATTTTTGTATCTTACTTAGGAAGCTAAAAAATATCATGATATGGTTTTAGAGCATCCTAGTCTAGCTACATGCAAGAAGGAAAATTTAATAGAAAACTATTAACAGCAAAGTAACCTATTCATAAATGGCCTGTCAGGTTTTGATTAATTTCTGGTGTTGATCAATTCTCATTTTCTGCATTTGCAGTTGCTCATATTCAGTTTCGGCTTTTATTATCTATATGTTTTGTTTCTTTCTGGAACGGAGGAGGCACTGGGGAGTATTTCGCTGGGTGTCTGAACACTGACAAATGCAACCATTTCATACACAGTGGGATCCCTGGTAAGGCTTTGATCCCAATGTATCAAGAATCAAGAGATGGTAGACCAAATCCATCTCTAGTATGAATTTCATTGGATTCCCACTGAGCTACACTAAGGATGAATTTGATGCACAGTTCTTGACAAGTCTGACTTACCTGTGTTTATGGTTTGAAGGGATGATATGCAGTAATTCTGTGTGCAAATCACAGTAACTTTAAGAGCTTGACAGTCACTGCAAAATAGTTGCTGTGCTGCAGTCGCTCAGCTGAACTGAGTATGTTAAAACAACGTTATTGCAAGACATGACAAAACGTAATGGTAAATCCTGTCTGACAAAGAGGATGGGTGGTTTTATTAAGGCTCAGGACTGGATGTGAGGAGTTCTCATTTCCCTTGCTGGCACTAGCATACATCATGAGATACTCTGAAGTGGCTGTTTGGTACATGGGCAGGTTGGTATTTCACATACCAGTAGATGGTGCTCAAAAATAAGCAGCATAACACATAGAGTTTCTAAAACCCGGGCACTGCTGTGCACTGCAAATGGCTTCCTTTGTTTCTCTCTTACCATAGACTCCACAGGGGAGCTGGAGGGTGGTTGAACTTCAGTAGGCACTAGCCTTATATTTCAGCAGTTCTGCTTTCACGACTTGTCTGCAGCTGTCCTGTATGGCCCCGGGCATGTTGCTTATGCCTAGATTCATCTCATGTAGCTGAGATGCCTGAACTGTGAGTACCTTGCTAAGCAGCAAAAGGAAAGAGGAAAGCAACTCTACTGCAGGTCAAGCACTTGGTTGCAGGACTCTCAGCCATCCCAAGAAAGAACCTTTTCTACTGTGCTGACCATAAGGAGTGTTTAGGCTCCCAACCTGATATGCAGCTTCGAGCTGCAGTTAAGTACACCCCTACCCTTTCAGCTGCACATCAGTTCTGCATCTGTTAAATGAGACTATGACACCCTTACTGCATAGGGCTGCTGTAAAGATGAGTTGATGAAAGAGTATGAGGTGCACCAGTAATACGTTCTCCATGCTGGCTTGGGCAAGATTTTCATGGTTCTGTATGTGAGTTGCCTTGCAAGCAAAATGGCAATGCTAACACGATATCTAAAGGGAGATTCATTTGCAGCCTTAAGCTGCATTGAGGTCCTGGAGTGGGAGATATGACAGAAGAAAAATGTATGTTTCATTAGCAGTAAGATTTCTCTCTGCTACTGAAATTTTGAAATGGTAAAGTAGTCCCTTTGTCACAGAAAGCTCCTGTTAATAGAAGCTCTTTTCAGTAGTGGCGTCTTTATTAAATTGGAATTTGGAACCATTTAGAATCAAGAACGTGATTTGTGTTTCACAACACCAATGTTTACTATTAAGCACGCAGCTTATACAACTAATGGACGTAGTCACATAACTTCCATTATATCAGCAACTTCAAGGCAGTAGAGTTGCAAGAGCTCAGGAACTCATGACATACTTCAGACAGACTAGGCCATTAGCACACAAGGGAGCTACGCATTCATTACAGCTGAAAACGCACCCTATTACACCTTCTTCGGCATTTCTTCCCCCGTGTTCTCCAGCTGCAGTCATGCATAAAGCATGCTGTGGTACTGACAGCTCTTAGACATGCTAACACCAGATCTTTCACTAATTCCCAGACACAGACATAGAAGATGTCAATCAATAACAGCTTGAAACATGGTTTGAAAAGCTTGCATTCCCAGCTATGATTGGGTGCTAATGAGTAGCAGAGTAAGATTTGTAATCAACAAAATGGTTGCTTACATGATTAATGTAATAGTTAGCGGCTGGTTCCTGTATTTTTCTAGTCATTCCAGCATATGACATGTCATATAATGGAATATTAGTATGTCCAACTTAGAGAAAATCTTTCAGAGCAAGTATGTGTTCTTCAGCTTAAATAGCAGGTGTTTGATCAAAAATATTCTCTCAGCCATTGACAGCTGTATATTTCCAGAAAGCAGACTTGCTCTTATTTTTGTAAGTTAAAGATAAAGCTGACAAAGAGAATTCTGTGTTAAGAGTACAGAAAAAGAACAATACATGTTACAAAAGAGCTTCTAGCAGATACTGTAATCCAATTTTATTTTAAATTTAAAAAATAATCTGTCATCATTGGCACAGGGTGGTGCTTATTTCTAATAACAATATAGTCAGAAAATATATTGCTGAATAATACGTATGTGTTTAGTGTCCCATCTAAACTCTCATACATCTTCAGTGATAGCGTGTAATGAGCACTAATCAATATAATCTGAATATGGATATTTGCTTAAATATACTGTTTAAAAACAAAAAAGTATGTTTGGAAGCATGGAAACCTTCAATATAACACATAACCAGGGGACACTAAATTAAATCAAGAATGACTGTAAGTGGAAGATGTTCTAAGTAAATGACATTTAATAATCATTCTTATCAATTCAGAAACAGAGGCTAGATATGCTGCATAAATTATTTGCTCCACTTGTTCTAGTTAAAACATTGGTTTCAATGAATATTCTACAGCCTGCAAATGCACAGAGCTGCAACTGAACTCTGTCATAGAGCAGTCACACCAAAACTTTGTTCTTCATGTTGTTTGTGCCATTCCTCGTATCCTTTTCTCATTCTGATTAATGGCTCTTCAGAAGTGGAGAACCACTGTTTCAAGAAGAAACCACAAGTCCTTTCTCTAGCAGCCACAGCTCTACCTGGCAGCAGGGAGCCTGGGCTCTCCCCCAGCGATGGAGCCCCTGGTCTTAGCCTGCCACTGAGGGAAAGGAAGAGGAGAGGGTGGAGGCGGAGGATGATGACTCTCTTCTGGAGACACCTGGGTGCCACAGTTCCCGAAAGAGGGCACAGCAGTGGCAGTTTGGGAACTGTTTGTGATTTCCATCACTGTTTCAGACTAACCAGATCTCCAGCACATTGCTGGATTCCACTAGGCTTTGAGCTGCTTGGATTTTTAACTCACACTCTTGGCATCTGATGTCAAGATTTCCTGAATTAATATCTTAATTAATTTTGCTGCTAGTAGGGGCTCTGCTCACTAGCTCTAGAAATTCTCAGCAACTTTACAACACCATACATTTCTGATAATGTTTCAGATGTAGGAAAAATGAATACATAGATGACAGAGCATAATGTATAGTAGGAGAAACTGTGATTGTATCTGGCCACTGAGACAGAGAGCTACTTAACTTCATAGTGCACTTTGTAAAGAGTCAGCAGGCTATAGAAGTTACGGGATTCTGTTGATAATTAAGGAACTTCTAGCAGCAATTTGGGTATCTCTGCATGTTTTTTTCATTTTTTAAAATATAGTATTAAGTATTTTTACCACAGCCCACTTTCTGAGATGTTCTTTCTTGCTTCTACGACTCTACAACACACCGGCATGCTTGTCATGTGTGTGCACAACTGTTTGATGACTTGAAGGAGGAAGAGAGGTTGTAGGTGCTAAGGAGACGGATTTGGAGATGGAGGTCAGGACCTGTACTGAACTCCTCAGTTCACTGAGGTTTGCAGAGGCCATAGCTGGAGGTATTTTTCCAGTGGCAGCACCAATTTCCATGGTTGCTGATCCCTGTGGCTCATTTCAAAACAGACTGCAGCAAATCTGTTTCTTCTGGCAGGCTGTTTGTCAGCTGCTGCTGTTCCTAATCCAGTTTGCTGTGCAGAAGCCCCGGTGTTAGTTCAGTGGAGAGTGCCATGCCAGGGTGGGATGGCCTGGCTGGGAGCAACCATCAAAATGAAGGGGTCCAGGCCTCCCCATGCCACCTCGTCCACTCACCCCAGCGGGTGACAGTGCTGCCTGTGGATTTTGTGTTGCTGTGCTCCATCACACCCCTCCTGCTCCTGCCACATTCACATACCTGGGAACACACAGGTTTTTTCTGTTGCTATGGTAGGAAAAGGCTCGCCATACCTGAACAGAAATGTCAGAGTCCCTTCATATCGCTTCAGCCCTCTCACAGAGATGCCAGAGTAAGGGTGATGTCTCCATTGGATTCTGATTGTAACATGGAGCCAGGTCTGCTCCATGTGATCCTATTGCTCCACCTTTCTGAGTGCTATTATGAACAGAAGGATAGGAGCTCTGAAGGTTAATTAATAAACTTTGTTCTGATATTGGTTTATTGATAAGAGCACCCTATAATGTTTCTTTCACTTTGTAATGACACTTGGTCCGATTATTACATGACCTCTGATGATTTAGAATTTGAAGTGAAGCCTATGGAAGATGCTTATTTGTTAGAGGTAAAAAAGTTAAATCACTTTTAAAATTTGTCTTTATAAAAAACAATTACCTCTATTTTGGGCAACTTTGTAGAAAGTGGAAGCAGAAAAGTAGCACAATTATTAAAAAGAGAAATATAGTTGTTAATGAGAAATGTAAGTCAATTAACATTTCCTTCCAATTATTGTGTATTTGTAACCTCCTGCTTGCTGAGGTAAGCACAACTTCACACTTTTGACTCTTGGTAGGGCTGGGATTGGTTTGATTGCAGCCACAGAGCTCAATCAGGAGCTGCAATTAATACCCCCCAGTGTGATTACAGTATCTCTTTTGCTTGGACAGTTGACAGATCTCTGATGTTTTCCAAGTTTCTTGTGGATAGGGAGAAAGCATAGGCCTTAAAATTTTCACTTCTCAAAATAACTGCACAACAGAGAGTGGCTTTGGTTGCTAAATTAGTTTGAGTTTCTTCATAACTTTATCTCTCAATATCTAACTTCAGATAAACTCCATGCGCAACTCAGAAAAATCTACTACCGGTCAAAACTAAAGAAAATTACAGATAGCTTGTAGTACTTTAAATGAATGTAGATTCTTTTGAAAGGTTTGTGAACTTGGGGCACTAATACATAGCTTCCACTTGACTCCTGAATCATTGTCTGGGTGAAGTTATTAGCTAGACAGCAGGGCAGGTACCCACTACACAAACAGGAACTCAAGTCAATGAATGTATTGTTATGTTTGCTTTTGTCTGGCGTCATACTTTCAATTTTCATCTGAGAGCATAAAATCATAGTAATTAAGGCTGTGAAGCACCTTACGAGATCTGCTGTTTGCCTGGCCATGCTGAAGTAGGATCAAATGTATCCTTAGCTTTCCTGAAGATGTTTCTTCTACCTGGTTTAAAAACTTCCAGAGACATTTCTTCTTCTTCTGGCATTTCACATAAAACTCCACTTAATTTACCCCAGAATGAGATTTGCCTTTTTTGGCAACAGTGACACGTTGATTTGTATGCAGCTTGTGGCAAAACAGTTCCTCTTCTGCAGTATTTTTGCCTAGACAGTAATTCCCTATTCTGTGCTTGTGCATTCAATATCTCCTTACTAAATGTAGTACTTTGCACTTGTCTTTCATCCTATTGATCTTCGTCCATTTCTGTAGCTATCTAGATAATTGTGAATTCTGATCTTCTCCCATGAAGTGGTGCAGATGCCCCAATCTGTGTGTGTATGTATATATATATGTATCATCTCTGCATTTTATACAGTGCCCTGATTTGTCATCCAAGTAATTAACCAAGTTCTTCTGTGAGGAGTAAAGCTAATGAAGCCTGGTTTTGTATGGACTTTTGTTCCACACCCAACTCATCACAATACCCCCAGATAAGTACAGGCAAAGATGACTTAACCACTGGGACAAAACACAGTGTAACTCTTTCTCATACACATAAAATGCCTTCTACCTAGCGGTGTCCTTGGAAGTGAGCTAAAACTCTGAAAGGCAAATATCTGTAAGAGACATGCAGTTTATATTCTTACGTGCTGTTCATTGTTTAAATTTCTTCAAGTCTGTGCTTCTTTAGACAATACTGCAAAACTTTGAAGGTCATTTTAATTGCAGTCTTATTTATAAATTGCTTTCTTGGCCACACAGTGCCACTCACAGTAGATTAAACCTGAGACTCTATCTCTGTCTTTGTTTTATGGGAAAGATTGAGAAGTGATTTACTCTCTGCAGAATGGTTTACAGATGAGCTCTTAGATAAGTGATCGGGAAAAAGATTTTTTCATATGGAATTATTTTCCACAGAGAACAAATGGGTTGCTTTTCTAAATACTAACATAAGTATGCATGGACCAGATTCTCAGCTGAAGTAAACTAACAGAATCAATATTGATTTACACCAGCTGCAAATATTTTTCCTGTAATATTTTTCCTTGTACTGTAATATTCTCTAATGCAAGCCCTAATTTCTTCTCCCTGAACTCAAATTCTGAACTCCTGTAATTCCTGCATCTGTTTATTTACTTTCCGGTTTGTATTCTTTTAGCTGGGTTTATTAACATACTATATTTTTCTCGCCTGTTCAACAGTATGTGCGCTGCATGTTTAAGCTCTCATTTATAGTCCATGTTTGCTTTCTGTGATACTGTTTTGTTGAAAATCAATAAAAAGGCAATTTAGGAAAAAAATGTTATTTTCTCTGAAGTCTAGTTAAAGAAACTGCCAATAATTAACAAGGGAGACCGATCCTGCTGCCTAGAAGCCCTCAGATCTCTTACTGACTTCAGTAGAATTTAGTGGGGTACATAGACCCCAGACTATTAATCTGTTGTCATAGCTGGGAGCTGGGCCTATATAAAGAAATTATGCTTAGCTCTGTGCAAATCAGTTCAGCTTCAGTGAAAAAAATGCTCCTAGCCTTCTCTCCAGGTATGAAATATAAGAATATGATTTTGTAATTCTAGCTCCTAACAGAAAGAAGTTCTTAAATATCCATTTAAAAGGCCTCAGATTTTTTGGTGCCTACTTGACAAATCTCCACTTCTAGTACCTACTGAAGACTGGATAGCTTTAAGGTTGTTATCAAAAGTCTAAGGAAAATTTGGCATTGGGGTGTGCAAATGTCAGGCTCTACACTACACATCAAAACCACAGTTGATTTGAAAGCTTAAGCCAGTAGATTGGCAGACATGAAAATTACATGTGAGGAAACTTGCTTTAAATTTGACTCAAAATGTGCACAGCTGTTCACAGCGTTTGGGGCTTCCCCCCCACCCCCAGAAGCTGAAAATAATGTATTAAATAAATGTCTTGTCCATTTCAAAAAGTAAATGGTATTGTGTGATGAACAAAACTGTACCTGCAGTTCTGTCTATCCCACGCACTAATCAGTGCACAGATAAATGCATTTTAATAATTTATTATCATTTAACTTCAGTGGAGCTCTATTAAGCATTTCATTCTTGTTGTAAATATGTAAAATGCTGTTAATCAACCTTTGTTAGTGAATATTTGATTAATAGCTAGCAGATGTACTTGCCCCTGTGTATACTACATTAAATGCAATATACCAACACATAATTCATTATTTTAATAACACACTGGCCTAATAAATCAAAGGAACTCTTGAGAATGCAACAGCCAGAATTACCGAAGGAATAGCTGTGCATTGTTTTAAAAGTAATAAATTTGTGCATTTTTTTAAGTATGGTATGGACTTGATAATCGGCTACCTATGAGTCCTAGTATCACATTACTGTGGAAATGACTAAGGACTGGCAAGCAGCAGGTCAATTCCCCCTCACCCCCCTTCTGTTAGACAGAGAACAAAAATCAATCCCAGACCCAAAGATCTTACAAATCCAAAGAGACAGGATGAATAAAGGGTGAGGAAAGGGAACAGCGGGTACTGATGAGCATGCAATACAATGTCTGCAAATATCCTTTCACTCTGTGATGTGTGTAGTTACGTAATTTCAGTCTTGCTGGTGGGTTAAGTTAAGAAGGTAATAGCTACCTGAAGAAACAAGAGAAGAAGAAGGAAGTTGCAGTAAATAGCAGGGAGGAGAGAATATTAAGTCAAAACTGGTGTAGGGAGCAGCCAGATGACACCATCAGTGTCCATCAGTGCTTGTCTAAACTGCTGCATGCTGCATTGAAATGTATGAGTGATGCTCAGTTTGAGCAACATGATATTTTCTTTAATGGCCAATCACTTACCATCCAAAGTTTTATGTTCAAAATCTTTATTCAGTGTTAATCATTGACATTCTGTGGTGACAGTCGCATTACTGAAAGAGCCCTTCTTGGTGACATATGTCATTCAGTTCCAGAAATTCAGTGCAAAGATCTCTCCAAGTGGAATAGCTCCATGAAGGACGTAAATATCATGATCCAGGGTTACTTCCAAATATGGAGCCAAAGTAGAGAAAAATGGGGTAATTTGCACAAGTTCTAAGACTAAGCCACGAACTGGACTTTAATTCCTTGAGTCCCACAGGAGCATCCCCTCCTTCCTCACCATTGCTAATGGAAAATATGTCTTATTTATAGTAATATGGCAGTTGTGGATATATTTAATGGCAAGCACCGTAAACTATATGGTATAATGCACACATCCACCAGCACAGTTGTGCGTGTGATTTACTATTCTCTGATAAATTTCACAGACTGCTTCTATTTTGTGACCTTGGCAATGTGTTTGATTCAATAAGGGATTATCAGATTTGATAGGCCCTGTATTTAATTCTGTAACTTCGTTGAAAGCTACACTGCTTTGCATTGATTTCCATGTGCAATTAATGCATTTTGTCAGTGACAAATGCATGCAGAGATAATATACTCATTTCAATCTCTCCTGTGTACTTTTTAAATCAAAATAGCACCCGGTGGCCAAGACCTCCTGAGAAGTGGTGGATTTAATGTGGAAAAGTAGCATTAAGAATTGCTTGCATAGTACTATAATAATTTTCAATAGTGAAATAACAAATTTCCCTAGAAATCCAAGTAACTGAAAAGCTTAGACACCTTCAAATCATCACCATCTTTAAATGCTTTCTTGTACTGTGTCTTGCTCATACGCATAGTGCAACTGAATGTCAAGTTAATTGAAGAAAGCAGGAAATGATCCCCTGAAACGTGTAATGTCTTCACTCTAACTCCACTTCAAGACATGACCCTTGTACTATTATTAGCAGGTATGTATGGTTGTATTGATACCTTGAATGGAGCTGGAGCTGAAATGGGATTTGAGCTCCTTGAGGAAGTGTCATCTATTACTCTGAGTTTGTTGCAAATGAAAAAAAAAAAAAAAGTGTACAAATTTCTTTAAAGTCTCAGAGATCTTCTTATAATTAACTTCACTGAAATATCTGATTTTGGTCTTTCTGACATATTTCACTTGCATCTTTTTGACAGGTGTCATTCAGCATATAATCTGAAAGTCATAGCTACCTAAAACATTTATTTCATACTTCAAGACAAACAAATGTTTCAACCTTTTTCAACTAATTTTTATCTACAGTTTTCAAGAGATTGATATCTGTTTGTGAAGCACTTCAATTCTGTCAAATCTGCGCTTTCAGACACAAAACTCCTCCATTTAGAAGTGCAGTCAGCTCTAATCTGCAGCATCTGTGAAGCTGCAAACTTTCATCTGCCCAGTATAGAAATGGACCATGATTGATAAGAGCATTTCAGTACTACCCCTGTCAAACTTCACAGAACTGAGATTATTAGAATGTAGACCAAAATCCTCTCCCTTTGTTTTTTCAAAAACATCCAAATAAAAAAGCTGCTTTGTAGCATTGCCTTTGATATTCTATAGAACTCCCTTTAGAACTGCAGTTCACAGTGGACCTTTAATTTCTGTTAGATAGGAATAATAAAACTAGTGTTGAAACCTAGACAACAAATTAAAAAAAACCTCTGCCTTTTTTGTCTGTTTATATTCTTACAGAGCTGTTAGTACAATTGCATATGCCTGTGAAACAGTAATGGATGATGTCTTCATAGTGCAACAGAGTGACTGGAAATGTTATTCCCAGTTTGCTGACAGATATTCAGAAAAAAGGTAGAAAAATGGTGAGGCTTATCTCACATAACTTTAGACATATGAAAAATAGATTTCTGGTCTAAATAAGCTAGACTCCCTCTGTATTCAGTAGAGAGAAGGGGACTTCTAGGGGATGATTTATCCTACTTATTTCAAGAGGTATCATTCATCTTGTGGAGGTAGCCTAGACAACTCACACAAACACCCAGCTTTGAGAGAGTGATGTGGGAATCCAAGTGATCTGCACAATTAAATCAAGGTCTCCAGAACTGCAGTCCAATGATAAACCTACAATTCCCATGTTATCCTCCTGCATCCCAGTACACACCTATAGCAAGTAATTCTAGTCACCACTTCTCTGAGAATATCACACTCTGTAACCCTAGGAGCAGAGTAACCGAATTATGTGGGTGTATTTACCAAATCAGGGGTATATATATTCCATCTGCTCTTCCAAGCCCTCGGTTTCCAGATTAAAAGAAGAGCTACACATGTCTGCCAAGCATTCTCATTCATTTTGCATTCGGAGATGTTTTTATTGGCTGCATTTTCCCATGGTTTTTGAATCTTTCTTCATTAGCAGCCTCTAGCATCTGACAGCTAATTTGCCTGCCTACAGCTTCCACTATTAACATTACCTTTAGACTGAGCACATAGAAGGAAATGGATGTTGTGCCTTTTAATGGAGTATCTGTCCCTCATCTGTTTTCAGTCTGTCATGTGTCCTTCCATCTCTCTCCTATGCCAGTTCTGGGAAGAGGGGGAGCTACTTACACCCGTGCGGATGTTCCTATTGCATATGGCACAGATGTTTTTCCTAAACCATTGTATGCTGCTTGTTATTCAAAAAGATTACTTCTGCAGATGTTCCTATCACTGTGCCCTCCTGTCTTTTCCTCTGTCCCTCTCTCGTACATGAACAGATTGCAGTGATTTTTTCCTTTTTTCCTCTCCAGAGAACTAAATCCTAAACCAACCCTCTAGATTTTCTTTACTTATTCCTAAGCAGGAGTTCATTCAGGCATATGGCTTTCTCTCCTTCCTCTCCGTTTGGACAGATGTTTTCTTTTGACTAAGTACATTCTTAATCCACGGGAGAAATGAGAAAACTTGCACAATTTTTTAAGAAGAAAGAAAAAGCCCATTTTTTCTGATGCAGACTGCTTTTCAGTGGCATATTCCTTTAATGCTATGATTTTCATATCAAGACCAGGTAATATAACAAGACCAAAAGGTTTATTGTGGTTACACTTGAATCCCAGTGTTGGTAGGTGCTGTGCAAGCATGCAACAAGAAAGATTTCTCTCTGCCTGAAATAGCTTCTACACATGAAAGGACAGCAGGCAGGTGCAACAGCCAGAGGAGAGGATTCGAGGCAAAGATGAGACTTCTGTGCTTCACATATTAAGCGGTGGTCAAAGCACCCCCATTGCCTTAATTATAATGACTGGTTTGTAAGTGAATGTTTGAGAGATAAGAAGTTATTAGTAATAAATGTCTGATTAATGGCAGGCAGAAAATGCTGAAGGTATATTTAAACAATCATACTAAAACCTTTGAAATTATTTCTGGGCCATTTTAAGGTCAGCATTAGCAATAGTTTTTCAAGAATTCAGATTCCGGTATATTCCTCTGTTACTGTTGAAAGAAGGATGTTAATATATTCCCTGCTTGTGTGGAAATACATTTTCTTGCAATTATGCACTTTTTATTTGCTCTTTTTGTAATAGGCTTTTTCTCAAACTGGAGGTACCATGAAAAGATGCATACCTGTGCATGCACATGATGCACACAAGCAAAATAGGCAAATTTTACAAGCTAGCAGCAAACTGAGTGTCTGTGCACATGTGCAGGGCTTTTTATTCAGTGTTCTCTCTCTCTGTTACAGACTTATAAATGAATGAAAGAGTCTGTCTGTAAACCCTTCGTTCTTCACTACTTGCTGTAGCTTTTCCTAAATTAATGATTACAACCAAGATTTTAATATGAGACCGTTGTCTTTCTCACTGTAAGCATCCCACACACATTCACACCTCCCACTGTGACAGCTGAAGGAGCAAGAATGAGCACAGCCCCAGTGTAAGCAAAATCAAAGAGATTTATTCAAGGGTTATACAGTTTTTGACGTAAGAAACTTTTCTTGTGACAATGGGCTGTTGGCTAACGTTCAAGGTGATCTTCCCTGAGCCTCATTAAGCTGTCTTCTGTAGTTAGGTTTAAAATGGGAGGCTGGTGGCTTCCTAGCTGTCTGAAAGAAGAAAGGATGAGATTCATCTCTGCTTGCAGTTCTTTTATGGCTGAGTAAAGTGCCCTGACTGATATTCAGAGTGACTGAATACAGAGTGAAGAATGCTGGCTCCAGTGAAGTCTACACAAGAGAGATAAACTCTGCTGAATTAGCTCTTCTAATATTTTGAAACCCTGCTGTATTAATAGGCTTATTTTTCAGCATGACCCTGAACAGACCCAAAAGACTATCGGTGTGTTTGAGGCACACACTAAAAGGGATAGAAAGTTAAACTTTTTCTGGGTACTAGAATCAACAGGGCTGCTGCTGTGACCTTCAGATCTGGCTAGGAATAAGAGCTTTAGACTACAATGAGATCTTATTTTATGGGTAGGCAGGAGGAAAAGCTTGCGCAGGGAGAACTTAGGTGGTCTGTGGAATTCACAGCACTTGGGCTATCTGGAGGATGAACCCTCAGAATTGTAATTTTTTTCTGTCTTTGCTTCCAAAAAGCATTCTAGAAGAGGCAGAATCAAGAAGGGTAGCATCATTGCCAAATCCTAAGCATTGCCAGATTCTCTTCACCTCTTTAAATAACTGAGACAATAGAGCTGAAAAAAGTGCATGTCCCAAGATGTTGAAAGCCTCCTCCTTTTCAGATGTTACATGCAGTGTCTGTTTCAGATAAACGATTCCAAGAATAGGGGGAAAGAATGAATGCACAGGGAGAATGGGGAGGTAGTGTGCTGGCCCTGGGCCTAAAGCAGAAAACAGCACACAGAATAAACCCCACAGACAGTCAGAAATTAGAATCCCTTGTATTTGGTGTTGCCTTTCAGCTTGGGGGAGATTTGTTTGGGTTTTTTTCCAGATATTCCTAATATTCTCAAACTTGACAGTGCATCCTTCTCAGTGCCCTTCCTGGAGCCAGAATGCAAGGGTGTTGGGTTGGAGCTTTGGGCCAGGAGAGATTCTTTTAGCTTTTATTTTGAATATCTGAAGTCCGATTGCCTGTTTGAGCTGCCTGTGTTTTCTGGAATGGATCTTCTCTGTTTTCACTGTTCATGGCATGTATTGAAATCAGCAGGAACTGCAAATATTAATTAAATAGCCTTGTGTGGGTACCTGTCTAGGGTAACCCCACTGAAGTCAGCTGAATGCACTGCACTTGCATAGTGGATACGTGATGGATTCAGAAGCACAGAAATTCTTCTCAAAAGAATTATTCTTATATTCTTATCCTCCAAATGTTATTTATTTGGGTCAGAATGGGTCTTTTCAGCTATAGTGATATTCTTCAATCCCTGGCATTGTGGTACAATATTGCTCTTTTATTGAGCCATAATACTTGTAGATTGTTTTAAGCTTTGTGCTGTGAATCTCTTGCAGATGAAATGCTGCAACAGGAATATCTGTACGATAAAGAGATTGGAGGATGCTTTTCTGCACAACTTTATCATTCCAATGGTTTGCAGGATCTGAATGATTGAAAACCAACAAGTAAATACAGTCCTATCTATTACATACCCAAGTGCTGGGTAAGTATTGAGTGGTGGGGAAGAATGTTTAAATGATCATGTGAGGCTAAACGGTGCTGCAAGGACTGAGTGACTGAAACAACATTCTAATCAAATCTGACAGCTCTATTGCATTATAATTATAGACTGCCAGAGGTGCTTTTTAGACTATCAGTACTTTTGGGATAGTTTGCATCTAAATTAAAATTGAACTTCAAAGCAGTTTGATGGGGATGTGTTTCCAAGGAGTTTCAAAAATGTGAAAGACACTAACTGATTAGCATTATGCACTGTACCAGCTGGTTGCTACTGTAAAAAAATAAAATAAAAAGTACCAGCCACGCTGATAATCAGAAAGTGGTATCTTGAATCCTATTAATTTTCTTTTGAATTATTTATGGGAGTTTTTTGTTCCAGTCGTGCACTTCCTTTCAAATGTTTATTTAGTTTGTCTGTAAAGGAAAAAAAATTGGGAGGAAGAGAGAGAAATCTGGAAAATCTCCAAGGGTTAGCTCACCAGCAATCTGTTTAGATGTCCTCTTCTCAACCGAGCCTTGCTCTGCTAAATATTTATGGCAATGTTTAACAAATAAATCTCACCCACCTCCCCATTTACAGTAAAGCAGAAGACTGAATTTCTTTAACGGAGGATTACCTCTTTTTTATTATGAGGAGGAAAGAAATTCTATGAATATATGTTAATTTCTGAAAAAGGTAAAGCACAGAGCTGCAACTGCAAACATCTGTCTGTCCACATTACAGATGTTGTGCCTGAAGCTTCTTTTCTGATCCCATCTCTAGACAACAAGAACCAAAAGGATTTCATAGCTCCACAGTGTTTTCTCTTTCTCTTCATATTGTATAAACACTAATTGGAAGCAACAGACAGATTCTCAGGACTCGATCTTGTCTTCAGATACATGCATGCATCGCTTGGCACGTTGTACAGCCAGCCAGTGTCTGTCAGAAGCAGAATCAAAACGCATTGCAAGGCAGGCTGTATGCTGGAAGGAGGGAGTAGGGCCCTGATCTACTAGAGCTTTTAGTTATCTAAATCCAGTTCAGGTGACTCCACTGATACCAAACAGAGGTTAAATTTTCTACATACCTATGTGGTTGTATGCCAGTTTCTCATCAGTTCCTGTGCTTTGATGTGAAGTGTTCTGTAATGAAGATCTCTTATGGCTTAATTGTTTTTGCTATGCTTCTCCACCTTTATTGGATTCACCCATCTTCAAATCCTTTAAGGTATGTCCTGGTGAGACAAAGCACAGTATGTCAGACCAACACTCTCTGTTCAGTAATGGCTAAGGCTTAGTTCTTCAGAAAGTGTGATCAAATCACTATGATATATGTAGATTGTATTTTTCTCATACATTTATTCCTGGCCAAAACCAGTGACTAGATGGAGCACTTACAGGAGGATTTATAGGTGTTTAAAATTTTATTGAGTTTGATGACTGTAGGAGAAAGGAATAACCAGTTACATAATTCAGGAATATACAGCTTGGCTTCTGTATTTCCAATACTGTTGATTGGTATCTGTGAGCCCTATCAAGATTTTTCTCAGGATACTGGACCTATGTGAATGACTCCACAGTTATCCACCTGACTGTAGTGTGCCTATCTGTATAAACCTGGTGTATGCAGAATCGATGTAAACAGCTTCTGCTGAGGAGTTTGAAGCTTACTTACCATTAGACCAATTTTTAAGAGATAGATAACTTTTAGCAAAAATACCCAACCTTTTTGGGTCTGATGCATTGATTTCCACTCTGCCAACTAGTGTGTTAGGAATACCTCTCAGAAAAAAACAATGTTTCTTTCAAAGATTCATTATTATTACTTTATTGCTCTGGCTGACTTTAGATGTTTGTGTTTATTCATGATAATTTATTCATTACTTCATTTGCAGATAGTGCATGTATTTAATAGCATATGGGAACTCATTCCAAAAATCCGAACCTGTCAAATGAAAGCACACTTCAGGACTGCATCATCCCTATTTTCTAAGCCACAGCGTTCATTCTCACAGAATTAATTTTCAGAATTTCTCAGGGAAAGAGAGATGACCAGAAACGAATGCATCTCTCATGAAACATTTTTTTCTGAGAAATATTTCCTGTTTTACAACAAAATGTGGAGAATTCATCAGGTATCCCTCAACCATGATGGACTTCATTTTCATCAAACAGACATGCAGAAGTACGCAAGCAACACAGGCCTAAATTGTTCACCCCATCACTGTAGTTGCACATATGGGCAGGTATTGCATCTACACATCTACGTTAAGCAAGAGCTTAACACCACAGACTCAGATTTCAGTGGCAGTTTTGTCAGCTTTAATTGCAAGTTAGGATGCTGAGCACTTACACTTGGATAGATTAAAGATACATACTTAGTTTCCTTAATGCTGACTGGATCCCTAGATATGGGATCCTAGACAGGCCCTACTCACAGCACATAGGGTTACGCACATGTGCTGCTGGACAACAGGTGATGAGAGGACCCAGTAGCTGTCCAGAGGTCATTCATAAACCAGCCTTTGTACATTGCTCGTTACACCTCACTTTGGAGCCCAGCTGCTTCCCATTCAAGAGCTGCTTTATAGCAGATAGCCTCACAGGCAGATGGAAGTTGTTTCTTGCCTAGTTCTGCTAACCTTTCCTCTCAACTGATACAGATACTGTGACCCAGTAGCACATCAAGATTTTATTTTTCATAATTCCAACAGTGGTTTTTAGTGTTAGAATTACCACCACAAATCATTGCTGCAGGAGCTCTTTTCACCAAGAAATGACAAGTTATTAAAGAAAAATGCTTGAAGACATTTAAACAGAAAGCTGGTATTCCCATTTACACCCCTTAACAACATATTAGCCACTCTCAGAGACAGGGTGAGGCAGTTTTTACACAGCCTCTCTGCTTTACTGCACTCCCTCTCCCTCCTCCAGCCACTTTTCTCTCTCTTGCTTGCCACATGGAAGTTCAGAACATCTCCCCAAAATAGAGTTCAGATCTGAAGCCTGGATGTGTATGTGCTGGTAACTTGTAATTCTTGACACACTTCTGGTGGCTTTAAAGAGTATCTGCTGACTGCTGGCCTGGAAGCCTGAGACCGGCTGCAGGATAGCTGCAGGATCTGAAGAAGCACCAGCCCGTGGAGTCTCCTGCCTAGTGAAAGCCGTGCAGTTCAAGGCACACCAGAGCTCTGAAATGGGGATTTAACATAAGTCTGTCCAGCTGGGACCATATCTTGTACCTTCTTCCTACTCTGGTAGTTCACTTTGTACTGATTTACCCACACTTCTCCCTATCAGGACTCAGCTTTGGAAATAAGCCCTGATTGACTGAAAGACAGAAGAGAGCTTGTGCACAAATTTCCACATGCCATAATTTCTACTGTGGCACATGCCCTTTTCATG
The DNA here is from genome assembly GCA_035590275.1 of Ibycter americanus. Taxonomy (NCBI): domain Eukaryota; kingdom Metazoa; phylum Chordata; class Aves; order Falconiformes; family Falconidae; genus Ibycter; species Ibycter americanus. Next base: position 98,294,398 of record JAVJGI010000001.1, on the reverse strand, counting down.
TCTGCTTTTTGTATCTGCTTTTTCCTCTTTCTTTTCTGCTTAACCAGTTCAAGAGGGCAACCAATATACAAAGCCATGGTTAGAAAGATGTGTGACTGTCTTTTTGCCCAGCATACTTCTGGGTGCAGTGGAGTTACGTGGAATGGGCTTTCCCTTTTAGCAACCTCTGTTTCACTGAGTAAAATGTAACTCATGTAAATGCTTTAGCTAATAACAACTTTTAAGAGAAGAACTTGTTGGGACCAATTCCTTTGCCTGTTTAACACTGAATATACACAAATACTATGCTTTTGATTTCTGTAGCAACATCGTATAACATCTGTACAGCACTTCTGTCAAACAGAGGTCTGCATGTACACGTAAAATGTTACTATAAATATGCCTACTCTTAAAAGGAAGCACAGAAAAATCTTTACTACCTCTGAATACAGAGAAAAGTGAAGGATGAATCAAACTCCCTAGTGTTAACTGCTTGCAACTGGATTGCTTGCCTTTCAGGGGAACATTTCTTCTAACTGAACCTGGATAACTGACTTTTAGACAGCCAACACAGGATAAAATATATCACAGTAGTGTAACTCTGTATTTCTGTTGGCATCATCTTAGGTTGAGTCCTCGGGAACATATGGACTACACTGATTCAGTGATGCTCTTCATGTCTGCTGGCTGGGAAGTAATTGTAGCAGAAAAAGAAGAAATCACCAACTTGTATTGGCATGTTCTTCTGCCTGCTTAGATTTATAAATGTAAGTATCCATGGCCAGCAAAGACTTGGCAATAAGTGAATGCCGATTTCAGGCATCTATTCCTGAGTGAGATGTGGTGGTGACAACATACTCGTGTCATTTGGCTACAAATAGTTGCTATGAATCTATTCCAAAACAATGAAATAGCTGTTGTCCCCGGAAGTTTTCTGGCCTGCTATGGCACAAAATAGAACATTTTAAGATGGTTTAGTGATTGTTGTAACCAACTCAGGCCTAAATGCTCTCAGTTGAGTTCCTGGTTTGCCACAGACTTTCAGTCTGACCTAGGATAAATTGTTTAATGTCACTGTGCCAGACAGAAGTGTTGTGAGGATGCATTGGTAAGTCTGTAGGAGGCACAGAGATATTGTGGCCATGGATGGTATATAAAATAGCACAACAGTTACAACTTGGAGCTGGCATATACTCTGCCAGGTGGAATCTCTCAATCAGAAAACATATTTACCCACACCATGGGAAGAACAGCTACTCAAGAGTGAAAGCTGTGGAAAGGTGTGCTTACAAAGTCATTATAGGAAATTAAGGAAACAGTTTTCTTGTATGATTGCAAGTTCATACCACAATCATAAAACAAAAAGTGCACCTGCATTTTGGCTGTTGTGGCAGGTTGACCCTGGCTGGCGGACAGACACCCACCCAGCTGCTCTCTCACTCTCCTTCTGACGTGCGGAATCAAACTCCGTAACTCGAGGAGAGTTATAAAGCAGGCATGTTTATTGCAGCGCCGGGTGCAAGGGGGATCGTTCCTCCTAACTTGCACACCATTCCAACAAGCAGCCGGGTATTTATTATACAA
>JAVJGI010000001.1:98265505-98292736 GCA_035590275.1 Ibycter americanus | reverse complement strand
CTGTGCAGGTTTTGCCCTTTCTAAAGTGTGCTTTCCCCGAGGTGCCATCAGCCTCTCGCGGCAGGGCTCAGCTCTGCCCTGCAGCGGAGCCGGGGGAACCGGTGGGAACCGGCTGGAACCGGCTGTGCCCGGCGCGGGGCAGCCCCGGCCTCTCCTCAGCCAGCCCTGCCTCTCCTCACAGGGCCCGCCCGGCCTCTCCTCACAGAGCCCACCCAGCCTCTCCTCACAGAGCCCACCCAGCCGCCCTGTGGAGCACCAGCACCCAGCGCAGGTGTGCACTGAGTAGGAGCTGGCAGCAGTATCAGCTCTCCGTGTCTTGCCTGGTGAGGTACGAGCAATAAATCAATCCTTCATTTTGCTCAATAGCCGTTTCACATGCACATGTTTCTTGGGGAGCAGTAAATAGATTTTTTTCTCTATAGGAGCTATAGGGATAAAGGAGCTCGGTTGATCAGGACTAAAGAGTCCCTGAATGTTTGATTTTAAAGTGCTTTGTCCTCAGGGGTTCTGCTGATCTTAATACTAAATGTACTAAATGCTAATAGGTAATAATGCACTGTCTCAGAGAATAAGGTGGTATCAACTTCACATCTCAGAAGCAAATAAAGCAGTTCCAGATGCTTTGGAAAAACAGTGCTATGGTGTAGGCCCAGGGAAAATCAAGTTAGTGAAAGGTCTAAGATTTAGATGCTGGGAGAAGTCACGATTCAGACTTTTCATCTCAGTTCCACCAAGATGAATTTATTAAGAAAATATAGGTGATCGATAAAAGAAGTTGTTTATAGGAGCAGTTTGTTGGTGATAAAATCAGGGCTAGGTCTCAAGTCTGCTGTCCCTCTCTGTAGTTTTCTGAGCCTAATCCAAATACAGCGACACGCTCCATGGAGTGAGTCTGCACTCACAATTTTTTTATAATAAGGCTCTATAGAGTGACTCATCTCAAATGCAGGTAAGAACCAAAGTCTGCAAGTCGGTGTTCTTGCAATAGTTGAACATTCCCACTTGAGAATGCAACTGTCATGGTGTCCTTAGCAGTGTTTTGGTGAGCACTGTGGTTTGGAGAAGTTCAGAATTCTGACAGAGACAGCAGGAGTTCCAAGTGGCCCCTGCATATATTCAGGGTAACTGATGGATACCCATGGGACCATCAGGCATTTCAGGTTCAGTTAATCTCTTAATTTACCATTAGACCCTTTTCCAGTTGAACACATGTTGGATCTAAAATGCAGAATGAAAAAAATGAGCAATAGGAAGAGAGAGCACAGCCTTTCTTTTGAGTATGGAAATTATTCTTCAAATGTCTTTGTTGACAGCTGGCATGGCACAAAATAAACATAGGTCTATTTGCAAGTAAGCAAGAATTAGCATAAACAGCAGCTGCTGTATTACCAAAAAACATGTAACAATAAAGAATTTTTTTCTGCCTTCAGAAACAACGGTAGGTTAAAAGACTCCATGAAATAATGAGTTAGTTAACCACCTGTTAAAGTTCTAAGCACCAGCAAAATGAAAGAGCTAGTTGTTGATGACATAAGCATTTTGCTGAATCAGGCTTTCTAATTAAAACTGAACCTATCCTTATGATAAATAAAATGAACTTTGGTATCAAAATGTCTTCTTGCTCACCCCTCCTCTCTCCCGGATCAGGGGATTTCCTACACTTGCCTTTTCAGCTGCTTGCTTGCTGCATCCAGATAATTGTCTCAAATTTTTCTGAGGTTGCTTGGATGTGATTTCTTGCTCCCTCTTCTCCAGCTACGTAACATAAAAAGTCAAGTCAGGCCATCAGGACATATAACTGTATTTACGGCTGCATCACATTCAGCAGGATAAGTTTATGGCCTTTTGTCTCTATTTCTTTCTCTGGTAAAAGCTAGTTAGTAGCATATTCAACAGCATTGTCATATTTTAATAAAAACTAATGATCCAACACAGTGAAATGCAGAAACAAGAGAAGAAGCAATTTTAAGTGCATAATTTTAGATTGATGATGCTTGAATTTATAGCTTAATCTGCTTCCCATGAAAGGTGGCTTACCTGTTCAATTAACATTCCAGTGTAAGTCATGCATCCAGCTATCTGCAAGTTCTGTAGATTAGCTCACCTAGATTTTCTTTGTACTTTAGCATTGTGGTTCACATCTGGTTTTCATGTGTTTGGAACTGCAGCTATTTGTCTCTAAATTTTAATTTTTCTGCCAATAAGACATTTTTTAAAATGAAAAGACACTAAATAATAACCCTATTTAGAATTTACATAGAGCTTTATCTCTTCAAAAAGTCAGTTTAACATAAGGCTCAATACACAGTGTCTTGAAATCAGTGTGAGTCCTTCCACAATAAGTTTTGGATCAGAATGGTTCAGAGTCAGATCCTGATACTGCTGCTTACCAGATTATTCACTTTGTTTCATAAGTCAATAAAATTGAATAGAATATTACTTATACTGAGTGAAGGCATCAGAATCTTACCAAACAGACATCGTATCCCTGGGGGAGGTGTGAGGGGGGAGACGTATGTGTGTGTGTGTGTATACACACTGTCTGATGATGTGCTTATGGCTATGTTAAAAGTCAATGTCAATACCAGGATGAAAGTTTAGGAGTTTCTTATTTAAGGTGCCATGTTTTTTTCATTCAGATGTACTTTACTTTCTTGCTATTTGTAAGCTTAAGAATGTGTTGTATTGTGTTTTGTTTGTGTCAGTAGACACTTGCTTTTACTGGTAAAAGATTTCTGACAAACTATAAATATTTTCTGTGGAAAGAGTTATATGGCCTGTGTGGAATGCTTTTGAAATAACACAGTTTTGATTTGATCACAGTTTTGTAGTATTTCTTCCGTTTCCGCCATCGGCTTCTGTTTTCAAGGTAACCATATTTCAAAACTGTAGTATCATTTTCGTGGGTGAAATACTTCAGAAGCTTTTGAAATAAGAAAACATATATAAATTTTTAACAGTAAGTTTCTTCAACAATTGGAGAGAATCAGATCTCATAGTCTGCATATGGATTGGACCAAATTTTCTTCAACAGCAGTTATAAAAAATATATTTCTGTTTGGCTGTGGGTTTATTTGAAGAAGAGAAACCCCACACACACACTATTCACGTTATAGATGGAGACATCAGCATCACAACTACAGATACCATAGTAATCTTACTGCAGTACCGTTCACAAAGATGTGGGGGTTTTTTCCCTGGAGTATTAGTTTTGAATTTTTTTTCTTTCTGAAAACCGTTGATCCACCATATCTATCAGCTGGTTATCTTTAGATCTGAAAAAGTGTCTGGGCATATGAGTCTGTATATATGCAAAAGAGACACAGGATCCTTATTTTCTGGCTGCATAATAACCTGAAATGTGTGAAGCCTTTACATTCCCAAAGCAGACCTCATTGTGGTAAAATGCTATCTATTTAATTTTAGGTGAGCACATTATTATCTCTCTCTACTTACACTGATTCAGACTGTGATTCTTTCACCTCCTTCAAACAGCACCTCAGCCCATGAAGAGCTGTGTAAAATCTCCATGGAACTACTCTTGGAATAAGGTAATTTGCATAGGAGCAAGAGTATCATAATTTGGTCTCCTTTACTGAACAGCAGCAACAGCAGTTGAACAAGATCTGGCCAAATCACAAGTTAAAATGGGGAACATTCACCTTTTTTGTTTCTATTTTATATCAGGCAGATATCAATCTGGTACCAGATTTAAGTTCGGACTGGAAATAGAAGAGTTGAGATCTTGCCAGATTAGGGTTTTCTCACTCTACAGAACAGATAAAATATTTTAGGTAGGAAAATATGTCAAGGTGTGGGATGGGGAGCAAGAGAACTAGATGAAACCTGAATTCATTGAAGATACTCAAGTTTTTCTTTTGATTTTAGTAAGTCCAGCATGTTACACTTAGATGCAATTCTTTAGTGGACTCCCAGAAGATCTGATATGATTCAATGTGGACAGTGCAGACATCTATTTCCTGCCTCTGTTGTGTGCATATTTCTTTCTTCCCACGTAAGATTGATTGGTGGGACGAAAATCACTTTGCTGATTTGTTGGGGTCAGAAATTACAGCTGTGGTTTGCCACGTAAGCAGATACAACAGTATGAATACCAATGTGATCTGTGTGTGGACACTGATTTTCTCTCCAAAGTGAATCTTCTAGTTCACTTCTGCTCTCTGAGTTGCAGCTTTGAGGGTAGTTCTGCTTGGTCTTTTCTTTGGCCTCTCTTTTGCTCGCCTTATCCCCCACATTTGCACTGCTGTATAGCAAACAATAAAAATGTTGTGCTCTTGGGTCTCAGGCAGCTGAGCTCCTCTACGCAACCTATTTACCTGTCCTTCACTCCAGTACTTTACCTGTCCTTTACTCCTGCCCTAAAAGAGGAAAATCAAATATTTTTCCTCACGTCAATTTGCTTGCAATTTAAGCTGCTCTACAAATTTCAACTTATGCAAAAACTTCACAGGCTATCATGTCTAAGAAATGTCATTTCTTCTGGACAATTCCTTTTTTTTTTTTTTTTTGTTCAGGCAAATTCTGGCTCTGACTGCTCACTCAGGTGCTGAAGTTGTAGGTTGACAATATTGCTGGGCTGGTGCAGCACCATCTCTCACTACACTTTATAAGTGTGTATTTTGAAGAGAAAATTACAGCTGACCAAAACCAAGGTGTTTTCTTACCATTGAAGAGGAAACGTTCTATGATTCTTTGAAATGTGGGGGGAGTACAAGTTTTCTGAACACATCTATCAAGAGGTGGATGAATGATGGGATCACAAAGGCAGACATATACACACAAGAGACAGCTCTGATTTTCATGACTGTTGCAAGATGACATGCAATTTCTACAGAGTGAGTTACACCATCCTGCTTTGCTAGAAACCAGTTCTTCCATCTATTCTCTTCAAAGTTTCCTCTTCAATCTAAATACTGTAAGTCTGGAATGAGAGTTTTTTTGGACTATACAGTACAGGTCTCTGGTATAAAAGAAGTAATTGCTATGCTTGTCATTTTTGTCTGATTTTTTTAAACTCTGTTTTTAACAGTCTTATTTTATCCAGGAGTGCTGGATTTGTATTTTTCAATCTCTTCATTACTTTGGATATGACTCTGTGTATGGGTTTTGATAAGTTTCTTAACAGCTTTGTGCCTCTGTTTACTTTTTAATAACAACAATGTTATTTATTGCGATTCTTGGATATTTGCTGAACTGCCATTGGAAAGTGCCCATACAGAGCCCGTTGCAGGTTTTAGAAGGTCTTAAGTCCTTCCAGCTGACCAGAGATTTATTCCTTACTGCCACCAGAAATAAGGGAAATCTCCTCTCTTATTGTGTCTAAAGGACTTTCAGTTTCTTATTACCCCAGGAGAAATCCACAGCAAAACAAAGAATTGAACCCATTGTCTTGAATCCTAGTGCATTAGCGAGACCATAGCCTTTCCCTTTTCCACTTCTATTTTTGCAACTGTGCCCCAAAATTTATTTGGTTTTCATTGAGTTGTTCATTTGAGTACATATTCATGCTGTGATCTTCTTCCGCATGCCGTCACTTCTTCCCCCTTAAGAACTCAACAAGGACAGCAACTGGCAAAGACACAGCAGTGCAGACACACGTCGGTTACTTTGCTCACGTTTTAGTTTTTCTCGTTCTTTTGTGCTTTCCCTTCCATGCTGCCAATCATTCAGTCAACATTTTTATTCTGCTGGCTAGTCTTCCTTCAGTGAATAACTCGCTGTCTGCTGGGGTCCTAATAATTCACTGCTTTTTATTTTTAATGAAAAAGCCCTATTCTCTTGATATCAGGCCTCCCAGAGTTGGGAGCATGCAAGCACCTTCTCATCTGCTTGTTCTCTGAAACCCATATTCCACAGGGATTCTGCGATCTATTATTCTTCTCCCTCTGCCTCTGGTGCCACAGCCAGTCTTGAAAGGAGGCCACTTGAAAAGAGAGAGCAGCAGCAGTATGGCTTATGAATTCCTGGCACATTGCTTTACCCTGAAGGATATATTAAACAATAAGCGTTTTTTTAAACAAAGACCTCCAGTAACCTCACCACAGGCACTGACTCTGCTGATATATTATTAATTTTAGGCACTAGCTTCAAATTATCTGACTGAAATACCACTTGTCTGCTTTTAATACATGGTCATCAGAAAGATATTACCTCTTTCAGAAATGCTACCTTTCTTATCTGATTGTTGAAAGAGTATAAACTTGGGTTTCTCTAAGTGACAATAGCCCAATATTCAGCATAAGAAACAAAATTTCTCATTAAAGCCCACAGTAACAATCATGAGAAGAATAAATAATATCCAAAATTAAAAATGGTTAAATATGAAGAGTCACATTTCTGGTAAACAATAAATATATATCCCTTTTCACACTAAACGTGTAAATAGGCTCCTTTGTATTAAACTTCCCTCAGACTCTTACACAGAACTGCTGTGTTTGTTTAGACTCATTTATATTTATTGTCCAAAGGCAGTAAACATTCATCATTTGTCTCCTAGGGATTGTGCCAGGTATTTACAGTAGGACAAATGTTTTTGGATAGTAACTGTAAGATGCTGCAGATAATTATAAGGTGGGATTTTGAAAACATTTGGCTTTGTCTGAACCATGCTCCCACAATACACGGCAGTTTTTTGTAATTTGAGTATTCCCAGTTCCTGTGTTCAAGAGTCAAGACGCCCTCTAGGCACTGTCGTCAGGACTGAGTCTGGACTCCCAGTTCTGTCCCTAGGGTTAGCTGGCTCCATGCACTTTGTGGACAGGGAAGCTGTGGCTGGGCTGTGGGGGGATGAACAGTTACCACTTCAGCCATGTGATAACCAAGGCTGCGCTGGCTGAGATGGGGCATGAAGGGCTGGAAGTCCCTGGGAGTTGCAGGGTCCCTCCAGTCACAAGTGAGAAGTAAAAGGTGCTTAACAGAGTAAGCCTCATTTAAAGGTGTTTGCCACGGCTGTGAATGGTGGCTGGCCTTTTTTTTTTCCAAATTGAAAGGCAGAAATTGCTCAGTAGCTTGTGCTTTGAAGAACCTGGGGAGGAAGGACTCTGCAAATTGCCTTCAGAGACCAAACTGCTCAGCAATTTGAGGGGAAACCCAGGCAACAACTCGGAAAGAAGTAAGGCACTATGCTCTCTCTAAAAGTCCACACAACTGAGGTTGAAACCTTTCGTTCTTAACTACTGTGCTTGGTAGCTGGTGTGGGGAGGAGCGAATGGGGAGTGCTATGTGTGAATACCAGGGTGAAGTCCCATAGGAAAGGCCGCAAGATGATTTTCTGCCTCAGATACGTTTTGTAACACTTCTAGCTTACAAATAAGCTCCAGACTTGCATTCTTTGTTTCATGGTGGGGGGAGGAGGAATGGGAGGGTTTGCAATTAAGCATTAATTATGATATATGACACAATACAGCTTTGTAAATTGAAATATCCCCATAGCTGCAATAGTTTGATCAGCTGAGTTTATAATCAACGTTAATAATCCCATCCATAAACAGCCAAGCAAGGCTGAATTACACTGAGTTAGCCTTTGTGCATGACTTGGGAGGGAGGGCTGCTCTGTGTTTATTCTTATCTGGGTGTAATTTTTGATGCTTTTTCCTGACCATGAGCATGCTAAACTACTGCCTTTCCAAAAGGTCTTCTGGATCATAGCACTGATATTACTTTAAGACATAAAATGCTTATTATTGTTAAAATACAAATTACAAATATACTTCTAGCATGAAGTATATACAAATATACTTCTAGCATGAAGGGCTCAAGAAAACAGGCTGTATTTCAGTGCAATTTTAGTTGTTCTAGACATTGGGAAGACAGACCAGTGTCGTCATCTGAGTATTCATGAGTGGTAACAACAAAAAATTCCTACAGCTGTGCCACTGGAGCCACATTGCAGGATTAAAATCCTATCTGTGACATTGCTGTGTCTTTATTTTACCCATTAGACGGAAGATAAATTGTTTCCTTCCTTTGAGGTGTTGATAAATATGCCATTAAACATCCAACAGATCTCTGAATTTCCTGTCTGTTATGAGGTATCAGAGACTTCCTTCATGCTGTTGAGCTGCTGCTAGCTCAAGGTTCCCTGTTCCTCTGCAGCCTTGAATTGCAATTTATCCTGTTGTAAGAAGAGGAGTGTCATCATTCCTCCATGCTCATGGGGGAGTAGGCATGGTCCAGCCTCTTAATGCATTTATGCTGAAGTTACCAAAAGGATGCGTATGCCTATGCATGCAGAACTAAGGAAGAGCTGTGCAACTCACATTCATAGTGCAGGCTATCGAACCAACCTTTCCCGGAGTTCAGTTGTGTCCCAGGCCTGTCTTAGTCTTAGATGTTGCTGCTTCACTGCAGTCATTAAAGTCCTATCTTTGCCTGCTGAATAGGCTCTTAAGTTTCACATTTACAGTGTGGTAATTACCTTAATCATATTATAGTATAGAAGAAACTTCAGTGAGGAAAATAAAACCCTACTGCTCTTGTTGGGCAAACTTTATTTCCTTTAATGTTCTGTGTTTGTGTCTTATTGCCTGGACCTCTACCACTAATAAGCTTTTAATGACTGTTCCCACTGGTATCATAGCCACAGATTCTCTGCATGCTGTCTTTGTTTCCTAGAATAAAATCAATTAAGCTCCTTGTCTGTCTGACCCCATCTTGTATTAAGGCCTAGCACAACAATTAGGAGCACATTATGGTGTTCATTCTTTTATAATTTTGGTTCTACAGACATTGCAACAAGTCAGGTGTCAGTGCAAAGATTAACTTCAATACAACACAATGTAGTAAGTGTATTAAAAGTCTTCAGTGATATAATTACTATACTTATATGATTCACTTTTGCAGAAGCGATTTAATGAGCCTATGACATTTTTCATCCGCCTTCTTGAATTATTTTTTTTTTTTTTTGGTGAGTATTCCAATGGACAAAGTTATGAATTTGTGACAGGCAATTTTGAAGATTTTCACAAACTTAAAAATGGAGCTGTTGGAAAGATGCATCTAGAATGTAATGTAATATTTCAGCAAGCAACAAAACTTTTGTTGCTTGTTAAAATATTTTGTTTCCAAATTATCTTAAAGAAAGTTGAGCATTTCAAATGGGAGTGTTTCGAATATGAGTTTTTGCAGAAAGCCAGGGGTTTTTTTCATTCAAAACTGCTTCAACTTATTTTTGACCAGCTTTAGAGAAAATGTTCTTCAGTTACTATAGCTAATGGCATGATCACTTTATTACTGTAGAGAAAATCAGCACTCCCCTTTGCACTTTTTTTTTTAAATTCCTTTTAACTTTAAGCAGGCTATGGGACCTAATTGATCAGCTCCTGCAATCTTTTGCTGCTAATTGGCTAGATGTCAGCTGATAAAGGGAATAATATCAGTTCCCATCATTTCACAGGGGACACTTTATACTAGATATTTCCTCTTCTCATCAAATGCAGCACATATGGTTCTTCTGCAATAAGTCCTGTGAACAACCAGGAGAAGAAAAAGGGTAAAGGTGCATCTGAATTTAGTTTGTTCACTTGCGATACAGAAAAGTGGTCTTGTCCTACAACTATCAAGATTTAATTAAAAAATGAAAAGAACAGAAACAAATTGAATTGCAAACTTGGTCATGTTATCATCAATTCTGCCTTGGCAGTTTCTAGAATATTGAATAAATTGCTGTACTTGCTGTGATAGCCTCTGTTGAAAACTTTGGTGACATTTCACTTTGAAAAAGGAATTCATTGTTCCCCCCAAATGTGACGTTCTGAAAGTCAAATTTCCCTTTCATGTCTGTAAGAAAAATTTTCAAAGATTTTTTTTTTTTAATAATTGGACAGAGCTATTCATAGGACTTCATTTTCTTCAGAAAACTCTGTCTTTGTTTATGACTGGAATATGGCTTGTAAAAATGAACTACAAAATCTGTAGATTACAGGCATGTTTTGCCTCACTTACTGTGACAAAACTGAAGGCTAGGTTTAAGTTTTTTCAGTTTGCCATGGTGAAGGGCTGCACTTTTCTCAAACCATCTAGGGATCATGCCCGGGACAGAATCATGAATCTGAGTCAACTTTTGCCACCTTTGCCTCTACCATCACTGCCTTCCCTTCCTGCACCAGTCTGACACAACTCCTTGATCCTGCTGTACTGCCTAGAACAGGTACGTCATTACCATGAGAAATGGATGGCAACAGGACTGTTTTCAAACCCAGGGAGACCAGCGGGCCAACCCATAGCTCCAGTATAGGTAGCAATGGCAGAAGAATGGAGATCTGATAATTGTGGATTCTAAAATACTATATAAATTCTAATATATACTTTTGTGTATTTATATATTTATAATATATATTATATATATTTATATAAATACTATACAAAAGGACTCTAAAATATTATATAATTCAGGGCTGTGTACCTCTTCCAGATTGAAACATGAAAATGTTGTCTTTCAAAAGAAAAGAGTCCACTCCACAAATGTCATCTGAGACCGACAGCTGTGCTTCTGCATACCAAGTGGTGTCTCTTTTCCAGTTTGGATTATGGAGTGTTTACGATACAGCCTGGTCTTAAAATATTTGTGAAACAGAGAGTGACAACAGACCTACAAAGTGTGTGAATCTCTAGTACTTGTAGAAAAGTCGTTTGGTTGTACTCAAGAGCAATCAGAGATGGACATGAAGTCTCTTAACCTGAATCCTGAATGGCTCTCAGGAGTCTGTGAAAATAAGGGAAGCATGGAAGACATTTGATCAAATCTTTCCTCAGTCAGTATTTTGCTGGATTAGTGGTCCTCTGCCCAGAACCTATATAAAAGGAGCTAAAAAAGTACATAGGTGACAGGAACACACTTTACTGCAATATCACTGACACTAGAATTTTGTCTAATGTTATATTGACTAGTTAGTCACTGGCTATCTGGGATACAGTTTATGAAAGTACAGATATTTTCTATTTGGGTAGGCCACATTTCAAGTAGAGAAAGAAATGCTTTTGTTGAAAGTGATTTTGGGGAAGAGTTTTCTGACCATCTTCCTCTTTCATATGCTTTTGTAGCTCACTGAATCAGAGAAGATGCAGCCTGGTCCCAGGTTGAGTACTTAAGTAGACAGCTGCGTGCCTGCTTTCTCAAACAGCTTGCAGAGTCAAGTTCTCATTATTTCTAGACAGATACCTGAAAAGCCTTCTTGCTTAGACTCTGACACCAACTCTAATTATGAGATGGAACAAAGAAACAACGCAGTGTTTTAAAGGGGAATCGAGTTGCGATTATTCTATTGATACTAAAACTTGCTTTGATACAATAACATCCCACATTACAGCTACTAAAATTCTTACAGGGCCTTACAGTCTTCTAAGCAACTACACTCTCTGCTAACAGGAGGACATTATCTGCTCTAGAGAGGTGCAGAAAGAGCCTTTGTCTCTGCTGGTCACTACAGTAGCTGAAAAGATAGTGTAGAAAATTAGTATGTATATTTAAATAGTATTTCATATAGAGGATCCTGGTGATGGTAAATGCCTACAAATTGAAAAAAAGAAAGAGAAAGTAATTTTGTGGCTGCAACAAAAGTGTTATTTTAACACTTGTAGACTTGAGCATACAGATGGAAAAGAATAGTTTGTGATGCAACATCAAGGATAATCTCAACAGTTCATGGTGTTCAAAAACTGATGGAGCAATGTTCAGAAGATCCTGCTATGCCAGTACAGAAGAGTTGATGGAATGACCTGTAATTCTTTCTGCATCCTCCCATGATATTCAAATCCTCCTTATTCTTCCGTAGGTGATGACATAAATGGAATTTTCTTGGCAAATTCCACATAGTATAAACCCTTTCTTCTGTCTTATATATTCTGTATATTTCTGCTTTCACACCCCTACTCACATCACAAGGCCATCAAAGAAATTAGATCACTTGTTATCCTGTGGCAATTCACAACTTTTACATAAGGCTTCTCTATACAGTATAAATCTTTTTGTTTTCCTTAATTAACCTTAAATGTTTAAAGTCTGGTTATTTTTGAAGTCCCTTGAAATGAAGTGACAACCATAACTGTGCTATTCTGAATTTTGATCATTATATTTCTCTAAAAATAAAAGCTCAATATGACATTCATTTAGAATTGTGCACCTGGGGAAACTCTGATTACTGCCTACGGTATTCAAGACTATTAAAATATTCACAGTGTATATGCCTCTTTATAGCTTCTTGCACTGAGGGAGAATTTCAACTCCCTGAGGACTGGAAAGCACTAAGTGTACTTACTTTGGTGCCATCACACAGACCTGGGTTAGTTAGGAGGGTGGTGTGTCTTAAGTGGTGAGAAAGATCCAAAATCAAGAAGTTCCTTTATGAGTCATTTCAGGTTGTGAACTGTTCCTTCTCCTGAGAAAGAAACAACGTGGTCATCAGAGCAACTCCAGCAGCAGGGAGGGAGCTGGTTTTATTAAGACACTTATGCTGATGCAGGAGCACATACCTATGCTGTAATTTCTAGGCTTGGCCTCACTACAAACCCCAACATCACAGTGTTAAAAGAAATTTGATTTCCTGCAGGATTTTTTACCAGTCTCTTTGGAGCTCTCTGTTTACAAGGTTTTCTGCAAATCCGCTGAATGTATTGTCCATTCCATGAAAATGCCAATGTATATTTGTGCCTTGAAGCATTTGCCTTCTAAGTTGTTCTCTCTTATTCAGTAGCAACATGGAGCTGGAAGGATCAGTACTTCTTCTATACATAATAACTGCAAGTGGATGCTAGGCAATAAATAAATGTTTGTTATCTTGTTTTCAATAAGACTAAAACCATGTTGATACTCTAAAATAGCAGCTGTTATGTGATTGTAGCTGGAGAAAGTTGAGAGGAGATGCAAAGAATCAGTTCAGAGGAAAATAAAACAGTCCAGAGGAAAATAGGCATCCAGAGGGGAACTATGTGTTGTAACGCTTTGTGCATCTGTCAGACATTGAAACAAATTCAAGCTCACACTATACTGGATTCTTATTTGGCGGGATGTTTTTTGGCTTCAGTTAGGTTAATACACAATGTTTACTATTTGGCCCTGTGTAACTTGGGCTCTCTTAATACAGCTTAAAAACTTAAGGAAGTTCAAGGTGTTGCTATTTTCACTTATTGAACCATTATAGGGACAGAAAAATAATTATTTATTAAAGTCCCTTTTCCCTCCCTTATTTAAGCACTATAGAGAGTTAGAAAAACTATTAAAAAACAATAAAGTTCATGCAGAAAGATAAAGAGCTGAAACATAATTATCTCTTCCTGCAAATGATGCACAAGCAGCATGCAAAGCTAGTAAATAAATGGTATGCGTCATTTGATAGCGTATTAGGGCACTGAGGAAATTTAGATACAGGACCAAATTACACCTTGATGAAATGCCACTGACATTAATAAAGTTAAACTCAAGAAGAATTTGTCGTGTGTAGTGGTCCTAATATTCTACAGGTTTTAGCCTGTAATTTTAAACCTGCCTTAACTAAATATTAGCAATGTGTATACTTTGTACTTCAAAATTAACAAATCTGATTTTTGAGAAGTCATTAGTTAAAATGGTCTTTCACGCACCCTACAAGCACACGTAAGCAAACAAAACCATAGTTCTTGTCTAATTACTACTGATGTTGGCTAACCTTGCTGTTGCTGTTGGTAGGAGAATGATGGTGTTAGAGGCTTCCATCATTTCTCTGAAAATGTTTTTTTCTTTCCACTGACTGCTCACCTTTTCAGCCTAAATATTTATTGGCTTCAGTATTGTGGTGATTTATTTCTATTTGTTTTTAATTTCCTTGTGCAGTGTTTCAAATGGTACCACAAGCTATGAATGGATTGGTGTTAAATTATGTAGAGGTGCCACATTGCTCTTGAATGCATGTTTTTGATGAGGTTATTAAAACTCTGACAATACAAATTACAATAGCAACAAAAAGCATAAATTCGTAGCCTATTCCACCCTCTGGAGTATTACAATATTTTAGAGCACTCAAACATTTTGCAGCATAGCACAGCTCATGTGGCTTGGTTTGCAGTTCTTCACTGTGTCCTAAAATATATCAGTATTCATTGGTCCTCGATCTCTCAAACAGGCAAGAAGTTGTGACTTTGTGGTGTCGTGTCGTCCCCCCCCCCCCCCCCTTTTTTTTTTAATGTCAAGTATTTGATCCAGCTCAGTTCCTTGCTGGTGACTTCCTCTGTGACCTTCAGGTGATAATTTGAATGTGGTACTTACACAAATAATGAAAGAAACAAATTTCTGACCAGGATTGTCTCTGATGGCGATAGTGGAGTGGGGCTGTAGTTTTGATTACCATTTAAGGGTTAATACAATAACTTCTGATTTTTGTTCTAATGTTTTAAGAACTCTGTTTTTGGAGTAGTCTCTGTTGTGCAAGATACTCTAAAAATGCTGTAAATCCTTGTGTTATAAAAAGTTATTAGTTAGCAGGTGCTGGAATCCAGGAACTTTTGCTTTACAGTAATGGAGAAGTTGAAGGTAGAACTAGGATTAGGAGAACTGCTTCCATTTTCCCCAACATATTTCATAGCAGTTATTTTACTACTAATCAGCATTTGGTGACTGCAGCTAATTCCATTGGCACCTATCCTTTATGTGCTGTAATGTGAAGAGTGAAGTTAAAAAGCCACCTTTTCTCTCCATGTTCAGATTGACCTTGATATATATTTAAAATTATTGTGCAATTCAGAATGGTTCGATTGGGCAAGATAATGTATGTATCTGTAGGAGGCAGACTGAGGAAAGAACACAAGTTCCTAGGTTTTTGATACCTTTCTGGTTATTGATGCAAGTAATTTCACTGAAGTCAATAGTATAGTCATAGAAGTAAGAAGTGATTTGCACTAAATTCTTATCAGAACAGGAAAGCAGTGGGCATTATTTCATGCTTCTGTGTTTTATAGGTCAGGCTTGTATTTCAAGGTTTATAGGGACATTAGGTAGTGACCATATGGTCTATTAAGGTAACCCTACTGTTTCTAATGTTTCTGTTGTGAAATCACACTGCATCTAGTAGATTTAATCTGGAAATATGTCCCTTTTTTTCCAAGACCTCTCTTTCTGTACTGATGTTTAATACTACAGCCTATATAATCTGCTTGGCAACATGATTGTTTCTTTCATTAAAGCACTGTATATTTAACACTGCAAGTATTTGCATACTCAGATATACCGTCCAGGCTTCCTACCTTTTATAAATGAACACTCCGTCCCTTTAACAGATAGGGACATTAAAACTATCAGCAGGTAATGAGTTTTGCATCAAATTTGTTCACTGGCTAAAATGTACAGTGTAAGTATACTTTATGGTTTGATTTAGTGAAATATATACTGCAATCAGTAATGTGTTATAATTCTACTGGTTCAATCATAAACAAGCGAATAAAAATCAGGATTCAGCAGCAAAGTACATTATTTAGAACCCACATAATCTGGTTTTGTCCCTGAATCTAAATATAGATCACATAATCAGATTTATTTTATGAAAGAAAAGTGTTAGTTTTAAACAATTTATACCATTTAAAAAATTTAAGTAGTTTTAAACTGTTTATTGCTTTATTAATAGACTGTAATTCAACTTTGGAACAAATAGCATTCCTAATCTGCAGAAGCTATAACATGGAAGATTCTGTTTTATAGCTCGTTTGCTTTAGTCCCGTGTCTAAATACCAGCAAATAAGAGAACAAGTCTCCATTTGTTGAAGACTGAAGGAAAAACCTCCTGAGACAAAAGACCTACATATAGTTAGAACTAGTGATGTGTTTTACAATTATAACGGTTTAAAAAATTTCAAATTCCTATTTTTGCAACATTTCTACTTTTCAGTACAAAATTGGTACAATTTTACTAAGTAAATAATGTCATTTTTATCATAGCTAGAGTTCAACCACAGCATAGTCTGTTTAATCATTGGTAAAGGATCAGACTTGCTCTATTTTTTATTTCCTCTGAACACGAGAAAGCAGTGGCATGTTCCATTTCCTTTGTTGGCATTAGCTTGCAGGAACCAGGAAGAACCTAACCTCTTCTGCAATACCATGGGAGAAAGAGTGAGTTTTAAGCCAAAATTCCAGTTGTCTTATTAGCAACATTAAAAAAACAATTCTATTTGTGCCAGGCTTGTCATAAACACTTGTGAGAATGCATGAATTGCTCTTTCTTCTCCTGTATCAAAGAACAGAAGCATTACCCTATCAAAGCAACCACAATTCTGTACTAAGGGTTTCCAAAGAACTGAAATGAACTCTGCGGTGGTTGTAAAGAATGGAAGGTAGGAAATATAAAGCCACAACAAGGATTTTTTTCTTTTAAAAAAAGGCCTTGGAGAAACTTAAGAAACTACAGACCAGCAAGTCCGACTTTTGTCCTGAACATAATGGTAAAAAACTGTAATAAACAGAATTGATAGACACCTAGATAAATATACTGGAGAAGAGACAACATTGTTTTTGTAGAAGGAAGTCATATTTCACAAATCCATTAGAGTTCTTTGATGGAATCAATAAATATGAGGAGAAGGGTGATCTGGTTTGTGCTGCATTAGATGGATTTCCAAATAAAACTTTAAAATAAGATTAATCATCAAAACTTTTGAAAGTAACTGAGCTGTCATGGGCTAAGAGGAAGGCTCTTTCTGTGAACTAGCTGCTTTAAGAAGTACGAAACAAAGGGTAAATGTCCAGTTTTCATACCAGAGAGAGATTATCAATGGGTCCTCACAATGTGTTGCAAATTGGACTAGAAGTGGTTGAACAGCAAGTTGAAAATTTTTTCTGACCTAAATAGCTCCCCAAGGAGGACAGTATTCTGAAGTAAGAAGCTTAACAGTGGATTTGTTAACAGAGTAATTATCCAGAGTTGTGACTACTCAAGAGGGTTATGTTGGAAAGCCACAGAGAAATGGATAACACCAAAGGAGCTATCAGCTGTTTCAGTCAAGGCCTAAAATCATGGAGTACTGCACTCAGATACTTAGCAGCTCTGTGGGTTGGGGTTTTTTGTTGCTTGTTGTTTCTTTCTTTTTTTTAATCAATATTCCTGGTTTAGGGTCATTATCCCTACTCTGAGCAGGCTTGGAGGAGGTAACCTCCTTAGATTCCTTCCATTCTAAATTATACTACTGTAGTTAAGGAATCTGTATGGAGGGAAGCAGGGCTTGACAGGATTGCATCACTGGTGCCAAAGCAGGGTTTATGACACCACTCTTTCATCAGTTCTTGAGAATTAAGTGCTTTTTCTGATCCAACCTTAAAAAAAAAAAAAAAAAAAATATATATATATAAGTTTTTCCTCAACTGAGTGGTCTTATTGAAGCCTGTCAACATCTAGAACAACTAAGTAGACTGCAGACTGGAAAAGCTTTCAAAGGGAAGAAATTGGTGTTCAGCCTCTGAAGTTATTTCTGTATCGTGTGTGGATACTGCAAAGTGCTGCTGGTCCCTCCAGTGTCATTTTCATGCCGCAGCAAAGAATGAAATGATTGTAAATTCTGAATCAAGTTCAGAGAACCATCTCTGAATTTAACCCCACTCCCGACACTAAAAATGACTAAGGGCTTTTTCTCTTTTTTTTTTTTTTTTTTTTTTAATTTGGATAGGAATGTTAGAATATTTATCCAAGGGTATGTGTTGTGGGAAAAGGTGGCAGCTGACTAAAGGGATCATCAGGGTGAGACCTGATGGTGGAAACAGAGGTTAAAAGGAATATGATGGAATTAGATCTGCAAGGAGAATAATTTCAGAGAATTATTTGACATCACAAAGCACTTTATTTTCTTTCCCCCACAGTAAACTTGAATGATCTTAATGACAGAAAATGAGATCCAGCAGGTGTAAACTACAGCAGTTAAATATTCATGAGTGAAAGTAGAAGCAGGAACTGAATTTAAGTACAGGGGTCAGTACAGGGTAAGATTCTTCAGGGCACTGAAGCAAAATAGCTGTCAGACCGCAGTGAAGACAGTGATGAAAGGACAGCTTGAAAGAAAATGGTAATGGTCAAAGTCAGCTCATAGGTAAAACTATGAGGAAGAGACAGACAGAAAAATGCTCTTGAAATGTGGCTGAACCATTTTCAGGGATATGAAATTTTGTGCCAGAGACTTCAACAGAAGCACTAGAGCAGAATTCAGATGAGATATGAAGACATGGAGGGGCTGACTTCTGACCTTCTGCACATTTCTGGAGATACTTGATCACTGTCAATAAACCTGCAACCTTTCTTGCAAGTAAGTGTCCCAAAGCAGACAAATTAATAAAAATTCTAAGAGGTGGTTCTTCTCCCTGATTTTCTTGAGGGAACATCACTAGGAAAGGAAAGTGATACAGTGCTAAACTGGTGAGATCGAACATTCAAAGTAAGAAAAATAAGCTGGGGAATTCAAACTAAGAACTGGCTTTGTGGCATGATTTGAAGAAACACTTGATTTCCTGATAACAGAACAGGACTGATTCCACTGAAGTCTCAAATAATACCTTTGTGTGTCAGGATAATTTGATGATATCTTCTAACAAGTAGCTATTCCCAATGTCTGCACAAGTCAGGATGTCAGACCTTGCCAAAGACTGAATATCTTTAAAATAGCAAAAGTTTGTGTAAAGTGGCCTAGCAATGCTTTGTATAACTACTGCTCAGCCGAATAAATCCGGAAGGGGTTCTGGGTCCAAGCACATGGCAGTATGCTTTTCTGTGCCATTACGTATCTGAAGAGCATGGGTTGAAAAAATTAATTAAAAAAATCTTGATCAAGTTGACTAAGGATCTAAGCTAGGTATGTATCAAGGAAATAAACACAATTGCTTTCAGTTATAAAATGCATCACCATCCAGTAATATCTATATATGAATTAAAAATGGCATAGATACCCTTTACAGCACAACCTTTTATTTTTTATGGATTGTGTATCCAGCTCTTCATACGCTGTAGCAGCTGTCAAATGTGTTAATCTTGTTCTCTTATTGGTATTCAGCACCACACCCTGTCTCATCCTCCCCAAAACTACTGCATAAGGAATATGTAATATTTCAGCCCCTTCATGTTTAACTTGAAAAGGAATCATTAGTGTATCTCTGGATATAAGTCTATGACTCAAATATTTTCTTGCTTTTTGAGTGTATCTGACACAAGCAGCACAGGTAAAGTTTTGAAATGCTCAAGTTAGATCTTCCAAGCCAGACAAGCTGTTGGGACCGTGGGTTCTCTCTGCTCTTGGAACTGATCTGGATGAGTTCCCAATGAGCTTCAGAAGGTTTTAGAGATGAGGAATTTTTCATTTATCTACAAGTACACAGACTTCTAACGTTCCCCTCCCAGAAACTTTCAGCTAACGGCCCTCAATATACTGAATGGCTGGGAAACTTGGCTGCACAGACAAAAATCTCAGTCTAGACTTTTTTTTAAGCATGTCTGCCAAGCTCCATAAAAAAAGGTGTAATTTTTAGAAAATCCCTTCCAGACTGCTCAAAAAAAGTCGTCGTCCCCCAAATCAACAGCTATTTCAGAAATTTAGGTCTTTGTATAACATGTTTGGACTTTGATTATTTGCTGTTGTTTTGGGGTTTTTTAGTATGTTTTTATGTAACAAGAGATTGAGAAGCAGGGAGAAGTTCTCCCAACTTCCTTCTTCAGCTGAACAATTTATGAGCAGAGAAAATGGTATCAGAGCTATTCACTGATCTCCTGCTTTATGTCCTATCAGTTTTTGTATTCTCAGCAAGATAAATCTGGATTTTTGATACTGGTTATAAAGATGTGCTTGAAGGTATCTTAATCTTTCAAGTAAAGCAACTTACTTAAACCTTGAAATCACGTAGGTTGTTTCATTACCTTCTTGGCTGTTTGTCTGTTTGGGTCTTTTTAAATAGTTGTTTGTCATTGCTATTTTTTTATTAGAGCCATAATATCTTAATCTAGCTGAAAGTATCACCTGATGTTCCTAGTTGTTTGTCTGTGGGACGATTTTAGAGGCTTGCAGAGAATTTTCTTTTTGTTCATAGCACCCCTTCAAAAGCACCAGTAAATATTGCATCATACCACTGCTGCTTTACTGAGACATTGTCTGCATATAGGGAAGAAAAAGCAAAGACAAAGAACAGCTATACATGTTTTTTTCTCATTCTTTTTCACTAATTGAAATAATTAAACTTGGAATTTCTAGTACCCAATTTGAAACCATTTGTTTGCATGCTGACTAGCTTGCTGAGCTACTTCTGGGAGTGCAGGTCTGCTATTAAGATTCATAATTTGGATATATTTTCAAATAGCCTCATGTTCCCTGGAATCAGGGAAAGTAGTCCTGGATTAATGTGGAATGACTTGCAGAACCTATGAGACCCCATTAGCAGTGTTCTCTAATTTTTTTTTTCCATGCAAGGAAATTGCTTTCAGTTATTCATTGCACACCATTCTCTGACTTTTTTACCATTTATGGTTCAGATGTGATGGTGGTGATGGTGGCACAGAAGCAGTGCATTTAAATACCGATGTTGGCTGTGGATGAACACCAGACCTGGGCTGAAATGAAAATCCAGATTGCACATGGCGCAGGAAGAGTTCCGATGGTAGCTTGAATGGTACAGTGTATGGTAGCAAGCTAAATGATTGCAAAAGATCTAGGTCACTCCCTAAGACACTGCTGTCTTGAGATTGTATACCTGAAAGTAGGGCTAGAAGCTGCTACTATTCTAGCCCTGGGAAGACTGGATGATGGAAAAGCCAATCAATGAAAAAAGTAACTTTAAATATGCACCAGTATCCAGAAAACTAGCAAGTGAGCTACACAAATGGCTACAAAATATTCAACCTATTCCAATAAAAATTGTCCTAAACATTAATGGTCAGTAAAAAGCAGGCAGACAGTACAGCAAGAAAAATCTGAAGCCTCTAATCAGTAAGTAGTTGTTAAAGATCCTTAGCAAGTACAATACTGAAAGATATGCCACTTGTTAGAAGTTCTTCAATTTCGCAAACTGCCCTGGGGCACTAATCTGTGCCTTCCCCCAAAACAGTGTTGTACAGGGTTGGATTCTAGTTTCAATTCAATGGATATGCCAGAACACTACCTGCTCAAAAGTCTTTGAATGCCAGCTTATTAAAGGGGGGGTGAGGTGTCTTCTGTTCTTGCAGTTGCAATTTGAAATTATTTTGCCATTTTTGCAATTGTAAATACTGATGTTAGGAATATTGCAGGCCTTTATGTACATCAGAAGCTTCATAAGAAATGAGAGTTCCTCTCCAAAGACATGAGGAATTCTATTTGCAAGGATTGGAATGACACAGGGGTCTTTGAAAGTGTCATTGGGTTCAGTTTAAAGCAGTCTTTTTCATCTAGTAACCTTGTGTAGTGTGCATCCACGGAGGAAAGGAGTTGAATTCATTCACTAAATGTTAATACACTAAAGAAATGAGAAAAATTGACCCTACCCTTGAAAGATCATTGCAGAAAGTTAAATCACACTTTGTATGACATCTGGACGTGCCAGAAATGAAGCTGTCATGAAGTGACTTAAACCAAGAAAGTACTAGAAGGCTTTCTGGCTCTCCTAAGATTTCAAATATTACTTGAGAATATTGGCTTTCTGTTATTGACTCTGTTCTAGACTGGGCAGTGTTCATATATCCCAGCCAAATACCCTGGTGCCCAAAGCCCTAAATGCATAAGGATATTCCCTCTGTTTCTGAATTAATTTTGCAATAGACATAAGTGTGTGGCATCCAGCTCATGCACATGATTTAATGAGCTCTGTGTAACCTCGCAATAAGCAAATATAGTTAGATCAGTTCTTTTTCTTCCCCACTCAAATGTTATGGAACGCTGGGGAAAGAAATGGAGCATTTATGACAAAATTTTCAATCTGTTTACATTTTTGGATGAATGTTAGTTAGATCAGAAGCCTGGAAACACTGGGTATTATCTTGCATTTATAAAGTATATACTGTTCCAAAAGATTCCCAAGCATGTTATAAAACTAAATGGGATTTTCAAGAGGAAGTTTTAGATAAGAATAAAATCTGCTGGGGAGGGAACAAATCAGATGAAGAAAATCTATTACCCCTTCTTCAAAATATTTGCAGAGGGTAGTTAGATTATTTTTCCCTACACTGATAAAGGTATTTGCCGCTCTTATTTTTCATTATCCTTCAGAAGACTTCAAAACACTAGGAGGTGTCATTAACTATAGTTGTAGAAAAAGGAACCTGAGGCAGAAGGAGATAGACTGACTTTTACCAAGGTCACACTGGAAATAACTGTAGAGGCAGAAGGGATATCCTGATTTTCCCAGGCCCAGATCAGACCTTCATCTACTATGGATCTGACCTTTAAGTAATGGAGGCCAGATTTAAATTGATATAAATGTCTGTATTTGTCCAGGAATTAATGGAGATGGGGCACTTAAAGCACCTGAGCATCTGACCACAAGTTGTGATACTTGTTTCTGTTTGAAACTGATCCCTCTGTTTTGCCTTTAGAGCAAAAAGTAGGAATTAACTAGGAAGAGTGCAGCTATGGCTGGTCTTTGCTACTATCCCTTGGGAAGGGATTCCCACATTGAATTGGACATGGTTAAGATAGATCAGTTACTCAGGGCTTCTTTTTCTACTGAACTCGTATATTTTATAAAGTTCAAATCAGTCACAATGTGAACTTGGAACCAATATCACTTTTCTTTTGTGCTGTCATCTGTGTGAAATGTCTATCATGCCCTGGCCAAAGCTATACAATGCGCAGAGAAATTTTCAAATACATACCTACGTATGTATATTTGTATTTCTTTTTGAAGAGAGTTTTCTCCTATAGATATGAAAACCTGTGTAAAAGAATGGAAGGTAAATGTGCTAGCTGAACTAAAATATTTTGTATTCTCTGTTACCTTATTAATCATGGTTGGCTGAATGTTTTCTGCAGAATCAACAGATTTCATTTACAGTAGAGGCTTGTTAAATACGTTATCGTGCACTCCACAGAAATAACAAAACTTATAACTAGGACTAAAAATTACTCCTGACCAAGGAATAAAGAATAAAAAGAAGTTCTTCCTGTTGCTAATCTATTAGATAATTCCAGTAGAGGATACAATCTAAATTAATT
This sequence comes from Ibycter americanus, assembly GCA_035590275.1. Classification (NCBI taxonomy): domain Eukaryota; kingdom Metazoa; phylum Chordata; class Aves; order Falconiformes; family Falconidae; genus Ibycter; species Ibycter americanus. The sequence continues at coordinate 98,269,606 of JAVJGI010000001.1, read as the reverse complement.
TTGTTGTAAGAGCTGTGTTTGAATCTTGTGGGTAGCTGCCACCTTTAGGGTACTGTGTGGGGAGGTGTCAGACAGTGCCCGCTTCTTGTGGCCTCTCTAGTGCCCAACACAGGGCAAAAGTGACCCGGAGGATTGGCACCATGCTGGTTGATCATCGGGGAAGAGATAACTGTTGAGAAATGAGCCATAGATCTTTCATTAGATGTCCTTACACAACTCTTGTAATGTGTGATTCCCATTTTTTTCAATGAAAATTGGAAAGGAGGAAAGATGAAATGATTTGCCCAATTTTACACAGAATATCTGAGTTTAACCAAGGACTTTCACCTAGATGTCTTCATTCTTGATCCATACCATATCCAGTTTCCTACTTTATAGGACTTCAAACTTTAATTTGATAGGACCACAGGTACTATATGTAATTACTATCTACAGGTAATAAATAAAAAAAAAAAAAAGCAGGGTATTACATACTATAGGACTTCCTTTAAATAGATCTTACTCCCTTTGCACAGCTCAGGCTGAAAACTGTGTGTTAGACACCTCTCCCTGCCTTCCCCCACTGATCAGACATGCTGCTCCAGTGTTCTGTCTCTTTTGGAGTGGAGCAGCTGGTCGCATCATGTTGTGTATCAGTGGGAAAAGGTACTGCAATAGTATCATTGTAAGGAAGTGGTGTCCTTCTCTGAGTGGAAGGTTTTAGAAATTTGGACTATTGTACAGGAAACAAAAGAGATTGTTTCCATAGCTACTTACATTTCATCATGAAATTACTCCTGGGAAATACTGGAAGTCAGGGGGTTTGACTTTCCTGTAACCCTAGAATCCTGTTCGTATACTGTAAATCTAAGACTAAGCATTTAAAAAATGAATTGCTTTTGTTTGCAGATCTCAAGTTTTCCGGGAATGCATCAAGAAAGCATGACTGAAAGCAAAACAAGGATGCAAATGGTTGAGCAGTTTTTCTTGAAAATTAAATTATTTTTCAGCAGCTCAGCATTATTTTTAAGTAATTCTTTTCCATGAGAAAGATTTTCACCTGAACTGTGGCCAGTGGGATCTCAGATGCACCCGCATCTACAGTGACAGGAAAATATGTTATCCTTGTGGCAAAATGTAAAATATGTGGCGAAGTCCAAGACATTATAACAATCTAAATATGAAATATATTATGCAGTGTTTAAATAGATCAGTATCGCTAGGGACTTAGTACTTCGGGGAACGATTTGACCCCCTTTTTTCCTGAAGAAGAGTCTTCTCTTACTGGTGTGACGCTCCCCTTGAGAATGCTTACACCTTTTGAACAACTGAATATGCTTAGAGATAAAATAGTAACCGATTACACACAGTGCATTTTTATTAACACTGCAGTAATGCAGGTCACCTTCAAAACTAGATTCCTTTTAGAAAACACAGAGAATGGCAGTCAAGCTATGATTGTAGGCAAATAATTATCTTAAATGCTTACTATCTATTTTGGTTTTATAAAATAATATATTAGAATAAGCCTTCATTTAATGACACTGAAGGGAGGTTGGAGGTTTTCAGATAAGAGGAAAGTGTTGGCATGCAGTTTTCAACCAGGATTTGGGAATTATTCTTGGTTCTATATAATCCTCCATCTCCTTTGTAGAGTACTAGGGCTAATACTGTTAGTGCTATTTTGCAGATAATAGGAAGTGGCTTGGGAACTTAATAACTTGACCAGGAAGTTCAGTCAAATTAATTGATAACATACAATATCAAAACAGAAGTGAATTCAGTCTCCACAAATTCAAGCAGGCAGGTTTCCAAGGCCCAATTTAATTCTGATGAGAAACCATATCTATTTGTACAATTGCTGCAAAGTGGATTTATGGTTACGGTGTATGCCACCTCTGTTTCTGTCTTCCAGTACTTGTGGTGAACAGAAATTCATGGATTTGCTTGTCTTTTCCCTGGTTTTGTTGTTGTATTGTTGTATTTTGTAGCAACATTTGTATCTCAAAGAAAATTAGCTGCAGCCAAGTGCATTTCCCCAATACATAGACATTTGGGGAAATTCTAGGACAGCAGTACAAAAATGCATGCTTTTACCATTCCCTATAACATTGTTATCCTGTTGCACACTTTTTGGTATGACTGTTTCAGAAATGGCTGTGGAACCAATTAATAATATATTATTGATATTGGCAACTGCTGTGCAATTTTCCCCAGCTGTTACTCACACTTGGACATGTCACATTTCTTTAACTCTGTTCTAATTTACATAAATGGACAAACAAGAAATTTTTTCACACCTCTTCGATTTGAACACAGGGAAATGCACTCTCAGGCTCCCTTATTTAAGTGACAAGCTGATGCTTTCCTGCCTACTCTAACGATTTAGTATGTTTCCTCTTGTCCCAGGAGAGCTCTGGCTACCTTCTTACGTGTCCTACCCCAATGAGAGATTACTGACGTAAATTGAAACAACAGAAGAGAGCTGTGTGTTAAATCTTATTTGGAGAGCATAAAAACAATTAAATAGCCTTTGTCTGAGTTGTGGAAATGGCATCTGACACAGTAACTGGGATCTTTCTTGCCTCTGATTTAGTCTACTCGCACTCCCTTTGTGGACTTCAGCTCAACTCGCTTGCTCTCCTGACTTTCCAAAGAAACTATACAGGGCTCTTGCTGTCACCCACTGCTGTCAGTAGAAGGCAGTAAGAGGCTCAGAGCTGACAGTCCATGGGATCATGCAGTTAATTAAATTAGCGACTTAGCTGTATTATTAAAGAAGAGCTGCAAAAACTCAAGTCACCAGTTTGGAAGGAAATTTCTGGGTACAGGTCTGAAATTCACAGTAGAACTGAAAAATGAGCTTCAACAGTATTTTAACTAGTCTTCAGCTGTATGTCAGTCCTAGTCACAAATGAAAACTTAGAGTTGTTTCTCATGACAGAAAGTTAACCTACAATTAAGAGACTGAAGGCAAGACCAAAGGAAATCTAAAAGCATTAACAAGAAAGTGCAAACCTTCTTAATTGTGGGGTTTGATTTTTCCTGTGTTTACTAGGAACATAACTAGCATTGTTATTCCATCTCCAAGGTGTGAGCAAAGCTTAAGTTTAAAATCCCATGGTAACCATCTATGAAGATACTTGCAAAATCAGCCTAAGTATCTGGAAATTTTGCAGCCAAACTCGAGGTTTAATTTTCCTGGGAGGTAATTGAGTCTCATAGTTCAAGCAGCGATTGCTAGAAAAGAGCTGTTCTCAACTGCTCTTGTCCTGCTTGAAAAAGCCCCTTATCTTTTTGCTAAGGTTTTGTGTGTAGTCACGTGTTGATTCCTCATTACAAATGCTGTCAATATTGTGTTAGTGTTTTAGGTTTCCCTTTAAAAGCCCACCCTTAACAAAACACCCTAGTGCATAGCTTGCTGCAGATTTAATAATGATTTTTCATTGCTGGATGATTTGTTCTAATTATATTTCTTTTGAAGTGTTAAAGTCAGTAATAATGTTTCTTGTGAAGTTTCAAAATCATGGGATACTGCAGGAGCACCTGCCACACCTTACTGTCTTCTGGTTTTTAGACTGCTGTTCAATGCTTTCTTCAGCTGTCGCTGTGCAATTACACTGTATGTGTGTCAGCTGTGTTTCTAGCAGCCTCCTAATAGGAATTCAAAACCTGGGATATGGAAAGCACGTTGAGAAGGAGCAAGAGCAAGTGTTTCATAGTGAATTTTGAAGTCATAGCCATAGCAACCTTCCAGGACACCTCTGGACAGTTTATGCAGGGGTTGCTGGTGAGTGGGCCAAGTCTGGTTTGCTTTGTAAACACAAAGCCAGGCGCTGAGAACTCTGTTAGTTGATGTGTTTCCAGGTCCTGCTCTGTGTTATTTTCTCCTATTCCTAGGGTTTTCAGATTGCATTTGTCCTCTGAAATAGTTCTTTACATTAGCATTATGTGCTCCCCAGGAAGGGGATTGGAGAGAAGGGGTACTGTGCTGGTTTAACCCCGGCCAGCAGCCAAGCACCATGCAGCCACCCGCTCACTCCCACTCACCCAGAGGGATGGGGAGGAGGATCAGAAAAGAATGTAAAAGTCAAGGGTTGAGATAAGAACAATTTAATAGGT
>JAVJGI010000001.1:98199196-98265405 GCA_035590275.1 Ibycter americanus | reverse complement strand
ACATCACAGCCAAAACACAGCACAGCACCAACTACTAAGAAGAAAATTAACTCCATCCCAGCTGAAACCAGGACAGGTACCCACACACCTCCAGGCAGAATTGCTTTAGATAAACAACTAGCAAGGACTGGGAGTGAGTGATGGGCAATGAGAAAAGCTCCACTTCTGCAGGGGTGAGCCTTCTGTCTGTTGCTTCTTCGGGAAAGGGCAAAAAAGCAGGGATCCTACAACTTTTAGTTTCCAGATGAAGAGTTGAGGTCTCATGGTGCCACTGTGTCAGCTTGAAGGTGACCTACAGGGCTTGCCCATACATAAAGACTTCAGGATGCGTTAACCTGACGTGTATCATATGTTCAGACTCTTGGCTCAGTGCTAGTGGACAGCTCATTGAATAACAGACACTTACTTTATTAATTTTTTAAAAATTTTAAAATACTTTTAATTCTGTTACTTTTAAAACTATCCAAATATGACAGAATAATGAAGACCAGATGAAAGGGCTGCTGGAGCCAATAAGGCTTCCAGGATGCAACAAATCTTTTGACTTATTGCCATTTTGATACTCTGTGCTGGGAATTGCAAGAAGCATTTGAGTTACAATTTTGCTAGTCTTCTAGTTCCAAGAGTTTTTCCCACTGATTGAACCTGGCCTTTGTCTTTCAAAACAGAACTGCTTGTCTCCACTTGTTTGTACAGATATTCGAGCCTCCCTCTCCAAGATATGAGTACCAGCTTTGCTCTCCAGTGGGGGTTTTTTTGGTGTTCTTATTCCCTGGGAAATGGCTCGATCATTTCTTCAAGGGCTAGGTCTAACAGCTGAAAGCATGCTTCCTTCTGCAGGAATCATGCTCAGGACTTGCTCCCCATCAGATAAGAGGCTTCAGTAACCCGTCTTCTTACTTAAAATACACCTCCTTGCCAGCTGCCTGTTGTTTCTGTTCCTATGACAAGGGATTCCTTTTGCCCACTGTGTTTTCCTTTAGCTTTTAGCTAGACTTATCTCTGCTGAAAGTATCTTATTAAATCTAGGATACTACATTCTACTCTCAACAGGGGCCCATCCTGCTAAGCCTTGTAGGTTCATGCCTATAAATCTGAATTTTCTTGCTAGGATCTCTAAGCTTGTTGCCACCAGGACTTGGCTCTCTTTTAACCTGACCTTTATGACTTTGGCTGTTCCTCTGAGATTGTGCCTCTTCTCCCATGCTCAGAATAAAGTACTTTTAATCTCTCTGTGGTATTATTTAAAACTCCAATCCCAAACTGATTTCTTTTTTAACCTTATGGTTGAGTCTTCCCCCTTAAGCTAGCTTTGTTTGGAAGGGATCTGTTTCTGTCTTCCTGATCAAAACTGATCCTGACTCCTTCTCCAGTCCTGCTTATCTAAGTCACTGTAATCCCATAAGAAGCACCCCACAGAAAATTAGGCAGCCAGATGTTGTTTTCTGAGATGCTAATAAAATAACACTCCATCAAAGCTATAGTCAAGTCTCTGCTCATGTAGTAGTGCGGTTAAGTTGGTAAAGCAGGTGCAAGATTCAGAAGAGAGGGACTGTGAAATCTGCTCTCAATATCCCTTTTTTTCCCAAAGTTCTTTGTTTATGTTGACTCATGCAGAAGATATGTGCTTGAAAACCTTTTGTCAAGTATAATTTCAATTTGTGTGTTAAAAGTAACTTGGCTGTTTCTGTTTGCAGGATGTCTCTGTAGCCATGGGCAAAGCCAAGTGAGGGTCAAATGCTTCTGTATGTTTCTCTGTAACACTGGTTGACTCTTACAGCTGTAGTATGAATGCCATAAATTGTGGTGGTTAAGAGGTATGATGCTCTGGAGATAGTTAATCACCAGTGGAAGAAACAAAACAAAACCCATTCTATCAGAGAAACATACTAAGACCGCCAATTTCTATAGGAAATGTTTATGAGAGCATACTACTTCTTGGCCTGCTGCAGGCCAAATTTCTGTTACTGCCTACCAGTGTAAGGACTTCCGTCTGCAAATGTACCTACCCGTGCTCCATGTGCCTCAGGTTTGCATGGACCCACGGAGGTCCCAGGGTCTCCAGCAGTACTAAGGGTTTGCTCATAGGAACACAGTAAAGAGGCTTTACCTCTGAAAAGCTGGTCTGCTTCAAGATCTAATAGGATTGTTATTTTTCAGAAAGGTGGGGATTTTCTTATCTTGTTTAGAAGCTTTCTCTCTGGTTATATTTTTCTTTCTTTTTTTTTTTTCTTCTTTTCCTTTTTATGATACTTCAAATCAGATATATCTATTTTAAGTTGTTTGCGTGTGGCAGGTTTCTAATCTGAGGGATCTGGGAGGGTGGACTTGGACTTAGTGGATCTTTTCTAGTAAAAGGCTTTCTGACAAGCCCTGGTTGCTGCACTTGTATCTTCTAACATTTCTCTTCCATTTCTGTATACACCTGTCCATCTCAGTAAAAAAGCAGAGCTCCAGAATGTGGGATGCTGTACCTAAAGCTAATAGGACTTGGTTTATGTCCCAAGGAGATTGCTTTTTACATCAGAGGAAATTTATGTGGTTAAGATGGACCTCTGGGGATCTCTAGTCCAACCTTCTGCTCAGAGCAGGATACCTTCATACATGAAGCAAGTGGCAGAGCTGAGAGCTGAACCAAATGGCATTCATCCTCTCCAATTTAGAACCTCTTAGTTGCCTAAGCTGGGAGACTAGTCTCCCCTCTTAGTTAATGAGGTGCTACCCTACACAGACTAATCCAAAGTGTTTATTTCAGTCTTCTTCCACAAACAGGTCTTTCTAAAGTCTAGGGAGGTCTAGATTTAGTTGTATAATGTTAAACAATATGGATATCTTCTCTTCCCTGCTCAAGTTTTCTGAATCTTAGGATAACATCAGGGAGAACTCAGTAGCTTTATCCTCTAGCACCTTCACACAAAATACAAATGCTCAACCCCCATCTTAAACTGCCAGACTGTTACAGAACTAAAATAAAGCTGAACATTAACAAGTGTGCTCCTTCTCACACAAAACTCAATTTTGCCTAAGATGAAAGTTGTTATTATTTTAAGATAACATACACAGCATTAGTGTCTGTTGAACTACAACATTTATAAACTGTATGTCTGCTGACAGTTGGCAGCAGTGGTGGATTTTGATTAAGTAGGCAAGCACACTGCAAAAACGAAAAATTCTGTTGAGCCTCTGTATTTATCTCTTCTCCAGACAGAAGGGTGGGCGAGCAGCTGCCTCCACAGATGAGTGTAACGCAGCTCCTTGGCCGACATGCACTTGAAACAGATTAAAGAAGCCCAGGGTGTATTTTTTGGGTTTTATGGAAAAATATAAAAAGGGGGGAGATACAAGAGGAAGTATTAACAACCTAATCACAACCAGCCACCTACAGACTTCAATTTTTATTTTTTCAGAAGAGAAGTGTCCAGTTTCCATGTGTGTTTAACTGTGTATGTGAGTTTGTAAAAATCTAAAAAGGTGGTGTGAAAACTCAGCTTTCTTACCTATCAAATAATCCAGAATTGGCCAGGAATTTTCTGCCGAAGTGGTTCTTTCTTGAGTATCATTTCTTTGTAAGGGAAAACAGAGAAATTATGGAAAGTTTAAGACTTTCCATTAAAACCATTGGGGATCTATGAATTTAACACATGAACACAAGAATCTATGAGAAAATCTGCTGAGCTTCTACTTGCCCAGTGGATGGCTTAGAATATTAAAATCCATGTCTCCAGGACACTTCATCTCATCCTTCATCCCTTTATTGCCTAAAACAATGGGTTGATCTTCAGAGGCTTGACCTCCAGTTCCCATCTGATTGAAGGGGAAATTGGAAATTGTTCCATTATTTTACAGAATCTTTTCTTTGTTTCCTGAAGATAAAATTGAGAAGAGAAAATAATAAAATTTACACATGATAAGGTTACTAATGGAAGATTTTGAGGAATAAATAAATAAATTCAGGTGCCATGGTGTAGTGGGTGTGCATGGCAAGTTTTTGGTAGTGGGGGTGCTACAGGCGTGGCCAATGCCAGCTGGCTGCAAGACAGAGCCACTGCCAGCCAAGGCCAAGCCCATCGGTGACAGTGGTAACACCTTTGTGATAGCATATTATGAAGGGGGGAAAAAAAGAATAAATATGTGCCAGCAGAAGAGAGGAGTGAGTCTATGTGAGAGCAACAACTCTGCAGACATGCAGGTCAGTGAGGAAGGAGGGCAGGAGGTGCTCCAGGAACCAGAGCAGATTCCCCTGCAGCCTGTGGTGAAGACCATGGTGAGGCAGAGGACCCTGGAGCAGTCTGTGTCTGAAGAACTGCACCGCATGGAAGGGACCCACACTGGAGCAGTTTGTGAAGACCTGCAGCCTGTGGGAAGGATTCATGTTGGAGAAGTTCATGGATGACTGTCTCCTGTGGGAGGCACCCCATGCTGGAGCATGGGAAAAGTGTGAGGAGGAAGGAGCAGCAGAAATGATGTGTGATGAACTGACTATAACCCTCATTCCCCGTTCCCCTGTGCTGCTCGGTGGGAGGAGGTAGAGAATTCAGGAATTAAGTTAAGCCCAGGAAGAAGGGAACAGCAGAGGGAAGGTGGGTTTTTTCTGATTTGAATGGTGATAAATTAAAATAATTTCCCCAAGTCAAGTCTGTTTTGCCCATGACAGTAACTGCTGCGTGATCACCCTGTCCCTACCTCAACCCATGAGCCTTTCATTATATTTTGTCTCCCCTGTCCTGTTGAGGAGGGGAGTGAGACAGCAGTTTTGGTAGGGACTTGGCATTCAGCTGGGGTCAAACCACCACACATGGGTAGTGTGAAAACCATGTTCTCATCTGACAGGTAAAGGATCTACTTGAGAATGTTTGGATTTGGGAGGTTTTTCATTCTTAAACTAGATCCTGAATCTGTAGAGTGGAGAGATGGTCTTAAGTCTTAGGACTAGCATTGCAAGAGCAACATGGAGTCTGAATGTTATTGCTAAAATGACCTAAATAGTGTACATTACTAGATGGATGTAATTTCAGAGGCATAGATGTTCTCGGTATTGTGCGCTGGTGAACAAAGCATGAGCTGTGTGAGAAGCACGCAGAGATTTTAATCAGTGAAACAAAATTTCTGGAAAGGATTCACTTCATTTTTGGGACCTTGAATTATCCAAAGCCTATCTTAACAGTAATTGACATAACCAAATATAGCAGCAATATGTGAGGATGATCTTACCAACCTTGAAAACCAACCATTGTGATTGAAGTTTTAATATAGCTTTTTAATGCAGTCTCCTTGCTAACTAAATGTTCCATCTGGCTTGGCTGGTGTTTATCCAAGTTTTCTGATTTCTTGACCTGTCTGTGCAGATGTGGATTGTGTACTTAATTTGTATTTATTTTATTAAGCAAAAGCAGTGAAGGGGAGCAATGCTAGTTTGATAGCCCTGAAAAAGGAGGTCAGTGTTTGTAGAAATTGGTAGAACAAATTTCAAGTCTGTACTTACTATCATTCCAGTCCTGAAACAACCAATTACAAATTGTTCAACAGAGTTGCAGAGGTGAGGCTACCAATCTAGTTTAAACCCAGGGACTCAGAAATAGAAGCTATTCTATTGAACTGATATAGTGACTATCTCCCTGCCAGATGTTTATAACATGTTTAAAATAGTAGAGAGTATGAACTAGGCATCCAGTCTTTCATATACAAGACATACGTGATTTAACGATTTCACAAAGTAGCATAATTTGCCCGTTTACACGTGGAAAACTAAAACACCAGATGGCAGCAACTAGCCCAAGGTAACTGCAGACCAGCAGCAGAGCTGATAATTGGACTTCTGAACTGCAGTTAGTGCTCTACCCTTTAAGTTACATAAATTGTTACTAGTTAATGTCACTAATAGTCTCCCATGTCCTTTAACTCTCATACTACAGCAAATTGTCTGCTTGCAGTAACACAGAAAATGTGACTTCCAAATATTCATAGTGTGAAGATGGATATAGTAATGAAAGAACAAAGAAGCAGACATCTGTTGATCCACAGACCAGTCAACTCAGTTCACGAACACAGCATAACTGGTCTGTGTTTAGGCTATGGAGGGTGGACCACGCACAAGATGCCCTGTGAAAGAAGGCATGCAGATTGTTCTAAAATCTGCTTTAAATTAAATAAATAAATAAATTGAGAAAAATCAAACTTACTGGTGTGGCTGTGAAATGGAAATCAACATAAAGAATGACAGGGGAGAACAGCCATGGGAAGAAGAGAAATAGACCCCAGCTTGTGTTGCTCGCTGACCTGAAATATACAGTCATGAGCTAGTCAGGTGAGAAATCTGAACAATCTTGAGAATAAAACTCAGCTGTCGTCTCATAATAAAAGTGACTAGTGCCTCTGGGAATAAAGAACAAGCTATAGCTAAGCAAATTGCAAGGGTTGTTTTTCATCACATAGTGTTGTATGTGCTTTTCATTTACATGTTACTTTCCCCTCCTCCCCCCCTTTCAAATTGCACCCATAAGTCATGGGGGGAAAATCTCAATATTCAGCTCCATTAGACAAACCTATTCTTTGAAATTCAGGGCAAGGAGCATATGGAAATTCCTACAGCAAAGAACAGACACTACACCCAGAATAAAAATCAGCACTATGCAATATTGAAATGAGTGCCATTATGGGTTATTTTGAATCAGACCATGATATGATTGAAATTCAGTTACGTCTTCTGCTTTGAAGGGCCAAGCAGCTTGGAGAACACAAAATTAGACTGTAAGGATTAAGAGAACAAAGAATCTATGTTGATTGTTGTTCTCAGTAATTCTTTTCTGGCTTGATCCTTATAACCTATTCTGAGAGCCCTGAGTTTGTATATGGTAAATGTTGTTTATGCCATGGGTGTGCAGCTAGTCCGTTCTTCTGGATTTCTTGGTCAAAGACACAGTATGGGCAATTGATCTCTTAAGTAGCCAGTACATCTTTGGGAGAATCAGCCTTGATTGTAACTTGCCCTGAATCTCTGTTTTATAGTGAAAACCGACAGAGTAAGCCACTTTAGATCTAATTTGCACATTTTTCTTCTTTTTGTAGCTTGTATTTCTGCTTGTCTATGTTCAAAGTCTTTTTTCTTCTTTTCTTATAGTATATACTTTGTCATTAAAATCTGATGTGAAATTCTAGGGTGATTGCATAGTCAAATGATGTGGACCCAAACAGTACTACTGTTATAACAAAGTGGGTAAGATATTGAGTGCTCAAAATTTCATGGCTGTGGCCTTTTATAGTGCTCGGTGACAGTAAGATAAACATTCACATCTGTTGATCACCAAGAATCACTTGTAGTAGCAGTTTATAACACAAATTATTTTCTTAAAATTTTGCTATGCCTTTTTTTTTTTCTTCCAAACTGAAACATAGTCATTCTTGGGATGTTTTGAAAAGGGCTAAGTGCACCATTCATGCTAATAAGAACTGAGATTTTTGGGTTTGTGTAGTTGAGGTTGCACAGTTTGTTTTACAGGAACTTTTGGGGTGGGAATATTCCTTTCCTAAAATAAATTGTATTTGTTAGCGTAAAAAGTTATTGATGCTCACCATGGTGCAAAGTGTCTAGTTTCAAACCTGAAGAAAGTCTTTCCTGGTGATTTTTGTACATGTATAAGTTTTATCTTTATATGCTACAGGTTATGGATGGGGCACTCTGCAGACTGTATGTAGGTACAAGAATTGATTGACTAAGACAAAACCGGACACACAAAAAATTGTTACCATATTTCTAATTCAGTAAAAGTGGTGTTTTTTTTTTCACTTTTGCTCCTCTTTGAACAGCTGTTGTATGTTAACAGGCATAGATACATTTTTATCAAGTATTAGTTGAATGCATTTCTCTAAAGAAAACAAGAGAGACAGCTTCTAGTGAATGAAACCTGCATGGATTTGTAAAAGTCAGACAAGACTTTTAAGTTGTCAACTGATTTGAAACGAAAGAGTTTGCTTTCTATAACAAAGCTGTAACCTTCAGAGTATGTCCTCTGAAGGGGGCAGAGCATGGCCACTGAGCTCCAGAAGCAGATGAAATTGCAAAGCAGGATTATTGTTTTCCCTCATTGCCATCATGGTAGAGTGAATGACTTTTGTGGTATTGAAAGAATTTATTCTAGGTCAGTGTTACTCAGCCTTGAGTCTGTGGTTCAGTGGTGGTCTTGAGTCTCTAGTGACCTCTGAGGAGATGGTTTACAAAACAAAATATCAAAAAAATAAAATCAACCATCCCTTTCCCCTCCAAATTTTAAGCACTCCAAAAGAAGGAAGCAAAGAATAGGGAAAGCATCCTACATTACACCTTATTTTTATCTGGTTACAAATAAAAATGATTGTGTTACCTAGTAAAGAAGGTTGAGAAGAACCATTTTAGATGGAGAGCTTAGGAGGGAGAAGAAGGGTAGATTGCTAAGTTTTTGCTCCTCCTCTTCCTTGCCCTCTGAAAGTATTTTCATCTTTGAGTTACTATAATCCAGGTCATCTCCAGAAGGCTACATGAATCAGCCAAATTCATGATGATCCTCAATGTAATGTGCTGCTTTCAAAGCTTAGAAAGTGATGGAGATGTGAGCAGAGACTACTTCTCATATGCTACCTTAGAATTAACCAGCTTATTTGGAAAACGGTAAAAATCAGTAGTGCATCAATTGTGTGATCCCATCTGCACACCCTCACGTTCTTCCTGGTGAAGCCTGCTAAGAAAAGATGACCTTCCTGATTGAAATTCCTCTTCAAACAGCCTCATGCAGACATGTGAGATGTCACATTAGCCCTGATTTCCATCAGGTAATCTCTGTGGTCTGTTATTTGGGCTTCTTAAATTGCTGATCATCTGCTCACACTGCAGACCTGTCCTGAGGGTCCAGTAGGACTATGAGGTAAATTATCAGTCAGCCAAAGCTTTATTTGGGAATTCTGTTTTGATGTACTTTAACCTCTTGGTATGCAAACACCCACTGTGCTGAATGACTTAACAGCATTTAATTGAAGGATAGAAGCTAATTCTCATTTTCCCACAGCACATTCCATTGGTTTAAGTCATTTGCAAAAAGAGGATATGAGCATCTTGTATTAATTTAATACAGAGAAGCACTTGTAGCTTTTGACTTTCTTTTTGAAAGTTATGCAGTTGTTGTTTGGTTGCAATGCTTAAAGATCAGCATCTGCTAACATCCTGTTCATTTTGCACAAGCATATCTGCCATTCCTGTAACTGTATGCTTAAGGACTTTGATTCAGCGTTGAAATAAGCAATGCTAATGGTACTCTGCTCTCCTGGAAAATGTGAGAATCCTGAGTCAAAGTGTTGATTTAGAAAATATTTAAACATTCTCTCAGTTTGTTGGTTTTTTTTCTCCTTTATTATGAAGATATACAGCCCTTTTCTTCCATAGGAAATATATCTACCCAATGGGCAGGAAATAACATAAGTAGAAGATATGTCTCCTTTCTCTTTATACTAATGTAATGCTAAAAAAACCCCTTGTCTTCAAAAGAATAGTTTATTCAGGAATTCCACTCTGATGCAACCATAGGAGCTTTGATAGAGGGAGCACTTGATAGATGCAGAACCTGTTTCTGTGCATTTTGTGACCCTTTGGTAGCAGAAGCAGAGGACATCATTTTAATATCAAACTTTCTATAGCTGATTGGCAGTTCTCTGAAGGCCCCTGAGCCACCCTTGGATACTCAGACTTCAGAGTAGCAGTAATATTTTCCCATAATTTATTACAACATATAGCTTAACAGATTTGCTTGGTGATGTGGATCCTCCTGGAATGATGATGATGATGATGATGATGTTCTGATGGTGATGATCTCTCAGCTGAACTGTTATTTCCCATGCTTGCAGGCAAATCTTTACATGTTTCCACCAGGATGGAGAAATCAGATTATCAGTTTTAGTGCGGAAGCAGAGGACATCTTGGTTTTGTAGCCCACAGAACTTAAGCTTAAAGAGAAAACTTAGGCTGAGATTTGTGTTGCTAAGCAGATAATGTATTTGTAGCCAGATTCGTTCTTTGCTTGCTCCTTTGTAAATATTTCCTAATTCACCTTTTTAATATGAATTCCATTCCTTTCTTACACACCCTTTCAGTGCATAAATGTGATTATCAATATTTTTAAAAAATAATAACTTGTAATGATAACAGCACTGTAACAGAAACAAACTGGATTTGAATTCCATTTTAGGACTTGTTCAATATAAAAATAGGCTTTAGGCATATATGCAGTCTTCGCACATGCCCCCACACTAACAGAGATAGAATGCAACATTTTGTTAATGGCTCTAAAAGCAACTATAGCAAAATAAAACCCTTTAGGATAGAGAGATGTATATAATTAGAGTTGTAGATCTCAGATTAAGTAATTTATCTTTGACTCCTTATGAGATGCATTGTCCTATGCCCCTGCATAAAGTCTGTACTCTAGCAATTACACAACGGCAATTGCTATAAATGCCTTTGCCTTCTCTGGAAATTAGAATTCAAATTTTGTCCTTTCAAACACTCAGCAAAGAATGTCTCTGAAATTATCATTCAATACATAACATGGAATTATTGCCACATCCATTTCCTTCAGCTCAAACTAAAAGCCATCCCTAGCATGGCCAGTTCAATCACCACTTCCTCTTGAGAATCTATAGGCTGCAAGCTGGCTTGCTTCTCTCACTATATTACCAATGCTTTTTATTTTAAAAGACAGTAATGTATCCTGGAGTCCAAACTCACTGGAAGGTTGCTATCTTAAAATATACTGTGTTGTGGCTGAAAATTAAGAAAATAATAGTTATTCACTGTGAACTCAATAATAATGCCTCACAGATGGAGTGGGATGGTGTAACATGTTTCATTTGAGCTATTACATTTAGATAAGATCTTAATAAGACCTTAGTTCAATTTACATGAGAGTCTGGCTCCTTCTGTCATATGCAAGTACCTGAACACAGAACCATAAAAAATCCTAAGAAATCAAGACACTGACCTATTTTTTCATTGATTCTGGTAGTGTGTGAATATGTCATATTACTTAACCTGATCTTCGACCTGCCATTACCATCAGTGCTCAGTTCATTAGCACTGGCATTGATGAGTTGCTTTCTGGGTCTCAGACTGCTATGAAAAACTTTTTCATATCTGCTTTCTTTGAGCCTTGTATGTAATAGAGCTCCAAGGGTGCGCAAAGTTGTTATCTTCTGACTTATGACCTCTTTTACACATACTTGTACATCAGAGAACAGCAGCAGATAAAGGTCGTCTGTAAATACAGGGCAGGGCTGTGTCTGTAAATACAGGCCTTTCTTAAACACAGGCACCAGTGAAAGAAGTACATGAAGGAAAAACACTGAAGCTGTCGTACCTGTTCATTTTCTAATGGGAGCAAGGCTGGAAGTGCTAGCCTTTTTCTATAGGTTTGTTTCCTTCACTCAGGTTTTCTCTGGTTTTTTTGTTTATTTGTTTGCTGATTTTGTTTTGAGTTCTCTGATGAAATTGAAGCTTGATTAAATTCAAGTTACATTATTCTTCTTGTCCTTGGTCCTTTCCTTTATGACCTAATGATTCAGTATGTCTCTTTCATACATGTAAGTATTTTGCTGTAGCTATCAGTGTCCATGTCATTATTTTCAGTAACTGAAAAATCCAACTTTCACAGTCTTTAACTGTGATTGACTTATTTATAAGAAACAAAGGGCACAAGTGATCATAAAGAAAAAATTCCAAAGAGGATAATATTGTCCATTATCCAGTCTCAGTGTACCTTTTTTGCTGAGCAGATCCTAGTGTCAGGTCCCGTGTCTGGAGGAGAACATTCAGAACGTATTTTAAAAGCCTCTGGTGTCTTTTACTGCTTTTTGTTCCTAGGGTCAGTGAATGCATAAGAACTAGACAGGTACTGTCCTCTTCCAAAAAATCTCAGAGCACACCAAAGTGGACTAATTATCTTTAGAAAAGCACTTGCTCCCTGTGTAGAAATTCCAAGATATTGTTGTCAGGCTGAGAAGTAATCAAGCAAAAGGCTTCAGTGTAACTGAATACAATTGATTGTGTTTCAAGGATTACAGGCAATTTTAGGCATGGTAGGAATGCACTTCCTTTTTTCTATTTTCAGCTCTTTTCCAATTACAAAGTACTCCTGTCCTGGCATGAACATCTGCATTCATTTGCCAAAAGACATATTTGTGATAAAACAATAAATTCTCCAATGGTATTAAAACTGTATTTTTTCATTCCCAAACTTGTATAGACAAGAGTAAGGGATGATGCAGAAGAGAAAAATTATGTCATCTCTGATATTGCAATAACAACTTTTTGCCAACTTTTGATTCTTCTTGTTCCTTTCAGCACTGAACAACCCAACAGTGCCTCACATTCAAAAAGCACTATTTTTCCTGAGAGCAGGACTGTGAAGAACTTTCCATCCAGTTTCTCCTCCATACAATGCCTAATCCAGGTACAAGTTCATGTACTGTGTTATCTTAACTTTTTTCCGTCAAAGCCTACTTGTATGAAGTGCTAGGCATCTTCAGTTCTCCATGTAATAACTAGGAGTTGGAAGAGCACTCAAGTGGTTTCAACCTTTCTTCTGGTCAGTCTGCTTAGTTAAGGCCATTAGTGTCTCAACTGAAGCTTCTGTGAAACTGTGTCATATTCCTGTGAGAAGAGATAAGATCACAGAATTGACATGTTCCTCCTGCTAGCTATGTATGTGCATCAGCTAGGAAAATTATGTCCACAGAATAATAGAAAGTTGCTGTTCTTATTTTACCCTGTCTTTTCATTCTTTTTTCATGAATTGTCATTCTCCTGGAACCTAAAGATTTATTCAGAAGAAGGGAGGAAAATGTGAGTAAAAATGTTGGTTACTTAAAAAAAAAAAAGGTATCTTTTAAAAAACATGAAATATCTAGCGAGTCCTAACAGCAGAACACTGCAGGGTACACATTAATGACCTGTTAATGCACTTCTCAGGTGGTAAATGGCCCATTAATGCTCCCTTGTCATGCCAGCTTGTATAATTTATTCAAATTCACAGGCAGGGCATGGGGGAGGAAGGAAACACCACTAAAGGAATGGGTTTTGAAACATTAACATCATAGGTCTTGCTCTCTCTTGGGGGTGATTCTTTACAGATGCCTTTCAGTGACATCCTTTCCCAAAGGAAACCAAATCCTTTAACCAAACAGAATGACTATCCTTGGGACTAGCTTGGACCCTTAAGCAAAGAGGCTGCTTTCTCCCATGTTCTTATGCAGCCCATTTTCAGGTCTGTAGCATCCCTTCAATGAATAATTTGTTTCCTGGGCTTTGTCCTCTACAATTCCATTTGATAGATCTAAAACTTCGGAATGGCTGCATTTCTTTCACTAAGGATATCAGTGTCCTAGTCACAGAAAACAAGACTGGACAGGCATCAAGAAGGTTTTGCTAGTCAACTTCCCATCAGTGGGGCATCAGCAGAAGGGTGAGACTACCTGACTGTAGGGACACCCAAATAACATAAGAGTTGCAGAGCGCTCTTAAGTGACAGCAAAGCATGGAACCACGTTTTGCTCCCAGTGTGTCTGTGTCTCATTCCCACCATCTTCCAAAAGCTGGGCTCCAGCATGGTGCAGCACTGGTTCAGAGCTGACTCTGAGCATCACACTGTTCTGCAGTAATAAAGGTAAACACTGCAGAGAAAATTACTATCACTGGCATCTCACCCTTTCCCAAGTCTGGAATTGCTGTGGCTGTTGGCCAGGCCAATAGCAATTGCGATCTCCCAAGCCTGGCAAACCTTGGGGTGATCTGGGTGTGTCCATGCAGTATTTCCAGGCTCCCCAGCTTCACTCTGAGCTAATGTCTGTGGCATAGATAATCCACAGACTCCTGTAGTTCACCTCCCTGCCCCTAGGCATAAGAAGTTATACCTACATAATTTCTGTCAGATGTTTGCCTAACACATTCTTTAAAATCTCCAAAGACAGAGATTCCCCATCTCCCCACACAATCTATTTCAGGGCTTAGATACCCTTAGTTTTACAGAATGCACCCTGTGTCTAATCTAATTGCTTCTCCCTAAAATAAGCATGCAAAACCTGCTTATTCCTTTTCTCCCGTGCAGCAGCCTTTTATGTACTTTGAAGACTGTTATCCCTTGTTTTAGCCGTCTCCTCTCTACTCTTCACAGCTCCAGATCTTTCAACCATAAGCATAAGTCTAATCCTTTGATCTTTCTCACTGCTGGAATGAGTCAACTTTTTTCCTGAAGTGTAGTTTCCAAAGCTCAATGCAGTTATAGGTGAGTAGAGAATGGCATGGTCTGTCACATGGCTTGCAGCTAAACTACTATTTGTGTTTCCTGTGTGGTTTACCAAGCTTTTGGTTCATATTCTGCTTTTGACTCTATAATCTCTGGCTTTTTCTGTCTGCAGAAGAGAGACAGCCTGTGTCTTCCACTCTGCACTTGTGAAAATGGTTCATCTTGAATGTACAAATTTGCATTTGTTCTTTGTGGATTACATCCTTTTTCGTATTTACTTATTTATATAGCTCTTCAGCTAAATAAGTGTTAATGAACAAGAGGAAGATCTTAACTTATCATGTTAGTTTCCACAGTGACCATCTGACCACAGCTGAAAAAAATTATTTCTTACCTCAGGCTTTGAGTGTGAATTTTTTATTTTAAAATTTTTCATAAATAGGTAACATTAGCTTTGCATGTCTTTTACAGTAGTAGTTCCAGTTCCTCCCTCAAATCCTTCAGTTATAATGTCAAAAAAAGTGAAATCTCTTGACAGTGGTGTTAATCTTCATTATGAAATTAGGGGGGGCAAAATCTAGTATTTCAGGTAACAAATACTAAGTTTGGCTCATATTTTAGACGTGACAAAAACACTTGTTTTGTCTGAGAGGTTCTAGATTACGTGATGTGAATCCTTGCCATTTGAAGACTGTAGCAAATCTCCCACTTAAGGGATGCAGATTTTAAAACATCTTTATTATGATTCTGCAGGTTGTCACCTTGTCAGTACGTGTGTAGGGTTTGTGGTTACAGTAGGGTAAAGCTGCATCATCCACATGGGAGACAATGAACATCTGCAGAAAACCACCTTCACTGACGTCAGTTTGCTTTAAAAAGTGGGCACATGACTGAATATTTAAAGGCCTTTCAAGCAATTGCTGACCAATAGTTTATGAGATAAACTTTCGATCTGTGTTTATACCTCTTAACAGGTATATTAAGAATTGTAAGTATGATACAATGTGATACAGAAATGTTGATCGATTAGGTATTTAGCAATTAATGTGTAAAATATGATCTGTAACTTTTTCTGAGTTTGAGGTTTGTTTGAGTAGAGAAATCATGCACATAGTGGTGAAAAATTACATACAGCCCATTTCAGTTTTCTTCCATTTACAGATTGACTCCCAGAATACTTATTCTAGTGCCTTATCAAGGCTAGTGTTTTTTAATCTCTCAAATGCTTTTGAATTTTACACAGCACCTGTACATTGTTGGACATCCTGAGTTGCTTAGAATTTTAAAGGCAGCATTTTCAAAAGCACTTACATATTTTCTTTTTTTTTTTTTTTTTTTCCCCTTGAAAGGAGGTGAAGTATCTTCAATGTTAGTGAATGTCATCATTAGAAGTTTTAATTTTAACCTTGAGGTTATGAGCCGTTTAGGTCACACATATTCTTCCAGAGATTTGGGTCCACTGGAGTCATTAGATGCTTCAAAAGGAAATGTCAGGTCTTCATTAAATGTGTAGTTATCTTTATTTATTCTTTTCATTTTCCCAATTTAATTGTCATCTTCTACTAAATGGCTAAATTTGACCCACATGAAGGTGGCTAGTACTTCAGTAGCACTCGCTACTTGCTGTCAGCTTCAAGCCACTCTTCTGATAAGAGTATTATGCAGTCATGTGGATCCACGTCAGAATCTGATGAAGCTGAACATCCATCCATACTGGTGGGGGCAAAGGGCGAGCGGAAGAAAGAGGTAGTGGCGGCAGCTGGTAGTGCTGCTGAAACATTGAGTATGAAAATATACTTCTAGATGTTCACACTGCTCAGGAAGCATCCTCTTCTCTTCCCTCAGATACTGAAGACTCATTTTCAGCATAGCTTTACACTCCAGCTCAGAGCTCTTGTTAATTGCTACAGAAGAATGTGCTATACAGTCCTTACTGTAACAGTAACTTCTGTTTTCAGCCACTCTATCATCAGTATTGGGTTTTTTTTTACATCTTCCAATCTCTGTCATGGATAAAAAATGGCATTATCACTTTTGAAATAGATTGTGATAGTGTCATGGTAGATGATCAATCACTAAAGAAAGTGGTTCTGTGGTGATATATGTGTTCCTAATATTAACATTTCCTCATTTTAAGCACTTTGCTTAGTAATGCTGAGCAGGGATGTTTGAAAGAGCAAAATGTATTCGACCATACCTGTCCCCCTCAAAGTTTATAACTACTGAACAGCTAAATCCCTTCTAATGGATCTGAAAGTATGATCTATAGCTCACTGCTATGCTGTGAAACTATGCTAAATGGCCCATGACTAGTCTACAGAAGCATATTAAATACATTTTGGCTTAAGTTTTTTAGGAATGTCTAGTGACAAAGAAATATGGACAGATGACAGACACTTAGCCCTCCCAAAAAAAGAGGTCTTCTACTGGCAGCAGATTTTTCACTTCTGAGTTTAGATCAGCTTAGATAAAGGTGAGTCCTGCCCTGTGGATATCTTACTGTAACATGTACTTGGGATGTTAAATCCTAATCTTTATCAGGTAGTCAAATACATGTTAGCGCTACAGATGACCATTCCATCCAGGAACTAAGTCATATATATGCATGTATGTCTGTGTGTATATATCCGTGTGAGGGAGATTTGGAGGGTAATAATGTGAGCTGCGGGGTGATCTGAGCTTTTGAGACATCATATCCATGCATTGTGATCAGCATCTTTTTGTTCTCTTCCTGTGCTTGACTGTGCATGGCGGTGGCAAAGGGACAACCAGAAGGGTGCTGTGAAACCTGTTGGCATCGCTAATGATGTGGAACTGCCAGAATGGGCACATGGAGGCTTGGTGGAAAGCAGCGCCCACACGCTCCTAATGAGGACAAAAGGAGGAGGGTGCGCCTGTACTAGCACAGAGGCAGCGCCAGGCATCTCCTGTTGGTGGGCAGCCTGAAGAGAAAAAAGTATTGTCTGTGTGGGATTTAAAGCTGTGTCAAAGCTCTCCTTCCCCGCAATGTACTGTTCCGTCTGCTGTTTAAGTAGAAAGCAGTAGTGTAGGTGGGAAAGGAAGTTATGCACCTAGGAAAAGCTGTTGTCCTGAGCTAGTTAGAAAAAATCATGTGGCAACATAGGAGGCTCACCTGTGTATCATACAACAGCAGTTTGCTCAGGAAAGGAGCAGCAGAAAGTGCAATGGAGGAGAAGAAATGCTAAGTGCCAGCCTGGTTTTATCCTGGGTTGTGCAAGAAACAGGATTCCCCTGACCCTCTTGGACCTGCACCAGCTCATGCAGGAGCAGGATTCCGGTAGATAACCCATCCATAAGCCTAGTCTAGGCCCACTCTAACTGAAGCCATTTCAACAGAAACTGAGAGGAAAACTTCCTATTCTGACAGCACTGCTAACCACTGACAAGGTGCCTTTTTTTAGGGGTTGAGGAGGGCATATAGCCAAAGGCATCCTACATTCCTTATGCTAAGTGCGAAGGTTGCCAAAATTAGCACACATACACAGAGTGCACAATAAGCCATTTCCCGCTTGATATGCCAAGAAGGCTGAGGAATCTGTGAATTATGCTGTTAGAAGGAAGCACATACCCAGCATCTTGTCCATCAAAGCAGAAAACACCTCCAAACGGCAGTAAGAAAGAACTAGCATTGCAAGAAACAGTGTTTAAAACCAGCAGCAGAACCTTGCAAATAAAATTCTGAGCTTGTGTAGACAGCTCCTAACTTCCTGCCAAAAGTGAAAAAGCAGCGTATGCGAGAGTGTAATCAAGCTCTTCAAATCTACTATGCAAGTGCCTCTGCAGTGGCTCTTTCTCCACGAAAGCTGAAGTTCTGAGCGCTGTCTTGAGGGAGGCATTTCACACTACTTCTGTAGGTACAGCAGCAAAATTGCTTTAGCCATAGTAGCATTGCATGGCTCTTTATTCCATTTTGCAGAGGTAATAACCATTAGCTGAATAATTTAGGCTGAAACATTTTGCCCCATAAATTTTTTTTCCGTTGACAAACAGTTATTTCTATCATCCACAATAACAGGACAGCAGAATGAAGCTGAGTTTTCCATTTAACACTTTCACACTTTTTTTTTGTTTAGAAGGCCTGATTTATTCATACTGTGTGCAGTGTTTTAGTGTGGTCGTATTTGGAGCCAGGATTTGAGGAAAACATGATCCATCAGCAAGAAAAAGGAGAGGGGAGAGATGTGGTATTTATTTTCCAAGCAACTGGCCCACTGTTGTAGCAATGAGGGGAAGAAAGGGACTTGATTTCTTACAAGAAATCTCTTAGATTTTTATGTATTTATTCTGTGAATCTGACTGAAAAGCTCATGCATGTAGAAGAGGATTAGGGCCTGGTTTTCTTCTCAATCAAGTGCAGGTGGTCAGAAAGTTACTCTGAGATAACAGAATTATACTTGTAGGAAAACTGATGAAAGATCCAGGTTCATTGTTTCTGAAAAGGACTACATTTGGAGAATGAGAGACAAAACAGGTTCAGCGGTCATTGCTCTGGTCAGGTAAAATCTCTGCCCAAATAGCAAGTGAGGGATGTAGACAATTATTGAAAGTATTATGGAAAAATAATCAAATTCTACACTAATGTATGATGTAGATAAACAGAATTATAATGGAAAACAATACAAGACCTTCTGTAATAAAAAGTCCTGGTTTGTTCCATGTTTGATCCTACCTCATTGTGTTCACTTCCTTAAACATCCTTTCTTGAATTGCAGACCAGAGCATGTGGACTGTCTCCCCTTTGCATAACATTACAGCCTGCTAACAACACAGGGCTTGTCTTTGGTCACTCAGATAGGATGAACCGTAGTGATTAACAACATGTTTTATATCTTGGCTCTGCTTGTCTTTAAACTGATGACTCTATGTATCCATCCCACAGCTTTTGGCATTGGCTCCACATCAGGTTGTGACCTGAGGCCTCCTGGGTGTAAATAAGAGCAGCGTGGATTCCTGAGGCTCAACAGTAAATATTACACTTCATGGCTCAATTTTTAGCTGAAGTGATACATTGCTGGAGATATAAATGAAAAGAAAGTACAAAAGAAAATGGAAATATATGTTTGCAATGTTCTCTTTAATTGCAGAGATCTAATATCTAATTGCATCTTTATTTTCATGGGTATGAGCCTAGGGAGAATTTTCTTTCTGGGTAATACCTATTGCTAGTGACTTTGTGTCTTATGAAAGTAGATTCTTCACAACTATCTTGCAATTGAAATACTGTTAAGCCATTGTCTAAATATAGTGGTAACATAAAACCCACAGCAAGCAATGTCTTTTTTATATTTAAGCTCAGTTTAAAAAATGGAGCTGTAAATGCTGAACAATGAACGTGAACACTTGTGTGGCATCTACATGGAGGCAGAGGAAACTGGGGGGAACCATGACTGCAGGGCTGGTAATGAGACTGCCATTGAAGAACGGGTCATAATCTAGAGTTTTCCTCCCAGTTTCCTCTACAGATCTTACCTTAAGGGTATTGAGGAAATCTGAGTCCACACCACCAGACCATTATTTCCACTAGTTAAAATGCCCAGAATCACAGTAATCAATTATTCTTATCTAAACTGTTGCGTCTATATAAGCCAAACACAAAGTTCAGTGCAACTCATATCCAGGTGCTGGTCCAGGTGTACGTGGAGTTCCAGATCTAACCCTTATCATCAGATTTATCCAACATTTGCGTATAACTTTAAGTCAGCAAGGAGTGCTCAAAATGAGGACAACATTTGGGAAACGTTTCTGTGAATATGGACTTTCTATCACATTTGTAGCTGAGTGAAAAGCTTAGTGAGCTAACCATGCTTCCCCCTCATGCTTGGTGCTCTTTGAAGGTGTTTAGATAGAATTATGTTGAGACCTGCCAGTATATTAGAAGCCAGTAAGACAGAATCTACCCTGTTGTTTTGCATCCAGGGGATATAGCACTGAATCTCACAGGGGGAACCTACTGCAACAGCAGCTAGTCTGGAATCAGCTTCATTCTGTATCTGTGGAACACTTGGTGGGTGGGGATGAAATTCTGCCCTAAGTCCACCAGCAGCAGGACCCTACATTCTTGGTGAGAACAAGACTGCCAGGCAAAGCACTGAATTAGGGTACCTTTAGTGAATAATTTCTTTTTGTTCAAGCAAACTCATGAAAAGAGAAGTTTCATGTATGTGATCTGGAGTTTCTCCTGCTACAGGGAAAATTTGTGATCTAGAGGAGATGTGTTACATGAACCCACTGGAATGTAGTCAGGAAACAGAATTCCATGGCTCACAGACTGCAGCAAGGGCTTTAATCTATCCTGGAATCTCACAAAGACACAGACACAGACACAGACACATAGACACTGTTAAGATGTGCAGCCCCTTGCTGTACATGTGCATACAATACCTTACACATGGCCGTGCAACCACAGGGTAGCTAGCAATGTGGCCATAGTGTATTTGGTCCCACTCCTAATGATCTGATATTCCAGGATCAAGGCACCAGGTTCACTTCATGCAACTTCATGCAGTGCATGGAGTTGAGGGGGTAAAATAATCAAAATAGAGATTTTTCTGAGTATACAGGTCGGATGTGACCCCATGACATTTTGTTGTAGAGCAGGCTACTGTAATGAGTGCAGGAGCCAGTGTTCATCTTAAATCAAATCTTATTCCCTTGTGTATCCCCACTGCCTCTCCAAGGCTGCAAATCCATTTCAAAGGTTATTAGTTTGGAAACACTTTAGGGGGTACATCCCTGTACTAAACCTGTAACTCCCTGCATTATTTTGGTGGCAATAGACAAAGACAGAAAAGCTCTCTGTTGGTTTTTTTTCTTTATCTGCTGCATTGCAAGTATTTTTCCATCCAATTAATCCCACTAGGTTTCTAATTGAAGTGGTGGTTTGCATAAATATTAATCAGCCACTAAGAAACACAAAGGGTCAGGGGCATGCCAAATGAAGGAATGTATTTGGTACGGGCTCTGATGTATCTTTGCTGAGAACTCATATTGCCAAAGATGCTCATATTGTTTTTCCCTAGTATGTTTTTGTTGAGTTTTATTGGTAATAGAAATATAGGTAAATAAATTATGTAAGCAAGTTACTTGTTCTAATTCTCCCTTAATGCCATTTCAACGGGAAGTATGTGGCTACATATATTCTATGTTGGTCTGGTCTCTCAGTCCCTCTCTGTCTTAATGAATGGAGAAATATTTCTTCAGTCTCCATAGTGTAATATGTTGTGAGAATAAATAAATTAAAGTCTTGGAGGCCTTTATATGAGTAGGGAGCATATAACCTGCTATAGAAAATTGCAAAGCAATGTTCTTGGTACTCACCTTGGCTATGTAACTCATTTGCTGCTGGCACATACTCCAACTCCAAACTGTAACAGTTTCAGATGTTTTGCTTTACAGGATTGTTTTGATTTCAGTGATCATGGGCTTGATCTGACCAGTTGATTTGACCCCTGTAACTCTGGTAATTCCATTCTTCAAAAATTTAGGAAAATTAAGGAACTCGTTAGGAAGGTGAATTGGAAAGAAAGGAAAGGTACTGGCCAGGTTAAGGTCCCTTTCCTTGTTTTCAGCATTTATGGAAAAATGTTTTCTCGCACAGAACTGGCAATGCTTTGGAACTGCATCTTGCCTTCGGTTCTTCTGCTGCTGTCCCCAGGCACCCAGACTGCAACCAGGAACAAGCCAGGTGGTTTGATGGGTGAATGTAGTTAGAGCTGCATAATGACTGTTTGGGTTCTGCAGGGCTTGAGACAATTGCGTATGCAAGGCAACCCTCAGCAGAATGAAGGTATCTGGAAGTTCAGATTGTTTCTTCATAGAACTAGAAGGTCCTCCATGTTCTTGAAAGCTACAGATAAAAGGAGGCTTTTTTTAAAAAAATAAAATTCACAGTTTCATACTTTATTCTGCCCTTGGGACTAGACTGGAGTTAGCTTTTCTTGATGACACATTTCTGTATATTAGTGGGAAGGTAGGATGTGACCATGACAAGCAAGATACAGTTTTATCAGACAGAAAAAGGGACAGAGTTTGTTGCTGTAAACCCAGTGAAGCTGGCTTTTCTATCAGTGGTCTTCAACAAAGTTGGACAAGGTGGAGAAATGTGGCAAAATATCAAAGCTTAAGTGTTAATACTTAAATGTTACATATCACTTTTCCATCCATCCTTGTACTCCAATACTGCAGAAAGTAAATTCCTATTGATAGATCCAAGACACAGCCTGGTGGTGTATTCATTGGGCTTTCTTGTTGCCGCTATTAAGCTTGGTAAGTTAAAGACACTGTTAAAATGAGCTTGCCAGAGGAAAATGTTTCTGATGCATCCATTTTACAACTTACCCTGTGGTGACATCAGACAGCCTCACGGTTATCCAGGGAGCGCAGATAACAATTGGAAACGGGACAAGGAAAAAAGATTGAATTTTTCTTCTGCTGAAATGTGAAGAGTTCTGGGGAAACACAGACAGTTCAAACATATTTGCCTTCCTTCAGGCATGTCATCAGCTGTTGTATAAGCCTCAAAACAAAACTCACCAAAATGACAGCACTTTGTTTGCTGCTGCAGTGAGGAATTAGGCTGTTTCTGGGGGAGTATTTTTTAACATCCTTGCAATGGAAGGCTAGAGAGAAGCCTTAAACCATTGTGTGATGACAGCCATTCCAAATCCTCAAACATGGGAACACTCTGTTGTCTGTCATTGTGCAGTAGTCACATTTCAGGACATTAAAATGGAAATTGTAGAACAGCCAAAGAAATCAAGCCATGATATGATGGAGCTTGTCAGCTACTAATCTGATATCTACACACATACATGTTCTGTGTCTCCTTGTATTAAATCATTCTGTGCAAGTATTAGCTATTAAATAAAAATGTATGACCATAATCAGTAGACCAATATCAGTTTTCTCTTCCCTGCCTCCTTTGTCACAGCTTCAAGTTATGGTCATTCCACTTCAGAGCTCGGTGATTATTAGTAGAACTGGGTAATCTACTAAGTAATTTTGGTTTGTTCTGAGGTTCTGTGTTAAACTCTACTACATGTTGTACCAGACATATTGAGTTAAACTCAGGTTAGAGCTGTCAGTAAACTATTTTAGCAGCACATGTACTTAGAAAAGTTTACAAACTTGCTGCTATTTGCTTAATAAGGTCAGGATAGAAAGCTAAGCTCCAAAAGAAGCAGTGGTTCTTACAGTTAGGAAAAATCAAAACAACAACAGAAAAAGAAAACCAGTGCTTCTAAAATATAAGATTGCGTAGTCCATCGGGGAGAGCATGGGTCGGGGGTCTTCTGAGGGTGCAGGGTGACATTCCTGTTGGTATGTGTCTTGGAAATCCTTTTCCTATGCCACAAAACCCTGTGAAGTTGTGAAAAGCCTCACTATTTTGTCTTCATGGAAACATCTTTGGGGAGAAGGAACTACAGTAACTTGGTCATTAGGTCACTCTTTAGGAGACCAAAGATCCAAGTCTTTTAATCCTTGAAGACCAGATTTGAACCTGGGTCTATGCTAACTGGCATGTATCTCTTTCACATGCCTAGGGAAGACTATAGCTCATGAAAACATTTTACGGCTTTAACAAATGTTCACTTATAGATGAAATACATTTTTTGCCAAAAAAATCATAAGCCGTTTTTTCCCTTGGCTCTGCCAGTTCCTTTATTTTTCTCTGCTTTCATCCCCAAACCTCCTACCCTTTTTCTGTCTTGTCTATTTTGATTCAGTCCATGCCCTGAATGACTTCTGTCTTGCTATGTGCATGTACAGTGTCTATCACAACGGGTTTCAATCTGTTAACACCTAGAGGCATTAACATAATGCAGGTAATAAGGTCTAAATTTAACTTGCTCACAACTACTTTTACCCACTCTAATATGCATCATGCTCTTCAACTGACAGACTCAAATCGCATATAATAGCTGCCTGGCTACAGTACACAGATGAAGAAGCTGATAGAAAGCATTTACCTCAATAAAAAGAATATTTTCCCTTCCAAAACCCTCAGCTTCATTTTTTCCCATTGCTTTCAGAAGCTTCATGTCAAGATAGATTTTCCTCCCACTGTGATGCCATTAAATCTCATGGCTGGCATAAAATATGCTTTATGAGTTATTAAAGAATGTTACAGTAGCTGAATTGGGCAATCATTAAATAAATATTACTAAATAGTTTATAAAAAGAAAATTTAAGTGCTTGCCATTTTTACTTATTCTCCCTAGGAAGGATGATTTTATAGGTTTTCTTCCTTTATCTATTTTTATGATCTGGAATGAACTCTACAAACTTCATGGTTCATCCAAATACCTAGAAGAGATTTAAGTGATGAAGATCCTTTGAACAAGAAATAACTAACCAGCGTGTTCCTAAATGTCTGTGTTTAGTTCCTTGAGTCTCTCAAACTAGAAACTCCAGAAAATTGAGTTCAAGTCCTTTGGTCTATAATTTTTTGCTTTTACAAGTCTTAATCATAGAGGTTACCAGTAATAATCAAATTATGTATAGGAAATTAGGAAGAAATAATTCAGTTCAAAAAAATACAAAATGTCTGAATCATATGGAACAGTTTTTCAGAGTTCATGTAGACACTACACACTAGCTTTGGCTCTTGGCAAAAAAATTGTCCTCTTGCTTAGCTCAACATTCATTGTGCACTGTCTGCACTGACCTCCAAGGAAGTCCTTCCATGAACAGGAGCATAAGCCGAGGAAAGATATTGGTGCCAAATTCCCAGAAAATTTGTGATGTTAAGTTCTTCAACTTTAAGCTTCAGCCGGCTAAAAATACTGAATGAGCACATCACCCAGCTTCCTTCAAGAGCCAATGGGAGGCTTCTAACCACAGCGATAATTAATCTTTTGGAAGTACCTTCATCTCTGTCTCTTGGCTATCGAGGTGGCTAATATTGGTTCAAGCTGGAGCCCAAGCTGAACTACCAGCTTAGGAGGAACTTCAGTCACATAATACACAGAAATCTGCACTGGGCAGTTCTGCTTTACAGTTGTTTATACTGTGTGGGACTGTACTGAAAAGGAGTGATGCTGGCTTCAGTATCCCTATTCCTGAGCACAGTTTACACTTTCTAATTTGCAGTTGCCTGTTCTATGTAGCGTGAGTCTCACTTTGCTTGGGGATAATGCGTTACATCTTAGAAGCTGCCTGCTGGACTGGATTGAGACCAAAAGAACGTCTTACAGTCATGTTGTACCTTCTCAAAGATTAAGGCAAAGCACAACACGTACAGCCAGTTTGGTTTCAAGCTGTTGGGAGTAGCTCAGTGATGACTAGCACTGAACTGAGCATTTATTCAGCACTATGGGTACAGCTGCGTACTAATGAAGGAACAGCAAAGTCACATCAAAATGCAATTCTCAGACCAGGCAGCCTGTTTCTGTGTGTAGCAACATCATTTTTTCTGTCACAATTGGATTAATCCACTGCTGCTGACATCTGAAACCATAGGTATTCTCAGCAAAATTCACAGATCAATGTCACACAGGCCAGTAACAACCATTATGCTGTTTTAGTGTTTCCCAGGTAGAGATCACAGCTGCTTTCCCAGTACCAGCGCATTAAAGACCCAAATATTACTATAGTTACTGTAAGATCTTCAGAAAGCAGGTCCATATTGTGATTTCTCCATGTTGTGATTTTTTTTTTTTTAATATTTTTCCTAGGAAGTCATCGGAAGTCATCCTTATTTCTTTATTCACTCTTCTTCTGAAGGTCTCACAGCTGTGTGGTCCATTTGCAGCTGCAATCATCTTTGATAGTCCCATTTCTTCTTTGGCTGAATCAAACTCTGGGTCTGCAAGGTCTTGACCTTTTTCAAAATTCAAACATATGATGACTGGGTCCAATATGCAGCTTCTCTTGTCCATCTCTAACATAACTGAATCTCTCCTGGCGCTTTTCCATTCAATTGTCTTCTATTTCAATGGGTTAAAAAATAGCTTCTGCATATTTAATTACACTTCACTCTGTTCCTTCTAGTCCATTCAGTCCCTAGTACAGCGCTTTGTCTGCTGACAGGCCTTCCATTTAGGCTGGCTGATGTTCAACCTATTATACTTCCAGTCCATATCAACTGAAAGAGGATGTTACCTTATGAGATGGGCAGCCTATGCAGCAAAGTATTGTTGACCAAAAATTAGGTCAGCAATGTCATCGGAGTGCCTTACAGTTCATGATAAAATTGATCATTAAAACCCATGAAAGCTAGCTGTAACAGTGGATACAGAAGTAAAGCAGTAATCAGAAGAATATTTCCCTTTCCTCTTTTAATAAGTGATCATTTATCCCTGTTCTATTTTGATACCTTTGGGGCATATAGCCTGAGCAGGGAAAATTAAAAAAGAAAAAAAAAGAGAGAGAGAGAGACAAGTAATAATAAAATAGTGCATGTGTTTAAATATTTGCAGTAGAAAGGAAGCAACATAGAAGCTCTTACTAAATCCATGATGAAATGGAAGAAGTACAGGCCTTTCAAAGTAATTATTAAGTTTTGTTCCAGGGGCAGGTTGGTGCTTAAATCTGCTAGGTTTTCTTTAAGGAAATGATCTCTCTGGAGGGCCCTGATCCAGAAGCCCACTGAAGTCAATGGCATCAAGTGTCTGCTGTCAATGTTACATTCATGATCCAACTAAAGTAAATGATAGACAAACACCAGAGGATAGTCCCTGTGTTGAAAAACATCCTGTCCAGAATAGGAGCTTACCTTTATTCTATAAATAATCATATGTTTATGAATATATTTAACTCAGCACATTGGGATGCGTGTCAAGGGAATTCTGACAAACACATGAAGGTGCTGGAGGTGAAGTGAACCCTAATTTAGCTACTTGATTATCCTCTGCAAGGCAAATGCATTCATATTTCATGGATGCACAGAGCTCACCAGTAACATATAGTATAATGTACTGTGAAAACAGCACTTCCTCTGAGCCTAAGATACTTGACCTACCTTACATTAGTTCCTCATCTCAAATGAATGTAGTTCATCTTTTCTTGCAACATAAATAGGAATGGCGTTTTAAACTGCTGAAGGTGTTTGTTTCCTCTGAGATGCACTTTTCATTTGTTGCATTAGCAGGACAGATGAGTGATAGCACTTCTTTTAATGCTATGGAATGAAGTACAAAATCACTGTGAGGGGAAGGAGGGAGCTGAAACACAGTCAGGCATACTAGTTTGATTCTCCCATTGAATGAATGAATTACTCAGAGAAGGGGAATGATGTGGCAGTCTCCAGGCACTGAGGTACATGATAGTCGGTAAAGTAAAAAGATACAGCAGCTGGCTAACCTGTACAGAATAATGAAGTTTCCTCTCACATGCTGATATATTGGTTAAGGACTAGAGACAGTAAGGATACTTGCAGGATACTTTATGGGCTTGACCAAGTCTGCTGACTGCAATCAAAAAATGCTTATTGATGTCAGAGAATGCTGAAGCAAGTTTTAAGTGTTTTTTTTCTGATAACTTCAATTTTTAATATCTTGCCTTCAATCCATGTGAACATCCCTTACCGATGCTATTGGTAAATATGTGCTGAGACTGAGAAGATTATATGCTAGCCATGCCCCCCAGGCCTGACAGAAATGTCAATTAGACTTGTAATATGACAACAAAAGTGGAGTGCTAAAGAGCCATCACATTTTTGGAAAAATGTGTGAAAATTAATGACAGAAGATACTTCCTTTTTTTTAGCAAAAAAGATGGAATTTGAAGTGCAAAACTGAAAGAAATCACTGCAGTCATATCTGCTTTCTCAAGCTGCCAAATTCTGCAAAACCTAGTGTGGCATGCACACGCACACATGCACACACAAAAGACCAAAAAAACCCTGCTTTTTTTGTCCCCTAACCTATGGAAGTTCTCTATCCTGAAAAGATAATATTTTTAATTAATTATTTGTCTTAACTAATTTTCTTAAGGAATATTACCCAGAGCACCCATGTGGCTAAAATTGTTGAAGGAAGACTGTGACATGTATTTAACCCATCTTTGACCTTCCAGAGGCTAGGCCCTGTTATAAACATTTCACAGGAGCTTCAAATAATGACCAAAGAGAAAAAGATCCCCTTTCAGAAACCTGTCCATGCTGCCTGTTTTAGACTGCCATGAGACTGGCTTCTCAGGAGTTGTTGCTGTTGCTCCGCTGTGTCCCTGGATGTCCTCTCAAACCTGGCCTTCTGTGTACCCTGGAAGGCAATCTCTAAGTGCTCAGGTTTGCAGTCTGCCCGGGGCACTGTCTGGGCAGTTCTCAACCATCCTACACTGACAGGGCTCCAGTAGCTCCCTGATGTCGCCAGTAATAGCTGAGCTGCCCTAAGGCCTGTCACTTCCGCAGTGGAAAACTCTGCGATAATAGTTTTGCCCTTTCCTGTAAAGTGTGGATGCACCTATCCTTTTCATAGCTGTATCCTTATTTTACCCTCAGAGACTTACTGTTCTATACAGTATTCACGTGCACAGGGCATCATACATCTCAGAAGTGCTCTCTGAACCAAGGCCTAGACCATGACCAACACAGGCCATGGCAAATCATTACCCTTTTCACCTGCGTTTCCCATGGCACAGTTTCATCTGTTGCTGGTCACAGTGCAGTACTGGTGAACACAGACAAATGCAAGAGACAAAGAGATGGTGTGAGTGTTGGAATGGAGGCAAAGTGAGCTGGCTGGGTGAGGGGATGCCATGTAAGGTACTACAGAAGAGAAGGATTAGGAGGCATGCCTCATCAACTGAAGTGTTTAATATAATGAGGACTTTCAGTTGACTTCTTAAGACTTTGTTGGCCATGACCCCATTTTTTCTCTGTTGTTTAATAACTTCTCCAAAACTTGAAACTAATATCTATTTTCTTTTCTGACACATATGGCACTGTGTTGGAGGAGACTTTTTCTTTGTTCCCTGGCTTTTGATGTAATTCAGATGTGTTTTGGAGAGGAGAAAGGCATAATAGTATCTTTAGTATCCCTTTAATGAAATGGTGTACTCTGGTACACTGCAGATATGAAGAACATCATGCTGGTAGTAGAATGCAGTACACTGGGAACCACAGGAGAGCATACTCTAAATCCTGCCCTCTGCCTCACGTAAAGGCTGTCCTACACTAGGCTTTGGACTCGGTGGTAGAATCATTCTTGGTACAAAGGCAATCACTGTAATGTCTCCAAAACATGATCTAATGTCAGAAATAGCTAAGGAGTTAATTCTGTGCTGTAAAAATGATATTTGGAAACTGCTGCTTTTACATAATTGCCATCTTTTGATATATTGGGTATATTTTACCAACCAGAAAAAATAAAAGTTTACAAAACCACTTTTATACTTAAAACAAAACTGAGAACAAAGACTGCCTGTGTGAAACCTAACTGCTTTAAAACCAGCTGCAGGTGCCTGCACAATGTATACTTCTGAAAGGAAAGCACTAAAGTTGGAGAAATAAAATGGCCATTGAACTATTATGTACAATGAAAATTCCTGGCTAAACATATATTCTCATTCCATTTCATAGTACAGCATATATGTCCCTGAGGTGAAAGTCACAGTCAGTTACAAAAACGTTGTAATGAACTGCCTATGAAGTGCTGTATGCATCTCACAGCCCTCTACTGGAAGAAATTCGGAGCTCTCAAGTGTGGATGTGATAGAAATTGGCAGAAACTGATTTTTCTGTGATTCAAAAACATTTGCATTTTCAAAAAAAATGTATACCCTTTTTATAAGGAGGAGCTGAAGACCTTTACATTTCCTTAGAGTTCAAAACTTCCTCGTGTACTTCAAGACCAAATAGAATAGGAAACTTCCAGCCTGGTGGAAAGGAAGACGTGAATCATTATGCACCATAGTTCTTTTTATTTGGCTCCCTTTCCCAACCCCTTCCTTGGCAAAAGTTGATCGGGCTAAAAAAACGTTTCCCTGTGGAAAAAAAATTCATGAGAAGAATCTCAGATAATCTACAATATATAGCATACTGTATGCAAGTAATGGGTAGGGATTTTCCCAGTGGCCAGAATATTCTGCGACATTGGAAATGCGTGTAAGTGGATTTTATTCTTACCACTGTGCTGTGCCAAGGGCATACAATGCCAATTACTACATCTGATCTGAGGGAGGTAACATAAGATATGCTAACTTTCAGGTTTCTATTCCCTGACCATACCATTAGTGCCAATTGTAGAAATAGATCTGAATGGAAGGGAAGAAAACAGCAGAAGCATAATTTAAAACTTCATTGTGCTGTAACTCAAACATTTGGCCTGCCCATACATTGTTACTGGAAACCTTAGATAACGTGAAGGGAAAGAAAGTGCAATTGTAATAGAATTTCTTTATTTAGGTGTCAAGTGCCCTTGAGGGTAAGCCAGGTCTCTGCTGATGCAGGAAACTGGGCTGTCTCTGAAATCTATGAAGAAAAATATTCTCAGTGGAACCAAAGTTGGCATTTATTCTTCTGGTGCATTGCCAAAGCTTAGGTAAGGCTAAAATTTGATGCAAGTTCCATTGCTGAATTAAAGAAAATTGCTTTCTAATAATTTGGTGAAAACCACTGATATAGTTTAGATGTGTTGACATTAAATAGCTTTTGATTTCTGATTTGTTCCATAGTGCTAAGATGGTGCTGGAGGCAATTAGCTGCATTTGGAAGTAGGGGAATGATTGATTGTTCTGCTTCCTCTCAGCTGCTTTGTGGGTTTAACTTTTATCTACAGTTTAAAATCAAAGGGTTCTTTTCTTTTTTTTTTTAAACTGGTTTACAATCTGTTGACAAAAAGGCCTTCCATCTGAATAGATTGTATGCTTTTGCTTAGCTGAATTAAAAATGACAATTATATTTGAAGGAAGGTATTATTTTCCTGATTATTTATCCCTGGGAAAAAAGGATTCATGGTGTAATTTCTGTTTTCACTTGATGACTTAAGAGCCTTTTCTCATTTAGAAATTTCTTCACTCCAGCTCTGATAAACAGTAATAGATCACTATTTGGTTTTATTTGGTTTTTAAATCACTATAGGCTCTAAATTTGCAACTGGAAGTCAATGAGGCGCTGTGCTGACTTACGTTAGAATGAACAAACAGGGATAGGCTTCTTTTGGATATATTTAACCATATTTTCAAGAACAGTGTTACAGCAAGCAAGTCAGTGAAGGGCAGTTCCCTGTAACAAAACCGCACCAATCCCCTTACTTAAAAAGCAGAATTCCCTGATCTTAATTAGGATGCAAGAGGTGCTGAGGGACCTTGGTTCCAGGCACTACAGTGTGACTGTCACAGCTCTTGCTAACCTGCAATGCAAACATTTCCACTCTTGTCAGTTCTTCCCTGGATTTCACAGTTCACCCAGGAAAGAAGGGGCAGGCTGACAGAATTGTTTCTACATTGCTGGTAGCACAATTAGCTTTTTTTTGAGATGAACATTTACCAGAAGCCTGGATTTCAGCACCTCTTTGGAGTTAAGACTGTTTTTTTACACTCACTCCAGGTGCTTTCTGCAAAAATGGTCTCTGGATGAAAAATGCCCACAGGGTCCAGGGGCTAATCTTCACAACAAACTATGCCTACAGCCAAAAACCAACAGGGATAAAAAGGGGAGCTTAAAAAGGCAACTAGATTTAAAAACCTGTAAGCAGGAAATACTGTTGTAAACATTATTGCCCCAGGCTTATTTAGGGACCTTGAGGAGAGTGCAAGCACACTCCGTGTCTCTGTCATGCCTTTTTCAGTTGTTACGGCTCCTGAATAGAGAACAGAGACTGCTAAACTGCTGCGCAGAGGCAAGAAGGAGAGATGGATGGGTTCAGAGCCTTGCTTCCCAGTCCTTGCTGCAGTCTGCTCGAGCAGCTGCATGCAGAAGGAGAGGTCAGCTTCTCTATGGAAAGAAAGATATGAAATCAGAGGAACAAGAGGTTGAGTGTTGCTTAATCTCTGATGTGCCTCTCAGGGCACCTATGAACTGTTCCTTTCTCAGGGTAGATGGTAAAATTGCCATCTGCCCTACATAGATTGCTCCTGGAGAGAATAAGAAACATTTGAATGGCAACTGGGTTCTACAGTTCATTGGCATTCATAGTGTCCAACTATTAGTTCTTTTGTTCCATCCTCAAGCTTAGTCTATAAAGAGGATACACCTATAAATTACCCAAAGAAGAGAGCAAGACATGCATAGGCAGGTAAGACAGAGAGGAGGATCAGAGATTTTAGGGCCAGGACAGAATTCTCTGTCTCATTTTGTAGCCAGTGTGCATATTTATGATGCATAGATGGGAAAGGCCCACAGAGAAAATACAGCTCACAAATCATATCTTTCAGCATGCTACAGAGTTTGTTAAAGTTCACTCATGTCTCCTATGCTTGTACTCCATTAATCATTCCTGCTTCTGAAAACAAGGGTAAACTTGTATCCCCAATTTGCATTAAGATCATGTCCATTTCAGCTCACGGTTGTCTCTCTTTCGAGGCAGTCTGCTTCAGCCTTCCTTCTCATAAAACTGAATTGGAGGACCACTGCTTGCTTAATGGCATATGTCAGTATGAGAGAACTTCATCTCCTGTGGATGATGACATACAAACCTCAGTTTCTCGATGTAAAGGTTCTCCTCAAACACCTGTCCTCTGCCTCCAGTACAATCTCAGGAAGTGTTGAAGCACAGAGGGTTCTTCTCTTTGGTCTTAAAATCCTTAGGTAAGAAACACTTCACCTGGGGTTAGATGACTGGAATATTTTCCCCTTCTGCACTTTGACCTACTGTGCAAAATCGAATAAAAGTTGAAAGTGAGTATTTTATAGTATAGTTATAATTGACTTTTTTTTAAAAAAAAAAACACAACAACTTGATCTTCAAATAAGAAGTTTATCACTAGTTAGTATACTTTATTCCCTTCTGAATGTTCATGCTTGAATGCAACAAATAGCAGATCTGATGCTGGATCTAAGAAATCCTAATTTTACACTGATGTACTTTTGCTGGCTTCTATGATGCTATTCCTGACTGTAAAACTGCCAGTGAGATCAGACTCATACTCATAAGGTTGACTCAAAGCTGCAAGACAAGTTTTAAAAAAGAATAAAGTAGCTATTCACTAGGATATGCTATTGCAGCTGAGTGTTGCTGAAATCTCTCTGCACTCTGTTCTTACATAGCATACGTGCTATAACTGAAAGGCATAATAGTGTGAATTAAAAATTAGTTATTTGTTTTTCTCCAACACCTTCTATCCACAAAACCTGAGATTTCCAAATACAATCTAATTAAGCCTAACTCTGTCACTGAGTTCAACAGATTATATGTGTGGATGTAGAATTATTGTAGCTCTGCTCACACTGTAATAAAGCTATCTCTGGAGCAGAGCTCCAGTATCAGCGCTAACTCCATGAAAGTGGTTTTCCTGCATTAGCACAGTACTTTTGGCATGCTTTATCAGCCCTCTGTCAGGTCATATACACAACCAGTCCTGACCTTCCAGTGGAACAGTTTTTTGGGGTGTAGGATATTATTCCCTGCTGTTGGCTGACAAAAAGTTTAGATTCTGCTCTAGCTGGCAGTCTAGCTGGAAATAGTCTCTCCAGTAATAAATGTTTTGACTATACTATTTGGGCGCTCTGAGTTCGCAAGTCACTGAAAACCAAATGGAGGCTTAGCCATTCTGAAGATTATTAAAGCAAATCCTGAAAGAAATTGAACGCATTCATTTCTACGCTAGCTGGGATTTGCCCTTTCCTTCCTAACAGCTGTATGATTCTCATCATGATTGTCTGTATTTTACTATCTGTACTTTTTCTTACTATCTTCTGCATTCTACTGGTATTTATGAGATTATGGTCTTTTCCAATTCAACAGACAAATATGAAAGCCCTGAGAGAATAGGGATGGAACATGCAAATATAATGCCTCCTGATGGAGCTATAGCTGCTTTTTCAGTCTTTCTGCACAACATCTTTAAGACAGAAGGCAAATATCTTATAATCCAGTCAAATGTTGTTCGTTCTTGAAACGCATACACATATTTGGTGTGTGCTAGACCCCAGCATGAACAGGGAAGCACTCTTGCTTTTAACATTCCTTCTTCATTCTGCTGTATTGATTTGATGGTAAGTTGCATAGCATTACCTGCAATTATTTGTCATTTTGTTCTTAAAAAAATCATCTAAAGTTATGGCATGGGCTTCAAATGAGATGTTCACTGAGGTAGAACTGCTGTATCCAAGTTACACAGGCTTGCGCTGAAAGGAATTTGGCTTGCATATATACAGTATAGACCTCGAAATTTGTTTATTTTTGTAGGAGCTGGAAACACTAAAGATTTCCTATAAAGGGGGAATTACACCATAAAGTACAGGTTGAGAAATCAGAAACAGCTCAGTAAAATTCTTGGTAAGATTTAATCACAACACTGTGAAAAAATGAAAAAAAGGGGAGAAATTGTCACAAAAAGTGTTTGTAAAAACATTTGGAGGAAGAGTAATAAGAGGAATGTGTCAGCTCATAAATCTACATGATCATTTTCTTCCAAAAATGAAGGTTTTTAGCTTTAAGCTAACAGTCTTATTTTGATCCAAAGGAACATCCAGGCATATCATAAATCCTACTGCTAAACAAGCCATTAGCAAGGCCACTGCTAATTTCAGTGTATGCAGCATTGATTACAGTAGTAATTCCTTCACCTCCAAGTTCTTAACTTAGACTCCTTAGACTCCTTAGTTGTTTCTTAGTCAGAACCAGGAGGGTTTCCATACCTAATTACTGTTAGACAATGCAGGACAAAGTCTGGGTTTATACAAGTAAATAATGTATATTAACATCAGTTCATAAATCAGATTAATCACCCACAAACAACAAATATGCAATATAAATCAGAATATTGAAGTGTATACAAGTCAGAATATAGAACGCCACTTATCAGATGCTAATTTTACAATGTTTTCATGAGACCATCTAGGATGATACGTGGGCAGAATCACACTGAACTCCACAGGACTAAAGGAGTGAATCCCATCTGCAACAGTGAGAAACGTGACCTCAGGTACTCATTCACTGGTATATAATGACAAAAAATATTTAATTCGATGTTTTGATACATATTTTTTTCTTTTTTAAATGATGGTAATCTTAGCAAATAGCTTTTTAATTTTTAGTAATCAGATTTAATTAAAATGCAAATAAAAGTTTAGAGACACTACCTTCAGAAGCTTTCACAAAAAACTATTAAAAGTGGAATTGATCACTTATCATTGACCAACAGCAGAATTTCAAGTCAGTGTGAAATCGGCTGACTTAATAGCAGGTAAGAACTCTCATCTCCCACACATTCCCCCACCTGCAAAAGTTTCCTGCAACAAAGGGACAAAATACCTTAAGTCACGCCATTGTTATTTTTATATTTTCTGCGCACTAGCAAAATCAATACTTCTGATTCCTGCCAAAAGCTCACAGCACTATTTTTTTTAGATCACCTGCATTTCAATATGATTCCAGAGATTAATCACTTGTATGAAGATTCTGAGTTTCCTACCAGACTTGCCATTATACCTGAATTACACCTCCTTATTTTAACTCCCACACAGGTTCCAGCTTTAGCTGAATTAGCTCTGCATCATACCTATGTGGTGCTTAGGGACATGGTTTAGTGGTGGACTTGACAGTGCTAGGTTAACAGTTGGGCTTGATGATCTTAACGGTCTTTTCCAACCTAAACAATTCAATTCAATGATTCTGTGACTCTTAAGAAAGAGCAACAGATCCTTCATGTATACTTCAATATCAAGGTCTGGCAACACATAACATCACATGGGTTATAAACAGTTGCTCCTTGTTCAGTTTAACCACTGATATAGACGGAAGTATGATGTCCATACAATGTTGAAATGTGCTGGGTGTAGAGTTTCTCTAGTAGGATACTAAAACTTGTGCGAAGCCACAGTTTTAGCCCTTCTGGTGCTGATGCTGAGCTCCCCAGGTTGGCTAAGTATAGACTGCACCAGGGTAAACATCCCTGTGCTGTCACATTCCAGTGGTTCGTCTTTAGGCACTTGCACCCCTGCAGTCACAGAAGTGAGTTCAGCTTTTATGGTTGCTCAGATCTTGGCTCCTTTGCTGAGCACTGTCTGGACCTGTTTTTTTGTGGTCAAGTGCATGTCTGCTAGAAATATGATTAAATCCAACTGCTGCTTTTGCAGAGGCTTCCAGGTAGGAAATAGATGGCACTGATGCATTTTTTGAAAGTATTTTTGAACTCACCTCACCGCTGTCCTACACTGCGATCATGCAGCAGCCATTTCAAGAGAGGAAAAAAAATACCATTTGCAGGAAGAGTCATTTCCAGAAAGTGTGACAGAGGACTTTTTTTTTCATTCGGAAGAAAATTTCTAGCTCAGCTGCAAGAAACAAGTTCGCAAAATAAAGTAGAGGCCACACAAGAAGATAGTAGTGACCTCAATCACAGATGTTTAACAGTAGATTGCTTCCTGCACAGAAATGTTCTTCACAATTTTTTTTTTTTTCCAAATTGAGAAAAATATGAAGATGAAAGTTTGGAAACCATGAGGCAAAATAAAGATGGAAAACCAACTCTGGAGAGAGCATCTGGCCAGAAATGAGTTATATGATAGTTCTGAATGAAGGACAGCAGCAGTACTGATTATATGGCATTATTTTTCTCTTTGTCCATAGCTTCTAGAACATGTATCTTTCTCTTCCTCTGCGAAGGAGGAATGTAAACAAGCTCTCTGTGTGAAATTGGAAAGGAGCACTGGGGTGACCTCTACCAACCCACACTACTAGGGCAGCCATGGAGCAGCTTTGAATGGGTCTTGTTGGAGCTTTGATGATACCAGCTAGAGCCTCTGCACATGCTGATATGGAGTGTCCCTGGCGTAGCGGTATTGAGCTAGGTATTCTCAGTTGAGAGATTTTTATTCCCCACTTCATCTAGCAAAGATAGAGCATGTCAGTCTAAGGGCTTTTCCTCAGGGGCAATGTCTCATGGAATTGTAGACAATCATAGAAAATACATCTAAAAAGGAGCTTAAGACATCATCTACGTCTATATCCCACCCTGACGAAGGATCAGCTCTACCCAAACCATTCCTGACAGTTCTTGAATATCTCTGATAACTGAAATCCCAGGGCCCTCCTGTCCAACAGCTTATTCATCCCGATGTGGGTTGTAACATTAACGATGGGCAGAGCCATACGGAAGGAGAGAATCTGATAGTTACTTTTAGTCAGGGCACAGTTATTGTTTAATGGATGTAAAGATTTCTGTGCATCTCGGCTTGGGGATTACTTCTAAGTATTTTAAAGCTGGTTTATATACTGATATATATATGTAGCAGGAATGCATGGCATATTGCAGTGTATCAAATTCAGAGAATGACATGGTGTTTTCCTTTATCCTTTCTTTAACTATTCCACTACTGATAACACATATTAGAGCTCAAAGGGAAATAATCATGTTCATTCTGGCAATCCTGCCACAAGCATGTTTTAAATTGTAAAAGCTCTTGGCAATGATTCACTTGCTGAGTACTTTTAAGGAATAAAGAATCTAAATAGTAAAGAAATCTGAGTCATGAACAGCAGCCATGCAGAATATCAATTGACATAAAATAACAGTGGTTCATAAATACAACCCTTTTCCTCCCTCACTCTTCCCTTACAATGAATTAAGACTGGAGGTGACAGAAAGATGTCCAAATTTGTCAGTGCTCGTCCAGCATCCTTCAGTTCCTAAATATATCCTACTTCAAGTGGTGCCTCCAAGACAGCATATTTAAAGTATTTTTGAAGAAATATTTTTAAAGTACTTATAAAGACTTCTTAAAATCTGGCAGCATTCATTTTCCCTACACATCTGTGGAATTACACAAGGGATAAATTTGGCCCAGTAATTAAGAACGGAATGTTCTAGTGACCGGTAAACAGTTCAAGACCAAAGATAAACTTGCTTGCTTGAGGCAGTGGATGATCTATTGGAGGATAAAAGTATTTGTCTTGTTCTTTGGGCAGCGCTTGGGTTCATGTGAGTCCCTTGTCACTCGATTTTGAAAATTAGCTCCCAATGGAGAAGTCTATTCCTATGAAGCATAGGTAAGCCCTTATTTAAGTGGTTTTATGGACTAGTCACATTAGTCTATATTCATTCCACTAACTTCTATATCTTATATATAGAAGTGACACTCACTCCTTTTCTGCCAGTGACAATTATCAAGTAGAAACCCACCTTGTGGAAATGTTTTCATGCCAAAAAGGCTGCATGTACCAACCGTTCCTCAGACTGTATGCCAGAATTTCATTCCACAGACATTACTACAATGCCCTACATTAACAATCAATATTTTATTCGTGCAGCAGGATTGCCTGTCTTTATACTTTTTTTTTCCCCCAGTATTGTTGCATTTAATATATGTACGCATCTGTTTGGCTAGAGACAGGTAATGGTTAGTTCGTTAAGGTAAGCACTTACTAATTTCCTAATAATACATACAGTTGAAGGGGAAAGGTTGGCAATCTTAGATGGAAGATTAAATGAGGGAGGCTCCCAGAGATTCCTTTAGCTAGAGAAATTGATTTATAGCATGCAGTAAAAGCTTTCTTTTGGAAATTGAGTGAGCAGGTGGCTGCAATTTATATAAATTAAACCTTGGGCTTGTTCCTCTGGCTTGAGGGGTTTTTTCCTGTTTTTAACAAAGCTACTGGTGCATAAATAGTGGTTGATTCTTTTTCTAAATGTTGGTTCTGTACAGTTGTTTTTAATCATTGAACCTTTTGGAACCAATTGTAGGATTAATCTAATTGCAGGTTCACTCTTTGCTCCTTTTTCTGTGGAGCACAGTGCAAGAGGAAAGCTGTGGCCAGGGAGAAAAATCACAGCTTTGCATTCTTGTCTCGTGTCACTTTTCTCAAACAGTCTCTGATCTATCATTACAATCAAAATTCTTTATCCTGAAAATTGCGACATGAAATTTTAAAGCTTAAAATAGCACTTCTGTAAGGCAGAGATTAGATTATGCAAAGTGTTAATGCAGCATTAACTGAAGAGTCCCAATTAAATAATTATAAATAGTTACAAGTCTAGCCTTTTTATTTCCAGAGCACTGTAGTTTGAAAGTTTCACTTTCCTTCTTTCTTTCTCTGACAATATTCATGCCAGTTAAGGAGACAGACCTCTGCAACATTTGCTTTTTCTTCTTTTATTAAAATAGAAGACATAAAATTTCAGTTATAAAACTAACAAGTATTTTTTGGGGGGGAAAGAAAAAAAAAAAAAGAAAAAGATCTCCCTTAGACACAGTTATCTGGTAGAAGTCCAAGTACAGTAGAAATCATGTATAGTGAATAACCCATAGACATGTAAAAGATCAAGACCAGAGTTCTGCTAATTCGGTAGCCCAAATAAAATATTTTAAACACCATGCAGTGATCTGGATTTTGAACACTCCTTAGAAACTCTCTGGGCATTGCTATTGGGGTCATGAGCACATTCATGTACATAAGTATGCAGGTGTATGTGTATGCACTGTAGGCATTCATTAAGCTGAGAAAAGTTGCAGCTTCATGCTCAGTAAGTCACCTTCTTGAAGAACTATTCAGG
This sequence comes from Ibycter americanus, assembly GCA_035590275.1. Classification (NCBI taxonomy): domain Eukaryota; kingdom Metazoa; phylum Chordata; class Aves; order Falconiformes; family Falconidae; genus Ibycter; species Ibycter americanus. The sequence continues at coordinate 98,225,530 of JAVJGI010000001.1, read as the reverse complement.
AAATCACAGGAAACAGAACTTTGTTGACAGTCTTGGGAATGGGATCGTGAGCAGGGAACCTCTGAAATTTTTTTCTGTCCTTGGGTTGTTGACTTTCCATGGTCACATACACATGTATTTCTTTTCACCCTGTTCCTCACTCCACCCTACACAGACAGAATACACATCCTTACAGTCCAGAACATGTTTTCTCTTATCTTGTTCCATGTACTGAAAACGCTTTTCTTTTTTTCTTTTTTTTGGCTCTTGGGGAGTGACTGCTGTTGCAGTCCACTATTAGAATGTGGTTTGGGTACGATTTCGAAGTCAAACTCAGCTACTCATGTATGACCCTTTTCCTGCTTGTTTCTTTTTTTAAATCTATGCAGTAAAATCAGAAAGAAACAGTGAGACTACTTCATTATTCATTAAACTAATAATATAATCACAAAAGAGTATTACATGTCAGGTACAAGGATCTACAGCATTTTTATAGGCTAGAAAAATGGTTCAACTGAACAGATAATTTCATTTTTTAATCCAATGCAAACCAAATGTGCCTTGAATGCCTGTTTTATCTTCTTTTGTTCACAGAACTTACATTTAAGTAACAGTTTTCCGAACAATTATAGCATGATTATTTAATATTAGCATTAATATAAAAATATAAAACTCTTAAACTCGTAGTTCTCCCTGATGTTTTTGGCTGCAGTAGCCTTGGTTACATCAGCCTTTCTGATGCCCCAAGGGGAAGCCAAGGGGTAGTAGTTGGATGCCTTTGGAAATGCACAGCCCCCATGTGATTCCACAGATACTAATGATGATTCATTAGTTGATTCCTGTTCCATCTTGCAATGATCATGTCTACACTGTCAGGACCATCTTCTGCATACATACCAGACCTTGTTCAGAGAAGCAGCGATACTTCAGAAATACAGTTATTCTGCTCCAAACTCACTGCAACCTGCACAGCACTGCTCTGTTGTGTGTAGACATAGTCAATGGCCAACATGTTTGTAAGGGTACAATGACTGTTGCCACTGTTGGCAGATTGAGGCTCCAGACAGTTCTTGTCTTCAAGTGTCAATCACTTCTTTCAATACTCTCCTTTTGTTCTTCTACAAGGGTCTTGATTCACCTTTGACGTGCAATAGTAAAAGCTATTATATCCTTGCCAAATCTGTGGTTAAGTTAATGTTTCTCAGTGTTCTCCCTACTCTGAAAGGAAAGCAATTTCAATTCTACATCAGCCAGTTATGTCCTGAATAGATACAATTAATTATGTCACTAATCTCACTAAGCATTAGGCTAACACTCTCTACACGAGATCTCTTCCCAATTACTTAGCTAGTAACATCATCAGCAGAACACCAACTTGCCTGGGGAATGGGAGGCAATCAACCATTACATAGCCATTTGAACCTAGATGCTGTGTACATGCTGAACTCCCTGAAGATAGAAAGGTAATGACACAGATTACTGAAATGATAGCTTTTGCACAAGCAGGCCTTTTATTTTTTCCAGTAGTGGAAGTTACTAGTTCAATTGATAAACTTGTTACAACCCATTGCATTCCATCAGAAATTCTAGTCAGCTGTAATATCATATTTTCTTTTCTGCAGAGCCAGGAGAATAAGAAATAAACAGGATGGGCTGTAATCTGTTTCTCCCCCATGGACATCTAAAGTTGTGCTTGAATAATTTTCTTTGCTGTAGCATGACAAGTTACCTCTGATCCATACCTTGTCATGACATAAGGTAAGATGCTAATTATTTACCTAAGTTGTTCCATGTCTCATAATAATGTAATTAGCAATTTATTATACTTCTTCCTCTCTAAAATACCATCTTCCTGAGGCAAGCATTTTAAGTGATATATATAAAGATGTGGTTAATCACAAGTCATCACAACCTTAGTACAGCAGGGACAAAAGGGAAGCAATCTCATATCAAAGTGGAGATGGGACAAACTTGAAAATTAAATTTGCACTTAGCATTAAGAAATAGGGATATAATTCCAGATTGGCTGATCAAAGCAGTGGGATAAAGAGTGTTTGAACTCTATTAAGGCAATCATACAAGCTGCTGAAACATTAGCTTGCTGGTAAGATCTCTTGCTTAATTGCTGAAATGAAAACTATTTATAAAATGGCCCTATTCCTAGAGGCACAGGTAAAGGAGAGCAGCTGTTCTGCATGAGAAAACTTCCCATGGTTTGTGTTTTATGTAAGTTTCACCGCAGAGATCCTGATGTATATCTTGTTGAAGGCTTTGTCTCAAATAGTGTAATCAGAGCACAAAAAATTAAATTTTAGGACCAACCTCCTGAGGCTCTTGGTCTGGTAGCATGGTACCTGGAAAGCCAGGGATACCAGTGAGGTATTTTCTCTATTGACTTTGTTACAGATTGATCTTTCAGTGAAGATGGGTGAGTGAGGGTGCATTTGGGCATGTATCTACACAAAACTCCAGTTGTTATTCCTGTAAAACATCCTAGAAGGCCCCTCCACGGACACCCCTCTCCTATCTTAATTGCTTTTGAATTTCAACCTAAACCTGGAAAGGAAATGGGAAGAAAATCAAATGATACTTTTAAACTGATACCAGATGTCTTCTGGCACTGAACTAGGTATACAGGGCTGTGTACTAAATAATAAGCAGGGGAATCTCTTACAGCTTGGGTCTTTTTAAACATGGTGTGAAAGCCTGTTGCATGTCAGGAGGATGTGGACAAATGAAATTACTGTGGAGATGCAATTACTATGCAAATTGTCTGTAGCAGTAAAATAAAGCCTGAAATACTAAATCAAGTATAGGATCCTGCCTGGAGAGGAAGAGCGAAAAGTCAGGATTTTTAGCTCCACAGGTTGTTCTTTCTTACGTGAAATCATCTGATGCTTGAAATTTCTTTCAGTGTATTCACCAGACTAGAACTATTACAGTTGAACAGTGTAGTGCGCCTGCTGCCTTCCCTTTTACTGCTTCTGGAATGGCCTTTGTGGAAAGCTGCAAAGTATATTTTGACTTTCCAGGTAAATGCATATAAAAAGGCAAAAGGCCTCCCCCAAATCTTTACAGCGGCAAAATTGAGTAAACAGAGAAAAATAGAGGAGGAAGTGGGAGAAAGGAGGAGACCTAAATTTTCAGTCTTTGAAAGGCAATGCTATATTTAATAGTGATCTAAAATTTGATTTTTATTAAAGTATTAAATTCTATCTATGGGTTTGGGGTTTTTTTGTCCAAATAGAATATATTTATTAGATCCCCTTATTAGGAATTTTCTCTTCCTTTTCGAAATCTACATTCCTTAGGGGACTGGTGACCCCTTTCCCTCCTTAAAAATGGATCTCCAAAGGCAACACATCTCCTTGCTTAACATCTCTCCCCTTGACAAGGAGCAGTCATGACAAGATAAGAATGCTTAGCCCTGTCATTTGCCCCTTCTACAAAGCAACGTATGCTCATCAACCAGTTAACTTACAACTGGCATTTATTTCTGACGACAGCATTATCTAGGAGATAAGGCACTAGCATGTGAGTCAGAAGACCTGGGTTCTATTTCTGGTTCTGGTACCAAGCCACTGCATGATGTGGGCCTTGTCACTTCCCCTCTCTGCCTGGTTTTGCCTTAACCCTTTTTGTCCATTTAGAAATAAATTGCAGTGGAGTGAGGGGGTATTAAGGTTGTTTGGGATGGTGGTTATCACTGTAACACTGATAGTACATGAAAATAAAACATAGAAGATGGGTATACAGAAAAAACAAGATACGTGATCTTATTAAATGCAATAAAAGACAATGCAATGACTGTGGGCTTTATCATTAAACTAGCCCAATGTTACTTTGCAATTTTTTTGGTTATTTTCTACAAACAGTGAAATTACTGGTATTTATTTCACTAAAACTTAGATGCTGCCTCATCTTTCCTGTTCTCCCCTTGGCGGGACAAGATAAATGGTCATAATCTTCTTGCTGTAGTGAAATTTTAAGACATAGCAAAATATATTTGAGGGCTGTGAAGTGACCAACCTCTGAAATATTGTTTTTCTGGCTGACCTTTTTCTTTTAAAAAAAGAAAAAAAAAAGTCAATTCAGTTGTGCCTAAACATCTCAAGTTTGAAGATCAGCATTAGATTGTCATAATCTTTATTTAGTATAGTGTTGTGTTGAGTTATTTGTTTAAAGCTGACACTTCCTGACAGTTTTAGGTTACATCTTAGGGAGATACTGAGTTGTGTTTGAAGCTGTATCTTGGATTTACTGCAGCTGCTGTAAATACCAGCTAAGCAACTGTCATAAATTATGCTAAAGGCATTTCTCAGTTATATAAGAATTATTTTGGTATGTAAATGAATTTCTGTCATCAGGTACTTGTAAGTTATTATAAAGCTGGTGAATGTATGGCGTTTAAAATTTTATATTTGTCATTGCAGTTTATAGTAGTATGAAGACATATATGTTGTATTCTGTATAGCACACATGCAAAATTGACCTTGCCATTAGTGTCACTGTTGTCATTATAGTTCTCCTATGGCCTCGTACAATTTGCAAATGTATAAAAAATGGGGAAGGTTTATAGCTCCGATACTGTACACTTGGAGAAAGAGGTTACCCAAATATACATTATAAATATGCTTTACTCTGAACACTGTGCACACAGTCCTTACAAGGCAGGAACAAGCTCAATATTGCAATAAGCAAACACGGATGCTTTTGAACTCAAGGAAACTGCTGTCCTCACTGGTGAAACCATAAGACAGAACGCATCACTGTAGAGAAATTACTCGTACAGCCTTCCCTTTGATTTTGACGTAGTCTAGCCTGAGTTACATAAGTAGATTTTACAGGGTGAATTTTACCAAGTGATTTTACCAAGTGAAGTTAGGCAACTTATTTAGCTCAGTCAGGAGCTGTTAGCCAGAATCCAGTCTCGAGCCCAGTGATCAGTCATTCCCCATGGACAATCCTTAGCTCCGTCATTGTGGGTTTTGAATGAGCAGCTCCATTCCTGTGTGCCATCTCTTTAAAATTCATAGCACTCAGCTGTAGTCCTTTGCAGCTAGAAGCATATGTACACACATTCAAACTGTGCACTTCGTTGCTCCCTTGCACTGATTTTACTTTTGATCTTTCACTTTCAATGACTCATTTCTGATGAAGGGAAATGACAGGAAAGAGCGAGTCTTGGGTCAGCTTTTGCATCGGAAGACATAACTGATCAGCTGGCAACATAAGTCCTCAAAATAAAATCCCATATACTCTATCCCAGAGGAACAAACCAGTTTTATAGGGCTGCCCTAAGGCTTGCAGTGTCAGGATCTCTTCTGCAGGGGTCTGGGAAAGATTCCAGGTGGGACGAATTGTCCAGTTCTGCATGTCACATAAGACACTAATCAAATAAAGGCACCAGGTAATTTGGGCCACTTGGGCATGTGCAAGGAAACCATTTACCAGTCCAAAGACACCTAGTAGTGCCAGACATTGTAGAGATTCTGTGATAGCCTAAGTCTCGCTGTAATGAATCCTGCCTGGGCCTCAACTATTAGAAAGAGCAGAGTAAAAATGAGTAAGAGATTGGAGCAATAATAGACTCTCCAGTGACACAGTAATGATGGCAGCTTAAAGGCAATTGCTGGCTGGATGGCCAGGAAAAGTAAATACGCTATAAATCATTTGACTGCAGGAGTTCAGCTCTAGGCATGCTTCTCATCTTAGGCACTCATATCACTATTTACCTTCACTCACAGAAAAGCTCTAGTGGAGCTGGCTGTAGTGAATGCATGAGGAATGCACAATCCTCTCTTCTAAATATTGTGCATCTAGGCCATGCCCTATCCTTAATTTTTGTCCCATCCTTTTCCACTGGCAGTCCTGGAACCTACAAATATAGGTTGGTCTCTCCTCTTCTGCTCCTCTTCTACCTTAAGAGATAAAGCCAAATCGCAGTACTTCCCTCCTCCCTTGACACAGTGGTGTGACAGAGCAGCATGTATCTTTGACTGATCAGCCCTTCATGCCATCAAACCATATTATTTTATTGTAAGTAGAGCTCTGTGGAGATTCTGAACTGCCTATGCCTGCCTCTGCCAAAGCAAATCTCTGCTAAGGGATAAATGAGACGTATGGATTACCTCTGTGATGCATTTCATAGCTGCCCTTGCACTGAGGGAGTCCCACTAATCCCAACCCAATATAGGGATAAGAATTCAGTAATTAACTGTAGAGACACAAAATTTAAAATTTAGTCATTATAAAGAAACAACTGCCCATTTAGTACCTAGTCTACAGTAGCTCTAGCTCCTCCAGCCAAGGCTGAACACATGGTGTGCAAACATGTCTGTACATATAAGATCTTGCAGTGTAAAATGCCGAGTGGCATGGAAAACAATGGGGGGGGAAGTATGACAGTCAATTAGATTTGTAAAGGGCCTGATCCCAAGCCCATTACTGAATCTTTCTATTAACTTCAACACTAGCTTTGGACTAAGGCCAGGTATATTTGCAGTGGCAGTGAATCTATTATTATATCTTTCTGTCTGTGAAAGCAAACTGTAGGAAAGGGAGAATTCTTACAGTGCAGAATGTACTGAGCCATCACCTGCTTTTGGCAAAAAACCTGTAATGTAGTTTTCCTATAATAAAAACAATAATAATTCTTCAGTCATAGCTTTATGATTAAACAACATTGAGGCAATGCTTTTTTTCTTCTTATCTTAATTTGCATAATTCCCAGGCTGCAATGCAGAAAAACCTTTCGAGATATTAACTAGATTATGAAAATGTCATGTCAGATTTGAAAACTGTCACTAACATGAGAGTTTTAATTATGAATAAATTAAAAAAAGAGAAACTGCTTTTCCTGTGGCAATAAGATTTTGCATTATGCACAAACACTAAAGCTTAGAAATGTTCAAAGTAAAATGAGATAAGAGAATGGATTATTCTGGAAAATAGGCGAAAGTAAAACTGATAAAACATTACTATTCAAATGATATCTTTACAGGAGTCATTACAACAGAATTAATGTTGTTGGAACACAGAGAGAAGCAAGGTTATAAACCATTCAAGCCAGTACGCCAGAGATTTATTTGAAGAAATGAATCCTAGCACTTGTAGAAGCAGATTAGTAACCAGAGATCCAGCCAAGGGTGTGCAGGAAATCCGTGGGACCTTACACCATAAAGCACATATGCACAACTGAGCAGTGAAGAACATCTTTATATTTGGCAGCAATAGATTACCTGAGTACTATGAAGGATACTCTGATTTCACTGAGGTTAACCATATACTTAGCTCTTTCCTAGGCTCTGATGTGTGTACCTGGCTCTGTCCCTGAATGTCTTCCTTTAGAGTTAACAGACGTCACTAGTTTTCCCAAACATTTATGTACTGAGTGGCACCAAGGGTTGCCTCCAGCCTTCTTTCCCTTGGGAATGTACCCAGAGCCAAGGTCTGCCCAACATCGGCAAGAAAACTTCCATCTACTCCTAATTGCTTTGTGGCTTGATTTATCCAAAAGTAAAATGCACCAGAACACTCAGCAGCCTTATGGAGACATTGTGGAGACACAAACTATGTCAGGAAAATGTATTACATGGTGGGAGTGCCCATAAACCCTTTAGCAGGGGTAACCATGCATCGACTCAGATCTGGAAGCAGTTTAACCCCATTTACACTGGTTTGGCAGCACAGTGCCAGCACTGCACAGGCATGACTACCTCACATGCACAACAACCTGTCACATGCCTGACAATCACTGTGTTGCTCTTCAACACATGGTCTTCCTGGCTTGGATTATCACCAGCCTAGAGAGGACTGCATCATGCCCTTTGCACAGTGCAGACATACCACAAGGGACAACTTACAAGTACTTGCCTGCCAGCGAATACATTTCAGCTGCTTACCCACAGTGACGTTTTTGCTGATGCATCTTCACTGCCACTGCTTTCTCTTGATGCCAAATCAAGCATCTCCTATGCTTCTGCTACCATTTCCACCACAGTATGGATAAACCCCTGGTGAACATGCAAGGCTCTTTGGAAGACTGCTTAACTCTGAGTAACATCATTCTTCACCTGCCCTGATAACCAGGGCAGAACCCTTCTGCATCTAAATTAGATAAAATCTGTATTCTTTGTGGAGGCAGAAAAGATTTGAAAAAGATTTGAGATATCCTAAAGATGATTAATTTAAAGCCCTAAAATAAATAAGACCATTACTGCCATCTATTCCCCTGACAAAGGTTTTTCAGCGTAGGAGACTAAAGCATTAGCAACCCCATATTTAGGTAGGAGCAGGAGTATCTGCTAAAGTGGTATTTCATGTTTAAACAGACTTAAATTTACCAGATCTAATAGATAACAATATTTCAAAAAGAGACTTAATCTATTTCATTACATTTTATATTACTTTGTTTAATAAATCATCTTCCACTAGAAGCCCAGTCTAAGATGAATTTAACAGACTTTATAAATGATGGGTCAATATCAGCTTTGTCATAAATTCATTTTCACTTTGGATACAGGCCCGGTGGGTACTTGTGTATTGCTTTCTTGCAAATGATCCATAATTCATAATTAACTTTGACTTAAAAATGTGACAACGCATTTTCTTTTGTGAAGTGTGGGATTTTTCCCTCTAATTTTTCAGTAAAGAGAAATTAATACTACTTTAATTACAGATTTAGATAATGCTAATTTCTATTTACTTTTTTGTATTGCATGGGATGGTTTGAAATCCATCTAGCAGCTAGCAGAACAGGATTAAAAACATACACTGGCAAAAACAATGCATGAAGGAACAAGTTTAATGGTTGTCAATGGTTCCAGGAGCTGCAGGGGGAATTAATGTTCTTTAGTGCAAACAAAAATATTTGTTTCAGTTCTCTTATTACTCACATATTAGCTTTTGCAGATATTTACAACAAACTTCAACATTTCTGTGTTAGCAAGGAGATGAGCTTGAGGCAGGAGGAGGTTTGTTGTACAGATAAGACGACTGACTGGAAACCTTCCATCTATGTGTGGGATCTGAGGGTATTATTTCCAAGAAAGTCAATGAAACAGGTGCCCCCCAAAAATCATCTGATTATTGCAACACGTGATCTTTTGGAAGACTCATGAATTTCCAGTGTGAGCATGGACAGTGTCTCAAGGTTACAGTTTGGATAAGAACAACTGCAAACTTGGCTGTAAATGGGTGGTGTGTACAATGTGGAAAGCAAGTCAGCTGGACAGATTGAATATAGTCTTCAACTATGTGTTGTACAGGAGTGTGGAATGGGAAAGGAAAAAAATGTAGAAGCAACGTATGGGGACCTATTTTAGCCTCAGAAACATGACTTCACATCTGCTGACTTTTGCATGGCTTTCTTTTCTGGAGTTAATAATTTACAATATCCACTCTAGAAGACAGACAGTGGATCCTGCTGCTTATGACCAACTCCCTCTGATATGAGTGTCACCCATGCAAGCTGCACTATTGAATTCAAGTGTCACTTGGTTCCATTCTGAAATGAAAGATTGGAATCCTAGCTTCAGGTGAAATCAACCTCTGTTGGTCCATCCGCAGTTATATATTAACAAGCCAACTTACAAGCTACAAAGTTCTGGCTGGTGCAGGGAATTCTGGAATAGTCTTTCTCATAAATTCTTTTAAATGTGCTAGGTGTAGGAGAATACAGTCTATAAAATTTACTACATATCTCTCCGCTACCTCAGGGAAGATTAAACTAAGGAAACAAGCACCAATCCTATGTAAAGAAACGATTTACCATAGGACAAAGTCCCAAAAGTCGACTGAAATCTAAATGCCCACTTCTAGACTTATCACACAACTTGAGCAAAGGCTGAGTTCTTTGCTAATCAAGAATATTCAGTAACTTCAGAGAAAATTAATTACCACATCTGAGTACCTATACAACAGAGAGCAGAATCTGGTTTAGGAAGCAAGTCAAGTTCCCCCACAAGTAAAAGAGCATGATGGAGGTGTTACTCCATGGCAGCCCTCACAGTCAAAATGCTGTTGTTTTTACTAAGTTCAAAACTGAAATCAAAACAATGAAAATAAAGCAAAGCAAAACAGAACTACAGTGTGTGCAAAAGAGCAAAACTGGAAGCTGTTATCACCCTGCTACTTGTTGCTGCATTGTTCTGTTTTGCATTCATTTTCTCATATATCATGTTGGGAATAAAATGAGAGGGATCTCATACACATTCAGAAGGCAGGGTACTTGCTGAGAAATCTCAAGTATGGTGGTTCAGATCATCCGTGCTTCTGGTTCCTCTTAGCTTCAATGACCAGCATTCTTTCTACTAGCTTGTTTTGCTCTACTATTCAGCACCTACAAGGTTAGTTTTGAATCACCCCACCTGTGAGCTGGTTTCTTTCCTGGGCATGGAAAAAGCCTTTGATGGTGAAAGGTTTTATGAGCTCTTTGATCATCTTATGAGATGGCAGCCAGTAGCACCTATCAGCACAGAGATAAGAGAACCCATATTACATTTTCTCATTTCTTTCTGGTCTCTCTTGTTTTAAAAACAAAATTGTGTCTGTTTTCCTCTCTGCAGGTATGCCACCTGAAATGAGAGTATGGTGAGGTTTCCTTACCTTGTTATCCTATTTGGCCACGCTTATCAGATCACAACCTGGAAAAGATTCTCTGTGGAGATCTTCAGGAGGGTGCGATGGATGAACTGCAGAGGAAAGAAGCAGGTAGCTTAAGAGGGGATGTATGGTCTTGTGTGCTCTCTTGGCTTGGGCACTGATGTGTTTTGAGCCTCTTTCTCAGTTTCCCCCTAGCTGATCACTAATGCTGTTTGGAAAGAATTCTCTTTTCTTTCCCATTAATCATCTCTGCCACATCACTGGCTTTTTTTTTTTTTCCTGTGTTCAAGGTCAGCCTTATCCCATGACAGAAAAGTATGCACTGTGTCTTTCAATCACAGATCTGCAAATGTGTGGAAGATGTACAGCTTTGATTTCTTAATCTGTTTTATGCAAGAAATGTTCTGCTATTGCAGTTTAACATCCTGCCTGATAAACGCGTCATAAGCACATCATCAGTCACTTTCTAGCTTTTTTCCCCACAAATTCTTTTCTTTTCCAGTAGGTAAATGAGGGATGATTTGTCTGAGGTCAAAGTTGACACTGTCAGTTATCTCCCAGGCACTCTGTGAGAGTGTGGAGTGTTTGCTGGGACCTTGATGAATTCTGCAAGAGCTTTCAGATGCCGATTGTTTTTTCCTGTTTGGACTGGATATGGAAACACCTGGCAATAACCATACATACTCCTTTGCTCAGGGCTTGTATTATCTAGTCGTTGCAGTGGCTTTTAATCCCTGGTGAGAATTATCCCAAAAATGCAGGACTTTAAAACTGTACTTTTATTCAGCTGCAAGTTAGGAAAATGTCTTACCTTGGCCAAGGATAATTCCAGTATTTGATACTATATATTTCTGTTGAAGTCAAACATCATGAAAAACAGTGCCTTTCTAAGCAAACAAATAAATAGAGAACCAGCTCTAAGAATAGGCAAAATGGGTGTCTACTTTAACTTAGTAGGAAATCAAGGATGGAGAAAGAAAGGGAAATACATCCAAACAGGTGCAACGTTACTTATTCGGAAGCCATATTTGTTTCCTGTTAGAGTTGGTGGTAGTGATGAATTTAATTATCCTAATAAATTCCTGGGAAGTTTGGAAGTAAGCAGGGACACGGTCCAAGAGTCAGCCTTCATTCCCTAAAAACTAGGCAAACATCAGAATTGGATAAATTAGCAAAAAAAGTTGGCTGTGCTGTTTTGTTTAAAGTCCTGTGATTGGGTTAAAATTCACTGTTGGGCTAAGAATGATAGCCAGGTCTATGTCCATTAGGAGTTGCATTTAACTTCCAGTTTAACTGGCCACATTTTGGTTTAGGCTCTTGCTGCCCACATGGAGCTGGCCCCTTACAGCAAGATTTCTTATAGGGAGTTTTCTAAACAGATGGGCGAGTCATTTCAGCTGTTGATCTTCACAACCGTCCAAGCTGGAAGAGGGTATTTTCAGAAATGGGTATTTCCAAATGCCCCAGGGAGATTCAGGGGATGTGCTCCTCATTCCAGAGGCCCTTGAACAGAGCTTCAAAACTGAATTACTAAACCCTTCTCTATTTCAGAAAAATGTTTGGTATAGATTCTTAGACAAAACCTCTGAGGTCTTGTTTTGTATACATGTCACATTTCAGACTCACTTTGAATGTCATATTTAAACAGGAGCTTCCCGTAGATTTGGGCCTGCTGCCATTCTCTAGGCAGAACTCACAACGGTTTGAGAGGGAGGCCCAGCAGAAAGCTACCAGACCGAGTCTCTATAGTTTTAATAAATTATAAGAAAAGAATTTTGTTGCATTATGGAAAAGTCAGACAAGATTCTACAGATAAAAAATGAAAATGTTCTGCATGATAACATAAAAAATTGTTTTTGCCAACTTTTCAGCAGTCATAATGGTGAGAAACATTTTATTGACAAGCACTATAAGCTTCTTTTGAGAACTTTGCCATTTAATAACTTCTAAGACAGAAAAGTAGAAGGAAGGTAGGGAAGAGATGTGATATGCCAACACAAGTGCTGACCCCATGCTAAGGTAATTCTAATGCAGTGAAGCTTTAGAACCTTTCTCTTTCATTAATATAAATCAAATTCTACTAAATTAATACAACTGTGCTTCCAGATTTTATTATTCTTTAGATGAATAAGCAGAGAACGGGTGATTAAATTCATCACCAATTTTTAGGTACACAGCTTTCCTTGGGCATTGTCGTTCCCTAACCAAACTTACTTAGCTCATGGTATCAGGGAAATCAAGAGGAACTGAAAACCAGAGAACTAAAAAGACACGATGAATGGCAAGTTGCCGGAGGGAGCTAGCAGTTGCAGCTATGCTATGCTCACTTGGGGTTTTGTGTCCCTTTTCTGCATCTGTCTGTTATTTTTACTGTTTCAAGCTAACTCCTGTCCCCCCTGGATTCCACTGTCTTTAATGGAATCAATAATGAGCCTTGAGATATTTGTACCATTAACAGCCTTTTTTTCACAAGTGTCTCTGATATCTTAAGAGAACGATCCTGGAGGGAAAATCTGTTGTGTTTCTAAAGTACAGGAATGGGTACTCTAGACAAGTTGCTACGCTCAGCTGCCATCTGTAAAATTGGGATATTAATAATAATTCCTTTTCTCTTGTCCTTGTATGTTTAGATAGAAAACTCATGAGAATACAGTTGTCTGTTATTCTCCTCCTGGACAGTGAGATTGTGATCTTGGTTAGCGCCTCAGCATGCTATAACTATATAAAGAAAATTGTATCTCATCATGGTTACGTTAGTGGTGACTGTTAGCCTTAACAAGGGACCTTAAGAACTCCATTGCTTTCAACTTGAGTCTGCTCAAACAGAACTAATGAATTTTACCAGTGACATTAACGGGATATGAATGACTTTAATGGTAGGCAGATTAGGCCAGCTTGAAACACATTTAGAAATCCTAGTAATGAGGTACCACATGAGCCTTCTTCTGAGGTACCAAACTGGACTTCACTGGTTTGTTTTTTACACGTGTGAATACTGTGCCCAGAGATGAGTTTCATTGTGTTCTAGTATTGCAGATCCATTATGGATACTGCATGATTATAGGCAGTAGCGTGTGAAGAATACAGCTTATGGTATTAGCTGAATAGGTTCTGTTGGAGCTGATGGGCATCAGATTTGAGTAACACCTGTAGGATTTGACTCCAGTGTTTGTACTGTTATTAATTTGCTGTCGTGTACAGTAAGCAATTTTTCATCTTCAGAATTTTGTGACATCTTGCCATGTCAGCAGAGACAGGATTGATTCAGGAAAGGACATTTCAGTTATTTTCTCTCTGACTGTACAGCTCAGGAATCTGGCATTTCTGACATGAGTGAAGGATAAGAAAAAAATGAGAAAGTCTACACTTTTAATTCACAATATGCTACGAACAGCAAATAGCAGATAAATTGACATATATTAAATTTCACAGTTAATCATATTTCTGGCCCTATGCTCAGTTGTGAAGTGAAGAAACAATTGAGGATAAGGGTGAGACACATATCAAACGAACTGGCATATCATACATACTGGGATAGATCCCACACATTTACCTTTGTGATATAGAAGGGAAGAGAAAACGATAGTATAGTACAATTTCCCAGTGGACAGACTGGATTCTTTACAATGTAGTTTTTGCTTCCTGGATTTGTAGGTGTGAGATTAGCCTGGAGGTCTCATTGTAGTATTAGGTTTGGCCTGAACTTTACACTGTATGATAGAAAGTGAGGTTTAGTTGCTGGGAGAACTGAACAAATTACATTTACCTTGTTCCGTTGTTGACCTTGTGAGCAAGCTAGGGTAGGTCATTTTATCTGCCTTGTTCCTTGTTTATGATCTCCTTTCCCTTTGCAACACAAATAATTAATAGCTGCACTATACCCCCACTGTAAAGTTTGGAATAATACTACATAGGTCTATTTTTGCTCAAGGAGCTTAATGCTGGAATATTAAAGAGCTGGGAGATCAATTGTTTCCTCAGGAAAACAATTATGTATCATGGTATATATGGTTCAACTCAATGTCATAATACTTATTTAGAGATTAGCATAAAGTTGACCAGAATATTTTTTTTCCCTCTGGTATTAAGAATGGAAAACATTTTTACTCATACTGAAGGCAGATGCATCTGCTATCATGGTACTGGGTGTCAAAGTGAATGATAATGCAACGTTTCACCTCTGAAATATTAATGGGCACCTTGATTTTCTGATTTCTATCTTCAGTGAGTGCCTTAATCGTTGTGGGGTGATATGATCTATTCCAATACTGGCTTCAAATCTAGAATGACAACAGTGTTTTCCAACTAAGGAAATAATACCCAGGTACTTTAAGCACATAATTCATATTCAGACTGGGGGAATGCAGGTATAAGAAAAGCAGAACAGGGCATGGAATATAAGCCCATCTGAAGACAGATCATGGGAGAGGCATTCTTTCCCAAACGTTAGAGCACATGATAAGAAATTCTGTCTGTATCCTGAAGGAAGACTGTAATGCTGGGATAAGGCTGTATTCCAGGACTGTCTTGACAGACAAAGGTTATCTCATTCTAACCTGGATAATTCTTACCAGAGTGGAATGTGAATGGTACAGTACTTACACAGACCACAGACCAGCACAGGGGCAAGTGTTTTCAGAAGAGATTAAAGAAAGCTCAGTGCCATAGACTTCTCTGAAAACTCTAGCCTGAGTAGCATGCATTCATAATCCATGTTAACAGATCACTGAAAAGAACAGATTGATGTTTCAGAGAGGATTTCTTATCAGTGTTATCATCTCCTGACATTTGGGGAAACAGGATCCATTTGCTAAGCAGGTCATGTATTTAAAAGATGGTTTCTTCTGTAGTCATGAAACATCTGCCTAAGCGCATATGTCCCTTAGCCAGAGGCTAAAGGAGGATTTACAATTCCAGTTGTGAGCATAAATATAGCTCTAAATAGCATCTGGACCATGAAAAGAAATTTAAAATACTGAATTGCAGGCATTTAGGGGGAAGGCAGCTTGACTAATGCTCAATAATCACCAATTTCAGATGAAACTCATAAGAAAAAACAAGATACAAGAGAGATTATAGAGTGATTCTGAATTTCAAAATAATTGTCAAGAGCATAGAATCTGGCAAGCGAATTCTGTTAGTGACTGAAATCGAAACAGAATTAAAATTTGCTTGTAATATGTGAATTCCTATATCTAGCTTCATCTTCTTCCCACATCAATGTAACTTTCTATCCTTAAGCTACAGTCTTCCAAGGGGAGCACGCAGCAATGAAAGAAAACTTAAGAAAAAGGTTTATCTCTTTTTCCCAAAATCACAAACCCTGGTTTTCAGAAAAAAAAGACAACAGTGATAGCTTTAGGACAAAGGTAGGCAAGATCAAATGAAGCCAGTTTGAGATGTGATTAAAAATAGAAAGAAAAAAAAAAGAGAGGAGTCATAATGAGAACATTTGACTTCTTTCCCAGAAGAAGGGTAAGTGGATTTAACAGCAAATATTTTTTCTTTCTGATCTGTGTATGTGGATGTAAGTATTACAGAAAAGCAGCAGCACCCATATATCATGGTGATGGTGGTATCTGGATAGATAAATGTAAGTAAATTCCCTGTATGTGAACGTTTGTCCCCAGTAATATCACAGAAAAACCTCCAATTAACTGTGAAGGAAGGGAGAGGAAAGATTTCACCTCAAATAATTTTTTAAAGGACAAAAAATCTGAATAGAGCCATTAAAAGAAAGGTATCCTACTACCTACGCAGAGCTTAATCATCTTCTTACACAAAGAGAATTTTTTAAAAAATCTAACTGGAGATGTAAGATATCCTTAAGGAACTTTCTAGTGCTGAGATGCTTATGTTTAAGCATGAGTAATTTCACTAAAATTGTTGGTACTAATCATCTGCTTTAGATTTAACATGTGCTTTAGTTCTGTGCTCACTGGTGTCATAAATTGCAGTGCTGCAAGGCACAAGCACAGCAATTACTCCCTAAGTTTAAGGAAGACCGTCCCCTATGAGCCCATTATTGCTTTACTGTTGATGAACATGAAGTTCAATAGAAAATCTGTTACTAGACACAGTCAACTAGATAAACCTCTAGCATCTTTCATTGCAGAACTTTCCACAGCCTGAAAATATTGTGTAAAATGCTTTGTTTAAACTAGGTGAGAGGCAATGAAATCGCAAAGACTTTACATGATGTTAAAAAACTTAGAACTCATTGGTCTGAAGGACCATGAACAAGATTGCCTTTGAGCAACTTTTCCTAAATTACAGGCTATATCTTCTTCCAGCTACAAGTCCCTGTGTTGAATGTGAAGTAAATAAAATGTTTATTAACATACCAATGTGCCACTCTGGTATTTTCTCTGAACATTTGGGAAACCTGTAGAGGACTTTCTGAAATCTCATTATATTAAAGAAAAAGTTATTTTAGTTGCAAGATGTGAATTATATGGATGAGCGAGCATCAGTAAACAAGCTTAGTTTAAACTGATACCTTGGAAAAGCTATTTCTAAAAACAATTAGTGATGAATTACTTGTAGCACTTGGGAAGGTCATTAAGCTGTGTTCCCTACATTAGCAAGTGCAAAGAAAATTCACAGCTCAAAGATGGGGGTGGAAATGTATGAAGTTTTTTCCCCGTCAAGGAAACAAACTAGGCAATGCAAATTGTATTCAGGAAACAAACAGCATTCCTGCATTTGCTGCATATATCAAGGAAGTTTAAAGGGGCCAAAAGGTACATAAAACAGCAAAGCCTTTCAAATCCTCCCAACAGCTCTCAAGCATCACGTACATCTTAAAAGTATTTCAGGATTCCAAATTGACCAAAAATTGAGGTCAATATTCTTTGTGCCACTCTAGCAGTTCAAAGACTTATCCATTTGCACTCTTTGTAAATGCTGCTCTATCAAATTCTTTTGTCACCACCTTGCCATTGTTAAACCAGAGAGAAGAAAAATGGGGAGTCCAAGAAATAAGTATAACAGATCTACTGTCAAGATTGTATTTGAGGCAATCAGTCTGTAAAATTACCTAGGAGGGGTTCCTAGGGAACCTCAGCATGTTGTATCTGCTGCGTTTGGGTACTAATACACAATGTACAGAAATCAAAACTGAACCAAAGAGCTAGTTAGATATATTATTTTTTTTAATCATGTTTAAATTGGGCTGTACATTGTGATTTTCTGAAGGCAGTTATGCTCTGTGGACACAAGATCTGTCAGATGCAGAAGCAACAACTTCACCAAGGTGCGCTGTGAATTAACAATGTGGATTAAAATAGTAAAAGACTATCCCAAGTAAAGAGGACAGTTATGGTTCAAAGAGTGGTCAAGAACACAGGTTGAGTTCTGGACTCAAGCTTCAGGTTTGCCTTCCCTCGGACTCCATCTGTGATTTCACTGTCAGTGTGAAGAGGTACAGAAAGTTTATTTCCTCATGGATCATACCAAGGCAATGATCATACCTTTTAGCACTCTCTGTTTAGACTGACAGTATAAATCATGTCCCCAGTGAAACAAGCTCATCACTTAATCTTCCATAAAGTGCTACCAAATACAAATAATGCAGGCTGCCCTTGGAGAGCTATCTCACCTTGGTGATATAGAGAAAGGTGGAAGAACTTTACCAGAAGAACCTAGTACTTTGGTGTCTTTGTACCACTACAGATCACAGAAGAAAGAATTCTCTGAAATACAGAAAAAAGCACAAACTAGACCAGAGGGTCTGCCCAGCCAAGGTGTTCATGAGAGTCTCTTACATGTCGGATTCTGATGGAGAGGAGAAAAATTAAGCTATCTATTTTTCCTTAAAATATAAAGAATGTAGATGTTCTCCTGGTAATCATGATGTTCAAGTAGAAAAAAATCTCTATTATTTCTGCTTGGTAACAGGCAAATACCACTCCATGTAAAATCCAGAAGACTTCACATCTCGTTTCAATAGGATTTGGTTGCAGTAATCACTGAGTTTAGTTCAAAAGTAATTAGTTATTTGAAAGAAATTTAGGCAAAGAGAGGCAAAAATAGAAGATAAGGTAATTAGTTACAAGCCCAGATATCTATCTAAAGTTATGTTTCCTTCCAGTCAAATAGATTATAATGCCAAAGGATTTTCTCATCTGACCATAGATCAGAGCAGTATGTGTAAAAAAGTACTCATTACTTTAAATATTTGACTTAAATTGGCAAAGAGAGAGAAGTAAAAACTTTTCAAAGCTCCTCAGTGTATGTAAACAACTCTGTGTCTAATTCTGTTTGTACCTTTGACACTCGCTCTTAAAAGAGCCAAATTGGACAGTTTTTCCCTAGGTAAAACACCCATATAAATCAGTGCACGGGAGGCACAGGGACAGGAGAAGGAATGAAATTGAGATCCTTTGGGCTACAGAATATATGAATTCCTTTTAATGAGATTTTGATTACCAGCAGTAGTGCCTTGGAGCAAAAACTACAGCAATAATCTCTAATGTATTATTTTGGAGGAGAAATTTAAACATTATAATGTTAATCCAATGAATGTCCATTTAGGCTAGCTAATGATGAAACACTGTATATTACATAGTGCTAACCAGCTAATGTGAGGAAAGATGTCTTTTATGGGCTAATGTAAAAAAAGATCAGTTTCATCAAGAATGCAGTTACTCGCTTGGAAACTTTCCCATTTACTGAGTCTCAGGAATCATGGGGGATCAAAAACAGATATAATGAGATCTTTTCCCCCAAGTAAAAATGCAATATGTGATTAGCCATTATTGACTATTATACAAAATGAAAAGGAGTTCAATCCCACATCCATATCCTCTCACATGGTGAAGTCTGGCTATAGAAAGAGGCTTATAAACATAATTTTTTTGATTGAATGGTCCAGGTTCTTTCATTATAGAGACATATTTTAAAGGGAAAATGGTGGTATTATACATTACTGGTAGCTTTTTCTGAGAGGAATGGAAAACTTCCAAAACAAACCCCAAAATGGGTGAATTCAGTCTACAGTGCTTCAGTATCAGTTGAAAATTCACAAGAAGTTTATCAAACCATTTGCATAAGTTGTAGTATAAAAAAGCCTGAACTGCCTTTCATAGACTCTTACGTTACATTTTCCATTTGGCTCAACCTGAAAACTGGTGATTTGGGGTGTTCTGGTCTGAATGTATTTCCGTGAACAAAATCAAAATCAACACCACAATCCTGGGCTGTGAAGTTGTGCAATGACAAATCTTGCAGAGACTGCAAGAGTCCTCACCTGTATGTACAGAGCTCTTTGTGGTTTTTGCCTAACCTGAAGCTCCAGATTCAAATCTTCTTCTAGGAGGTCTGGATACAAATCTCAAAGCTATCATCAAAACATCCAATGCTAGCACCATCCTCAAATATGGAAAGCCTCAGCACTCCCGAAATCTAATTTCTTTGTTTTGTTTCATTTGCCTGTTTCTTCATCCTGTTCCCCCTCAGCCGTAGGACCAGTAGCAAGTGCTATTTGATCCTACACATCCCAGCAGAGTATGAGTTATGGGACTGTTTTTCTTATACCTCTGCCATCCAGAAAAGAAGATAAAGGATCCATGGATCTGGACTCGTTCTGCAAGGAGGCGATCTGCAGTAAGGAAGGCAGGTTGGCTTTTTTTTTTTTTTTACAACCTTTTCAAGCTGAACTAAGTGAATAGAGGAGAAAACTGCACATCTGCCACAGCTGAGTAGAATGAGTTGCCGTCTGTCGTGCCTGCAGAGCTAAGAAATCTAAGCAAGAAGAGCAGTCCCCAGACAAAAGCAGGAACAAGCCAGGGTGTGTCTGGGAATGCTGGGTGGGTGTATGATAGCCTGATCTTCTCTTCTTTTTCATGTATATCACTTCCCCTGACACAGGAAAAGGAATGGCTTCCCCACGGTGGCTAAAGCAATTGCTCCACAGGCTAGTGACTTTAGAAAAATATTTGATGCTTTTCTGATTTATTTTAATAGGGTTTAACGGTCGGAAATGAGGGAAGCTAACATGTGCCTGTCAGAATACTCAGTGGAATACCGGTGAGCTCTTCATGTTCCTTGGTAGAAACCCAGCAGTGTAGAGACTGTCGATGCCACAGACCTGCTGTTTGAGACTGGCTGCTCTGCCTGTTCAGTGGATCACATGAGGCACCACCGAGGCT
Source organism: Ibycter americanus (assembly GCA_035590275.1). Classification (NCBI taxonomy): domain Eukaryota; kingdom Metazoa; phylum Chordata; class Aves; order Falconiformes; family Falconidae; genus Ibycter; species Ibycter americanus. Next base: position 98,204,795 of record JAVJGI010000001.1, on the reverse strand, counting down.
AAGAGACGGAGTCAGAATTTCATACAAAACTCCATCTGCGCTCTATAGCCCAAAATCTAGAGCAAACATACTCTGACGTGGCTGAATAAGAAAGGATATCGCTTCTGTATTAAGATGCACTCAGAGATGTACTAAAACCCACTCCTGTGCCTCTGAGGGAAAAAAGCTTTTATTATATAGCCGGTGGATGCAGTGGGAACAAGGCAACAGCGTGCTGAGCAGATGATGCTGCAGGACAGCACAGAAGGCCACCAGCCCTCAGCCAGCGCAGCCCGACGGTGCCAAAGCAGCCTTCCTGCAGCTCCAGCTCCTGCAGCCACCCAGCGCCTGCGGCCCGGGAGGTGCAGGCTGAGCCCCACACTGGGCCGGCCATCGCACCGGGCTGGCCATCGCACCGGGGCACCAGCCAGGCTCCCGCAACAACTGGTGGGTTCAGTGCGGGAGGAAACCACCCAGACTCTCCACAACTAGGCTCAAGCCTTTGATGTGAAACAAAGACCTTCCACTTGATGGAACTTTGTGGTCAGTGGGCTACAGCAAGAGGATGTTCCCGTTTCTTCCATAGCTTACGGAATGGCTGTGTGCTAAACACCGCGGGTGAGCAGCGGCAGCACCACCCGACCGCAGCCCCCTGCACCTCGGCCGAGGGAGGGGCAGCAAGCGGCGGGAGAATTGGGAGTGCACCTATTAGAGAGCCCCGCAGCCCCCAGCCTGAGCCGGATTGGCTGAGCCGCGCTGAGGTGGCTGCAAAATGGCCGCAGTGAGGGGCTGGGCTGGCTGCAGGAGCTGCAGCTCGTTGAGGGCCTTTTGACTTGGTGGGCCAAACGCCCCAGGCTGGGTGAGGGTGACTCTGTGTATGTATTTTTTTGCCCTTTGAGGTTTGCAGTGGTTTAATACCCCTTGGCTGCTAGCACTGTGGTTCCTGAGGGCTTTGGGCTCGCACTGAGCTGCCATTTGCCATAGGGGCTGGGGCCGAGGGCGAGGCATGTGGCTGCTGATGGAGTGTGGGGTGCAGAGCATGATCTCTGTGGCCCCACAGGGCTGAATGCCAGTTGCCAGACCCAATAATGGTCTTCTGGGCTTTGGTATCTTGGGCAGCGTATCAGGCAGGGCTTGAGGGGGAACCCTACACTGAAGTACTGTCAAGGAATGCTGGGGAGAGTGCTCACTACATTCACTTGTCAGGGTCCCTGTTTTCCCCTAAGAGGTAAGTTTTGCTATGGATGTAGGCTTTTGTTTATGAATATGATGGATATCTTTATTGCTAGCCTTCTGGACATCGCTGTTAATTCCATAGAAAGCATTTTATGTCACTTTCTTGTGAGCTTTCTTAGCCTATTTGCTGCTAATTTTTTCGCATATGCAGTTGGTTTTAGCTGGAGACCTTAAATATTAGGGGTCACACCTGCCAAAAATCAAAGGCAGAGCCAATAAACAGCCAGGTGTGGAGACTGGGAAAGCTGCCAAAATTTGGGGTATAATTGAACTCAGGTGCTGCACTGCCAGGTGGTTTCCTGTTAATGCTCAAGGGCCTAAGTGGGCCTACAGACTGAAAATGTCTGGACATAAGGTGAGAGGTAGCAAATAAGCATGTGGTTCAGGACGTTGGGCTCTGGGGTGTGAGAATGGGGACTGCAGCCTGAACTGGACTACCTGCCTTTTTCTCTGTTCGTGCTCTAGGCTTCCATGAGCTCCAAAGGTGCACCCGTTGAGAAATTGTACATGGGATGACACATTTACTGGCAATGTCAGCTGATGTTTTTATGATACAATTAAACAGCAATTACTTTCCTTCCTTCCTTCCTTCCTTCCTCCTCTGTCTTCCTACAGAGAGTTGTGAAAAGAGCATGTTGAGATCTATTCTTGCTGAAACTGTGCAGTTGTGCTTCTCTTTTTAATTATTATTTTAGCAGACACTTTATCTGCATAAATCCAAAATAAGAAACCTGACAGCATGTATTTGAGTCACCCAAAATCTGACGTTAATTTTCCTGGGTCAGTGGCAGGGCATTAGTAATGACTAAACTAGGTATTTGTTGGATTTTTTTTAATATTCTGTATCCTTTTATAAACATAAGAGCTAATAACTATTCATTGGATATTAATATATATTAGACTACTGCCTTTTGAGTTTTGTTCTTGCTGTAAAATCGGTTTATTTGGGTTAACTTCATGCCTGGTCATGCTTGTCTTCAGAGTTCCCGGATATTTTGTATGATTAGATTAAAGAGTTAATTTGTGATAGTCAGACTGACTTGCTTGTCTCCTGCTTTCCTCGCGCAAATGTTTCCATAGATTCATTTGTGTGTATAACTTTACTTTTATGGTAATTAATACCTGTAAATTACTTATATCATTATTAGAAACAAGGAAACCTGAGATTATTTGTTTTGGCACTATGACAGGTATGGAGCCTTCCACACTGGTTGTGGCTGTATCTCTGAAATAAAATATAAAATAGGATTGTGTAACATGCGAAGAGAAATGAAGCTCATTTAATATCAAGCTATTGAAAACAAATCCAACTGTCTTACTTCTCCAAGACTTCAATTCAGACTGTTAATCTTAACTGCTATTAACTCCCTTGGAAGCAAGACAGTTCATGTCAGCTATTGGTGTGTGTGGTGTCAAGGTTTGTCTTTTCATGCAAAATTTCCTCATCTTTCATTTACATTATGCCATTCTTTAACTGTATAACCCTTGTCCAAAAAAAAAAAAAAAAAAAGTACTTCCTAGTTCCCCTCAAGGAAACAGCTGTCTTGAAATGTAAAGTTTGACCAAGCTGTGGCTCAGCAATGTTGGTTGTTTTTCTCCTGCATTGCAAAGTAACATCAGTTTAAAGTGCAAGGCATCTATCCTTAAAAGTTTACCAAGAATAGGCTGCACATGAAATGCTTCCAAACAATCCACCCTTAGTAATTTATCAAATACAGTATTTTTCTGCTGCACCCTTCTTACACTGAAGACTGTGGCTCTGTCTTCTGTTTAGTACCTGGTGTCCTGTCTGTCCTTCAAATGAGATGTAAAATGAAAGAAACAGACAAGATATCTGTAAGTCATTTAAAGGCTGAAAAAAGCCACATTTTTTGAATGAGTCATCTCCCACACTGATACCTAATTGAAGTGAAGCCACATTTGTTTTGTGGCTGCACAGCTGGAAGATCTCACTGGGAGCAAAAGAATGTTGCCAGAGAAGAACGTGAGCTCTTGAAAAGCTGGATATCATTTTATTAATCTCTAGCACACCTTCGCTAGGACTAAAAATTCCCAAAATCTACTGGTTTCTTCAGAGGAAAAGTGTTTTGTTTTTCTTTCACCTCATTCATGAGAGTTAAGATAAAAGTTTCTTCTCTAAAATGGATCTCACTGGAATTTTGGGAAGGAAGGAGTACATACATACATTTCAGGTTCAGTGTCTGAAGGAGAAGTGACCATGCCATGACTAATACATAATTCTGTCCTAGACAGTATAAGTGGTTATGAGAATAATTTTTTTTTTGCTTGCTTACATTCTTGTTTTATGTCTGGAAGGTTTTTTGTAGTTTGTCTTTCGCTATTTTCAAACAGTTCTCTGTATTTTTTGAGCTTAATGTTGTTTCAAGGAAACCTTACAAAGCATTGACTATGATTATATCTGTCATTAAGTATTTCTGATTTTTCAGCCCTACTGAAATTACTACCATTGTGTATCAGCAGAGTCAAAGTGCTTGAGTACATCAGCTAATTTATTGACAGCATGGGTTAGTGGGAGTGTCAGTAGAGTGACAATCAAGCAGAATAATTCTTATGGCTCTTATTATACTTGTAATCAGGATTAGCAGAAATAAATATGATGTAGATTGTTCTATCAGACAAAAGTAGTGTTAATCCAGCATTAAGATTTCTCATTCTTTAATAACAATCAAACAACATAGGTAGCATGGATACTTCTTATTACCACTGTGACAAATACATTCGTTTGCTCTCTTATAATTTACCAAACTGGCAGATGCTAGTGGAGGAAAAAAATTATAAGTCAAGCATAGATGCTGTTTATGGCATTGTGCATAGAGGTACTGGATGGAGCAGAATGAAAATGGAGATTTTTTTATGATTTTTTTTTTCCTAGCTTTGTGGCAACTATGAAATTCAGGGTGAAACTGACTGGTTTAGAATTTTCTTTAAAGCTGCATTCAGACAATTCAAGCTTCTTTCCTACCTGAGGTTTTGTTTTGAAAATTTTGACTTCTTTGACAATTTTTTCCTTTTTTTTACAATAAAAAAATGAATAAATGAAAACTAAAGACAAAATAATTTCAAAGAAAAATGTAAAAGTTTCACTAGAAGACTTTTGGAAGAAGCGTTCTGGAGTTTTCAAAAATAACTTAAATGTGAAATTCAAGAACAGGGTGTTCTTGAATTTCACATCACTCTTGTGATGTGCAATCAGCATGTTCATTTTCTGGAAAAATCTTGTTAAAAATTTTGACTGGCCACATATGACTCTGTAGGAGTATGAAGGGATGGAGATTCTTTCCAAGTATCGTAACACCCATAGAGCTAGGCAAAATGGCTTTTAGCAGTTGGGACCCAATGTCTGTCAATAGTGCAAATAAAACAAACTGTTCATTGACTTCAGGACTAAAACTGTGCTACTACCCCACCCATCTCTGCTTCTTTTTACTGTGTGCCTCCCACTTCAATTTTAGCTTGGGTGATTATGTGATAAAATGAAGTAACTAAACACCACTGTGCATTGCGAAAGTCAATTCTGAAATGCTCAGTGCATTGTATGCTGGGGCAGATGGATGTGTTTGAGAAGTACTGGCACAGATCTAAACACAGATCTAAAAAAAAAAGCAGAGTCAGAACTGCACCAGCTCCTGTGTTGTCCACCTGGTCCCATTCCCCTCTGAGAATTCTGTGCCTCTCTAACCCATCTAGACTAGGTATTTAAAGTAATTCCATATCAGTGCTTCCCCCTCACACACAACTGTAGTTTGGCACCAAAAAAGATGTACAGGAGATAAAAGTTTTAAAATATGTTCATAGAAATAGTTTAAATCACAAGAATAACTCAGTACAGAATGTTCCTGACTGCAGGAAACAGCATCCAACTTGAACATTGTCAGATTTCTGAAATCAGAAAGAGGTATTGAGTGTTGGAGGTAGTTCAGAGGGAAGAGTGAGCTGTGGGGACTCATATAAAAGGAAACATTAAAAGAGTGAAATACATATAGTTTGGCTGAGCAGTGGCTACGGAGAGACATAACAGCACACAAATGTTTGAAGGATCTAAGCGCCAAAGAGGGAGTGGAATTTTGAATGCTAAAAAGGGATTTTTCTAGGAGTAATGGGTGAGGTTTCACACAGCACTTCAGGAAAATCTGAGAGCGCCCTCGGCTCTGGAATACTGGGGTATTAGCCACACAAGGGAGCTCTGAAGTGCCAGAAGTACCAGACTAGAGGTGGCACCAGAGGAACTTTTCACTGCTGGGCAGGCTTTTGTTTGCTGACAAGTTGAGTTTTCTGGATGTCATTCATTGCTTAGCTTGGGGGGAAAATGTGGCTGCCATCTCAATCACCTTTTTTTTTTTTTTTTTTTTTTTTTTGTAATTTT
>JAVJGI010000001.1:98154847-98199096 GCA_035590275.1 Ibycter americanus | reverse complement strand
GATGGGGGTGGGAGGTGGGGCAGAGTGGGGAGGGAATCAAGGGGCAACCAAGGAAGCTTTTGCAGGTACACTGTGAATGTTAGAGTGTCAAGGTACCTGGTGAATGTTAAGGCTTTATTTGCTTCAGGAATGATGTTGTCAAGGAAGGAGGTCTGACTAGTGACGTTTTCCAGAACGTGACTCTTCCTGGGAAAGGTGGTGGTGACTTTCAGCCAAGTTTTACTCTGTGTAAACCCCTTGACATCAATGAAAAGGCTAAATAGATCTGTCTAGGTGTGCTTCTGTGTTCTGTGTCAGTACTGTATTTTCTCCCTGTGGACCTGTCCTCATGGGAACCCCAAACCACATTAAGCCAGCTTTCAAAGTTCTGTTCTGTTTAAAAATAATAGAATGAACTTATTGAAATGTTAACCCAGAGGACGTAGACTATAAATTATTTCTAAATGGAGAAAAGTTGAATGATAGTAGCTATAATAGAAAAAGATGCTTCAGGTATGTAAGAGCCATGGCAGAGTCTTTCCTTGAGGATGACCATGAGCAGGCAGAGGCAGAAGTGTGTAACTAAGAGCAGAATTTATCTCCACTGGACTTGAGTGACAGCAGAAAGGATGTCTTTCTTTTACTTCTACTTTCTGTGGGGATGGGAATACGGGGTATTTCTGAACATACAGTGTTTGACAGTGGTAACTGAAACCTGAATAATGTGAAATATTGCACTTTTTTCCCCCCCATGGGTCTTTCCTGAAATATTTCACATGGTCAAAGACACACGGAGAAAGGAAGTTGGCTTTGCTGTTAATGTAATTATATGAGAAGAAAGGTAATCAGCTGTTTTCATGCAATCTGATAACGAACTACAAGCTGTGCGAATCTGCTTGCATAGTAATAAGAAAGATGCACAATAAGTACTGAGTGTGATTAATTATCTGAGTACATTTGTATCCAATTTAGCATCAAAGAGTGACACGATCAGAATATTTGGTCCAGAGACCGGAACAGAAGTATGAATGAAAGAATCTCAAGTGCATTCAGGCAAATGCTGCACTTGATGTATTTGGCTTAGAATATAAAGCCTCAGAGGTAATTAGTAAGTAAACGTAGTCGTGATAGCAGCAGTATGAGCATGACTCCCATTATTTTTAATGGTGAACATGTGCTTAACACCCTGAGCTCTCTACCAAAACTTTATTGAAACAGTTTCAAAAGATGTCCAAAATACCACAGAGCCTGAAGTAAAACAGACTGCTAATGCCAACTAATGTGTGCACTAAAATCCATGGCAAGAGAGCACACTGATTAGGTGATGTTTTTCAGAATCTCATCGAACGCTTACTAATCTTGAAAACTCAGTCAGCAGACAGTAGGCTATATAGAGCACATGCTGCTTTGTGATGTAACTACATAAATCTGAAGTGCCTTCATACAAGTCAGACGTCTACAACCATAAAACTGGTGAGAGAATAGGCTTCAGTCATTTCTCAGGCCAGTAGCATATTGACACGTTCTCGTGTCTCTAATCTGCATGCAGTCAAAGTTTTAAATTCATCACCCTGTGATTTCTGCTTAGTGCGATGGGCAAATATTTTTAAAATCTAATGCATATTGTTAAAGAAGGGCAAAGTTAAGAAATGGCAGAGCTCTGAGTGAAAATTTTGAACTCGAGGGGGAAGAAGGTCAAAGGTTTTGCAGTAATAACTACCACCAACTGCAGGATGAGACATAGCGCATACCAACCTGTTAATTTGCCTGGCTTCCAAGGGCAGGCTTTCTTTAAGGCTTCTGATGTCATATCGGTTTGAAAAATACATTATGATTGGCATGGCTTACACAGTGGCAATTACCCTCTAATTTATTCTGCTCCCTTAGGAGACCCCAGGCTGCTTCCCTGTCCTGGTAGGGGCTCACTCCTTCAGCCCACGTCTTTGCAGTCCGAAGCTCAGTCAACGGGCAGCTCTCAGAAACATGACGTGGTAACCATGGTGAACAGGCATCCAGGGGAAGGTACAACCATTATTCTGTATCTTTGAAAACAAAACCCCACAGAAACTATTTTTTAGGTTTTACTGAAAATGGCAAGCAGCAGAAAGAAGTTAGGATAAGAGAGGAATTATAACCAGAGTGGCTTTCATAATGGAGCATTTGATACTTGGAAGCATGGGTAAAAAAACCCCTCTCTGCTGTTCCTATTTATTTGCCCAGAAACTACTATTTCAGAGTTATTCCTTGAGATCAATACTAACTTAAAGACCTGCAGAGTAAATCCAGATGACTGGTGCTCAAAGTCTTGTTAAATGGTTGGTAATTTTTCCCTGAAACTGGCTGTTCCCCAGCTTGCAAGCCAGGCTTTGCAGAAGCTGCAGCATGAAGGGGCGTGATGTGCGCAGGGAAGGACGGGGGCTCTGCACACTGTCAAGCAGGAGAAGAACAAACAGCACAAAGAGAGGAAATCGCTTGTGCATCAGGGTAATGAACATGTGGCACAAAGAGGTAATTAGATGAAGAATGGTTAAGCGAAGGAATAAAGGTATGGTATATATCTTCATGGAAAAAACAGGCAGGCGGGGTGTGTAAAGTTCACATCCCTGTGAATAGCATCTATTTGCTACTTCTGTGTACAAATAAGCACTGGAGTGAAATAGCGAATACTAAAAGCATGGTTTGTGAACGCTCTCAGCTGTGCCCTCTATGTTTTTGAAAACAGATACTGTCATGGAATAGCCAGCACGTTCACCTCACGTGAGACTACCTAAAAGCTGCCTGAAGTAGATAACATGGCAGAATAAAACTATTTCCAGGTTATAAAGCTGAAGTTTTTTCTAAATGCTGAAACACAGTTGGTTAAGGAAACAGCAGTCTCTCTGTGTGGAAGAGGAAAAAAACAGTCTGGAGCAAAGACAAAGCTCTGCAAGATGCTTAGCAATTGTTCATTATCGTTATGGGTGATGTGCACATAGAAACGTAAATACTACCAGTAAACATTGATCTGAAGTATTCACACACACACAAAATACACACAGACCAGGCTCATAAAGCAAAATATTTACCAAAAGTGCAAAGAGACTTTACAACTTAGATGAGTTTCAGCATATTAACATTCAAAGAAAAGGTGTTTATTTTAGTTGCAGGCATGAGTATTTTAACAATGATGATTTATCCAATATTTATGCAACACTTCTGTGCCTGTATCTTGTTATGAATGGTTTATTAAACTGGTTAAAATGGTCAACAGGCACTGCAAATGCGTTTCGCTTTAATGTTGCATTTTGCATTAGAAATGGCTGGATAAACATACCTAAGACATTTAGCAGTGTGAAGTGCAACCCTAAAATTCAAGTAAATGTGTTTTTAATAGTGGTTGATGTGTTATGACTATGCCGTGCCATAGATGTTATGCATACTATTCTTGAGGTATTTGCACATTGCTAGATTCCATCTATAGTACTCCTGTGTTTATTAAATTATATCAACAAACATTAAAATAAGTGTAACTGTCAAGCGTAAAGTCCCCTCTCAGAGCCGCACAGCAGATACCAGTTTGGATATTCCAGTGTTGTTAAGCATTCAGGACACTCACTGAAAGCAGTAAAATCAAAACTATGGTTCGACCGAGCAGCTGAAGTGTTGGCATGCTTATCTGAGATCCGTTGGTACGGAAATCAGGAATGGCAGATTTCCTTGTTTCCGTGTGTTCTCAGTGAAATCAGACAACATAGAACTTACCACGTTAAGGCCCATTCATGAGGATTGCAGAACAGCTCGTGCTGGAGTATTTCATTAGATCTAGACTTCTTTATAAGCAGTATGGGGAACCATATCTACAGTGAGAAATATGATATGTTTAAGTTAAGGTTGCCTAACGGTTCCCATAATCAACCTCTAATATTCATTTGCTTATAACAGTCTCCTCACTTATGTTTGCTTTTGGCTACATAATTTAAGCCACCTTTTTTTTTTTTTTTTTTTTTTTTTGTAATTGTGGAGTCTGTACCACCATTAATTCCAAAGAAGGCTGTCTGGTGGTAAAGAACTGAGAGACTTATTTAGTCCTTTTTCCTGTTACAGTGCAGAGGACCACTAAACCCCCCAGTAGAGGAGGTGCATTGGATATGCAAAACAGCACCTGCATTAAAGGCTTTACCTTGAAGATGGGAATGAAAGGAACCACCTGCAGTCCCTTTTTAGAAAGAAGAACAGAACACTGCCTTTTGAGCTGCAGAGATCTTTCCAAGCCTCAGGGACTTGACCTTAAACTGAGATAAGCATAATTTACACTTTGTACAGTTTCTACTGAGGGGTTAGTCCCCTTGACGAGGTGTTTCTCTTTACTGAGCCATCCATTAGCCAGGTATAAAACCAGAGAAAGCCCTGGAAGTCCTGCTACTGTACATGTTTTTGTTATCAAAACTGTTCAATGCGATTTGTATCTTCATGATGATTTTGTGTGTGTGTGTATGATGGGGCACCCCTTACCTTGCAAGAATAGCTCTTTTTAGCAGGTAATTTTTGCACACTGTGTAAGATAAAAACTTGTATTACTTAAACGGTTGTATTAGTAACAATTTGGCAGCTGAAGAAGAACATCACTTTATTGTGAAAATGCTCTGTAACCATTAGCAACTCTCATTTGGTGTCAGGTTTAACTGAAATTACTTGTCCTTGGAGGTGCTGAATAATGGCAAATGTCTCTGGGAGTAAACCACCATGTCTGTCTCTCTTGATATTGTGTTTCTTTTAAAAGTAGACGGATACTTTGACATGGCAAATAATACCCACACAAATTTTGTAGCAGGAGAGACAATCATAGATAGAAATATGTGCACTTTTTAAATTTGATCTTTCAGTCACTTCTCAAGATATTGACAGAACAATAGATTAATTGGAGAGGAAGGTCTTGTTAACTATACGCAAACTGCCTGAAGTCTTACAGGGAGTTTCGTGAGAGAGAGATATCAGTGGAAATAGGTGGAATGGGGATTTAAGAGAAAAGGCAAATATCCAATGGTGCAGCATTTGTTGACACACAGAAAAAATGTGGCTGTTGTTACATGGATTGTTCAATGTTACATGTAAAAGGGTTGATCCCTTTCAAAGGAAGTCAGTAAAGTTTTGCCTATAAATTCAATGGCAGCAGAATTTCTTCCCTTTACAATACTGGGCAATGCTTCTACCTGAAAGATACAACATCAAATGTAGTAGCTGGTGGAAGCAGAACTTCAGGAAAATGAGACTTCCACTTGTGTGGAGTGGAGCCTTGAGTGGAGAGCGTCTAGAACAAACCTGGGCTGCAGACTGAGAAGGTTTGGCATTGCAGCATTCTTGTGTTACCTCTTTTACTTCCATGTAGCAAACAAAACTTGAAAGTGTGGAAGCAATTGGGTAAGGAGAGCAACTTAATTAACTTAATGAAAAATTCTTTGCCATGATGTATCAGATAAGATTTCAGGTCCCTTTTATTTGTATTGCTATACTATCTCTTCTTCCTTAATAGAGGGGCTTTTAAAAGGTCTCTCAGCTCCATGGGTTTTACTGGGAAATGATGTTTTTAGATAAGAATCACCTTTTCTAATCAGAATAAAGAACTTAAGAGGAAGATTTTTGCTTTTCTGAAATAAATCAACTTCCTCATTGAAAAGGTGAGAACATAATTTATTAGATAAAAGCTAGCTTTTCTTACTAAAAGTTGAATATTTGACATAATTTTTTTTGTTTTCATCCAAAAATGAAAAGGCTTTCATTGGAAGCTTTAGGGGTGAAAACAAAAGCATTTACAAGCTCTCATGGAAAATAGTATATGTTACTTGGCCAGAAGTCTTACAATAATTCAGGTAACTTGTTCAGGCAGAGAATTAGAAATGCTGAGATCTTCGTAGTTTTGTTGAATGCTTATAGTATTTTCCCTGAGGTTAATGGTTAAGTTTCAATTCAATGTTTACCCTTTACTTTGCTTACAATGAAGCTTTCCAGAAATAGGGAGAGATGTCTAAAACGTGTTCCCTTTAAAATGCTATTTAGAATACACATACTTGTGTCTAGAAGTATATTTGTCATCTTACAAATGCATCTGAAAATAAATACTGTACTGAAAATAGCCAGATTTTGATTTATTCAGGGTGCCTAATAGTGAGGCAGATGTATCCACACCCTGTTGTGAAAGTATCAGGGAAGTATCATCCGTCCTTGCAAAATAAGAGACAAGGACAAGTTGTGCTGTAGTATAAATAGGTGTGGTCCTTGAACCCATTTGCCCTTACTTATCTAGGTCAGGACACAATCCAGAGGGAGAAGTACCTTCCCTGACAGATTTGGTGTTCATGTTGCTGCAGAACTCAATCAAAAATTCCCACCATGCGCGATCAATAACTGTGGCCATTGAAGCAAAAATAGAACAATTAGTAACCCAAGTGAGCAACATGGGAAGCTGAAAGGAGCAGGCTAGTGAGGAATGACACAGATAGATGCCAGCAGTAAAGAGCGGGAAAATAAAGTAGAACATCTGTCCAATTTACCTAATTGTGTAATAAAAGTAAAAGAAATCTTAGTTCTTGAAGTAGTGCACTGAAAATTTGCGCACAAAATATTCAAAGCGTGGAACAGTTTGAGAAAAGGAAAGGTGATAATACCCTGTGTTGCTGGAAACCTGGCTGGCAGGTTTTCTTTTGGTGAAGGTCATGACTGGTGGTTTGGATTAGTAGGCTGAACACTGAAACAGTCAGAGACCTGGTTTCTCTTTCCAGGTCTGCTTCTAATCAGCTGAGTGTGTTTTTCGCAATATGTGGTGTTCTCTCACTTGTTACCTTTTGTCTGCCCTGTGTAAATCTCAAGATCTCTAGGGGAGGGGTTTATTCAGGTGGCTGTGACTTCAGTCTTGGCTGGAGCTGGCAAATTTTATTGTAATACAAACAATATCTCGTAATGAAGAAGTCCAAGATAATGATACAATAAAATTCCCTGAGAAATCTTTGCCCAAGTATCAAGACAATATTGAATAAGTAAGCATAAAAAAATTTCAAAGCATGTGATGGATGTGTGGGAGAGAAAGGAATGGGTCTTGCTGGAATAGTAAGGGAATGTCCTGTTTGAAATTCTTTAACTCCGTACTTGGCAGAAGTTTAGACATCTGTGTCATGAGACCATGTAAAAAAGTAATAGACACGGCCAACTGCCCGAAACCTGTGAAGTGAAGTTCAAAAGAAAACATTAGAATACAAAATTTCCAACACAGACTTTTTTTCCTAGATATCTCTTACCTGGGAACCCTAAAGGATAAAAGTATTCTGACTGAAATGAGAAGCAAGTTTTGAAACACTGGTGTTTTCTGCAAGCTGAAAATTCTGCAGTTTGAAGTCAGTAATGATCCAACACAGCATGAGTAAGTACTGCATGTTCTGAGGCCAGAATGTGTTGCATTCTTTACCATGCCAGTTATTAGTAAAATATAAAGAAAAAAAGTTTCAGAGTTGGGCAAGAAATTGGGCTTTGGATTCCTGTTAATGATAAAATTAATTTTATATCCAAAACATTGAACAATGCCCCCTTGGAGAACAATGAAGAGAGTGAAAATCCTATAGACAATGAATGTTGAAAGCTGTATAATAGTCTTATCACTTTCTGTAGCAGCCTTGGTTGAAAAAGCTGTAATTAATTATAAGAAAATGACAAATGGTCAAGGCTATGCTGAAGGCAGTGGCCCTGGTACTTGACATTGTAATGCAACTGGGGAAAAGCTTGTCAAATCAAGGTTGCGTTAATTTATTAGGCAGCTATTCATGCCAAGTTGAATAAAAGAAAGAAGAAATAAAAGGTGGAATTCTACTGCAAATATTAAATGTTTGAGGGGGTGTCATAACTTGTATACTTTAAAGAAAAAAGTAATTTTATTCATCTGACTTCCGCCCCACATACTTGTTTATGTGTCAGTCACACCTCACACAGTAGGTCACCACTGAAAATCCATACATCGTTATTAGCTGGTTATATCCTATAGTGTCAGTGGAGTAAAATCTTAGTTTGGCTGAACGTGGGTTCAGTTTCTTGTTAAACTGCAAGTCTTCTGCACTCTATCTAGTTTAATTCTTGTCAAAACATGTGTTTCTGAATACTTCCTTCAACACCTCTGATTCTTCATCCATGTGCTCTGTAAAAGAGATCAGTAGAGTCCTATGTTTGAATTGTTGGGTTAACACTTGGGGGAAGGTAGATTCCAGCCTTGGCTGGGCTGTTGACTTTTTGTGTGTACTTAGGTGGCTGCTTATTATGCTTTTTTCTGTCTTGCTTGTTTCAGCCATAATTCCTAATGACAGGAGTTTGGGGGTTTTTAGCTATACAGGTCTCAACAAAGCTTTCAATAGGAGTAAACTTATGGAAAAGATACTGGCATATAAACTGAAGTGAGCTGTTTGCTTTCAGCCTGCCCTAGCATGCTTCTTAGGAGGGATTTGTTCTTTTTTTTGTAATGTTTGTTGATGCTAACAAACATGGCAAAAGCCATTGATGGAAGCCAAGTGAATAACATGTGACAAGCAATGCCCAAGAATCCTGGATCCCTGTCTCCTTCCAACATTAATATGTAGTCCTTAAAAATGTCATTGTGTTGTCAGTCCTTAGAGAGTGTCATGATACTGTCCACATGGACTTGTGTAGGAAATGGGCCTTTAAAGGCCAGGAAGCATTCTACTGATTTTCCCTGAGCAACAGCATATGGGTGTTCAGCACAGATGCTGCTGTAATTATGATACATTGGGAACTTTATGTCAATAGTCCTAAAATCTGCAACTCCAATTATACAACAGAGTATAGGTAGCAATTGTTATAAAACATAAGGATTCTTAAGAGTCCCCTAATATTCATTAATCTATGCATCCTGGGTTTTTTGAAACTTTAAAAAATTCTGTAACAATAGAAAAGATCCTTTATATATGTGATGACACTTCAAATTATCTTTATTTTTCGCTGAGTGTTGGCTGTCTGGTGATTTAACTGGTTAACTTGCATTTGACCACTATTACCTCTTAGACCAGAATGTGACAATGTGTGATGGTACTGTTTTTGCAGCTGTCCGGGTGGCTGTCACCAGCTCATCACTCCTGTTTTTCACCATTCATTAAACTATACCAGGAAGAGGTGACTGATCGAACTGTAAAATAATCCCTCCTCAAAAAATCAGTAATTTCTTGCTTGATCAGTTGATTGCTAAGACTTATGTCATCTTGCAGCATATATCTGATTAGACATCTTTGGCTGAATGTTAAGCATATATCTACTGTGATGCAATTCCAAGCAGTGCTATAAATCTATCTATATAGATGTCTAATATATGGTTGGCATTCAAAAATTGGTTGAAGTGATGAATTGCCCATTAATTTCTTGGTTTGCTCTGCAGACCGGAGCTGGGGTTCCAGTGACCCACTAATGTGCAATTTCTTTTCACTGCCAGACTTTGAGTTCAGAGGGATTCATGCTGCTCCACTTATGGCCTGATATGGCCATAGTCCTCTGGACTGCGTTGTGGGTTTTTATATATACATATGTGGTGTGGTACTATATATGGACTGTTCTGATACCGCAGTATACTGGTGATACAGTACCAAAGACTGGTGCCACAGCTCTGCTGTAGCTGAGCAACCCACTGCCCCTGCTTGCCAAGAGTTGAGAGATCAGCTGGCTGCTATGCTTCTGTACTGGCCACCCTCTAAATACTGAGCAACATACAGTGACCAGTCTGTGACCAGAGGGGGCCGTTCAGACACCGTAGCACAGTTAGAGTGAGGGTGTTCTTGATATGGATAAGAATCCTGGTGTGGGGCAAAGCCACTTTCACATTAGTGGTGCAATTAAAGTTGGCCCTGAAGCAATTGGCAAGCTGGAATGAAGCTTATTTTCTTAGTACAAGTTTGCTGACTGAAGATGATGAGTCTGTGTTTTTATTTTTTTGTTGCTGAGGCTCAAGACATGAAAATGTGTCTGAAGTCTTTCATTTCCACCTATTGAAAATGTTTTAAAAAGAAAAGAAATAAACAGATGGCTCTCATTAGCACAAGAGTGCTTTAATCTTTTGCACATTTTAAATTTTATTTTCCTTTCAATGTTTGTAAGTAAATTGGTATAAAATTAAGACTTCACCAGAGCAATTGAATTTCACACATTTCAATCCATGAAAGGAGAGGTGGACTCCATCCAAATTGCAACAACTGATGTAATCCTAGCATCACAATTATCTATTATGATCAACAAATGCATTCTAAGTGAATGAAATGCATTGAGGCTGGCCCTTACACATCTTACTCAAGCAAAACTAATTTGAAAGCCCTGTGTACAACTGGGTATCTTGCCTCTACAATTCAGCCAAATAATTTTTATTTTAAGATGGAAAAATACAGAAGTCATCATTTTGAGGAACATGTGCAAGCAACTGTGGATAAAATTTGCTATTGGTATAAATTGCCAGAGTTGCAGGGACATCAATGAAACTATATAATTTTCACCACAGATAATCTCCCAATAGCATGCTGTGGAGGATCACCTAACAAAGATGTTAAAATACCTGGATTCTTCTCATGCCTTACTACCTGAATGGCATTTAACCAATGGACTAATAGGACTGTAGTGCCCCATCCTGAAGAAGTAGAGGTTGCTAGAACCTCTAGCTTCAGAACTGTGTGTCTTCACCTTGTTCTTCTGCAATTCGTGCTTATTAAATTCTGTTTCGAGCCAGGGTGTATGGCCAAGGATGGCTGCTGCCATGCGGTAACTTTTGATCCTACATCAATCAAAACTTGTTCAGTTAAAATACAATTCTTGATTCAGTTAATAGGGGAGGGGTGCCACTTCTTAGGTATTAGAAGGTCATGACTTCCCTAGAAGTGTTGAGTTGTACTTCTTGTCAGGGTGATCAGTAACATTTGTCCAGAGGAGAATCCTTGTAGCACTGAGATAGCATAACTCTGGGCTGTGAACAGTGGTTATGTCACATTGTTTGTGAAAGCAGTGTTATCGGTACGTAATTACAAATGCAAACAGAAGGTTTATGATACCTGTCCTGTTAATAGTATTACATTCTTTAAGGCTTGCTTTATGTGATAGAAGTTGAGGTCCGATCCTCTCCTGTTTGTTTTAGAAAAAATATTGAAAATTGTAGAACTGCTAGATTTGCAACATCAGAAAATTAAGTCGACAACTCTTAGGAAAAAGATTTTAATTCTGTTCCTGTTAAAACAGAGTTGTGTATAAGGTGGCTTTTCTACTTCCTAGGAGCTTTCTTAGTTTCTGAAGAAGAATGTTTATTTTTGGTGCCACTGTAAAGCATTCTGATTTAAAAAAAAAAAAGGAGAGGGAAAAAAAAAAAGCTTAACATTTCAGTTACATCGGGGAATATTTTTTTTAGCCTAACTTTTAAAAATACTAGACATTTGAACAGAAAATGGAGTACATCTCATTCTGGAAAGTTATTTTTAAATGGAAAAAAAATGAGCATTCTCACTTAGCTAATATAGAATTTTTCAGGTTTTGCTATCTAATTGCATTATTTTGGATGAGGGAAGTTGTTTCAAAAAATAGCATGTTAAAATCTGAATAACTTAAAAGGACTTGGCGTGCTTCTCCTTTGCAAAGTTTGTTTTCCCTGATATTTGAACAAAAATTGTTCTGTGTCTGATTAAAGCACTTTGAGCAGAGTTCTTTGGATAAAGCTGTTTTGTGTAGGCTGTGGGGGAGGCCAGATAATGTTAGCTTTTTTGGTTTTCTGTATTTCCTAGGGCTGTCAGGGTTTCAATTCAGAATCATTCAGTCATGATTCAAACTAGAAGAAATTAGCTTTACCTCCTTTCTCTTACTTTTAGTTTTTTTACGTGTAAATCACACTATTGCTGACGTTCATTTTCACGGAAGGAGTTCAAATGTCATCTTGACCATGTTCTAGGCCTCAAAGCTTTATGGATGTCAAGAGGCATTTAGATGTTTCAGAGAGACATCAAGTTGTTGTAGACAATCCTTGTGCCTTATGGCAGAATAAAGTACCCTGCATCTGTCAAGAGAAGTGTTTTTCTTTCTTGTTCTTAAAGTTCTACAAAGATGAAGATTGCACACACTCTCCAGCCAATTTGTTCCAGTGCTGAAATAACGTTAATGTTTGAAAG
The DNA here is from genome assembly GCA_035590275.1 of Ibycter americanus. Taxonomy (NCBI): domain Eukaryota; kingdom Metazoa; phylum Chordata; class Aves; order Falconiformes; family Falconidae; genus Ibycter; species Ibycter americanus. The sequence continues at coordinate 98,186,965 of JAVJGI010000001.1, read as the reverse complement.
CCCTTCCAGCTACCTACCCTGGAGCTTCTTTATGACTTTTTTTTTTGTAATCTGTATTGCTTTTGTTTCATCTTTCACAATGAACATGTTGTTGCTTTGTTCTTCACAGCACTTCTTTCAGTATTTAAACAGCATTGACATGCTCCTCCTCACTCTATACATATTTTTGCACCTATACGTGTATGTACATGCAGGATGTGTTCTAGTTAAAAAGATGGAACTGTGCTAATGATAACCACTTGTTTCAACAAAAGTAGAAAATTGAGACCATCATAAGCTGTCTTTTGTCATCTAAGATATTTCTTGCATAGTCTGATGAAATTATTGCAGTGACAAGTCAATTATATGCCATGAAAAATAATAATTTCCAGCAGAAAGCAGTCATACACAGTGGTGGATAATCCGAATATCTTTAAATTCATGGGTGCACAGCTGATTTTTCTAGTAAGGAGCACTGCCTGTTCCTTGTGATACATTTGATTTCAAATGTACATGCCCATATTCTTAAATGCCATCTTTTACAAAAAGCCAGTTTTGTACTGTCATATGGATACTTCTTCCTTCAGTTGATACATTTTGTTAATAATTACCATGCTGCAACTAGCTCTGCTGTGTTAGTATAGAGTTACCTGGAAGATATGCTGGAACCTGGAATCAGTCTAATGGATCTCGGTTGAGAAGAAGTTCAGAGGGGAAGGAGTAAAACTATCAGGCCTTTCACAATGTTTCTGTGGATTTACTTGAAGAATAGGAGATGTTTGGGAATGCATTGCTACTGTTGCAGTCAGTGTAGCTAAACACATAGACCCTGAGTGTCCTACTTTGCGTACAGTCTTCATTTCTTAGATTTCTTCACTCTTACAGAAGTCTACCTTTAAGTGTAATTTCATTTTATGCTGAGAAATGACTGTGCAATGGGCAGGGAGCCTTGTCCTGTTGTTTTGGTGAATTAGCTTTCAGAAGAATATTGCACAGAAGTTGCTCAGATTTTCATGCTTACCTCACTTGGCTAGCTGTTTACTACAGGAGATCCAGCCCTTCCCACGCTGTAACTGACTGGAGAAGGTGATAGGAGAATGGTCCTATAGTCCAGAATAGTGTCTGTAACCATTTAGTGAAGTCCTAATTATTTATTCCTTTAGTTCATTAATGGCTGGATTCATCCCTTTATACAGTCACTGATGAATATTAAAGTTATTATAAAGAAATGGTTTTGGATTAGCTAGCTGATCGTGGAAATTTATTCTCACAGAAGCAGTTTCTGCACTCATGCCTTAGCACCTCAGATGCAGTACTCCAGAAAACAGCTCCACAAGACCAGGCTTTACATTTCTTCATCTCACACATCCGCATGTTTGTAAGGTACATATGATCCTCACTAAATTCAAGATACTCAGTTCTGTTAATTACCATAATTCCATTATCCATTCACATGTGACACCAATAACTAATCTTGTTTACCTAACTTTGTTCCAATGTTGTAGGATTAAAAGGAAATTTTCTTATCTGAGATCTTTATTGTACTATTTACCAATGTGCTTTGAATACTAAGTTCTTTTTGCACAATCAAAAGTGCAGTTCACAATTCATATCCTATAAGTCCAGAACCTCATGTGGCGTAAGCTAGAATTTGCTTCACTAAAGCTGTTCATACTGCCAGAGTCTCCATTTAATATACAGCTACTGAGCTGGAATTGCCTTTTCACTATGACTGTTTACTTACATTTAGTGACTATTTATTTTGTCTTCTAAGGAGGGAAAAATACAAGGTCTGATCTTGGATTCGCTTAGCTTTATTTCATATCTTGTGTAATTTCATGGACCGTAACGGAGTTACTCCTCATTTACAGCAATGTGAACTGCATGCTGTTCTATTAAGAGCAACCATCAGAAAGACTCTACTGAAATAATCTTGCCATGGCGATACAATTTCAACACTGCCTGTAGATTTATTTAACAGACTCAGAAGAGAAAAGAGAGGATGAGGAAGACAAATGAGGACTTTAAGAATAAGAGTTCTGATTAAAATAATTGTTTTTCATTCTGTTTGAAAATGAGGATTATTATTTTTTTTTTTAATGGTCTTCCTTTCCTCCTCCTCTGCTCCTGGTAGCAAATAGAAAGAAAAGCCTTTTATTTCCTTGGTGAGGTGTCTATGAGCTCATGAAAAGGTATCTGAGATGATGAAATCCAAACCTTTAAATGAAACAACTTAAGAAGGTCTTCTCACAAAGGTCTGACAGTAGCAGTTGTATTTGTCATAGATACTTATAAAGGGATTTCACTGGTGGTTTTTTTAGAGGAATATAATAAGCCATAGGCCCATATGAGTTTCAGGCATGGATATTCAAGGGCAAACTGTGCCCCAAAATTTGAAAATGTTGCCACAATATTTTCTACATGTTATCCAGGTAAATTGCTTTTGTGAAAGGAATTTAGATCCCTGAATGTCTGGAATGCTGTATTTGAATATCACACTTCATAGAAGCCACCCTCTGTTACACAAGACTGCTAGTGTCATTCCATTGGATGAGTTATTAACAGCCTATGTATTTTTGTCAGACCATATTAACTTTTTTTAATGAAATTTGGGAAGGCCTATTTAGAAGGAAGAATTTTTCAGTCTCTTGCAAGCTGAAGTAAAGATCTTTATTATTAAGGTTTTGGTGCCAGTATTTTCAATGTGTATCTATATAAAAACAAACTATACCTATTCTTTCTTGTAGCAGCTAATCGTCTGTATAGGGGTAGTCCCATATTTTTCTCCCCAGCAGGTTCTCCTCTGAAGTTCACTGTTTTCCTGGAATATGGTTTTCTTCCATCAAGTTCCTGTTGCCTTTCTATCACTCTCCTGTCATCTTCAACCCATCCCGTCTATCTCCTGTCTTTTCTAATAGGCCTTTCCTCCCTACTGCTGCCTGCAGGCCTCTTTCACTTTGTTGTTAGTAAAGTGATGCTGTTCTTTTGTTTGCCAAGTTCTATCCTTCTTAGACATCAGATCATCTCTCTGTCTTTTTCATTGTATCCTCTTGTAGCTTTATTTTCTCCTTCTGCAGGCCATCTTTTCTGGCACGCTCTGTCAGTTTAAAAAGTCCTTGTGTCTGCCACAGCCACGGGCTTGGGTCATCACTGCCTTCCCACTTCTGTTACAATACATCTTTTCTCTTTTAAACTCCAGCCCGTAACTGAAACTTTTAGCTGCCAATTTAAGAACATTCTATAGTTACCTCTGTGTCTGAGCCCTTATTTTTGTTAATGTTTGGTGTCCAATTTCAGATTATTCTTTGCTTTGACAGAAAGGTATCCTGCATTAAAAAAAGTAAATGAGGGAGGGTAGGAATAGTAAAGCTTGTTTTCCTGAAAAACCTTTAAAGGTGATTTAATTCTCTGTGTCTTTATTTACTAGAGGTCTTGACAAAAAAGTAAATATACTTCGTGACGTTAGGAGGCTTAAGTTGAAATTAGGGCAATTCAGAATTTAATACTGTTGATTTGCTCGTGTATTTATTTAAAAATAAGTTGTTATTATTATTAACACTAACAGTCAGACTGTTGAAGCAGTGTATGGGATAAATACACTGTGTTTATTTCTCAGAGCTCCCACTTTAACACACCATGTCTGTCCTTGCATGCACTGTTCTTCTTCACCCTTCGTTAAGAACTTTTCAAGCTTGAATAATAGAAAGAGAATATGGCTCTGTACTCCCTCCAGGAAGTGTGAGGCATTGTAGTTACTTGGTAAAGAATGGTGCATTAATGAACTCAGGCAAACACCTAATTCTGATGCCAAACCAACTGCTTTGCCAGTCCTTAAAGCACTGGCTTTATCTTTAGCATTGATCTAGACCTTAGGGAAAAGCTGTCAGGAGATGAACCACCTATTGATTTGGTCTTCAAGGCTTTCCTGTGTGTCAGCTTCTGTGAGAAAGCTGCACAACATAGTTACACAATTGGCAAACAACTTTGTCTTGAATTGGCAACCCTTCCCTTTGGGCACGTATTGCATTTGAGCGTTCAGTCTTTCTGTTGAGCTTGTATCCTAACTATTGGCCCATTTTGAATCTTAAGTAATCAAATAAGAAAGTCTTTGGGGTGTGGTTTCCCCTTTTCTCATAATTTCCAAAACCTGGTGTTTCTCATCCCCAATGTAAGGTAGCAGTTACAGTGCTCTGAAGTTAGCAGAGAGCTGCTGTTTAAAGAAGTTACATGGTGATACAGAAGTAAAATGGTTGGGAAAAGAAAATGTCATTTTGCTTGTTGTTCTGCACATAGAGAACGGAGGCGAAGAGATTCAATGAATTAACCAAGGCAATGAAGGGAGTCGATCATGGAATTGATCTATATTGTAAGTGTACAATCACCTCCTGTATTAGACATCAGGCTTTTTTGTCTCTCTGAGAAGCATACCCAAGTCCTTCTGAGCAGGCCAAAGTTGATACAATGTTTTAATTACCACTTCTGCATACTATCACGCATGTAAAGCTTCACTGTATAGTTAACAAGTAAGACACAAGTGTATTGACTTGAACTGTTTCCTTTTACCTCACTGGGAGAAAAATCTGGATCTTAAAATCTGGAAAATTAGTTGAATTCTCAACCCTATAAATGTTACTGTGTTAAAGCAGCTATGAATGATGGTTCAGGAGTCAGTCTTAAGAGGGATCTAGAAGCAGTGACCTTGTCATCCCTCCTTCATCCATCATCAAAAAATTTTACACTAGTGGTTTTAGTTAGGACTGCACTATACATATCTGAATTGTTTGACATGTATGGATTATCAGCTGGATTCCAGCACCCATCAGAAGAATGGGGAGGCTGGAGAAACCAGATTTCTACCTGGCCAAATGCCTCTGTTTAAATAAATTATTGCTTGCTTACTTATTAAGATATCTAGAAGATTTATTCATCAGAGTCAAGGTAGAAGCTAGGATCCTTTCCAATGTAAACAGTTTGGGCAGATTCCTTTTCATGTTTCCCCGTAACTTAGATTTAACTTTCAGCCTAAATGGTAGGGCTGTTAGTGCTGGTTGGGGAAACACTGCTGATGCTCTTGAGAGAAAATGTGTCTGTTCATCCTCAGCCAATGCATCCGAAGACATGAAATACTGAGAGAAGCGAACACTGGAAGGAACCTCTTTATAGCACTTGAAAAGAGCACAGACTTGTAAAGAAGCTTTCTTTCTCTGGCACTACAGAGGGATAAAGTATAGAGGATGAAGTATAGAAGGAATCCTTACATCAGAAAGCACAGGGTTTCTGCAGGTGGTTCTGTAATATAGAAGACCCTGGCCTTAAAGCTGCCCTTGGACAGGTGGGCAGGGCGTCAAAACGTATATTCTTTCCAAGGAGAAATGCTACAGCTGGGCTCTAGAGTAGCAGTAGGCATGGTACATCGCCTTGGTTCACTGCAGGAGGAAACACGCTGGCTCGCTAGAGAGCTGTAGCTACAGGCAGTGTGCCAGGTACCACATCATATGGCCCCAGCTCTTCAGATTGCTTCAGAAGGGGTGGGATGGGTAGGGAAGAGTTGTATTCAAGTTCAGCCCCAACTGGCATTTAGCTTATAGTTCTATTACAGAAGTAATATTTCAGACAGCATTTGTTGCAATACTGGTCCCTGGGATGGAGAGTCTAATGGAGGAAATGAGTAGTGTATGCCAGTGCCTGTATAATAAAAAAATAATCCTACCTCTTCTTTCAGATTTCTGACTTTTAGAAATATGCAGTTCAAATTATGTGTAGAGTTTAGCCTTTTTTTTCAACCTAACAACTAACCAGTATATTAATGTAATTTGATGGGTTCACCTTCCCATTGTCTTTTTTCCCAGCTCAAACATTACATCTGTTATCGTTTGTGCTGGAGGGTGTGATTATCCTCTATAGATAGAAATGTTCTATTGACTGAGTCAGAAGCATTTAGTTCATCCAGAGAAGTTATTGTTTGGAGGCCAAAATGTCTCCAGTTCATATCCTAGTTCTTGTTTCCATTATTATATGTGTGTGATATTAATTTCTGTCTTTGAGAGAAAAAGAAATCCATCTAGTGTATGAGAAGAGGGGAGAAATGAAAGTGAATGTCCGTGGACATCTCCCGTGGCATATCTTTTCATCATGGCAATAACAAATAGTAAGGGTTTTGATTTAAATTCACAAATAATTTCTAAAAAAAATTCTGAAAGATGTCCCAGTTTTTATCTGGGGTAACTTAGTTTTGTGGATTTTTTTTCTTCACTAGGACAGGATTAAATAATAAGACATTTTACACTATCAAGGAACCCAAAAATCCACTATGATGCACATAACATTTGTATGAGAGAAGTAGCTCTCTCTAGTGGGGCCTGCTATACCAGTTTAATCCAAACAGAAATACAGATCATTGCTACCAGTTAGTAAACTGAAACTGTGAAACAGTTAAACCAAACACCAAAACAGCTGTTATGATTTATATTTACTTAGAGAAATGCATTATAGTCATCGTTGCCTTTTATCTCAGCCATAGTGTAGAAAATTGCATTCCACTGTCAGAATTTATAAAATACTCTTTGAATGTTTATCACCGATACAAAATCGTAACAGCAGCAGCAGCAAATAAGCAGGATTCTTTTTAACAGCTCTTCATGATATTCAAGTAATTTATACTAGAGGTAGCCAAAAATTGGCAGAGATAGGAAAAAATATAATAAAGTCATTTAAGTTACTTTCCACTAATAAAAGCTGCATTATTTAAGAAACTTAAAACTTCCTGAAAAGGGTAACACTTGTCAAGCAAGAGTGAACACTTAGAAGTGTGAGATGTCCAGTAATGTGCTCACGGTTGCCAGACTGATCAGTTGCAGATCCTCAGAGGTCTAGTTCCCAGCTTGCAATTCTTTCTTCAAGCAGTGTTTTCTTGCCTGCTCCCAGTGTTACTGGAAAAAGATCTTCCTTTTTCCAGTAATGTTTGCAGTTACAAGCTTACAAATTTGGCCTTAAAAGTTCCACCTCTGGAAATACAAATCTAATTCTTTGGCATCCTTCATCCATACCCATATCCATTTAGCTGTGTTATTGTATAGCTGTCAGCAAGCCAGACTCGAGTCTCACAGAACAGCCATCCAAAACTGAACACACACAAAAAAAGATTGAGGGCAGAGAGCATTCAAGTGGCTACCCTCCCCTACCTCCGTGGAAGGCAGCCAGTTAATTTATTTAAAATAAAAGTATTTCAGCCAGTTGGATAGTGGCACTTGGCTGCCCTTGCAGTGCCTCCTTGGCATTTACTCTAGCCGTGGGGTAACTTAAGCATTCAGAATGTGTAGAGGTAGCTGTCGATACCTAAGGCTGTACACAGAATGAAGAAATACAATACCCCAGCAACAAGTAGTTCAACACAGCAGACTAAAACACCCAAGCCTTGACCCTTCTTGTTCAGCCAGTATGTTTGTACTGCTGTTGAAGTTAAAGGCACAAATGTCTGACCACTACCCAGCTCTCAACCTGGTGTCAGAATAGGTGGCTTACTGTTCTCTTGGAGGCACCTGTCAGGACTGTTACGGTATGTAGTGCACGGGACTGCATACCTGTTTGGGAATACAGGCCATAGCAGGAAAAATGGAGAGGAGCTATGACATAGGCATTGATTTTGGCAAGCTGTTTCTTTGAATACCTCAACAAATAGATATGACTGAGTGGACATTTGTGGCATCTCTTGCATGCTGACTATAACAGTATTAGTGTCCCTAAATTGAAATACCTAGAAAAACAAGGCCATACTCATTTATATCCTCCCTGATACAGCATTCTTGTCTTTGAGCCATCTTGATCATTTTGGTAATGGTGAAGGCGTATTTGGTAAGCTGGACTGGTGTGTTCTGCCATGTGTGTTGGTGAATCAGGGGTCTCTCTTCATCGCTTAGCCTTCATGTTAGGTCTCTGCAGAGCCGTGCTCTGTGACAGGTGGCTGTAGTGATCAGGAGGGTACTCTTCATCTTGGCATGCAGGTTTCAACAGAGCAGAGTCACAGACTGTACTGTACACAAGGGTCTGTTTTGTGTGTAGTCAAGTCCAGACAAAGAAAAGATGCCTGCTCTTTAATTATGGGATTCAGTACAAGAGCTTCTAGCTTTAAAAGTTCACCGCAACATTGAAATTACTTAAGCAAGTATTACCACAATTTCTTCTGTTCCTTATAAGAGATTGATGTATTCAAGGTCATAACTCATGCTGCATTGATTTCTTGCCAGGGGATTTAGACCTTAAGTGATGGATTGTGTTGTGAACTGATAAATTTTTTAAAAATTAGTAAAACTTCACAGTACACCTTTAATTGTTAATATTTACTGAGCAGTGAATGTATCACAGCTGTATGTTCTATTACTGCTTCCTTCTGGAAAAAGCATTTAGAAGACAGAAGCCCTTTTCAGTGGCCTGCCATACTGTTTGATTGCTTTTGTGAATGCTTTCAAAAATGATAAACATGATGAGCCAGGTCCTCTGTTGGTATAAATCATCCTCACCCCACTGGATTACAGCAGCTGTCACTCTCCAAAGAGTTGTCCAAAACAGCCTTTCACTGGCTACCTGGCAGGGTTCAGCTGTGTCAGTGTGTGAGCTCTCAATGGCTCTGCAAGTGAATTGCCCCAGTGTGGACTGAGTACTGCGCCATCCGCCCTCTGTTTTGGACACTGGGAGACTTTGTGCAAGCCAAACAGAGCCTCACTGCTGCTGGACCCAACTGCAAATGATAGCATCCATTAACACTTCCATCTCACTCCACTGGAAGTGGGTTTATGAATCTGAACCACAGCAAAGCAAAACTTGGCTAATACTGATTTGAATATTTAAACCAGTTTTCTTCAGCTGTATTTTCCTCTAGATTTAATTTTCTACTATTATTCTGAGTCTTTGACTGCGATGACAGGAATGCTTATAAATAAAACAGTGTTGCATTCACCACCGTGATTATTCATGCCAGGAGCTTTTCTCTCTGTAGATTTATCTAATCACGGGAACACATAATCTAGTTGTCCAGTGCCAACTGATTGAAAATTTGAATATCAAGGGGGAAAAAATGTCCCTGAGATGTGGAAAGTTCAGGAATCATTCACCAGAATTCATTTGCTTTAATAGGGTTGGGACGGTTTGGTAGCTTTTTTTTTTTTTTTAATGTTCTGATCTGTTCAAAATAGAATTTTTAAGTAGCGAAGGGGAATCTACTAAATTGTTGGCTATATATGTTCTATGCCCAGCTGTGCTCTGCCCTTCTTCATCTGCTTATTGGTCATCTGCGTTACTGTATTTGGAACAGCATCCAGATGGCAGGTAGTTCAGGATAGGGTTGACTCCTGTCAGCAAAGATCAGGGTTCTGTGAAGTTAAACGCAAAGCCCTTTTCACTACGTATGCTGTTGCTAATGGATAACTGGATTTTGGCTATCCATGATCACAGGACTGAAGGGACCTTCCTCTGTGGGTATGTCTTAAGGATTCTGCATACTGTTTGCTTATACCACTTTTAATCTTGCTTCTAGTGAGCATAATGAAAGTGGGTGTAGCTGCAAACTACTTACTCTGGGATGTCTTTGAGTTATTTTGCACATCCAACACACTAGAAATCTGATCCCATGGATAACTTTCAGAGCATAAGTCAGTAAGAACACTTCATAATAGTGTGAGCCCAAATAGGTTCTGGCTCTTAGAATTAGTAAGTAAATTGCTGGTGATAAATAGCTCCATGTCCCAGGTTTAAGAAGGACATAAATCAATGACTGTATCAAGAGACAGACAGTAGTTTGCCTTGATTCTTGTGGTTAAGCTTTTGTTGAGTATTTGCCATCAACAGCATTTATCTGTATGTCCGCTGGAATTCTATGGTGAGAGTGAGTGCACAGGACAAAGGTCTGCATTCACAGCTGCAGTGGCTGCGGCTACATGGAAAAGATGATGTGACAAAAAGCAGAGGTTTCCAGTTGACATAAAGGATTCAAGCATGTGAATCCATTGCATTTTGGTTGGTTTTCTGTGTGTTTGGAAGTACCCTGAGTAATTTCCCAATTTGTCAAATGCTGTTTATGTTTTCAGTGATTAATTCCTGATCACAAATACTAGTTAGTTATCTTTCAGACCATCAAATGATAGGCACAGTCCTGAGAACAAGAACCATCCTTGTGAATTTCTGGTTAGAGCATGATGAGGGAACAGAAAGAAAGAGATTTTACTTGCTGCCGCCACAGTCCTCAGATGGTCATATTGCTTGCTGTCACCATCCATGGCAGTATCTCATCATAAACCTTCAAAAAATTCATCCTATGTCACCGTTGTAATGTTAAAATATAATATCAACAAAGAAAAGGAAATTGTATCTCCCTCCATCATGCCTTAAGCTTGCTTTCTCCACTCCAATACTGAATAGAAAGGAGAGCACTGGCTCTGGGGTCCTCTGTCTTTATTTTGTGAGCCTATATAGGAGGTTACACAAGGGTATCAGTCTCTCTGCACCATTTGACACGATGCTGATGTGGCTTGCTTTACGTAGCAGGAAGTTGGGTCCTTCCAGGCTGTACTGGAAGAAAAACTCCTATCTTTTTTTCAGGTGACTGCGTTCTCACATGGAAATAAAGCAGGAGTATGGCCCTTGAAAAACAAAATCCCATTCTTCTCCTCACCTATTCACTGTTTAGCATTCACCACCATGTGTTGCAGTGCTAAGACTCCAATAAGACTTCATCAGTCATGGTTTTGCAGTCCTGCTAAAAAAAGTTCAGATTTCATTAAACAATGCTGCGTGATGAATGGATAGGGTAAAATTTAGTGAGATTAACTGGGCTGTATTTTAGGTGCCAATCATCTTTAAAGCAATGAGCAATGTCAAGATAGATGAAAAACGATGTACTGGGGAAGTGTCACCATTGGGAATGAGACAGTGACTCCCACATAGAGAGGGGGATGTATATATTTGCTGTAATAATGTCTGAATGAGAATCTCAGCTTTAATTTTTCATAATATCTTGCGGCAGATTTTGAAGGCTGATGATGTTTTTTCAGAAAATGCTCATATCTCTTCTTCTAGAGGTGAGCAGGAAAGAAACCCTTCACCAACCTGTTCCTGTTAATTGTAATATTACTCACATACTCTTGTAATTATTTCAGGATCTGTTCCAAATATTTTTTAGCTGGATCCTGATGATAATGAACTTCCAAGGCCTGTTTTCCTACAGCTTGCAGTGTCATGCTAAATGGACTGCAACAAGAAATGTTGCTGTGCCTGAGCTGTACTGGAGCCAGATCATAATTTGCAAATGTGTTTTTTGGGAGCTGCTGATATTTCTCACCACCTCCTTGCAAAGAGTGCAGAACAGTGCAGAACACTTCCCACTGCTGAAATCTGAGAGTGAGAACTTTTCAGGCTGATCTTCTTGACAGTGACCAGTAAAGCAGAAACCAAGATTTTAAAAAGGGCTAAGGAATCTGGGGTAATGCAGTTCACTTTTGTTTTCTGACAGACACTTTCAAAGGTACCTGACATTTTGGAAGGACATAATATCTGCCTTCTAACAGATAAGCTCTCCGTTAGGTATTTCATTTTACCCAGATAAAGTGTCTCTGAAATCAGTACTCATTTGATCGCTATATTACTGGATTATTTAGTACTTGTCCAGCCAGGTATGTGTATCTGTATATATAACATATCTCTTTTTCACACCAGTTTCTCTGTTAGAGAAAATTAAAGAACACAGAAATGGTGAAGAGTAGAACTAGGCAGCTGAAGGATTACAGCAATGATATAAGGTGATTAATAATTAAGTAAGATACTGTAAACCATATGGAGTCCAGGAGCCAAATTTTGAGATACAGTTTACCTGTTAAAGTCAGTGAAACATTAATAGAGACCACAGGTGCACGGTGATACCCCAGCCTTAGCCTTGGTTCCTGTATGATCAGGACACACTGTGTCAGAGAGGATGGACAGGCGGTTGGTTCACCATTTGTTTAATTGGCAGTCATTGTAGGAGCTTGGGTTTCTGCAATAATGTGTAGAATCCTAGAAACCATTGGGACAGGAGCATCTCAAAATTGTTTTGGAGGCAGTGTAATTATCTGGAATGTCATTATTTTTTGTCCTAATGAAGTTGAAATCTTGCACATTTTCCACTAGTAATTTTTAAAAAAAAAATTGAGCCAGTCATACACAAAAGGTAACAACTTGATTTTTTCTGATGATATTTGCAAAGTAATAAACCCAGCAACATTCTTAGGTGTAATAATACAGTTAAGAAATTTTTTCTGCATAAGGACAGCATGTTTTTTCCTGTAATGACTTGGGTGGCTTGATGACTTCCTGGGACAGAGGTTTATTCCTGTTCTTCAAGAGCAACAATATGCTGTAGTGGAAACATACTGTAATTTTTTCTCCTCCTTATCAGACACTTTATTGTTCAAGAAAAAGTGTTTCAGAAAAAATGTAACGTGGGATGAATGAACAATGTGCCTGCTGTTCGTGGAGGTAAACACGAAACAGACAGAATGGAAGTTCAAGACTCATCAGAAGTGTAGTTTTTTACCACAGTGAGAATGTTTTCTTCAGCACCATAATAGAAACCCCTAATGTCAAATATTAAAACACTTCCTAAAAAATAAATTCCAAGCACATTACGGCAGTTGTATGTAATGTGATGGCTTTTAGCATGTGGGCCAAAAATGTTCTTCAATAGCCGAACTCATGATTGTCACTGTTAGCATCTCTCATGTGAGTTTTTTCTGCGGATGCTTACCTGCTGTCACGGGGACGTACTCCTTCTGGTGGCTGCAGTGGAGTGGTGCTTTGGGAGCCACACTTCTGGAATTCAGATTTCCACCAGCAACACAGGAAAAGCAAAATGACAGATCTTGTTTTCGGTACTGCTCTATTCTTAGAGAGGAGCTACATTAGGAGGATGAGTCGTTCAAAGAGTTTGCCAGCAAATGATAGATCCTCTTCTGGGTCACGAATTCTTGTCACCTTGTTTATTAATAGGATCTGCCAAGGTTTTATCATAAATTTCATTCCTTACAGTAAGTCATATGGGTAACAGAACCACAAAGAGTTGAGCATCTGTGACCCACATACTGAAGAAGAGAAGGCAAGAACAGCCGAATAAGGACACAATGTTTGAGTCAGGAGCTTGATTGGCTTAGCGAAAATTTACGCAGTGCTCTGATAATCATTTGGAAAGCACTGCAGCAGTGTAAAGCATTGTAAGTAACGTGGAATTATCTCAGTTACCATGTGCCACCCTCAGACAGAACTGCACGTTTGTGTTGTGGGGAGATGGGGAGTGCCACGCTCAAATATTATCCTGTCCCACTTCAACAAATATCTTTGTAAGCTTTCAGCAAATGTCTGGCCCTGGTCACAAAGTCTAGTACTGCCAGCAATAGGCACTGATGCTCCCACATGTTGGTCTAAGCGTTTCATGCTATTTATGATAAACAAGAGGAAAATTCATTTCTTCGTTGTGTTTTCTTGCACAAGTCAGAGGTTAGAAGTGCTACAGAGAAGTAGTACAGCAGATTTACCCCTGAGGGAGTCACAATGCCAGGTCTTAATAGGATTGCCCAACTGTCAGCATATGGTATTTATTCCTAGACAGCCAGAATATTTTGGACCCACTGAAAGACACAACTGGGAAAGACTTCACAGCAGGGACACCCAGAAGGACACATCCTGTGACCACATGTGTCTGCGACTTTGAAATTTGACATTGTGGTTAAGTCATTTTGCAAATTTAATGGAACCAGAATAGTTTGTCCAAACCAAAGATTTACTGTTAGAATGTGAGTTTTTCCACTTAGTAATAATGGAATTGTTGCTGAAGAAGGGGACAGATTCTCTGCTATCCTCCATTGCATTTTATCCCTGCAAAATCTGGAAGCAACTGAGATTTTCCTCTCCTCACCCCTTAGCATCACAAATATTTTTTTCAACACTGTTGACCATGGCAGTGCTTCAGCGTCAGAGATAAAATGGTCCTGGTGCAATAAGCTTCCCAGTGCTTTTGCAGCTGCAGCTGATTCCAGCAGACTGAATCAAATTTGAATCTGTCCTGTCTGCCCCTCCTCATCAGCAAGAATAAACCCTCTTCCAGATACATTGAGAGGTGTCTGGCAGATACGACCAAAAGCATTGTTCCATGTAATAAGGGAACCTTAGTTTGCCTACTGATGGCAGTATATAACAGTTAGCTTTTTAATTAAATGGTAAAGAAACAAATGAATAATTAGCATATAGATAATGTGAATTAGCCCTTATGTTATACATTAAATTCTTTTCCAGTTATTGGACTTGGTGCAGTGTTGCAAAGTACTAAGCTGAAATCCGTGCCCTAATTATTTGCCATGATGTGCATGTCTCAGCTTTTGTATTAAATGAATGTAGGTAAAGATAAAAACGTATTACAAAAAGCTAGGATTCTAATGTAAGATAGGCCAATGCTAATTACTGGCTAATCATTGCGTTAGAGTAATTATATTATGTGCTTTCACAGCCTTTGTTAGTGCCAAGTTGAACACTAGCATATAATTTGTCAGAGAGGAGTTAATTTTTCTTGTTATCATAACAAGATAGTATTTTCCTTTTTTTTTTTTTCCTTCAGTATTTTTCAGGAATGTATGATTTTACCACTGTTTTAAACATCTTTCCTGTCATGTTAGCCTTGAGGGACTGTTTTGCAGATGGTGTTGTTGTCTTATTTAGGGCAGGTTTCATTCTCTGTTGCACTAATGGGAGAGAGTAGTAACAGGTCTTGTGACTGACCAGTTAAGTGGATGTGATGATTATATAAGGCTGCATTTTCAAAATGATTATTTAGTATTGGCCTCCTTACTGGAGCCAGACCAAACTTTTCCCAAACAGGTACAATAGCATGGAGTCATTCTTTTGCATAGCCAGCTAGGAAATCTCCCAGGCCTGATCCTGCTTCCCTGACAACTAGCGACAGCCTTCTCTTTCTGGACCCAGACCAGTGCTGTCCTGTACTTACAATACACTCAGCATCTTAAGTACCTGAAATAAATATAGTCATGCAAGCTGATAGCAGTGAAAGTCAACACAGTATTTTTAAAGAACTGTTTACCGTGATAGCAGTTATGGGAAGATGGATGGTTTGAATCTCTAGAGCAAGTGAATAGTTAGAAAAGCTATATTCTTTGCTTAACTTCTGTTCCCATTATTCCACAGACATGTGGAATATATCATTAATTTTAAAAAGGGAAATAAAACCAAATTGAAGGACCTAGATTCAAAGGCAGTACCTAAGCATCGCCATTTATTCTCTCTGTAATGGCTTGAAAACCTGTGTTGAGTATCTTATGACAGAACTGGCAGAAGACTGCTTCCAATTAAATACAGATTCTTTGCGGATCAAAATTAGAAACTTTTGCTGCCGAAGGTGACTGTCTTAAACTTGGTGGTGACAAATGGTTCTTGGATTCCTAAAAGTTACACTATATCTGCTTTTTATATATTTATACAGGTAGTTCTTTCTGTCTGGCTCACCTAATACAAAAACTATTTTTTCTTCTTTTCAGGTTTTATTCAAAAATAACGATTTGATTTAATTTAATTTATTTCCTGCAAAGTGTTTCTATCCTTGACATACTGAATCCATTTCTAGATTCAGACTGTTGTGATCCTGGAGGAATGGTTAGGTTTGGGTAGTTTTTTTACAGCTGCAGCTATGTCTGAAATGTAGTTCCTTTTCTGAAGATATCAGGGCAGATTTTCGCATGTTCTTCATGATCTCTAATTGGAAAGAATCTTCAAAAGAGCACAGTATCTGGCATGCTTTTATGAGAACCTGGTTACTTATTTCACCTGAATAGATGAAGAGCTCTTTTGAAAAATCTGACCCCAGCTGTAAGTGCTGAACACATTTCAGAATCAGAGTTGTTTTCCATCCTGCAGACAGTGAGATAATTACCTGTCTCTGGTATTAATAGTGAGGGAGAACCATGCTCCCTGTCTCTTGCCTGGGACTCCATGCCTGCATCTATACTAATAAATTAAATGGGCCTTGGGCACAGGCTCCCACACTAGTGCTTGACCATCCTTAAGATTCACACTGTGAAGGCTGGTGTCAGCTGGCCCTTTTCCAGACAGTGCCTGGCCATGGTTTGAAGTAGTCAAGGACTGCTTCCACTACTGACAAAGCTACTTAGTATTGTGGGGGCAAAAGAAATAGTCGTGGGGTTGAGAGCTTGCGCATTTATTAGGGTGAGGGGAGGAGAAAGAGGGAAAATTTGTATATATAATACAGGATTTGTATGAGCTAGTATCTGAACAGGTTGATGGATCCAGCCAAGGGACTGACAGATGATGATGCTGTTACTGGAGAACTCTGAAGCATTATTTAGTTTTATCTGCTGGTAATGATAGATTCTTTTGTATCTGCCTCTTTCTGAATGATTTCTTTTTTGTGAGAGGAATATGCTCTTCCAACACTGCCCTGAATGGAAAGGCTACCTTTTCTGATTTATGGAGAGTACAAGTCTAAACTGATGTCCCAAAGGTTGCCTTTAGAGGCTCTTCCTCAAAGTGTGATGCTACCAGGCAATTTGCCTCCACGTTACAGGATGACACAGAAAGCTTCAGAGGAAGCTTGTAGTAATGGGTCTCCTAAAGATGTCACTAGACTTGGCTCCGTGACAGACAGAGTGTTAGAGCTATCTGTTTATATCTAATATTAATGTCTTCAGTTTTGAAGAGATGGACTAGAATCTAGGCTGTCAGCATAAATGTCCCCTTTCTTCATCTGATGAATATAAAGAACTGTCTAAACCTGACAGTGGAATCTCATTAATGGGGGAAAAGAATACTGACATGTGAAGACTTCACGCCAAACAAATCTGCGGTAGGAAATCTCACCTCTCTTTTATGTTCATGTTCTAAGAAAATGTCGCCTAAGAGACACCACGAAGTTTCTGCAGAGACATCAGAACCACCCTCTGTGTTATGGGAAGTATGCAATAAAACTCAATAACTGAAGGTCTGATTTTGTAAGAGCCAAACGCTTCCTATTAAGTGTGTAGCCCCATTAACTCACATACAGACATTCAGTATTGCCTCTTTCCAGCTTGATCCTGCTGCTTTCCGAACCAGTAGCAAAATACGAAGTGAATTTTTGTGAAAACAAAAATGGGCCCTGAGTCACAGTTAGAGCTAAGGCAGTGATTACTGTAGTGGTAGAGGCGGGATTGTAATGTGGACCTGCTGTAAATTTTTGGACAATTCTTTCCGACTCTGATTTTCTCTTTACTGTCTTCAAGTATTTGCCTGCCTAGAATGCCAGGCTCTGCAGGGCAGAGGATTGATTCTCACAGTGTTTGCTGTGCTTTCCATAATAGAGTCTGGATCTTGGGTGGCTGCTATTAATCATGAATTATGTATTAACAGTAATGTTGTGGAGTCAACTTACACAGATGAGACTTACAGGCTGTATTTTATAGGTATTTAGCTGTGCTCTGAGTAGCAGAGCTGAGGGACTGGAGGGTAGAGTTGCCACAGGAGTAGAACAGAAGGAAGGCAGAAACAGGGGCTTCACACTGCTTCTGTGCATGTCATTTCTTAGTTTGCTCTGTGACTGTAAGTGAGATGGAAAATCAGTTAATCCACTGTGCAAGGTCATTTTAATAAATGATTGAGTGAATGAAGGAGTGAGAGGAGGCAACTCTTGAGCAGCCCCTTGTAACTTTGAAGAGTTACTCGAGAGTCAGCCATTCTGTGTCTAACTATGGAGTGGTTGGCATGAGCAGGTGGAGGGCTGACTTGCTGCACAGAAATGGTTATAGCGCATACAGAAAGCTATAGGAGGGAGACAAAATGCAGATTAGTGTTTGAAGTTTGATACAGATACTGAAATAAAGGAAGAGAAGGGACACACAACGCAATAAGAAAAGGAAAAACCTGCACGTTGTAAATCTCCTGACATGCATGGATACCTGCTTCAGAATTCCAATTTAGATTTGTGTTTTAATTTCCCTTACCATGAAATTAACAAAAATATTGTAAACAAGGAAAAATTGAAATTAGTAAAAAGGAAACCAACTGACCCGACATCAAAGCAGAAGCAAAGAAATCTGAAAATAACAATAGTAACAAATACATTAACAGAATCACCTTTTTTTTCCTAGAAGAGGTAGCCTGTTTCATTCTGACATAAGTCCACTGCAGTAGATTTGCATCTGGGCTGAATATGGTCCAGTGAATTGAGTGACCCTCTGGCATGCAATACTTGACTAGCGCATTTTAACTGGAAGGAAACGAGACCGTAATGTGCTAGATGCCGGCACCCTGCAGATTACTGAAGTGCAGGCATCTGTAACAAAGCAATATCTGTTATTGAAAATATTTGAAAAACCACTATCAGACCTGAGATTCTGCATGTTCTTATTGGTCAGTTAACAAAATATTGACAAAGTATGCATCAATACACTGAGTCCATGTAAAAAATGGCAGTTCTTGCACTCTGCTTCATGCAGTGGATTGCCTTAGTGAAGAAGTTATCACCGTACGACTACAAATTATACCTCTGATACTAGGAGAATTTACAACCAAGCTATTAAAGCCTAAATCAGGGAAATGCTACACTTAATGTTTGTACAATCGGGCCCCAAGTATGACCTGCTGCTTATTCATAGCTTTTGGTTCTATTTGCCTCTTGAATATGTTAAGGTGATAATGATACTGGGCTCATCCAGGAACACTAGGCAGCCTGCAACTCATGGCTGTCTTTCCAGTCAAGGATTTCATGTCCTGAACCTAAGCCAGGCTCTGGCTGGTTGCTTGACACCAGTGGCACAAAGCATAGAAGAGTGCAAAATACAACATTTAGGTGATTCTGAAGGTAGGTCTTTGAAAATACAGCTCAGTGCTAGCTGCAGTTCAACAGGCAAATAGAACTGTAGGAATGAATAGAGAAATCAGAGTAAAAGTAATTGCGCTACCCTAGAATCTGTGGTGCCCTCATAGCTGGCTGGAATGCTGTGGACAGTACTTGCCACAAGACGGCACATGGATAGTGGCAAAAAATTGCCAAAAAATTGTGAAAATGCACTGAGATGCTCAGAGGCAGAGTGTAGCTTACACAGAGGGAGAAATTAAACAGGGCAGAACATACCAGCTTGAGTGGAGTAGGTGTGAGATGCATAAAATCATGAAGGAGATGGAGAAGGCACACAGAATAGTTATTCATTACTTTATTGCTTTTTGTATCACAAGACACAGGGGTTCCCAGTGACATTGTCAAACTGCTCGTTCAGAACAAAAAAGAGGAATTAATTTTTTATACAAATTGTGATTAAACTGCAGATCTTGGTACCATATGATGTTGTAGAAGCCAAAAGTATAAATGGTCTCTAGCAAATTCATGAGAGATTGGCTAGGTGTAAGTGGCTTTTAAAGAAAATGGCCTGGCTGCAGTTTCCAGCTGAAGAAGTCACCGAACCACTGACTGCCAGTAGATGCTCAGGGGTCCTAAAAGGGGTAGGATCACCTGCCTGGTTCCTTGCATATTTTGCCTGGGCACTCTCTCTTATCATCAGAGGAGGATACTGAGCTAGATGTACTTTTGATCTGATGCCATATTGTTGTTGTTCTTAGGCTATTCCAAAAATTAGGGGTTTGGGCACTAACTGATCAGCAGAGATTAAGATAAAGTATCGTAATGATCGTTGGCATATGACACTTCAGCTACCTTTCATGTTCTGTTATGGAGATGGAGACAAGCTCACAGTCCTCTGCTGTAGTAATGACGGTGAAAATTAGCAAGACACCATCCTCTGGCGGGCTGTCATCGCTGTAACAAGCTGGTTAACACACTCCTGTTGTTTAGTAGGCTCTGGAAGAGTCAGCTCTTCAGTTGTGGTATTTTGGTCAGTGGTGATTGCAGGACAAGACCCTAACCCTTTTTTCCCCTAGAGAAACAGCTGCAAGTGTTCTTGTGTGAAGGACTTGTGCACAGACAGCACTGCATCACCCAGTGGGTGGCACTGTTGTTGCAAGGAAACTTAAAAAAAACCCCACGTAACACTTCAGAACTGTTTGGATGGAAGTTTTCCATTGAAAACAGCAGTTTTGCCGAAATTGAAACATTTTGTGGCACATGTCGCTTCTCAATGAATTTTTAATGGAGAAAAATGTAAATTACTCAGTTTGACTTTATAATTGCAATTTAGCTTGTTTTCCCTTATCTTATTGATTCAGTTTATATGGATATGCAATTTCAATATAATTCTTAAGTTCATAGTTTTTTATCCTTGTGACTTAAACTCTCAAAAATTAAATGGTCTTACTTTGTGGAAGAAGAAACATTTTGGTATTTTTAAAAATAATAGTAATTTTTAAAAGCCTTTAAAATGCTGTCCCAGGGACAACATAATCTTTGACTCTCAGTGTGTGATAAAAATATGTTTCTGAAGGTCTGAATTTTGTATGGTCTGGATGGTCTGTATTTTGACCTGCTCTGAATGGGTCTTCTTGACAAAAGAATGTGCTTTGAGGCGTTGTTTCATGGTGCCATGTGAGTGGCAGTGCTGCCAGCAGAACATGTGCAACAGAGGGACATCTCAGTCCTGCTCAGAACAGCTGTTCTTTACTCTGTGGTGTCAGGCAGGTGGCACCGTCCCTTGGTGCCTGGCAAGGCCAGGAAATCCTGCCAACATGGCACTGTAATCTCAGGTAGTTATTGCTTTTTACAAATAACCGGTTGGTGGGGTCTGACTAGGAACAGCTCACTGTGTCTGTATGTTAATGTGGTGGTAGAGTGATGGGTGTTTACGGAATGAGTAAAGGCAGTGCAGAAACTGGGAGGCAGAGGGAAAAAGAACTCGGTGAATTGGAGGGGGAACACCTTCCCTTTTTCTGTCTTCCAGAATAAAAAAAACACCATTTATTCATATATGGCTTGTCTTGTTATGGCAAATGTGCAAAACATGGTTTTGTTCTGCATAGACAGGGTAAGTTATTAATAGTGACTTCTCATACAGTCTTGTTGGAGGAAGCCCAAATTCTGCATTCTGCCATATGCAAACCTTACTGTGGTTATTACAGACTTCTCAGATTCTGCCCACTTCATGTCAAGTTAGCGTTGCTACAGCTTCACTGTGCAGAGCAGTAGGATTTAGAGTGACATACACAGGGGCCCTTTGGAAATAAAACTGGTGACAGGGATGTTGGCTAGGGGATGTGGTATCCATAAATGTACTTCTTTTCTAATTGGAAGTGAATAATGGCCATATAAGCTGTTATGCGCAGCCTGTGTCTCTCTGGATTGCATGGCACAACTACTGCAACACCATGCAAAAATTGCTTAAGCATATGCAGTCATCTCACTGAAATCAAGATACCTAATTAGGTCAAGACAGATTCCATGGAGATATTCAAAGTAAGTATGTACATAAATGTTTTTTTAGATCAGGGCATCCAGAAGGACCTCTAGATATCCCGGAGGAAGACCACAATTTCTACGTTCCCCCTAGGGATACATAGCTGTGCTTTTGTTCTTGTAAGTGCTGCAGTGAACTCCTTGAGGAAGCTTAGCAATAAAGAGAAGCACATCCTTTTTGTTTTTGTTTGACACAGTTACTTTGGTGACTGTGTCAACAGTGGAGAAAGAACCAAATTGTGTTACTACCTCTGTCAGTTCTTAAACAGCACTGCAGAGTCCCCTCGCCTCCCCAAATAAGGAAGAGAAATGCACACTGTAATATTAATAACTGTGGGGCCCTTTAGCTTTTAATAATTAACACACTGCTAACTGTAGCTGAATGTTCCTTTTTCTGATTCCAATTACAAACCCATTTGGACCAGGCTCAGATGAGGGAAGTGGCTGAGCGGTAGTGTTATAATAGAGACCTAGATGTGAGTGAAATTGTTCTCCTTTGGCCCACACAGTAGATTAAAGAAAGGTTTGGGCTCAGACAGTGGTGAAGCCAAAGCATCAAGCACTTCTGTACCCCAGTCATTCCAGCCCAGGGGACTACTTTAACATCAGAGCCAGTTCCTGGAGCCTGCTGACAACACACTCACCCCGCCTAAGGTAAAATGAAATGTTCCTTTCAATAGGTGACAACTGTTCGTATACTTGCTACTTTTCCCCAATACACTGCTGAGTAGGAGGCTCTTGCTACCTTTTTCTTCTTTGTGGGGTGACAGTATGTGTTCATTGGTAGCATATGAGTAAGACAGGAGACCTGGTCTAAAACCATAGCTCCCAGATTGGCTGGCCCCAGTATTTTCTGCCTGAAACAGGGTTGCTAGTGCAGCTCTAACAAGAAGTTTAGCATTTAGCAAGCCTGCTTTGGTCTTTGCAAGATTTACAAGTCTTAGATAAATGTTGTTAGTGTTTTGCTGCAACATCATGATGTTTTGGCAGTATTCCTGCTACCCTAGACACTTCTGCTAGCAGACAGGCCAATTTAACAGTAACAGTTTAAATGCTTCTCAAACTATAGCTCTACTTCAAAAGGTCTGCTATTATGCAACAGAAGTAGAAGGGAAGGGAACTAGTACACCCTAAGCTGTGGTTACCTAGCAGCTAAAACTGAGTGAGGGAGGCTGCCGTATATTCTGTCTTCCTACCGCTGTCTGTGCAATCCCATACCTTCCCTTGTGCATGCAGCTGTAAAGTGAGAAGGTGTAGAGAGCTGATCCAGCTGAAGACTAACCTAACAAAAAATAAAACAATTAGGTTTTTATTGGTATGGGTTCCTGTCCATGTTTAGATTAGCTTCAAGCTATTATAACATTATACCCAGAATTAATCAAAAGAGGTAGTAAAAGAGACTTGGAATTGTATTGGGTTGTGTCACATTGTGGGATGTTCTTAATAATTATAACTCTGTGTTAGAGTTGTACTATCAGTCTTTTCTAACACTTGGTGAAATGTTAATTCTCATTGTGGCATAGCCATTGGTATGCTCATTTTCAGCTACCTGTTAGCAATTAATAAACCTCTCAAGAGATTTTCTTATTTTCAAATTATTTTCTCACCACTTAAATTTGAGAAGTTGTGAGGTGGAAACATAGTAGGGCTAAGAGTGAGAAATTCTTTTGCTCAGTTATAAATGTGGGTGGCAGCAGCTTGAGATTAGAGAAAATCCTACATACACCTATGACAGTGTGAGAAGGAGGGTAGTTGCAACATTAGATGAGGTGACTAAAGGGCATTTAAGTAGCGTATCAGCCTGGGTCAGAAGTCATCTACACATGCTGACCCTTGAGGGATATTTCAGAATGTGGGGTGCTCAGAATCAGATTTAAGTTTTCAATTGTTTGAAAGCAGGAAGCAGATTAAGAATTCAAGGAATGAACATGCAATGGAGATGCATCCAAAACAATCCAAAATCTCATTGCAGAATTCCAGTCCTGAATTTATTCCCAAGTTAGTGAGGGATTATAAACTGAGTCTTTACTGGGATTCAGTCAGGAAGTGGAATTTATCTTCCTTTGCAAGTGTGGAATTTTCAGTGAAAGGTTGAAATAATGTATTTTACCTACATTATTTAGATTTTAATTTATTTTTATATATAATTTTCTTTAAGTATTTTATTGCAGTGTTGGTTCCTCATAGGCATTGTCATCCTGTCTTAATTTGCCACTCTGTAGTGTTGGTTCCAGGGTCAGGTTATACATCCCATGAGGCATCTCTGCTCATAACCAGAGTGTAGGTAATGAGTCATATCTGTCAAGTATCTTTGCCACATCCTGGAAGATGTAGGCCAGGAGACCTCCTGTCATAGAGAACAGAAAAAAAGGCAAATGAACTACAGTTCTCACAAGCATAATTGTAGTATTTCAGAATTAAAATATACTGCATTTTGATGGTTCAGCTTTTCAGTGAGAAAACATTTTCTGCAAAAATTGGATATTGCTTGAAACTCAATTTTCCATTGGAAAACTAGTTCTGACAGAAACATTTCTAACAGATCTATGCTTGATCCTTTTCTGCATTTCTTAGATGAGAACTTCAGTTCTTACCTGCTTCAGCAACACAGAGTTTCTCAATGGCTCAACCTAAAAGTATGAATGAGAAGTACAATTGAAATTACAAGTAATTTTATGTTATGGAAACATGAAAAACATTGGAGTGGATGAAAATTAAGAAGCTAAGAAGGGTTAAGTTTTGAGGGTAATCTGATAATTCAAAGATGAAATTTTGAAAATTTGAGCACTTGCACAGGAAGTTAAAGTTTTTAAGATGTTTTTTATTAAAAGAATTCTAACAAACTCTAGTTGGGAGAAGTGAGTACTCACATTTTTATCTAACATCAAAATAAAGACAGGATTGCTTCACACGTTTGGGCGTTTTGGTAGAGGTCATTGTTTGGTTTCTCCAAGCCTTTTCACCCATCTTGATCTTTTCAAATACCATTCATCAAAAATGTTACACTGGTAGTGAGAAAAAACCCTTGTTTTAAAGAAAAAAGCATGTTGTTTGACAAAATAATAAAAGCAGAAGAAATCTGACTATAAGAGAGAGTGTAACAGATATTGAAACTAGAGATTAGAGATCAATGGTTTCATCCTTAGGATTGTTTGCAATTTATGATACGACCTTATGCTAAACAGCCAGTCGGCTGGAAGGCCGGTTGAATGATCATTTCAGGGTCCTGAAGTTCTGGGTGCAGTTCTGTGTGGGTGAAACTCTGTCTGATCACGTGTCAGTTGGCCTGTTCTCCACTTAGGACACAAGGATGACAATACTTCAGGGCAGAGGCTGTTTTCTGAGGGTGTGTCTCAGTAGCACTTAGCACAGTCCCACTACTACATCCCACCACTTACTGGGCCTTGTAGGTTTGCCTTGATTAGGAAGTTGTTCTGCTGTGCCAGGAATATTTTTGATATTTCAAACACATAGAAATTGCAAGTCTGTTTCAGAAGGAACCAAATACAGTTGAATATTTTACATGCAGTAATTCCACCAGAATTTGTGGTATCTTAGAGTTTTGTGACTCACCTTGAGCATGTGAGAGCAAAGTTCAAGTCCCTGCTTAACATTCAAGTGCCTATAACCCCTGCTAGGGGATAGTCAGGTGTACTTTTGCTCTGTGTTTTGACCAGAAATTCCATCCCAGACTTGGCCGCTCACAAAACCAACCTTGTATCTTTTAAGGTTGCAATTTCAATTGCTTTACTTTCTGAAAATGCATTTTGTTCAGAAATACTCAACCAGCTCTATTCTGGGTACTACTGTGGTATTAACTGTAAACAAGCACTATGAGGAGAGGATTTTAAAAAAAGTTTGCATGTTCTGGTTAAGGTAAAGACTTAGGTTAAACTTTTCCTGGAGCACTGGGCATTAATTAAATTCTTCTGATGCTGTGCTTTGTTATGTCTAGATTGCTCTGTTTCATGGCCATGCAGACCCTAGAAAGGCAGTGGGTTAGCAGAAAATGCAAATCAGAGGGGAAAAGTTGCTCTTTAGGAGAAACTTGAAATTAGTATGCTGGATTTACCCTAGGTGAGAGCAGAGCTTGTCATTAACTTGGTGACCTATGTCACAAGACGGTCACAAGATGTTTGGCCTACATTTTCATAGCCTTTCAAAGTCCACAAGAAGATGCACATGCCGTCACCATGGAAAGTCAAGATACTCATCAGGAAAAACAGCCAACATAGACATTTTGAAGATAATCCACGAAGAATAATCCATGAAGAACTCCCATAAAAATGGTAGCTGCTTAGGAGGTGGAGTTTTCATTTTTAATGCTGATCTTTTCTTCCTGCAGAATATTGCTCTCACCTTATCAATATTTTAGAAAAGAAAAAGAAACCTTCTGCAGCTGCAGAGGCAATTTGGAGGGATTAAAAATTTATCCTGTTTTAAGCAAAGCTTTCAGCAGGTGCTAGAATCCACTTAATCACAGGTGGGTAACCTGCACAGACTCTCTTTCCCATAGCTAAAACTGAAGTGAAGATCCTGGCAATTCTTTCATGCAGGGATCTTCTGTCAGGACCTACTTCCAATTCCAACTGTGGTGGGCCATACGCTTTGCCTAGAACAGCAAAAATTCAAGTCTAGAATGTAAAAGTGACATTTTTTTCTTCTAGTTTCTTTCATTTGGTGAGGAAACAGAATCAAGCCCACTCTTGGAGAAGCTCAGTTACTGTGGCAGGGTTACACCAGGCTTTGAATTTGGCTCAATAATTAAAAGGACTAATTATCATTAGCTGAAACTCAGAATTTGGGCTTTCCAGGAAATTCAGACAATTTCATGTTGATTTTCACTCTAAAGTGGAAAGAGCCATGTGGTTGAGAAATGTTTCTCAAAAATATCCCCCTCTCCAAGAATTTTATTCGGGTGAAGAAGGAGGAAAATAGGAAACCTCCAGTTGGGACTCAGAAATCAAAACGAAACCTTAATTTCTAAAAGACTTTTAAACATATGTTTTCTTCCCATCTCTGAAGGAAACCTAATTAAAGCATTTCCTTTCAAGTATTTTTCAGTGAAATTTCATCATGATTATAACGTTAAATGGAACGTTTTGCTTAAAGAAACCAGCATTTTTCAGGTGTAGAAACATTACCTAGGAGTTGGGGAGCCTTCTTCCTTTTTTTGACTTGGTCTATGTGATACTATCACAGCTGGTTTACTAATCCATATGAATGAGCAAGTATACAACCATTGCTAAGGACAGAGTACTTTTAAGTTTTTTCTGCTCTCAAGAGAGCAAGTTGCAGCTGACAATGATAGGCTCTGTAGAGTAACCATACCATTTGTTTACAGATCTGTATGTAATTTCTACCCACTAGAACTAATTGCTTTTATCAACGCCAGTAGTTAGAAGTGCCAAAGAATCATCAAATTTTCTGACTGGGCATGGTATAAAATGGTGTATAACAGTGTGCTGGGACAGTTTAGACTAGGGCAGATAGCAGTTTGGGAAAAGAATATAGTCAAAGAGCTTGTTGATATGTAGAAAACTGATAATTGGAGCTTCCTGCTGCACTTGTGGAGTAATGGCATAGATCCCATTGCAGCATCTCTTGGTCATTTTCTTTAGAACGCTCTGTGAAAACACACGGGGATTTACAGGGACACATTTCTTTTGATTAAACCTTTTGTTGCGAAAGTTTTCTCAAATAGAGAATGGCACAGCAGAGAGGAATCACTGTCTGACGTGAGTAGAACTGTCAGGAGAATCATGTAGAAATCAAGAGCTCCCATTCAAAAACAGTCCTTGACTCTAGGTCTGCCACTGCAGACATGAGCATTTTCACCATCAGAATGTTCAAGTACTGTCATATGGGTGTCTGTCAGCTTTGATCCTGTCCCATTATAAAATAGGAACATGTTGGAAAGCTGGAAAACATGCTTTCAGTTCAGTATGGGGCTCAGTGAGCCTGTGAGAAGAGCAATCCCGACTTCCCAGCCCTATCCTTCCCTTCCCTGAACCACTGCCTGGTGGGACAAATGCTCTCCTGGACATGGGGAAGTACTAGTGCCAGGACTGCATTGTTCCACCTATCCACGCTGCAAATTGTCCAGCCTTGTGAGAAGTAGTCCAGTGAAGGGGAAAAAAACAGGAAAAAAAAAGATTATCTTTCAGGCAGAGGATTCGAGCTTTGTACCTCAGTGCCAGACAGGTTTCTGCATCATTTGTGATAGGTAACACTGGAAATCTATTTCTGACTAAACACTAACTAATTACTGCCAGAATGCCATCATGGTGCTGATGAGTATTTCTCCAACAGAAGAAAAACAGCGTGTTGATTCTTGAAACACAGAAAGGCATAATTGTAGTTTACAATCTGGCATGTTGTTTAAAATACTAAGTTCATTATCTTTCAGAATCTTTATAATTATACATCTATATTATCACTCTGAATACATTTGCAAGTGTAAAGAAACAGACATTCTTTTTTTCTGACATGGGATTAGACTATTGGTTATTCCATTTTTAAGATAATATCAAGGCCCAAGTGAAAAATGAAATAAAAAAATCCTACCTGGACAGAATGTAAAGCCTATTCTTTCTCAAAGCTATTCATTCCTTTTACAGTTACCCAAAAAAGTTGTAATTATGAAATTGCAACACTTACTTGGAACATGTCTTTTGCTCACACAATAGCAAATGTTCCTGCTCCTCCTCTCACAATAAAATGACCATATCAAATAAATTTTTTCATAAAAATGAAGACGTGCTGGGGAGAAAAAAACCACAGAATATTAAAATTTCTCTGCTTCAGAGATACCAAACTGTTATTAAGGACTGTGACAGGGTGTACATTTTCAGAAATATTGAAAGGAGGGGAGAAAAAATCAAGCTTTGACATTAACAAGATGATAACAGCCATTGGCTCTTGTTCACTAACTTCCACCCCAGAATTTCAGCAGTGAGATAATCAGTCTTTCACTGACTTGTTTGGGAATGGATCTGACTTGGATCAGACTCTGCTCTTTGGCCTGGATGTTATTATGTGGAGTTATTCGCTGGAAGAGTTTTGACAAAAATAATAACCCCCCAAGTGAGGTTTTCAAGAGCAGAGACTGTATGCCAGACAAGTAAATCACAGACCCTTGAATGAGCTCTGCACTCGTATGATGTCTGAATGTAAGAAGAGCTCTTGAAAATCCAGAGCTTTGAAGGCTTGGGAGGCTGAGGGATCTATCTGGTGCTGATCTCAATGTGAAATATTCTGCTAGAAGGGGAAAAAAGAAATGAGGCATTGCTCCTTCTCTAAAAAGTATGTTGCAGCTTCATGCTTTAAAATAGTATTAGAAGCATGGAAGATGTTATCAAAACTTGAGAGTTCATAAGATGATTTTCACATAATTTCTTCCAGTTGCAGCTAAGAACCAAGAAGCACTGGTGAGAAGACCCGCAGGTCTTATTTCAGATTTTCTTCCTGATATGATTTCTGACTGTATGTAGACAACCAAGTGGTTGCATGCTAACAGTTAAAAGGAATAAGGTCCCTCTTGTTGTTTTAAATAATTGAGACACTGGTGCATATTTGCATCCTAAATCAAACTTTCATATTTTTGAAAAGCTTCCTCAATGCAGCAATGGTTTAGTGAGGCTAAGTTAATTAGTAATAGCATGTAATCTCTTGACTCAGTGACTCTTGAGCAAGGAAATTCAAGAAACAGAACTGATTATGTCCCCTGAACTTTTCTATCGCTGCATGTGCCATGTGTTCTGGCAAACAGCTAACCTTCCCGTAGCAACCACCTGCATGTACATGACTGCACACCCTCCACCCGCAAGGCAGCGGCAGAGAAGCACTGTCTGCTTGTTGCCTTGGCTGGGGGCGTCTGCTCTGTCAGTCCTTGTTCCCATCCTGCTGGCCTGCCTTCCATTTCATTGCAAGGACAAGTTATTCTTAGATAACACTGCTGCTTTCTGGAGTAATGGTGTTTTGGTTTTTAGTTGGCTGTCACCCTAAAGATAACAAGGCTCAGTTTTCTGTAATTGCAGGCCTTGGAGTGTACGGGCAGCCGAAGCGGCTTTTGTGTCTTGGATGTCTGATGTATTATTTATCAGTAACATCAGGAATTTATGGGCTTAGTGTCAAGATTACACAAGGAGCTCTAGTTATGAGAAACATGACAAGAATGTGGCCAGGTACTCTTAGC
This sequence comes from Ibycter americanus, assembly GCA_035590275.1. Lineage (NCBI taxonomy): Eukaryota > Metazoa > Chordata > Aves > Falconiformes > Falconidae > Ibycter > Ibycter americanus. The sequence goes on along the minus strand of JAVJGI010000001.1, from coordinate 98,157,374 downwards.
ATGTGTCTGCAGACGTCCATATGTGCTGGGCTGGGTGTTGGCATGCATTTCAGTCTCCTATGTACTAACAAATGCTGCAGCATTTTAGGCACCAACCTACAAAGCAGCCCATGTGGGTGGACCCCTTGGCAAAGCTCTCTGAATTCTGAGTCTTTGTCTGCCAGCACAGGAAGGAAACATGCAGCTCCTGGAAAAATTACATTGATGCACATTTGTCAGAAACTTCAGTCTCACTGCTATTGATTATGGATTTTGTGATACCTGCATTTGGGGCTCAGATTCATTCGACACTTAAACTTGAGAGACAATCTAGCTATATGCCAAGGAACATCTTAAGTGTTGCTTCTGTGTTCCTTGTACTACCTGTGCAATTTTGGCAAATAGGAAAAAGAGAAAATGCCATAACAATTTTCTTAAAGTCTTACAAAGTTCTGGTGCATATGATGTGTTTTATAGAAAGGGAGTTGAGCTGAAATAGTACTATAGTGACATGCTTGATCGCTGAGGAGAGGAGATGTAATGATTTTGGACAGCAACTGTCAGGGTTAAGAAAATTATTTGTTCCATTGGTTTATGGCACAGACTAGTAGTATTTTATTGTCAAACAGAATTAGTTTTATATCAAGAAGAGTGATTACTTGGGTTCACTGTGTTTGAGATTAAACTTGATGATTTCATGTCCATTATTGATTTAGGCTTTACATTCAGAGAAGTAGTGGTTTATATTTTACTTAAGGGGATTTGATCACAGTAGATGTAATCTTCAATGGTTTCTGCAAATAAATTAGTAAAGTTGCTATGCCTCTTACAGTAACTGAAGAAGAAAACTGAAGGGGGCTAGCAAAAGACCTTCTTATCTCAACAAAACCAGCGCAAAAAAGATCTAGAGAGGGTGGCAAAAAATGCTGCTTATCTTTTCCAGTGTACAAGGGGCATGCTAACACCCGAGTACAGCATGCACAAAAGCAGGAACCACACAGAACATACTCTGTCAATGGCACATTGCAGCTCCAGGCTCAGATGATGCGCGTTTGACAAAGGGATGCCAAAAACTCACTGTACATTGTCTCCTTTAATTTATCCTGAAATTCCACTGAAGGAGAGAGGGGCATCCAAGGTGCTTCCCAACATTAGAACAGGGTCAATGAAACACCAAATGTGGGCAGCCTCTGTAGGAGGCAAATGTGCAAAGTGTATAATATGTGTCACTAAAAATAGCCCCTTCTGAAACATCTCAGATCAGTCAGTCAGAACATGCCATGAGGAACCAACCAAGCAGTGCGGTCTGATCTGGGTCCTGCTCTGCTGCTGGGAAATCTGTAGCCAAGAGAAGACAGATGGTTTGTGGCCAGCCAGGGCTCAGCTCCCTTGGGCAGCGGTGCATGTCTACAGAGGGAGGAGAGAAAGCAGTTCATGAAAGTCACTGTCAAAAGTAGGCCATATCAACCTGAGAGCTCTGCATGCAGCACTCCCCGAGGAATGGATGGTATGGGATGCAATCTATTGTACCTTTACGGTGAGCAGTTGTGGGAGCAGAAGCAAGTCCTACCAGCTTTATTGAGAGCTGTCATATTCAAACCATCATGATTCCAAGCTCCTCTGGCTTTCAAATACCGTCCTTTGTTAGAGCTCTCCTCAGACACAGATGTCTCAATAGATGCTGAACTAGCAGTGCACTCAAAAAAATTGTGGGGCTATTTGGCTAGCACTGTCATGCTACGTTTACTGTCTTCCTCTTTCCACCCTACTGTACGCTTGTACGTAGCCTCTGTGACTTAGGTATTTTTCCAACACACTAGAACAGGGACCATAATGCACATCTTTAAAGGCATTTAGACTTACCTAGCACCTGTGTGCACAGGTTTTTCACCTGCATGCTTACACAGCTTTGACCTAGCCAGAATCACTGTGCAGCTAACCTTAAAAAACCCCCTTTGTGTGCAGACAAGCTTGGCACAGGGTGGGATGTAGTGAGCTCTGGCTCAGCATTGCATTTAGTCCCTAGGTCCCATGAGGTTTCCTGTCTCCATACAAGTCTATACATTGCCTGTTACTACTAGATGGTAATTGAGGAAACAAATCTTAAATTGTGTTATGTTCCTTGCCCAGAATGCAGTGCACAAAACACCCTCTTTAACTAAATACTTGTTGCACAGGTAAACATTAATAGCTACCAAGACGTATAGTAGCTGATGTTGGCAAAGGGTAATTTAATGGTGTTTTCCCTTCCGTAGTTCAGATTAGTCCTAGTTCTTTGTTCCTTGCAGCATATTTGGTTCATTAGGAACACAGCAAAGCACAGTTCTGGCCCATCTGCAATATCCCCAAGTGTCAGATGTTTACTACCTCATTTTTTCTGTATTTCAGTTAGTACCCTTTGCCTTTTGTCCTTTCACTGGAAGGCATGGAGAGTTAATCTGGCTCCATCTTCTTTATTCCCTCCCATCAGGTGTAGAGGGTTAATTAACATTGATTATATACAGTTGTGGGCTTGCTTCAGGGGTGGTGGGTTGACTGATGTGGATAA
>JAVJGI010000001.1:98094070-98154747 GCA_035590275.1 Ibycter americanus | reverse complement strand
ACAGTAGATGAACTTTTGGAACCTTGTGTGGGAAAGCCTTGTTGCAGCTGGCTAGTTTTGTAGTGCTGTGACAATCAGGTACTTACAAACATTGTTAAGATTGTCCTTGAGAGACTGAGACTTCTCAAGGCTACACAGTGCCAGCTCTCTCAGCCTTGCCTCATGTGTCAGATGCTGCAACCCCTTCATCATTTTAGTGGCCATTCACTGGACCTGACCTGGTATGTCCATATCTTTCTTGTAGTGGGGTATCTGCAACTGCAAACACCACTCCAAATGTGGTCTCACTACTGCTAAGTAGCTTTTCCAGGCTTTGGAAAGATGTCTCCATTCCAAAGGAGAAGGAAAAGAGGAGGAGAAAGCAGATGCATGGTTTTGAAACTAATTGGATGCATTCATTGAGATGGGAGTTAAAAATAAGAAGCTGTTGCCCAAAGCATTATTTCTATTATTTTTTTTTACTAATTTGGGAGTTTGTTTATCATTTTAGTTTCTCTGTTCAGTGAACTGGTTCATATTTAATGGATCACTAAGTTATGACTACAATAGAAATGACAGAGCATGTGTTTTCTAATTTAGGTGTAGGACAAGTGCCCTCTTTTGCTGGAAACAGAACAAAGCTAATACTGCTCAATAGCAAAATAGTTGAACCAAATGCTTCTCAGTATAGGTGGCAAAGTGAGTGACAGGTATCTGTCATTGTGGCTCTAATAAGCTTTTCTTGCTGTAATGCTTAAGCAAAAAACCTGCAAATGTGACTAAGTTGTGCTGTCTGGCTGGTAGGTCAAGGTTATAAATCATTTATGATGCTTTGGAGAATATTACCCAGTGGCACCTGGGAACACAAGTCCTGTTAGCTTTCAGGAAGATTTAGCCTTCTTTCCACTTAAAAGATTGGTTAAAGGTATTTGGATACTGTAAGAGATGTCAAAATGAATGTTGATGCCAAAGAATATTTGAAAATCTTACAGCTTTTTACTGGGGCCTCGTTCTCAGCCCGGGCTGGAGACAGCTGTTAACAGTGTTCAGGCAGACAAGGCTCTGGATCTGCTGTGTTTTGCCCTGCCTGTGCCCTCCTCCCTCTTGCACAGCAGGAGGGCCCATCACCACTGCCTTTCTCTGGCCTGCTGCAGTGTAGGAAGACAACGGCAACATTTTTGTTTGTGAGATTTTTTTTCTTTTTCCTGACTACAAAGCCAAACAAATGTCATAGTAAAGACAAGCCAGGTTTAGTATATAAAAGCAGTGTTAAAAAAGATTAAACCAGGCAGAAATAGATTCACTAAAAAGCATATAGTTTTAAGTAATTAGGAGATCTGGCACACTTCTAACACATTTGCCCCATTCATGAAAAAAAGAAAACAGCTGTGAGTCTATTCTTCTGTTTTCTCATTTTACACTATGCAGATAATTGCATGATGTATCATTTACAGAACATGTGATGCTGTTACAGAGAAAATGCCAACTATTCCTAACTTCTGTGCTGATGTGGCTACCTCAGTGTTTCTAGCTTCTATTTTTTCTTTCCTAGCAGGAAAAAAAAAGCTTGTCTAGTGCTATGTGTTCTTACCTTTCATGAAAAGGATTTCTAAGAAAGATAGTAGAAATCGTGGGTTTTATACAGGAAAATTGCTAGTCCTTTGACTGCAGAAACACTTAATATCTATGTAGCCTTCAGATAAAAGGCATCTAAATGTGAGTCATACTAGCCTTCTTCTCAACATGACCCATCCTCTGGCTTGAATTTGTAATATGAGGAGTGCTGTTTACCAGAGGCTAGCTCAGGTCCTAGGGAGAGCGGAACTTCTGTAAGAGAAGAGTCCTGTATCCTTGCTAGAAAAACCACCAGCCTTGAACAGAAGAAGTAGGTGACTAATTTTATCAATGAGTCCAAATTAATGGCTGGATTGAATGGCTCCAAGGGCTTGTATGAAGTAATTTCAAAATTTTCATATTAAAAAATGGCAGAAAATGAATGCAAAAGGCAGCCCCATGCACTGGTATGTCTCTAGGTAGGGACGCTCCATCAGCTTGTGGCAAGTCAAGGGAACTAGTTAACTTTAAAACTGTGTTATATTTACAGAAACATACTTACGTTATTTGGGGATTGCTGGTGTATACAGTGCTGACTCAGATCACCAGCATTTCCTTTACGTCCTCATGAGTTACAGTGACCAAGAGCATAACAAAGTAAGCCGCAGTTAAAAAAGGTAGCAGTCAAATAACAGCTGAAAATAAAACAAAATCCTTGCTTTGATCCTTGTTTGCCTTCAGAAATACTATGTCAAGGGTCCTTATTTAAATAAAGCTGAGTTTAAAGTGGAAGCAGTTGTCTCAGGAATGACATGGTGGCTCCTAGATGTGTAATAAACTTAAGAAAAGGGCTGGCTGATGTATGTTTTGTTACTGATGTGCACAATCCTCACCAGTACGAGCCTTCTGTGTTAACAATAAAGTTTTTTTCTCCTCCTACACTGCACTGTCTGTTTGCTGATGTACCGCACATCTGCACCTGTGTGCAGGCCAGTCCAAGGATGCCCATCCCTGTGCCACTTCAGACAGGGTGCAGGAGGTGGAGCCGTCACATGGTTCTCGGAATGGTAGGCATCAGCATATTCCTATTTGAAAAGTAATCAGGGAATCCCGAAATGGCTCTTTAGATCCCTACTATGATCAGGTATCCCGCCAACTTTTCATTTTCAATATATTTTCTGCTGATGGTGTCAACAGGAAGAAATGCAGCAAGATAGGATGAGCTCTTTCCAAATGTAGGGAATGCCCTTTAGAAGCCTTATCTACAGGAATGCAGCTTCTGTGGAGCAGCAAATTAAATGGCTTTAGTTATGTGCTCAGTTTCTTCTGGCACAAACCCTTAACAGCCTGAAATATTTGGTTTTGTCTGTATTGTGGTGCTGTATGCTTTGGTGCTTTTGAACCATTTGCTAAGTTAAAATAATGCATTAGAGAGAGCTCAAAGCCAGGAAAGGACTTGAGCAACCCTCTTCTGCACTGGGCCAGTTGTAACCAAGAGTCAACACAGGCACCATACACCATACTTAAGAATGTGCCGGGCAGACAAGGTCATTTTATGCATTTGTTTCCAGCAGTCATGTAACCATGTACCTAAACAAGTGTATATACCTCCATGCTTTTATATTATAGAGCAGTTTAGAAAAGTAACTGCATTTGCTATATTGAACCACAGCCTGTATTTATCTGGCATTGGCTGAAAACTTTTTTTGCACGTTGGTCTGACAGAGATGCTATTGCACAAACCCGTGCTGTAGGTTTTCTTGACGTCTGCTGAATCATCTCGTTGTGGTTATAGACTTCAATAGGATGTTAGTGTTAGATGGCCATTACTGTGAGCCAATGTAGCAATTCTCAGGTTAGGTTTCTTTCACTGAAGCCTGGCTTTGTGAGAACCTTGTGTGAGCTGAGTCCCTTCAGTAATCTGCTGTGTGACAGAGCTGGACTCTGTAGCAGCTGTCGCCATTTTGGGACACTGAAATCACATCAGCATAGGCCTTCACTGGCAAAGACCAAGAAACCAGGCATGTGTGTGTGCTGTCCTTTTGTCTTCTGTGTCACCATCGTATGGGACACTTACGAGATAATTAATGAGAACCTAAAATGGTGGCTTTGCACAACTGTATAGCAAATTGCAGAATGAGCCTCAGCAATGTAAGGAAAAGCGACCACGCGGGTTGGTAATTGTGTGAGGAAGACTGTGTTTCCTCCTATGGATCCTGGTCAGGTAGGCAATGGTCTGCTGTCTCCTTTCGTCTTGGGTGCACTCCTGCATACAGCCCTGCCCTGAACCAGGCTCACCCCGAGTTGTCAGTCAGGCCACAGTGTGTGACTGACAGTTCTGCTGTGGCCAGCAGGCACCATGCCGATACTGCTGCTATGGGCGTTTTCAACAATGTGGTATCTGGGCCATCGCTGATTTCCCCAGCCCCTGCTGAGCCCCTTCCCCTCTCCTAACTGGAGATAACGAGTGGAAGAGAGCGCAGCACCGCGGTGTTTCCTGTTTGTGCAGGGCCCTTCTCTAGGCGGACTTCGGTAAGGTGGGGAGTTGGCAGCAGTACCAGTGTGTCTTTACTCTTCAGTGCGAAACTGCAGAAAACAGCCTTTTGGGCTTACAGTAGAGCAGGTGGGGATCCTAGCTGAGCCATTCTATTCAGTAATCGATGTCAATGGAATTAACATCCTCTGGCTTTGGATAACGTTCTTAATTTTGCTTTTTGTATCCTGCTGCATAGCAGTGTCTCCAGTCCTTGCTAAACTCCTCCAGAAAAAAAAGATTCTTGTAACCTGTCTTTGTGAATCAGGCTTTTGGAAGTGAGCAGGTGATTTAGATTTACAAAAAAAATCCCACATTTTCATTTAAATTGGCCAGTTTAGTGCTATCAGCTAGAGATTGGTAATGATGCCATATGTATGCATGTATGCTACATGCATATGTAGCATAGTATAAGTGGTATCAATATGTCTTATCTACTGCACGTGGGATTAAAAGAGATACCTATACTAGTATACACAAACCGAGGGGAAACATTAACAACGGCTTAACTATGATTAGACATAGAGTTCCCTTCTATAGCTTTATTTCCTTGTACTAGCCAGGTGGCTTTACTTAGCTTGCCTGCCTGTCTGGGTTTTGGCTCTGACCACTCACTGTATTTCAAAATTGAATTAAATTGTGAACATAAAACACACTCTTAATCTATCTATTGGAAATAAAATTAAGTACCTTGTCAAAATTAATTGTCCATGGAAGGAGGAGTATTTTACCTCAAGTGAAAGGTTGATTTATAGCCTGTGGTATAGTAAATGTCATCTGTTTATGTATGTTACAATTTTTTTGAATATTTTAATAAGTTGCTAATTCATAATGAACAGTAATGCCAACTTGTGCTTTTGCAGAGAGGTTAAGCCTTCATTATGGGTCTTCTGGGTTTCTGTTTGTTTAGTCTTTTTAAAGAAGATGCAATTCTCATGCTTCCCTTTTTTAAGCACCTTTCACGATAGATGACGTCTTCTGTGATGAGAGAGAATCCCTGCAAAGATTATAGACCATGAACTTCAACTATAGAACAAATTTCAGTTCTTATGTGAGGTCTGACATTAATCCACACTAGCCCTGCGCCCAGACTATATATTTCATCTGATAGCTGGATCGGTGTTGGGTGCGTAATGTGTGGATGCCTTCGCAAGAAGAACTGGTATGGACTTCAGTGGACTTTTTTCTGTTTCAAGCTCGTGTCTAAAAATGCAAAACCTAAAATCATACAAAAATCCATTCTACAAAGTACTAGTTTCACTTTATGAAGAAAGTACCTATACTTGAATATATAGGCAGTATAAATTCCACTGGCACGTGTACTCAGGAAGAAGGAAGTTTGGAACAATAAGCAGGAGAACTTTTAAATATTGTTAAGTATTAGTGTGCACGTGTGTTCCCTTTGCCACTAGCTAAGGTCAGACTTCGGCCAGTACAACTGCCGTGGGCTTTGGTTTGGCTAGCAGCGGTACCCAGAATACCAGGAAATCCTGATCATATTTAAAGTCATCGTGATTCCAGTGGGACCAAGTTTATATCCTGCTCACAGCATACAGTAACTCCTACCCATGTGCTGTTTGAGCACAGGAAATAACTAATGGATAAGGTTTCAGTGGAAATATATTGTAAAATGGCATCATTCTTTGTAATGAATGCATAAATTATAAATATAGTATAGATAGACCTAGATGAATGTGAATGCTTTGTAACAGTCATAGATTTCAGGGAGATCAGAATTTTGTTCCTATGGCCAATGATTGTTCTTTTTTAAATGCTACTGATTACAGAAAAAATAATTCCTACAGATACTACTATGACATAGTGGAGTATATTCTGCTCTGCCTACCACAGTTTTAAATTGGAGGATTAAAAATATCCATTGTTCATTTCCACTGAATCTTGAGCTCCTTACTTGTTTTTTATATCATCAGATCCCATTGATTTTTAAATAGACCAGCCCAAGATTATTGGAAGGAACCACACAAGTCTTCATGTGCATTGGTTTATAAACCCTTATGCTGATACGCGTGTTTTTGGAAGCAAGTAACACTATGGTACACTTGAAGAGTCTCAGAAGAGGTCTCACAACATCATCCACTTTGCTTTTAATCTCTCAAATAAACTGCCTCTTTCAATAAGACAGCTCAATTTTATTCCCTCAGTAACCAAACTTTTGCAGACCCTGGACACAGGGATCACTGGAATAGAAAAAAGAAAACATCTGAAGTTATGCTAGAAGGCCTGCATTGGGAGGGTGCAGAATTAATAGCTAATTTTGCACACTGGCTCAATTTTCACCAAAGAAAATCTTTTAAGCTTGATGAACACTACATAATGGAACGTGTCACCAGTTATGTAAACACTGGACACCATCACTCGCTCTGTTTGGTACCAGCCGGAGGTGCTACTGACTGGAACAGCAGGGTCCAGATCTGTGTAATACGAGGACATACCCAGCCTCTCAGGCTCCAAACCTGACCGGTAATTGTCTGTCTCTGGTCCTGTCTCAGTCCAGCTCCTAACGAGAGCAGTGGGAGTTTCAGCTGAGGCAGCCTTCAGGATATGGCATATTTAATTTGTGACAAATATCGCTGTGTGGGCCTTTTGCCTGCCAAATCCTGAGGGCTCACGTTCTTGGGAGAAAAAAAAAGTTGTATTTGTTGGGCTATTTTTTCCCCAAATGAATGCAGGTAATTATTTTTGGTTACATAGCACACACATATTGGTAGTTAAAATTTACACCTATGGTAATTGTTTTGAGCAGTTGAGTGTGTGTGTGCGTGTGTGTAAAATCTAACTGTAAGGACTGTTTTTCTGTAAAAGCTCCTAGTCTGGCACTTTTAGTTACACTGAATAGAGCACTGCGGTGTGAGTAGATCCACTGGTGACTCTTTAGTAAGATGCTGCTAAGGGGAAGGGTGTCATAATAATAGTCAAATAGGGACCAAATATAACTGCTAGTACAAAAGAAGTGTCATTTATGAAAAATGTTTCTGATTTTACTGTTGAGAATACTTAGTGGTGACTGACTGGAATTTGTGCCCAAAGCACATTAGAGTTTAGGTTCTCTGAGGCACTTCCTAAATCACAGTTTTCAGTCCATTTATCCAATTGACTTTATATAAAAACACATTTCAATACATTAGAAATTACAATAGTGATCATTAAATCATTCAGGTGATATTAAATTGCTCCCATTAGTACAAAGGCAGCCCATACCTTTGCAGCGAGTTTGTACAGTCAGATCTCAAACGTGGTCCAGCTGAAACCAGCAGCAGGATGATGGAGGCGCCTCCTAAGCGCTGATTGTCCAGTACTGCATTGTCCATGGGAGGTTTCAAGAGAGTCTGTGTTTCTGGCTCTGCCACCATTTCCAAGACCTTGAGCAAAAGCTAAAAAGTGAGGCTCAATTTCCTGTTCTGGCATTAGCAAGCTACTTGCCAATAGCTCTTGCGATGAGGTCAGCAGTCACTTAATTTTGAGACTGTCTTATTCTAATGGGAACGTAAGGAAATTCAGAACACAATCAAAAATCTGACCTATGACGATTCACACTGGAGAGCTAAAGGGACAGGTTCAGTTTGTTACCTTTTCCTTTAAATGCAAACATACCTCCCTACTGCTCTCTGCAAGACAGTGGTCATTTACTGTGTTCATCTGCTCTTCACATTTGGTGCTGGGAAGGGATCGTTCACTGCAGGAAGAGAGGGCTGGAGCACCGCTTGCAGGGAGGGTTGGGCGAAACCCTTGGACTAGACAATCCTGTAATTTGTGTTGCTTTGAGCAAGGAGGCACATGACCAATCCGTATGCTGGTGATTCTGCTGATTTACTGTTCACATGCAGGGGCACGTCACCCTCAACCCAACCAGCAGATCACCCTGACCAGTATAAATGCAAAATGGTTTAGTCAGTTTAAAAAAAATAATAATTACATGAACATTACATTTATTTTTCCAGCAGAATCTGTTTCTTTCACAGTCTTTCAGTTGCTTCTTTTCTGGAGAGTGGAGTCTTTATTTCAGATATCTGCCTATAGAAAATAAGTATTCTTTTTAAAGGGCACATTTAAAGATGAAAACTGAGGCTTGAATAACTTAATCGGCATACAAATTACACAGATATGAAAGTTATCTTTCATTGTCTTAACTTACAGTTTATTTTGTACAGAATTCATTATGTTATACATCTAAGACTTATATTGTATAAATATCTTGGGTGTGATGTATATACATATTCAGTGTTATAGATTCAGCAATTAATGTATGCATTTCACAATACACTATAGTGTATTTCAATGTAGTGCACATGATTTATATTTCAGAAAAGAGCATATCCACTATGAAAAATCGGTATTTCATTCATAGGGTACTCTACCTTGAAATACAGGGGGGATCCATTATATAATGGACTGTTTGCACTGTGTTGTATGGCTGTAAGATTTTCTTGTACATTCCCCAATATGAATTAAGAAACAGCAGCTCAAAATGTTAATCAATGTGGTTCTACATCAAGAGGAGAGCAGGGCACTGGTTTCCCAAGTTCTGACTTAAATGAGAAAGAAAGCGTAGACAAGCCCCATGGAGCTAGGCTGTGTGTGGTGGCCAGCGACGTAAGTTCTGCGCCGATAAGAACTCCTAGCTCTTGCTCCTCCATTCTCTGTACGCCAGTGTTCAGCTGCCATAAATGACTCAGGTGTGGTTACAAGAGCTGAGGGCCTGGCATCAGGTGTATTTCTGAAGTTCACGAACTCCCCGTGTTCCATTCATCCACTCTTTGCTTACAGAATTTTTCCTGGGTGTCTCCTGCTATATGTATTGATGCTACATACTGTCTTGCCTTGCTAGCAGGCAAAGAAACTCGCTCACAATGTCTTCTCTAGACATGCTGTAAGATGTGCTGTTGGTTCAGTATTAAATTACAGGTGTTGCTTTCCTGGGCACCTACTGAAGCGTAATTCTAATTAATCTGCCAGTGTAGTTTCTGTTTTCTTTTTTAGACAATTCTCATTTCCTGCATACATGCATATTGTGCCTGATTACCATTTGGCTACTTTTGCTTTGTACTCTCAAAAGCAGAGACTCTACTATCAATGTATAAATGTTGCTCATTTAACAGCAAAGTGGAATATTACATATTCCATGAATACAAGACTTTAGTTTAAAAGACTAATTGGAAAAAATTTAGTTGAATCAGACAATTGTGGTTTTTGTAAATAATTTTAAGTTAAATTTACTTACATTTAAAGTATGTTATCATTTTGAAACTAAAATTTGAGATATTTCATTTTAAAAGGTGGATCAACTCACAACTATACTTTGCATCAAATATATTCATCTAAATTCTTTTCCTTTTGATTTTATGAGACGTAGCATAAGCACTTAAACCAGCGTAAAGCCAAAATAATCCCACTTTATTGGTGTTATCCCAGTTTTACTGAGAATAGAATTCTCTCCACTTTCTTTTAGTTTTTGTATTGCCATTTTTCCATGTAAAAACTTTGATGTAACAGCATGTGATAAAAAAATAAGGTTATATGAATCTGCAGTTGTAGATTTCTTTTCTGAGAAAAGCTGTATCCAATTCTGTTGTTGAACTGATCATCAGTAGTGGCTGTACTCCTTTCTAATGGGCTGTAGTTGTAGTTTAACTTTGGGATAGTCATATATAATTTAACTTTGGGATAGTATGATGTCTATGACTGCAAAAGTCTTGACTCTGAAGCAGCCCCACGTTCAGCCACTGAGCTGCTGAAGAACTTCACAACCACCCTGACGGACGCTATACCAAGCTAGGACTTTACCACCCTATGGTAAATAGAACACAGACCCTACTTACAGGTCACATCCTGCTCCGCAGTGTATTTTAGATACATGCTCAGACAAACACCGAATGGAAGTATTTCTGGTCCAGCACTAACAATCCTGGAACCCTGCATTTATAACTGTCTTCAGCAGCAATACCTGAAAGCACAGGGGTTTGCAAACCACAAGTCAAGTAAATGCTGAAAAGGCCTGAGGGCTCCTTTGGTGGTTTCTAGCAGTGACCTCACTGCATGTAGGACTCTCCTTCCTCCACACACTAGCACGCAGCCTGAACAGATAGCCACTTGTAGATACTATGGACGACCAGGGATTAGGCCTCGGGTGCAAGTTCAAGGACACACCAATACAACAGTAGAGAGCACCCTAACTTAGTGATCTTCAGTCCTCCAAGCCATAGCCCTTGAATGTAAATTTCCCGAAGAAGTAAATAAAGCTGTTGGCTTCCATTACCTACTAATGAGTCAGAAGAGCAGCTGAGCACACCTGTACATCCCGTGGCACTGAGTGGGGATGGAGTTCAGCATCTGCTGCTGTGCTTAGCAGAACTGGGGCCACAGTGAAGAAACAGGTCATGGAGTCCAGTACACTGCTGTGAGATCACAGATTCACTGGTAAACTGGTGGATATGCATTCATGGAAACAGCTGTGCTGTCTGTGGTCTGCAGCTACCATCAGCAAGTCTCCTCTGATTTCAAGACTAAATTTATTTGTGGTTGATTTATACTCATTTACTATTGTGCAAAGAACACTCTTGCGTTATTGTTGGGCCGAATACAAAATAACATGTTGGGAAGAGATGTTAAATTCTAAAAAAGGATTTTTATGTTGTTAGTAATAAGGATTGTAGTAGGAATTAATATTTCCTTACAAGGTGTAGATCATTTAAAGAGGAGAGAACATTTGTTAAATAACCCAAGATTTCATTTGATGCACAAGGGCTGCATCCCTTATGAAATAGAAGCATCCCTCTGTGCTCTAGTATTTCTTCTACTTAAAATTAGATTTTAACAGATGCCATCCCCTCACTACATGATTCAGTGCCAGCAAACGTAAGTCTCTAATCACTTATATAAGCCTGGTGTCCTCACTTTCCAGTCTCACCATTAAAACTCTCTTATTTTTCAGTAGTTATATTAATCATGTTCCCAGTTGTGATTTAGAATCCAAATGCAGAATTTCCCATAGTTAAGGTTGTCTGGGCTGTTCTATTAACAGAACTGAATGATAAAATTCCAATCCTATCTTGATCTACCTAAAAGATGGGAACTACAATATGTAAGGCAGGTGTAATTTGGATCTTGTGTTTACTGCACAGGATCCATCACCAGAACATGTGCTTTATTGTTTTTGTTAAGTATTATGTAGATTCAGTTTTTTTGAACTGTAATTTTCAACTTCTTTCAGTCACCCTTCCATAACAAAATACATGTAGTGCATATGAAATGGTAGCTTTGAATCTCCAGCATGTTTTCCATGTTAAAATTGGGACTAGTCACTTTATAATATGCCCCAGCGTGTCCTTTCTTTCCTTCTTCCTTTTGTAACGAAACATGGTGTAAAGCCTTTTCTTTAATGGCCTTGTGGTCAGAGATGTTTCAGACAGGCTCTGGGGCACTGGCTGTTGAGCATGGACTTCTTTGTCTTGCTAAACTCTACCATCAATGTATTAGTGGTGATTCCAAGCTTTTGCTTATTTGCTAGGCAATTTCCTTCAAATTCTATGCATTTCAATACCATATTTGACTTTCTCATTCTGATAATAATGTGTATTGTCAACCAAGCTGCTGTTTCAGCAAAGCATTTTCCTTTGAAGTATGCGCTGTTTCGTTGCAGGTTACTTTTTCATATTAGCAATGACAAAAGTAAACCCAGGGCTACTCCTTGATTTTTGTTTTCCAGGGTTTATTATTATATTTACAGTTCCCTGTAAGAAGATACAACCCTTTCCCAGTAAGAGTTCTAATATCTTTCTATGTTTCAAATACTAACGACCCATATACCCATATGGAAAGGAGAAAGATAATCAGTGAGGAAGGAGGTATCTCTAGGGCTGATGCAGATGAATAGAAAACTTAAATCATTTTAAATATTACCATACTACACTTTGGTACAACTGAAAAAAAAGCCTTCAAAGAAAATATTTAATGTTCCCTAAGTCAAATAAAATTCATAAACAACAGGAAAAGAAATTAACCACATGGGGGTTTTTATATCTGTAAAAAATAATAAGACTACTTGGCTGCATTGCACATAGGCAATAAAATTAGATTCATTCAGATCCCTTTTAATGAAAGCCTCGTTTCAGGCTGTAAGCAAGAAATGTCCACTGTGCTTTACAAAGGACGACGACTAGAAAAATCAATGCAAACAAATATCCCTTTCTTTTTTGATTTACCATTTATCATGAGAGATGGCAAACAAATGAAGTCTCCTCTGAGTCTGAGCGTAGTTGTATTAGCATTTTGCTAGTACCAGGCAGTATACAAAAACAGCCATCACGTGTGACACCTTCAACACCTACAGGTAGCTGTTTTAGGGGCACATCCTGGTTTGTGGTGAAACAGGTTTAACTCAGCCAGCCTCTTGTACCTGCTCAGTGATACCAGGTTATCATCTCAGTAACTCCAGGGTTGGACTGTCTTGTTCCTATTGCTGACTGGACTGACTGCTCCACCATCCATAAACAGAAGGCATAAAGGTGATTACAAACATAAGAAAGTAGTTTTACATATTGTCTTGCAGTCTTTCCATATAGTCCCTAAGTTCCTTGGAATCACCAAGATTCATATCTTGGCATACCCATTTAATATTATCATCACTGTCAAATAGAATTGAATTGGTGTAGGGGCCTCCATCCTCCGGCAGTATTGTTGTATACGAAGTGAACTTTACTCGCTTCTGCTTTGGCCCGGAAGGATTTATAGGTTCACTTTTAACTTCTTTTTCACAAAGGTACTCAGAAGATCTGAGGATATGATTATGAAGAGTCTTCTGAGAACTCCCGTTAAGGAGAAAGTTGCTTTCTTCAAACTGCATTCCTCTGTCAATCATGGTAGTGCACTCCTCTGACGGGAGCGAAATGTCAACTGTGTTTTCCAGCAGTTCGACCTCATTTCCAAGCCAGACCCAATCATGGGAATGGGGGATGTTGCCTTGCTCACTCACGGCAAACCTTTTATGCCTGTACTTCCAAGCAAATGCCACGCAGTTAATCAAAAAGACCAAGATTGCTAAGCAGAAAACACACAGCAGGGCATACATGCCAATCTCCAGATCTGTTAATCCTCTTGAAGTCAATGTGAGATCACTGGGATTGTTTTCTCCTGGTATTTCTACTTGCGCAGGGAAACCTGTGAAGGCAGTTGGGTTATTTTGGAGCTGGCCCTCCTCCAGGGACTCCTGATCAACAGGAGATATGAAAGTTGTGCTTTTGTTTGCATTGTCCTCGTGACTGGACATGTCCTCATGGTTTTTGGACCATTCTTGTGCTGTCCTCTCTTGTTCTGCAGGTTTCTCTATAGAATTGCTTGCATGGCTTTTAAAATCTCTATCCACATCATCAATGTCATTAGTGCTTCCTTTTTGGTCAGAATCTTTTTGACCAAACTTCACTTTGACGCTTCCTTTTCCAACAGCCAGAATGCTCTTCCGCTTAGTCTTCTGACATGGCTCACTGATGACCATTTCGATTTTAATCAGAGGTCCTTGCCCATCCCCTTCTGCCACTATCCCAGGCCATTTGGACTGAAGGTTTTGGTGTGCAGACACTACCATCTCATCCAGTGAGGTGATGGTGATGGAGAAGTCCTTGGAGTCATAGATATCTAACGGTGTCACTGACCCATCACTGAACAAAATCCAAGCACTGACTATGGCTTCCTGGGGGGAGAGAGGATGAGAAAAAAAAAATGTGTGAAAGGTAAGAGAGCACATATCAGACACTCAGTTGTTTTAAGTCTGTTTGACATTGGCAAAATAAATACACAGTTTAACTTCAGTTTATTTTGGTTGTTGGTTGTTTTGGGGTTTTTTTGAAAGAAAAAGTCTACTCTGCTTCTCATTTTCTTCTTGTAGGTTTGTGTTCTCTAGACCAGTTAGGCATTTATCTCATCTTCGGGAGCTATCCAAGACACGGTCACCTAAATTTAATAAAAGGTGCTGACAGAAATATTGACAATTCTTTTGTTCAGTCTGAAGTGAGAAGCCTCTTTGGAATGCCAGGGCCTCATGATGAAAATAATCATGTTTCCAAAGTTGTGGTTAATTAATTTTATAAAGGACCTAAATTGGGGAATTTCTGTAACACGGCAGTTCTAATGCCATACTTAATACAACGAGCAGAGCTGTTATGTGTCGGGATGGTGATCCCATTCAGCCCACTGAAACAAACTAAGTTAAGAACACAGCTCAATGCAATATTTTAAATTTTCCATCATGCTTTCAAATATACAAGATTATGTGAAATATATAAAAGTGATTGTAGTCTTCTCTGGGAACTACAGAAACACTCACAAAAATGCCATTTTTAAGGATGTTTTGTCCAAAACAATTTGCCTCCTTACTGCAAATTGTTAGTGCTAAAACCCCACACTTCCTCTGGTGATACAGCCTCAATTCTATAATAAAAACAATAAAAAAGATATATGTAATTTATTCTGTGGTCTCATCAAAAGCCATTTAATTCCTCCGATTATATGGTTCAAAATAAGCACAAACTCATCAGATTTCAGCAATGCAGATTATGAAAACTTCTGTACATGCAGCCAAAGGGCCTGTTGGCTGAGCTGACTTTCTGAGACCATTCCGGCATGGGGTTTCTACCGCTGCTTACATAGCTG
Source organism: Ibycter americanus (assembly GCA_035590275.1). NCBI lineage: Eukaryota > Metazoa > Chordata > Aves > Falconiformes > Falconidae > Ibycter > Ibycter americanus. Next base: position 98,140,019 of record JAVJGI010000001.1, on the reverse strand, counting down.
AGCTGTATTTTCCCATAGAAAAGGCCTCGAGTGGCACATATATGCTTTCTACAGCATTATGCATGCGCAGGCACGTCCATCACTTTCCCTGTGCTGCGCAGGTCTCCAGACTAGCTCTGAAGAGTTTAATGGTCATTCTGTATGGGTGTTTGCCCCTGTAGGAGCTGGTCAGTAAGATGAACAGCCTTTACTATGTACTTTTGCTTTCACAAAGTCATACGTTACATGTGCTGTCTAAAATTTACAGCAAGTAGCTTATCCCTAGCTTCTGACAAAACACAATAAACAAATAAATTAATTCTATATACTATCTTGGCTCATACCTGTTTTGGAGTATGAAGGATATCATATGCAGTGGTGGTAGAAACGATAGCTCTCTTATTTCCTTTGCTGATTTGTAAGGAGAGGGACAGGCCTGAAACTAGTTGTACTCCTAGATCTGTAATGGTTACACGATCATCTAGAACTATCACTGTCTTCTCTGCCAGGATGGAATCAGAAAGAGGTGACAGAACCTTGAAAAGAGAAAGCAAATGCCCTGCATGAAACAGTAACCAACTGTATGGCAAAGCAAGAGTAGACTCTAATCGGTATAACACTTCAGATTAATCTTGGGTTTGTCACATCCAGGTATAAGCTGTAATTGAGGTTTCCCCCAAGACATTACATGCATTTGCTGCTAAATTATTTTATTTACAAAAATAATTTAATCAAACAACCAATCACTTCAAAATTGTAGCTTCATCTCAACAATGGAGTATAGATTGAATTAAATGGATTTAAAAAAAAAAAAAAGTCATTTTTCTGTGGTCTATAAAACCTCCTATGAATGCAGTATAGCACACGATGTAGTGTAAGACACTGATTAACACTGAAAACTCAATAAGGGAATAAGTAAGTGTACAAAGCCTGGCTGATAGGAATTTGGCCTGGGCCTTTACAGGGACAGAGGACCTGAGTGAAATGAAAGTGAGATTTGCAAAAGGACTTTGAAAATCCCACTGGGTGCCTGCCTGCATTTTCAATGCCAAAATAGTTCTGTCAGTTTGCTCTAAGACCTTGTTTCTAACATATTCAGAAGAAGACAGTCATCTTTCTACTGATGCCAGAAACAGCTGGTTCAAGCCCAAAATACCTGAAGTGTGATTTGTGTAAACTAACATGAGAAATATACAGCATAGCCACCTGCATCAGAGCTAGCTGCCGTCTGCTCTTCTAGTCACTGGAATGAGAAAGCCATTTTAAGGGCAGAAATCCCTTGACTTCTTTGTGATATTTATTTTAGGCTGAAAGAAGCTGAGCCCTAAAAGTACCTGTTTCTTTGTGTTGAGTTCAAAGGAAACTTAGCGTGACTGGAACATTATGGATGTTTGCAGTCAGTAAGAAGAGCCCCAGTGCTTGTATTCCTTTGTTCTGATTAAGAAATATGCATGAAGTTAGATAGAGGTGGTAAACATGAACACTCTGAAAGATTTCTGAAGATTATTTTTGTGTTGATTTTTTGTGTTTCATTTTGTGAACATAAAGGGACTAATTTTTCTAAGATGTTTCAGCATATAAAGATGCATGCAGATCTTTGGTAAAATTTCCTAACAGGTCCATAAGGTCCCACTTAAATTAAAAGAAGCTAGTTGCGTGCATCATGTAACCGGTTCCACTGTTCAGGAAATCTCACTGTGTTGCTAGTCACATTAACATGGGTAAATCCCTTCAGAAGTTTCACCTGAAGGTATTTTATGGAAGTGGCAAACAGCATAAATGAAAACCCATTCAAACTTCCTTTTATGTTTAGCATGTAAATTTTTTTCAGCTTCTTTTTTTCTGAGAGCAATCGATTTTATAAGCTAACTTGTGTGTGCATCCAGAACTGTGTCTACAGAAGCTGCAGATACATGTTAGGCTGTACCTGGACTGTGGTGATGCCATGCTCACGACCAACCAGAACTCGGCCATCTTGAAGCTTAGCAATCTTGGGTTCTTCTACCTTCATGAAATCAGTCACAAGGTCAGTGATGTCAAACTGCCACTCAGAGCCTAGCATATAGGTCAAGTGGCCTCCAAACTCAGAGGATTCAGCTACAAACTGTGTGAGAACTCGCACCATGGCATGCTGATACTGGAGGGTACAACCTCTTCCTTTTTTCTCATCATCCTCTTCATCCTCACTGTCACGGGTAGGCCTGTAAATAGATCCAGGTTTGTTATCTGCATTGCCATGATCTCCCTACAACACTGCAGAACTTCAGTTGCATGGCATTTGCAATTAGACTAATGTTATCATCTGCTGATGCTATGTTATTTTCTGCTGATTATTTTCTTATATATATAAGATAAGATTCTGGATGTGTAGGTTACTAAATCGGGGTGAGATGCTTGTACAGCTTTTTTGTGCTGTACAATTTAAAAGCTACTGTCACTTCTCTTTGTGAATTCTTTGTTTGAGTGGGACCTCCCAGCAACTTGAAAATATGTCTGCCATTGCTGAGATTGCAGTAGAACTACCACTTGCTTGTTCACCATGTCTCCAAGCAGCAGTCAAGCCCTGCAGAGGGCTAAGGAAAGCAGCATGAAATGTTTATGAGAGGGCAGTTCTGGAACAAAACCCTGTAGCAGCTCAGCAGGGAGGGGAGAAGACGTTTTAACATCCTTTCCTCCACCTTTGTCCATAGCATTTATATCACTTCGCTGGTTTCTTCAAAACTATTGTAACACATTCAGGATTCCTTGTGTGGGTAATGCCGCCCCACCTTATCCCACATCTCTATCGCACAGGTTTATTAGGCCCTCTGCATTTGAGAAATAGACCATGATTTCACCTTCAATCTCATACAGTTCATGCAAGTGTCTGGAATATTTAGTCATGTAATGACCACATCGGGCTTCCAAAAAAACCAAATTAGGTCACTCAGGACATCAGTTAGTTTGCACCACACGCCAGACTGGTGAGCCCACCACTCCCCCCACAGAAACAACTGCAGCATTAGACACTTTAACATTTGCTACCTATCTGTCCTCCTTGCAAAATACAACCTGTGACAACAGAACGGCTTTCCATAGACCTTAAATAAGGCATCACAGTGACTTCTACATGACGGCAGTGCTGTCACACCTCACAGAATTTTGCCTGGCTTAAACCCCAGTTTCCTATAAATTCTTTCTTTTGGTGGTGGTGGGTTTTTTTGTGTGTGTGGTTGTTTTGGTTGGGTTTTTTTGGTTGGTTGGTTTTTGCTATTGTTTAGTCCTTGGGACAAACACATGGATTCTCTTGCCTCTTTCAGTTCAGGTATTAAGCACTAGGTGGTCACATTTTTACTCATTATGCCCCCATGCTGCGGAATTCATTGCTCAGAAATTATTTGCCTTTCTCCTTTACTTATTTATTGTACCTGAAGCCACCTCTATAGCAAGGGTGGGAAATACAGGGTAAGCCTCTTATTTTTCATAGTATTTTGGGAAGTAGTTTTGTATTTACTGTGTTTGTGTATCTTCTCCTTTGAAATACCAGCGACGAAAAACTATTATAAAACAGAAATACTTCTGTTATAAATTGTTTTATGACAAAGTTGGCAAACAGTAAGCTGAAAACATAGCTAAGAAAAGCCCTTGTGCTCTTCAAAATGATAGAAAGTCCTGGTGTTACAGAATCTAATACACTGGAAATACATTTTCAATGCATCATTTGTTAGCTGAATATATATTCAGCCTGAAGTAAATGGTATTTGGTACAGCCTTTTTGGTTTTGTGTGTGTAAAAGAACAGTGTCCATCATTAGTTGCTGAATGAAACATCATTGAATAACCACTGAATTGTAAAGAAAAAAACAGAATCCTAAAATAGGATTTACATTACACAAAGAAAGTAGTCTTACAGAGTTAGACTAGCTGGGTATTTCCGGGACAGTTTCAGTCATTCTGTCCTTCCCAGCACAAGTGCCGATCTGGACTATGCGCTGAAGCCAGCCAGTCAGCAAAACAGCCACAAGGAAAGTATGAGAATGGGGATATTCATAGAGCTTACATGGCCCGTGCCTATTTAGATTGCTTTGGGCTTTATAATGCTATAAAAGAGTTTATGAACTCCTTATAGTTCCCACTTCCAATTTATTCCTGTATTCTGACCCTCTTCAGCTCAGCTAAACCATAACCCAGCTCTGAATAATCTCAGACTTTGGGAAAACCAGGCTTAGCTCCAAGATTTTGGGATTTGACCCTCTTTCAGTAATACAGGCAGCAATGTTAGTATCTGTGCGGAATTGGAGAAAAACGAGCAGAAACTATTCAGGTAAGAAGTACTTACGGGATTTGGGGGAAAAGAGCCACCAAACCAGTGGGAACCAATTTTCTTATGGGAAAAAAGACAGAACCGGTGTTCTGTGGCTTGAAGAAAAACGTTCACATGTTCAACATTCACGCTGACTTAATTTTTTTTTACACAACTCTTTTCTGTTTCTGTTAGATAACCAGATGTTTTACTCAGATCCAATGTGTTACTGTTGTTCATATTTATTTCTGTGCTTATTCATTTCTACTTTCACTGTTTAAAGCTTTACACTACTGGACTTTTCAAGAGGACATATATTCAAAACAACTTTGAGCAAAAGAATTGTTCAGACCCAGTCCCGTACGGCTCATAAATGTGAGTTGCGGGAAGAATGACCAGAAACGGGGAACGTTGGGTAAGGGCACAGAGGGAGCACTCCTGCCCGTATTAGCAGGCTTAAGACTGTATGGGCAGCCAGTACTAGCAACGACAAAAAGATGATTCAAGTCCAGCTCTTTCCTTGTGGTGTCTCTAACAAAGGTAACGGCTCCATTTCACTACAAAAGCATTTATAGTTGTTTGTATTGATACTTCTTAGAAATACATGGTTTCTATTGCATGCAAATGCAGAACATTCGAAAAGCATCCCTAAACTATGAAATGTCACTGCAAAGTAAAAAGAGAGGTATTTGAATTTTCAATACAAGCTTTGCAAGTCTGCTTTACCATGTACCAACTCAAGTTCTTTCTTTTTTTAAACAAATTATATCCATTTCCACTTCAAAGCCACAAATCCATGATTCGGTTAGCAAGTCAGAGCATTTCAGTGTTTTGTCTCCATGGGCGCAACAAAATGTTTGAGATCCACTGAATTGCATAGTTCCCTTTAGTGTCTCAAAGTTCCTGTTACAGTGTTTTCAGTAGGCTTAAAATCCTTCATTAAGCAGTGAGCTAATTTTCTTTTTAAGACATGTCCTCATGAATATAAGCTATTGCTGCATATTGTGCTTTTTTTCCCCTTGGTCATCTGCAAGGTTAGCTCTGGATATCTCTCAAAATCCTGCTTATCCTATTTCTTGCTCCTTGGCAAACTTGCTTAGAAGATTTTTTGCTTTTCTGGAGTGAACGAAGGTTGCCAGAATTACATTTAATTTACATTTCACACAGAGAAAGCCTTTGCCAGAGAGTGGAGTTAAAACAGCAGCCCTGTTACAAGGGTGCCTGCTAGCACTGATCTAATCAGTAATCTGTCAACTTTGTATTACAGACACTGTGAGCAGTTTAAGTATGTCTCTTTTAATTTGCACAACTCTCAAACCAGACATCACGTTCTTGGGCCAGATGCTAATTTTCTGTTAAAAAAAAAAAAACCAACAACTAAAGAAATCAGTTCTGCTGGTTTGGATTTTGAAATACTCATTAAAAGTCATGTATTTAAAACACATTTCAACACCCCTAATTGAAATAAAAATTATTTCGGATACAAAATACAAGCCACTATGAAGTTGATTTAGTGGAAGCTACAGAAAAAAAGTTGTGCATAGCTCCACACAGTTCAAGAAGAAATGCAATTTGGTACCTTTACAGATCTTGAAAATACAGTCTACCTATTCACAAAAATCTGCATGGCCTTATCTCTTTAGGACATTAAAGTCAATTAACTAGAGTGAATTTACAGCGTCTTCAAGCTTTGTGTGGATGTCGTTATTCGCAAGCAGAATGGTTTGAATCCAGTTTCACTTAATTTGCCTTGAAGTATGGCTTTACTTCTGAGTGGCAGCACTCACACAGAGGTTTAACTAAAAAAGTTTATTTTCTCCTGCATTTAACTTAGACTAACTTTCCTGCTTTTGTCTTTAGTACTAGACTGGACCAAAGCAGAGCTACCTACCTAATTAACCATTAGTTCAACAGGCTGCCATTCATAAGCAATACCGTGTCCAGCTCAACTGTGTTCTCTAGGTTTTGACAGTTTATGCTGCTCAGAGGTTTGCAGTCACCATGACCTAGCAGTGGCTTTATCAGCTGTTGTTCAGTAAGGCCAGATGCCGGTAAAAGTCCAGTAAACCATGTGCCTGATACTGAAGCATATGCTGAAGCCATCCTGTGTGGTGTCTGCCTCCCTGGGAGCCTCGTGAAACAATGTGCTATCCCAGTTGCAAACATTTACTTAAATTAAATTTCCAGCTTGTTCTGTGAGACTTTAGGCATGCAATTCCTATTAATGCAAGTTGAAGCCACTCATCCCATGTAAATGTATGTGCATTGAGCTAGTGCAGGAATTTCAACAAGGTAATTATTTTGCAGATGCACGAGGAATCAAAATAAGTGTTCTGGTTAGACTAGCAGAGTCTGCCTGGACCTCTTCTGCACTCTAATATTTGACTTTAATTTAAATGTGCACTCTTCATTTGCTGAGGTTTCGGGCTCTTTTGCAGCCCATTGCAGGAGCAGGTTTCTGTTAACCCGTGCTAGTTCAAGGACTTGCGTACCGTGCTTTAAGTCATGAGTTGATCCATGGAGCTGACTTCCATCTGGAGAGGGAGGCTATTCATACCTGCAGTAGCACACACCATAGATCAAGTTCTCCTCTGGATAATAAGAAAGGTTTGCCATATATTTACAGACTGATGTGGTTAATTGTATTACTGCTCCTTCATAGGAGAGACTATTTTTTTTCCCCAGGTTCTGGCACAAAAACAGCCTGCTTTTGCTTTCTGTCCTCTAGCTAAAGTTCCTGCTATTACAGCAGTTCAGACCAGGTAAAAGCCAACACAGTTCAAACTGAGCTAGGCATGTGGCATTTGTAAAATTTTTGCAAAGACCCCATCTTTTTTATTGCTTTGTGGAAATTATTCAAAAAGTTAGGTAAGCAAACATGTCTGTAATCACATGTATTTTACAATTACAAACATGACAGGGTTTATAGGGAGAAGCATACATTTTATTAGATCAAGAAACATCATTGGAAAGAACAGATGTGATCTGGGGCATATAAACCCTTTTTCAGGTCTGAAATAGAAGCAGCTACATCTAGATGAAGAACAGCCATGCTGAGGCAATAGTTTCACAGGCATTTCTTTTGTTGACAGCACCAATAAAAGCATCTAAAAGATTATTGTAAACCCAGTTACATTTTGCCATCTGGCTTAGCCCCTCAGACAACTGAACCAACTCAGCCATGCTGAGCATGTGGGAATGAGGCAGTGGGGGAGCCAGGGAAGATGAAGGGATGTTTGGAGGTTGCTGAAGTGTCTCTACACAATCCCTGTAAGAAATGTTCAAGAATTTTACCTTCTATATATATTGATGAATTACTTTATAGCAATGTTTAGTTCTTGCCGAGAAGACAAGGAAGTGGTGTGAAGATACCAGTCCTAATGGACAGGAGGAGAGTAGAAAATTGTTTTGTCTGTGGTGAGGTGAGGAATGAAGAAGACACATTACAATCCTTCCATGACTAAACCTGAGGATGGTGATATAGTTTCAGTTGACCTGTGGGCCACGTGCAACTGAACCTAAATTTAAGACTGCCTAAGCCTGTCAGCAGAAACTTTCAAAAGAATCCACAAGTTAGATGCCCTCTTCTTTTCAAATTAATTTCCTTTAAGGATAGATATTAAAAACCTCATGCAAATTGCGAATACTGGCTCTTACATGAAAATGAAGTTGAAGCAATACAATGCCATGGCTATCACACCTGCTGGGAAATGCTTGGATTTTGTGGTTTTTTTCTTTTAAAAAGATGAAAGCGCTCTCCTCTCTCTCTTCCAAACCTGTTCTCAGGTATCACACGAGACAACCTTCTCACTGTACAGCACCAACACCAGGCAGGTGGGCACTGTGAAGAATTACAGGCTGAACCATCGTTCAGAATAAGTGAGTGTGGCCTTCTGGCTGTGTCACTGGATGAGGATTCAGGAGACCAACCTGCAGCTCCTGACTGTGGTCCAAATGTCTTGTGTGCTTCAAGTCACCATTTAAAAACTCATCATAAAAACTCCTCCATGTTTAGGATACTGGGAAACATCTAACTATAAAGGACATGGAGGTGATGCAGATTAAAAATTAAAGAGAAAAACAAAAACAGAAAACAAAAAGAAAAAAGGAAAGGAAAAGCCACTTAACTCTCAGGTAAAACCCATCCAAATCTAAAAATAAAGAAAATGTGAAAACCCTACGTACAAAGTAAATGTCAGAGTCAGCAGGACTAATGCTAGTCCTAGACTGCCTATTGATTTCAAATATCCCCCCAAAGTTAAGACAAATCCACATGAACATTCCATAAAACAAGAGATAATTTATTTCTAGTTGAAACCTTTCCTGTTCACGCTGGCATGGACTGCTGACACACAATGTCATAAACTACCAGCTGCAGTTCTGGGGAGTGACACACTGTCCATACTTTCTCTTCCACCCTTCACGGAAAGTGCTTGCTGAAGATGTGCCAGCAGTTCAGATGCAATCTGAGCAGCAGCAAACTCACACCGTTTGCCAGCTTGCTAACAGAGCAGACTCTCAGATCATTATCTTTATTTCAGCTGGCCAAATAAATCAGAACTAGACATCAGGGGGTAAATTTCCAACACCGTGTGTAATGGGTTTGAAGTCAGAATGTCCACGACCGTTACCCACAGTTGACTGTCTACCTCACTGAGCTTGCTGCTGAAAGTTTACTCCTATAATAAACATCAACAGCCTAATCCTGCAGCCACTTACTCAGCAAAATCCCCACTGGTTTTAGTAGGAGCTGTGCCTAAGGGAGTGTTACAGCACTAGGCACATTACAGGCAGAAGAAGGTAAGTTAAGTGAAACTTTAAGCAGGCAGCATATGTTCATGCCTCACCTAGCACATCTCTTCCAGCCACAAATGGCAACTTTGCTGTTACCACTGAGGCAAACACAGAGATTTCTTTTGTGCCAGGTCCTCGTCGCCTCTTCTGTCACAGCCAGAGAAAGTGTCCACATAGCCAGGAGGCAAGTCAGTCCCCTTCTTTGGAGCTCTTTATCTGAGTATCCTGTAAATTGTGTCCTATTACCCTTTGTTTTATGCCCTCATAAAGTGTTAGATAATTCTACTCCGCTGCTGTCTGTTTGGGCTGTTTAAGGCTCTTCAATAGCTGAGATGTTCTCCTGGGCAAATCGAGTGCTTTAGCTAGAACTGCCACAGTGTTTAGCACTACAGTTACTGCTGCCAGAAATGCTTTTTCACTGTATTATAAATCTGAGCCGGTGTCATGCCTTGTTCTCCAGTAGTATTTTTCAGCTTAGCCTGAAATCCACCAATATAGCAGCATTCCTGAAAGTTCTTAATCTTGCAGATTGTCCAAATGCGGGTTATTCTAGAATGGGTATTTTCATTAGGGAATGATGAGAACAGTGCTCAAAATCCCTGCCCTGCTCCCCTCCTTTTTTCCCCATCCACATTTGTCCTGATAGAATCTGTTCACTTCAATAGGAGCATAAGTCGATTTTTGCTGAATTCAGATCTGCTGAGTAATGCTTCAGCCAGGTCAGCTGTACAGAGACCAAATAATCATCCAAAGTCATAGAATCATAGAACAGGTTGGGTTGGAAGGGCCCTTTAGAGATCATCTAGTCCAACCCCTCTGCCAGCGCCCAGTGACCTGACTCCCTCTTTGGCCCTGTTTTATTTAGCAGTGTAGACAGAAACTTGAATTCTGGCAGTGCTGAATATCACACATGCGCGCGCACACACACACACACAATGTTACATATAGGATGGGAGAGATCCAGGTCCTTTTCCTCAGATTTGCACATTGGAGTATATGATAGGATTTCCCAAGATTGTGTGGAATTGATTAACACTCCAGGCAAAGCCATGACTTTAAAACCACATAGTTCAGGATAAAATGTAGCCTACTGATATCATTGTTGGATGTTTTAATGAAGGCTAAGACCGATTGTAAAGCTAATTTTAAACAGGAAGAGTTGAGATTCTGAGAAATACTCTAAAAATTTGTAGTGTTCTAAAATCAGAGCCCTGGGCACGTATCTGGACTGTGCCAGTGCTGCAAGCATACCTTTTATTGGAGGTGACGGGTATCCTCCAGCCTTTGATCTGGCTAAGCTCTGTATCAGAGATCTCTATCTGCAGTGGGAGCCTTGGAACCCAGACCGTCACTTCTAATTGGGTGGTAAAATGCTGATAAGTGAAGTTAACAATAGTATCCACTTTGCTTTTCATTTCCTTGCCATTAACGAAGATGGAGTCACATCTGTCAGAAACCTTAAAAAAAAGAGAGAGAGAAAGAGAGAGATTAATTAGGAAATGAATAAAAGTTCCTGAGGAAGCACAAGGAATGATACATCAGTCCAAAGACAACACTGATAATGTGAGTCATGCATATTGCATTTTCAGTTTTCTAATTAGTAGCAAACAGTGATAAATGGACCCCAGGGAAACAGTTCTGCTTTCCTCAGTGGATACTACTCAAACGACAAAAATAATTTAATGATGTTATATAACCTATGTGAATCTTTTATACTAGGCAAATTAAACTCTTCATGAATCAAACTCCATGTACATCAAAGTTTATGTTTACAACTTGCTTAAAGAACCTGGAAAAAATGGGGCCATATGTTAGTAAGAAAAAGACTGACTCAGAACCATAAAACAGAATCCTTTCCTTTTTCCTTGAGCACTGTAATGCTGAAAGACAAAGATCCCCTTATGGCTCGTGAGCAGAAGTGCAGCAGAAGCATTAATTTTTAGAACTTCTCAGTAATTGTTTTAGCAAAATGTATTCATAGTTGCTTTATGTTATTATATGAAATTAGTGCCACAACTAGCATGCGGGCTCTATACTACAACTCATCTACCCTCTTGGTCTCAGGGCTCCTTTGGCACAAAATCAAGGTCCTGAGCACAGATCCCATTTATATAAGGAACATGATGTAGCAATGCATTTGACCTGCATCCTGGAAAGAGAGAACTCCTTCTTGAGGTATGGTTTTTTAATATATTTATGAACACACATGTATGTATATTTTTAGATTATATATATACACACACACACACATTTAGATTAATGTGTAACATGGTTTTCATATATGTATATACATGTACATGAATAAGTACACGTATTTGTATCTATACACAGGTTTGCATTCTGCTTTGATGTGAGAGAGAGGTGATGGTCTCCAACAGAGTCCGTGTACTGTGGTTTTAATCTTTTAAAACCATGGCTTATGAGATGTAGTTGTGTTACTGAAATGGACTTTGTTCTCTTGTCAGGACTGTTCTGTGTCACGTTGTATAATGCATTGGGACTCAGATCTGAAGGGATTCTGGCTAAGCCAGTGATTAAATTCCGGTTTACTGGAGTTACGGAGATAACTCATGTAGACTTCAGTGGGGAATATGCTGAAACACACGTTGGTTTTGCTCTGCAAACGTACCTCAAATCTTTCCTGATATTAACATGAATTAGGGGTTTCTGAGCCAAGAAAAATTACAGAAAATGTGTAGCAGCCTTTTTCTTTTCTCAAAGGCAGTCCTCACAGATGACTTTGAAATTAACTTTGTCCTGCTCTAAATCTCAGAATAACATAGTTTTTCTCTTGAGCTCTAACATGGTATATTGCTGTTAGATGGACAATACCTGAGTTCTACTGTCATATGAAGCACATTTAAGCAGCGAAACTTTGCCTAAATGTCTCTCATAATGCATTTAAGATTTATATGCAACTTGCCTAAGAATCAGCTACTTCAGAAGTGAAAGAATACAAGCAAGCCTTATGCATGTCATTCATGACAAGTTTTGTTTCCAGAATTATTGTGACAACATTGAAAATTATGGCGACTCTCAAGCCAAGCGTGGAAGGAGAAACATTTGGGAAACATTGTGCTGGTTGATCTGTCGGTGTATATTGAACATTGACCATATACAACAACGGTTTCACACTTAGTGAGACCACACACCCCAACTTTTCAGATTGCCCCTTTTATAACATCACTGTACAGCTAAAGTCATTCTGCTGTATTGCTTATTATTAGCTTATAGCTTTGCTAAAAATATTGTCAAAGCCTTGAGATTCTTGTTAGAAAAGCTCACTGTCTGCTGTTTTTCTCTCCATATGCAATACTCACATATAAAGTAAAAGAGCTGCACTTCCACGTTTGCCATTTTCAAGTCAGCTCCTCAGATCCTAATCAATGTACTGAAACTACAATCAATTACTTTTTTACAAAGGGACCGAGCCAGGTTGTGAGGGATGTGGCAAAGGAAACTACGTCACTCTTCTGGAAGGAACACTCCTTCCACGTAAATGCTTAATGAGTACAAGAATTTTTTTAAAAAATAAATATAACTATCTGATAAAGAGCTTAAAATGGACTCCAGACTCAGGAGGACCACAAGTAAGGTGGAGCTCACTCAGTCTTTGTTTCCCCTTGTAATGTGTCGTAAGTGTCTCTGGGAAGTTTAAGCACATTAAGCAAGCCCATTAATTGAATGAGCGGTTGAGATTCTAAATCATAAAGCTTACATCTAGGGAGTTTTGTGAGAATTAATACAAGACAGAAATAATTAAGAAAACTCAAAGAGGGAGGGATAAACATCAAGATCAGATCAGGGGAATAACTAAAAGCTGACATGACAGTAGCTAATATTTTAGATTCTCTTCTTGCTGCTTAAAATGTTCTTGTCTTCTTGTCAGCAGGCAAGAAAGGTGCTAAATTAGGGAAGTGAAAGATGGGCTTTAGCTGTAGCTGTAAAAATATAAGGCTAGGCTTAAAAATTTCATAGATTATATGTCTAGACAGAGCCATTGAGTCATTTATATACTGACCAAGAGGTAAGTATAAATCAGTACATATAACTGTGCTATAGAGGTTCACCCAGTTGCCTTGTGTAGGGTTCAGAGGTCATGTTTCACTTAAGTGTATCTTCCAGAAAATAATCCAACTTTGATAAGAAAACTTGAAGAGAGACATTGTTGCTGTTTCAGATCTCTGTCTGGAATGTGGGTGTACTCTATTAGGTATAAAAGCAAACCAAAGAATTTAAAGGAAAAATAAGTTTGTGCAAATAAGGGTGAAAACTACAGCAGTCAGCTGAATCCAGCTGAATCCTGTGATGAAGTATGCGAAACCATGACCACTGTTAACCATTCAGGCTAGACTAAAGCTCACCTGAGGAAGCCTCTGTTACACTCACATACATTTAATTACTGCCATGTTTCATTCACTACACCTTACAGCAGTTGATACTTGAAAGGATACTGAAGGAAACGAGAAACTTGAGCATGTATAAAATATGCTCGGTACTCCTATTTCACTTGGGATCTGCCACAGACCCAGGACAAAGAAGTAATTTCATCCAGCTCTCAGATGAGAGCTGTGATTTCATGCTAACAGCACTCTGATGCTCCTCCAAAGCGAGGAGGGAAGGACAAACACACACTGAGCTTTGGGGATTCGGTACCAGCTGTATTCTCTGGCCGATGGCCTACAGCAAATGTTCCCCTCCACTTTCTCCCCTTTTAAGTCTCCTCTGTACTCTTCTAGTCACACTCCGACTGCCAGAAGTGGCTCGTGACGCTGCTGGAAGGGGAACTCGTATGACCTGCTGCTGGAATTTGGGGATTGCATGCCTGTTTACATCAGAAGGCACGCAGGGTCACCGTGGGGCAAGCTCTGACACAGCAGGGCGACACATAGGCAGTTACATTAGCGGGTGACTTAACACACAGATTTCTTTTGAGCTGCTGGTTCCGAGGGAACAAAGAGGGAAAATGCTGTTAAATCTCTCCTGAAAACACTACACAGTGGGAAGACACAGCAAAAACTTAGAATGCCACCAGCTCATCTAAAATGCACAGAGCAAGCCTGTTTAAAATTGTCACCATCCATTGTCAACTGCCTGACAAAAATCAGAAAGGGCTATTTGAGACAGTTTTCAACCAGGAGGGCAGGATGGCTGGTGATGGGCTGTGGTATGCAGGTCAAGAGAAAGAGAGCTGCAATTAACCCCTCTGGGCTTTGAAGCAGGTGGTTGGCTCCAATCCCCACAAGTAATTGTAAAAAGCACAATTTGCCCTGTACAGCCTGTCACAGCCTCCTCGTTTTAGACTAAACCAGTACAAGAGTAGCTAGCAGACCAAAAGAGTAATTGGGAAACTATTCGCTGGTTGGGTCAGCAAAGGTTTATACACCCTTTGGGTGAACAGGTAAAATGGAGGGAATGTGAAGTGACAAGAAAACAAGTAATGGCTGCTGCGTGGTTCATCTTTACATGCAGGTTTGATTCCAAAGCATGCAGTGACCAGCTTGCAGGGTCATTTTGTAACGTGACCAAATGAGATAGATGTAACACAAAACCATCGCAACCCTTGTGGCTGTTAACCACTCAGGACTTCTCCAGGTAAACAGGACTTTGCTGCTGAACGCCTGCTTGGCACAACCATGTTTTCCCCAGCACTCTCTTGTGTGGAAGGAGAGGGCAAGATGGCTTCAGGAGAGGCCTACCGCATGTGTGTCTCCAGCCAGCAGCACTTCGGGGCTTTCCCAGCCCACACCTCATCTCCAAAGTCATCTTTTTTCACCTTCAGCCACACACTTCTCACTGATATTTACATCAAAGGTGTGCGCACACAGCTGTGTATGAACATGGATAATGAATTTTAAAGGAAAAACTACTACCCAAAGGAATTAATTCTGTTTAATTCAGTATGAAGCAACAGTGACTAAGTGGATGTAAGAGTGATATGAAGTACAATGCCAAACTGTCCTATGGCACTTTTCATCTGTGAATTTTCAACACACAAAAATCAAAAGGGTGGTGGAATTTTTACAACCCATTTATAGAAGAGGAAACTGAGGCACACACAGCATGTACCAAAACTGTGTCTAACACAGAGTCTTTTCAGCTGAGAGCTATAGTTGTTTGGTTATCCAGTCAGGTCCCCAAATAATTTAAATTTGAAGTTCAAATTCACTCTTGAAAAGAGGTCCTTTTTACATTTGCTTTCAAAAGAGCCTTCATCAGTACTTCAGCAGAACTGGCCTTTACAAAAGGAATTTTTTGCCTGCAGTCAAGATCTACTGGCATTCAAAAATACTTAAGTTTAATGGAACAGATGTACAGACTTCTTCAGTTTTGTAATCCTGGGTTTTCAACAGCAAAACCCAACCTTATTCCAATCCCTGCCTGAGACAGTGGTACTCCTGATGCCCAGCGTACAAGGCAGACCCCAGAACGTGGTCTGACGACAGCCACCTGAGTCCTCTGCAAGAAAGCTCACCCACCGCTGGTCTCAGGAGCCAGAGCTCTGGCGTAGGAGGCAGTACGGATGGCAGACCGGCACGTTGCAGGTGTTTATAAAAGGTCAGAGGAACAGCACAGTGCTGCCTTGCACTGAATGTGTAAGGGATGCAAAGTCTCGTTACTGTGGCTGAGGCTACAAAGAGAGCAATTGTAACAAGGCTTTAAAGTGAATGGTGCCTGGAGTAAATGGTTCATTCTCATAATAATCTTAAAACTGTAATTTTGAGGTATTTCCTGAATGCCTTCTTTTTCACCTTTTCTGCGGCATTGTTCCTGGCATTGTCTTGTTAGTCCATTAGGAAGGACTTGCTGAGCTACTTCAAACCCTTATGCTGTGTGTTTTTCTTCTGCCTCTTGCATCTTTTTATATGGCCACAGCATGGCTGTAACCGTTTTTTCTGGTTTGGATAATTTTGTAGTTTATTATTGCTACATGTTTACTTCAGAAGCACAGTCTAAAATTACTCTCTCAGCCTGAGAAATCTGGCTTAGTGTTTGGGTAATGGCTGAAGACAAAAAGAAGGATTATTCTTCTATCTATCTTCTTCTTTCTCCCTCTTTCAAACAGCTAGTTACCTCTGAGCCTTCCCTGGCTCCGGTCCCCTTCTGCACTACATGCTGCCTGAAGCCACTGCTGGAGTCTCTCCTAAACCAACAAAGGGATGGAAAGATATGCCTTGTTTCTTGAGACAAATAAACAAACAAAGGGATTTCCCAAACCCTTTTCAGCTAAGAAATGCTGTTTCTATTTAAATTCAGAATTACGCCTGATAGCGGTCAGTCTAGAAGATGTCAGACTCCTTGTTTCAGTTGCACTTGTATATTGTATCATGACATGCTAATTATTCTAGTGCACAGTATGTGCCCGTATGCACATGTCAAGTGATAACCTAAAAATAGAAATTTTCATTAATTTTGTCTCCCTTTTAAAATCAAAGCGAATTGGCCAAAGTTGAATTACAGTTCTGCCCCAGAGCAAACACACTGTCTCCTCGTGTGGAGGACTGCTTGTGTGGCAGAGACAGCCAGTGTCTCACCCTGTGCTGTTCTCTGCATGCAAACCTCCGCAAAGCACTTGTGGGCCAGACTGTGAGACTGTTTTCCTGTACGGGTGGCAGCCCTGCTGTGCGGGACTCCTGCGGGGAGAAGTCGGATTGCGCCCCAGGACCCGGCAAGGTGAGAGGCGCCGCGTGGGCAGGAGATGTTGCCCTGGCTTCTGACACCCATGCAGCAATGCAGCGCAACCTTCAAAGTGGTCCTTGCATTGTACGTATGAAAGCACTGTATGTGGCCTGCTGGGCTTAACTGCATTTATTGCAGCCTTTTCCACAAGCAGGGATTTTTCTATGCGGTTAATTCTGGCAAGAGTTCTGCTTCCCCCTGCCCCAGCTAATTATGTGTGCTGGGGTCTGTGGATATTGTCTCTCCAAGCAATTTGAGGCAAATGGTAGATTAAGAATATACAGTAATATACAGCTGAAATTGAAACTGATGAAAACAGAAGTTTTATTCCCTTTTAATTTTAGACATGTGCCAAGTAGTCTTGGAAGGGTCATTTTTGAAACATTCTTTTCACGTTAATTTGTTTTTATTGGCGAATCAGTTCTCCAAGTACTGTTCTCTGGAACAGCTGCTGTAGTTTGAGATGTAAGTGTTGGCTACAATAATCCCTCGAGATACATTCTAAGGTTTGTTTTCTACTTAGAAACAATAGCAAAAGTTTAAGTCAATTATTCCCCACCCCATGGGTTCGACATGTGTTTGCTTTTCATCTTATCAGTGAATAATAATGTTACATGCAAACAGTATACAAACTACATGATTCAATGTAGTCCAATAACTATATAACTGTACTTAGAAATATGAATATAATGATTCCCCACACACGCTACTAGCTTTCACTGGAGAAAATGTAAAAACCAAGATACATCAAGGTGAGCCTGAAGCATTTCCAATGCTCTTCATCTTCAGTAGTCTTAAATTGCAACATCTGCCAAGAAGAAAACCACGTACTCCTACACTGAAAGAAGTAGTATCCTTAATCTTGTTCTTTGGGGAAATTTGGATTGGGGCAGGAAAGTTTGTTTAGCCCCCACAGCAGTGTGTGTCCTGTAACAACAGCCCAGTCACATCATCTGTCAGCAGAAATATTGCTGTGTTTGGGTTAGTTATTTTCAGATACACCTGCTCTGGTTTTAATTACCCAAAGTCTTGATCTTACAACTGCTGAAGTCAATCCAGTTGAATTAAGCGGACGATGATCAAGCATGGAAGGTCAGAGTTTCAGGCATTTAACCAGTTAGGTGGACAAATCTGTTGGGAAATCCAGGCCATTTTGAAATTATCATTTTGTAATGGTTATTCCTCCCAGTTTTATTGTTCTAAAGGACTGAAGTAGGAGATTCAAAACTCGTGTCTGGTCTTCAAGTTTCTCTCATTGAAAGCGGGGAGTTAGTGGGAGGACAAGTGCTTCAGCACTCAGCCCAACCCAGATCCAGTTCAAGGCCCCAAAGAACAATGCCATGGCTACAGGGAGCCGCACAGAGAACACTCCAGGTACAGATAACAACAATATCCATAACCATGTTTGCCAGACTGGGCCCATCCTGAAGACTACTTATGCCAGTGGTACAAAGTGCCAACTGTAACTTCTACTCAGATCTGAAATGTAATGACAAGGAGTTAGAAGCAAGATTAAAAGGAAAACCCTTTGCCCAGGAAAGCACAGATTTGGAAAACCAGATAATAAACTGAAGTGCTGTGTGTTCAAGAAACCAGAAAAATGTGATGGTCTGAGTGATAGGCTGGTGGAGGGGATTATCAGTTACGCAGATGCACAGAGCTCCACGTGGACAACATGAGACCATTTTAATAGCAGCTCAGCAGCAATTAGCACTGAGTGTAGTGACACCCTATTGTTTTATTGAAGAAGCCTCTGCTCATTTTCTCTGTAGATGTCACTATTTAACACTGCTAATGAAGAGAAGCAGGATACTGGGGGAGGAGGGAGATGAGACTAGGTATAGCTTGCCATGATGTGAATGGGTATTTGAAGTTTTAGAGTGTTTTTACCTTTTAACCCCCATTGAAATGCACTGAACTAGAGGGAAGGACAGCATGGAAGACATTAACATTTTGGTTTAACAATAGAGACAATTGCCGTGGCTTAGAAAAGGTGCAATGATCCATGAATGTACAATGAGAATTTAAAAACCTGCTGTACTGAATGAAGTGTGCACTTTTCAAAAACTGTTGATCTATGCAAAATTATTAAACAACACATGAGATCTGCCAGGATTTCAGTCCCAGGTGCAGAGCAGCTGCTCTCATTCACTTCCCGGCACGCCGTGCAGGGGCGTTCCTGCTGGAGATGATAAGTTTGGGAGATGCACAGGTTGAAAGGGGAGGACCAAAGAAGGTGGGTGTGCTTTCAGACTCCAGCCTGCTGCTCGGCCTGACTTCATTCAGGCTCAGTAATAACTGCTGTGCATCTGCAGTGACGGTGCAGCTGCTAGGAAGGGCAGACGCTCTGGCGTTTCATTCTTACTGAGTATGTAGAGTGAATACTGAAAGTGATTGGGGGGGCAGCTAATAGTACGTGTTGGCTACCAAAACGTTCACTGCTCTACGTACCAAGTTCCTTTATTAATCAGCTAAGCTTTTAATTGCACTTTTTCTATGAAAACCAAGCTGAGGAATTCTGTCAGAATTAAAAGTTACTGTTTCTGCTCTCCCCACTGACTTATTGTCACCATGTTCAGATTAAGAAAGAGAGATTATCTTTATTAGGTCAAATCAATGGCCATATTGAGATGCTGGTGTCTTTGGAAGATAAGAGAATGCCTTTGTTCACCATACCTGGGATAGAGAGTGGCTGGTCCATCAGGAACGTCAGCGCTCCTGCACAACAAGAAATGATGCTTGATGCCAGTGCCAAAAGGTAATGGTGGCTGTGTTACTGTTGGTCTTAGCACGGACATTTCTAACGTGATTGGGAAACTAGATGGGACTCTGATGTATGAAAGAAGAATGGGATGTAACTGGTAGGGGATACAGTGTGCCTTTTTTAGGTCTGATCCAACCCTTGCTGAAGTAAATGAGAGACTTTCTACTTATTTACTGGTCTCAGACCAGGAGTTTTAAAGGATGTGAGGATTTCACCATCTATTGTAAATGCAGTGACAGCCAGCTGTGACACAATCTTGGAATAGGGAGATTTTTAGGCCATGTTTTTTCAGAGGCTGAAGTTCCTTGGGATGTGATACTTCAAGTTGTTTGGACAAACTGCAATTATCTCTTGACAGAGCAGCAGTTCTGCTGCCAGGATGCAGAAGAGCAGATGCACATGAAACTTACCTCATGTGGTTCAAGCTCATTTAAATCTAAGCACAGTTTGTGTTTGGGGGAAGCTTCAGGAACACTCTTTTTTTTCCTTCAACCACTACTGATCTTGATAATGAGAACACATGGATCAGGATCTCCTGCTTCCCTGTCCATTTGCAATCGAAATTACGCCAGTCCCATTCTTGCTCCATGATTTCCTGTTTCTTTTAAGCAATCTAGTATGCAGGTCAGCATGGCTTCTGCTTGCCTTGTCACCATGATGCAGTACCTCTCCTGGGCTAACATCCTTCCCAGACAGGCATGCTTATCTCTAGACAGGCATCTTCATTCTTTGCACTGAGATAAAGGATCTCTCACCAGCACAAATTCTAAGCACACACTTGTCTGAGGTGGCTTTTGCTTAAGTATTTGATCCTTAAACTTCTGCAGATTAGGCATTACCAACACTTGTTAGTTTAAGTAAACATCCACATGCTTCATATTCATCAGCTGGTATCCCAGAAGGGCTTAAGAATTGTTTATCTGGTGAAACCCCAGCATATGGTGCCAGCTCTTTCTTGCACCAGTTCTAATTGCAAACACTGAACCTGTTCTGTAAAAACTGTTAATTAGGTGAAACTAACACATATGTTTGAGCTATAAACTAAGGTGGTTTTTTTCCCCTCTCTGGGTGTTTTTTTTCCCCCCACTTGCATTACTCACACAAATGGGGTTATAGGCTGACAGAATAATTTACACGTTGTTGAGAAAAGTAAGAGGGGAAAATATTCAAGCAGATGTAACATACTTCAGTTCCACTGAATTTCTTTGTAAAATAATGGGCTTTAAAAGTAATCTTCTGTGTACTAAGTAAACTTAGTGTTCATGATTCATGGCTCTAATCCCTGTGACTGAAATTTAAGATCTAAGACTCCATGAAATTAAAAGAAAAAGAAACAATTACATGCGTATTCATTCAATTTCATATATTGCGTATCCTTCAATTATTCCAATGAAATTTTAACAGGGGAAATAGAGGTTTCTAAAGAATGTGTACTTGAAAAAAACAGCAGATCAGTTGTAACTGCTGAAGCTAACCAGCTCTTCTGTGCCTGCTGGTTTCTCGACACTCCTGGAGAATGCAAGTCACCTCCAGACTTCCTCATCTCCTGCTGCTATTTCATAGGTGCCACAACCCAGTGTGCAAAAAGCTCAAGGATGCAAACTATGTACAGAGCTCGTGCAGGAAACCAGCCACTCAGCCCTTCCCAGCTGCACAGAAACGCTGTGGAGTAAATAGGAGGATGCTCACATCAGGGCCACCGTACACAAAGTCCTTGTACTGGTCCTGGACTACTACGTAGAGGAAAGGAACCCTATACGGTGCTTCTCCCACCAAAGGACAACTACACCCCTTCCCTATGAATGCAAGTTGAATATATGGCAACTACAACAGCACTGTAAAGCCACCAGCCCAGAAGAAGACTAGACGGCCAAGTAATAAAGCTTGTGAGCTTAACATAGTATTAAGAGTAATGTGTTGTCATGAATGTTAGCCACACAGATCTAGCCTTTAATCTTGTCCCAGTAATGAAAGGATATACCATCCTTATCCCAAAGGACCAGCAGGAAAGCAGAAAAATTTCAAAAAGAGCTTTTAAGTACACAGCAGTACAGTTTTATTTTGTAAAGAAAACTCTGGTCCTATGCCTAGATACTACTGCATCAACATTCATAAGTCTTCCCGGCTAGTTTTTAGTCTCTGAGCAACAAATATTCATTAATTAGTAAAAAAGGAAAAAGGGGCATTCAGACAGCAAAGACAGGCAACAAAAGCAGCCCTCAAACTGCATTCATTCAACCAAGTGCTTCAATAAAATTATCTGGAGAGAACGTCGAGAGCCTTTACGTAAAAAAAATACCTTCCTTCTCTGGTCTTACAAGACTAGACTATACTAGACTGTTTTATTCATCTAATACATGATGATGCAGAAGATCGGCATTAGGAGAGAGTTCTCTATTCAGTAAATGGAAAAAGCCAAGTGACATGAATGTAATTCAAAGAACTGAATTGAGGTATATACAAAGATGGTGCAAATTCCTTGCATATACAAGATGGTCAAACAATTTCTAGACATCACTAGATCACACATCCTATTGCACTGCATGCACTACAGTCCTGCTAATGCTTGTAATTTTAGCACAACACTCAAAATATTCGGTGCTTTCTTTGAAAATTCCCATTCCTGGAGTCATGTTAGTCTGAAAAAAACCTAAGCTAAATTTTTCAAAATGAAAAACATCTAGCTGTAGTGGGTGCTACAAACAGTTTAAAGATGTCAACTCCCTAAGGGCTGAAAATACAAATGGGCTCCGGAAGGGCCCCAGCAGTGTTTTGAACCTGATTTTTAGCCAGTGTTGCCACTTTTCTGGAGGGAGGGTCTGTGTACATCTGTAATGCCAGTATTGTAACTACAATACTCCTATATATTGTGTATAGCAAAGAGCACTTTTTAAATGACAGCAGTATTGTAACAGCATCAGGGGCTTTATCTACAGCACAGGGAAAATGAGAGAAAAAATGTTCATTGGCTACAGAGGTGAAGGTAAAAAGGGGAGTTCTGCTCTTTCGCATCCCCTCCATTCCTGTCCCAGATGTCCCAGCTTCCATGCTACCACTGGCTCCGGGAGCTTCCCACTAGACTGTGCTGTGTCATCTCCTTGGTGACTGCCCACGCTGAGCTGGGCTCCTGCAGATGGGTACTTGCAGGGAATACTCTTGGACAGTCACTCCAGGAAGCAGAGGGAGGTCCTTTAGGATGAATGCACTGGAAAGAAAAAAAGTCTCAGTGTATCAAAAATATGGCCAGATTTCCATTCAAGTGTACAGTCTTGGGGCTCTTGAAATTGTCAGGAAGTCACTGAATGACACAGCAGATCTTTTCCAAGACAATATTTCATCTGTCTTTAATGTCAGAATGACACAATCACGAGGCTTAGGATCTACTTCTGTATATAAACAGATCTAAGATTGAGCTGAAGATGGCATGCTTCAGTTGTGACACAGCCTCAACTCAGAAGCTTAAATTCTGCATATAAATTCAAAGGAATTACTGTACTATACATACATAAGCTGCACCTCAGTGAGATGGAATCCCTTGAAAACGGGTCCCTATATAACCCACTAGTTTCTGGCAGCTGTACACCTACAAATCCTCTACTCCTAGCTAAGGTTTCCGGCTAGACCAGGGGAGGAGAAATCCAAGGTAAAAACAAGGGAAGCTTAAGGGTGGAGGGAACAGCCTCTGTGGGATCAGAGGCAACTGAGCCAGAGGGTGCCTTGGGGAGTAGCTCCCCTTGTGTTACCCCCAGAGGGACAGCAGTTGCTCTGCTTCTGGGTCACAGGGGGGTTACAGATAGCTCATGAGTTACAAGAATGAAAATCTGATCTGATCACAGTAGCAGCTGCCTTCAAGTTCTCCACCTGAAGCAGGAGAGGAATGAATTGTCCCTCTGGTGCAGAAAGGAGCAGGGAGCGGAACAGAACAAATCCTGCAGGAGCAGCCCCATTTGGGGAGAGCGCTCAGGGTGAAGTCTGCTCTGTTGCTGTCTGTTGTTTGACTTTTATTGTGTCAATAAATCCAAACTCCAACAAGGGGGAAAGCAGCACATCTAGGCTAGAGTGTCTGTGCAGAGCAGGATAAGAAAATGCCGGGTGCAATACAAATGTTTGGCTACTGCACTGACAGTAATGAGTATGTTGTACTGAAGGTGGAAATGTTTTTTCATTGCCATGTACCAATGGTGTAAGTGTCTCTATCTAAAGGGTCTGCAGGACAAAGGGGCCGATGACATCTCCTGCTAACACCTCCCACCTGTTTTTCCTCTTTCATTAGCGTGCTGGAGCTTTTGGCCTTTAAGTGTCTTCCACCGTGTGCAACGGACAGTGTTAAGGAGATGGCACTGCCAAGGATGACATCTTGCCCTGCACATTCCTACCCAAACATGCAATTCAGCCCCACGTGACACATACCTGCCACAAGTTACTGAACAGTGTTTATATATTTCTCTAGAGGTTCTCTGCAAGTTATCTATGTATTATACAAAGAGAATTAACTGCCGTAATCCTTCTTTTTCCCAAGAAGGGAACACAGCTTATTAAACCCCTCAAACATAAGAGGAGCCCTGAGGACACAGGGTGTGTGGCTCAGAAGTAGCTTTTGGGCAGGTGACCCTGCACAGAGCAGCCTGGGGTTGCCAGGTCCAAAGCTCCCAGACATCACAGCAGAAGGATTGTGCTGGGAGCTGCAGATCTAAGGACTACCAGGGTCTGCAAAACATGTAACAGACCACAGTTTTCTCTTTTGAGGAGAATTTTTGAAAACCTGCTAATCATAGTGATAACAAATGTCAGAAAGCCTATATTTTGAATGACCCGAAATTTACCTTTTCCACAGAGCTCTTCAGAAACCATGACCTATCAAAATCAATAGTTCACTGTTGACTTTAACTTAAAGGCAGAAATTGAGTTATCAGAAAAATCAGTGTAGAGTGACCCAACTCCTCCATTGCTCTCCTTCACTAGATCATCTTTGCTCCAAAACCCATATGACCTGGGTGGACTGAGCTTCTTTCTCACCAAATAAGACCCTCTTAAATCTAGCTACAAATGAGTGTTCTTCCTATCTGTCAGTCTTTCTTCCATCTACAGCCACAGTGGATGTACTTGTATGAACTCTGTCTAAATGCCAAGATAGATCTGTAAAGCTTTTCAGTTTCCCCATTGAATCTGGGCAAAAATAACCGTTCCAACTCATGCATGAAAGATAAGTGACAAACCACAGAGTGCTGCCATAAGTTTTTCTGTTGTACTTCAGGATTTTTCTCTTTTGGTTTGTTTTTTAACATCTTCCCTCAGGGCTGTGTAGATACAGAAAAACATGCCACAGTCGAAGAATGTAAAAAACATGGGAACAGGAGAAAAAGGTTTCTATCTTTTCTTAAAGTTAGACCAATTCACTTCATCACAAGACAAGTGTATGTAAAAGCGACATACAACGTAAAAATATATCCTAAACCCTGGGATCACAGAAAACACATTAATCCATCTGGCTTTTTTACTAGCAGTTATGATTTCTCTTTCCTAAACAGAAAGCCTAAAGGCGCATTATGAACTTAACGAGAAGTATATTCAATCAGCAGTGTAAACGAAGGATGAGCAAACCATGAAAGGTTGTTTGTCTTGATGATGTGCACTTCTTTATATTTCTCTAATGATGCCACATTTGCCTAATCACCCAGACACATTCCGTAAAAGCCTCTGGTATGGGCCTCAGGAAATAAGGGTTAGTTTAAAGCGGCTGCCATTGATACAGCATAGAGGGAGCCTGACAGCTTCATTAGACCATATCGCTGGTGCGTGTCTGCAGGGGAGAGATGTTGCCACTGCCTGTTCAGGGGGTCAAATGATGTTGGGGTTGCAAGCCACTGGGACACTGGGGCAAACAGGCACTTAGGCAGTAAATTTGTTAGTTTTATTGCTGTTCTTACACACATCGAGCCACTGAATGCTTGAAGACGTAGACAATGTAAAAAAACCAGACAATACTTCCAGATTGTGTCTGAAAAGGAAATGGTGTCATTAAAAATAGTGCTTGGTTAAAAATCCCTTAAAAAAGGGACAGGAAAAGCCTATGTTAAAAATCCCTAGAAAAAGAGACAGGGAAAGCAAAATGGAAATAAACTAGCTAGGTAATCTGAATACAAAGCAGATTGACAGCACTGGCCAATGTACCTGATTGAGCTGTACATTAGTTAGACTGGATTTTGGTAAAAATGTATTACAATTTTACATGTATTACATGTATTGCAGGCTCGGGGCCATAAGCCCCAGATGAATTCTTTGTCATGGCTGCAAGCCAATCTAGTTAGTTTAAGGTTAGCAGAGATTTTACATGAATTTTTGCCAGATTGCTGGTCCCAAGTGGGCTTAACTAGAGGGATACAATCAGATAAACAACCAGAGAGGTGCAACCCAGATGCGAGGTATTCCATGCACAAATACAGAAACTACTTTCACACGAAATCCTAGGTTGTTATCTTACTTTCATCTCCTAGCTTGCTATAGCTACAAAAAACAAGAAGCACAGATTTCATTTTTTAATTAATGCATGAATTTTCTTTTGTACTATTGTTCTCCAGAGACACTGCCTTCCCCATTTGTACAAATTACACAAAGCCAATGGAATGCAGTGCTATGACTGTCACATTTCTGCCCAAACAAAACACAAGTCCTGTGCAACTACTATTGTATCCCAGGCATCCCTGCCACAGGGTAACGGGTGCTATACTGTGGTTTCATACTCTCTGTGAAAGTAAGCAGTGAAGGCTCAGTAGATTTTGGCTTTATTTTCTTTAAGAAACTCATGTTTCCTCTCTTCTTTACTGATCTTGGGAGTTTTCTTAATACTGGCTTCTCAGCTGACATCACATGGATTATTTTTTTTTGCAATGTTTGTGCTGCAAGTGCACTTTGGGCGCCGTGATAGGATAGCTGTCATCCCCTCCTTTGTGGCTTCATTTCCTATTCCATCCCGTAATCTTCAAATAGTTTCTTGCATTGATCTCCCATTTCTGTGGCAAAGGAGGGCTTAGTGAAGTTTTGTTTGGGATTTTAACTATGCCTGCTGCCAATAGCCATACTTTTTTTCTGTCCATTCACCTTACTCTCTGACAGATTTCATATTCTTCCCTTTCAGCTGTTTCTTTCTGCTTTTTCTTTTCAGCTCATCTTTAATTTTTGTCCCTTTAAGCTCTTAGAGCTTATAGCTATGTGGCTTCCCCTGTATGTTTTATTCTCCACACATAAAGACTTTCAAAAGGAGCTTAGAAGAGTGGGATCCCCACATCCTCTTAATTTATATTGGTGATGAATGCTTAAAATGACCCTTTTGAGACATGTAAGGGCTGGACTGTCAGTATCTCAAAGCCAGAAGTCTTGCTACACTTGCACGGAAGCCTGTGATCCACTGGGATACGCAGCCCCAAGGGAGGTACCTCCCCCTGTGCCTGAGGCAAAAGGAAGGATTATCAAAACCATCTAAAAGATGAGCTTTCAAGCTTCCAGAGTAACTGTTACCTCTCCCCCAAACCTGTCTTGCCAGGGAATGTCTTTTACCACTGAGCAGCAGGAGAGCAGAGTCACAACGTTCCTGGACATGCATCGATCTTTGACAAAGCCACGTTAGTCTTTCCATCAAAACCACTCTGGCCAGTGTGGCAGGTACCAGGGAGTACCGTATTTTGTTTTTATACTGTATATTGTTTTTATATTACTGCACTGTATATTTACGTATTTTATGTATTGCTAAAGGATAGCATGAAAAAGGACACAAGGGTTCTCACCACTGACATGGTCCTTAAATGTAAATACTCCAGACTTTCAAGGAGGGGAGAGCTCATGAGTTTAAAGGAAATTATTTCTGCCTGCCAATAATCTCATCTTTATAGAATGACATCTCCCTGCAAGAGGCATCTCTGAAGTCAGTTTGTGGTTACCAGTGCTATTAGATTCTGTTTATTGAAATAACTCTATTAAAGTCTCATGTTTTATGCAGGTCATAAATGTAGTACTATTGATTTAACTTGAGAGAGCACCCTTTTTTGTGGTAGTAAGATGTTTGCTTTTCTACACTTTGCTGCCTGCCTTGTTGCCTAACACGACAGTCTCTGCAGCTGGTGTAGGTCACCAGTTTTCAGTGAACTCATGTTCAATGCAGGGCATTTGCGCTTATTGATTCAGCATTAAGGGTCATTCTCGTGCAGATATATTCTGCCTTGCCACTTCATTTCTAGCTATGCGCTCAGGTTCAAGGGGATTATTCAGTGAAGGTTTTATTCAAACTAGAATAACCGAAACACACTTCTCGTTTCCTGTGCTGCTCAAGAGGCTGCTATCTACAAAACACACTTGCATCTCACACACTTTACAGTGTTAGGCACTGAAAGGCACTGCCAGAGTCTTCGGAAGCCATGGAAAAGGTTTGATACAAAGGGTCCATTTCTCATGAGATAAAAGGCCAGCTCAGTTGATGACAGTTAGATAGCACTAGTGTATATCTCCTCAGCCTTCCTGGAGAGCAGCACACGCATGGTGGCTGTAGCTACAGCAAAGGCGTTAGGCAAGGTTGCACCAACATCCCGCACTAAGTTAGGGAGCTGGAAAGGGATGAGCTGCTCCAGTCAGATTCCTGCTTTTCAGGATACCTTCTATTTCTTTTCCTTAGTTCTTTTCTTGCCTTCAGTTTCATCCTTGCCTTCTTTATTTAGAATCGCCTTCATTTCAGGTACCTCAGGCTTGCTGCAGCTCTTTCTGAACTCCCAGTGACAGAAAAATAATTATTTGAAAGACAGGCAGCAGCAGCCACCTTCAAAATCTCTTCAGTCTCACTAAACAGGATCCCTTCCCATCCTGACCCACAGACACACACAACATCAGCAACCTTCTCCAAGGAGTCATGCTCCTGTACAAAGCCATCTGTGTATTCTTCAAATGGGGCAAAGCCAGAGGCATTTTCTTACAAGAATTAGGGAGATCAAAGTTGGCAATAATATATTTTTCCTCAGTGAAATTAGTTACACAAGATGAAAATATCAATAATAACATAAGGCGATTAAACAAGCCACATTGTCAAGTTTGGAAAGAACAGAAGGTCTTAGCAAATGGCTGTCTACTAGACTTTAGACAACTATGCTCACCGACTACATTGTAAAAAACAAACAAGACGTAACTGAAATAGTTACAGTTGCATGCTATCCACAGAGGATACTGGGAGACATGCATACCTTGTGGACATTTGCTTTATTAAACAAACAGCAAAAGTGGGAAGCCTCTCAGTGTCTCAGACCTCCACTGTAACAGTGCTGACTGGGTCATCCCCATCTCACCATGGTTAAGTGCAATTATTAGGATCCAGCTGCACCTGTGTGGTTTCCTCCCAGTGTTATGTGGCATAAAGGGACAAAAAGCCTCCCCTGGACCTCCGCAGGAGGAGCCTAACAGAGGAGGTGTTGCAGGAGAAGCTGTAAGGAGGAGAGACACAACCCCGGCACTCTGTTCTAGGAAAAACGCAGCCCCATATTCATAGCCACTGTTTCCCTTCTACCCTTTATTTGCTTCAGTGTTAACTTTGTCCTTGCTTATGGTACTCAGGTGCTGATCTTCACTCAGTAATTTTGCAAATGTTTGCTTGGCATTTATAGCGCACAAAATGTGCTTAAAAACACAGCAATGAAGGATTTACTCCAAGGAAGGATTTTCTCATTTTCCACTGATAATCTCTCATGCTAAACTCACTACAGGTTGGGGAAATCTAAAAGTCTACAGCTTCTGCATGGCAGGGACTATTTAAGTCTGCAGTTTTCCAGTACTGGTCTGTTGAAATCTTTTATTTGTGGGGTGGCAATAAAAGATGTGGAGAGAAAATCTCCCCTGGCAACATGTACTCTTGAAAGGCCCTTTCAAAGCAAACATTCCAGCAGTGACAAATACTTCAGCACGCTGTGTTCTTCCTTCCCTCACCGCCTCCCCAGCCTATGCTCTTAGTATTGGAATAATAAATTTCTTTGTGCCCCGTCTTACAAAACCGTTTCACATCACCTTCATGCACCTGGCTGGGGAAGACCTCACAATCAAAGATTATATTCTTTCACACAGCGCTATCAGGATTTCATGTTTTCTTGCAGCCAAGTGTTATCAGCTAGCCATACAGCATTCAGTTTTGGGGAAAAGAAAATAATCATTGTATTCTGAAATACCAATTGCATCAAATGGCAACTAGATTGGAAGAGAGTAATCATGCTGGGCTCAGGCGATTAAAAACTTGCTTGGAAAATTGGTGCTTGCTGAGCCTCTATGGAAAGAAATGAATTAAGAAGGAAAACAGTAAGGAAGGGCGTACATTAATTTTTCTCTGCAGTGGTAATGTTGAGTGTAAGATCGAAGGAAGAACTGTGTGTCTTAAGGATTTTCTCTTACGTTTTCAGAAGAAAACCCAAGAGCCATTGGAGAGGGGTTGCAAATTAAATCCAAACAGTAATCTCAGAAGCAGCAATTGGAAAAGAGCAAATAAATAAAGCATATAAATAGGAGATAGCATTTCCTGCTAGGAACTTATCATTTCTGACAATGCAACTCAAACAAAGAACTGCCCCTTGCTGGCAGTCCTGCTGGGCAAGCTCCGTTCTCCATTCCCTGGGTAATGTCATTCCCCTCCTCACTGCTAAGCTGCACTGGGTATTTGTACAAGTAACTCAATAAAGGATTACCTCCCAGAATGTCTATATTGTAGCAAGCCCTGTGTAACTCTTGTTCAGCTGAGAGATCTGTAGGGTAGGCACTGTGTCCACACCACTTTTATATAGGGTTGAGTACATTGTCAGCACTCCACAAATAATAAATGCATGCAACTCAAATAAACGCCCGTCTTCTTCAATGAAGTGTACATGCATTTTCTTTGACACTTGTAAGAGTTCATGTATCTCTGCTCATTATTCCCCTGATTATCACAATAGATCCTTTTCTCTGGCTCATGACAGATTTCAGATCCAGGCTTATGTTTATGGGAGGTTTTATTCACCAGCTCAGGACAGGACTGTGTTGCTCAGCCCATAGGACATCACAGGCGCTCTCTAGCAGGAGCAGGCTGGAATTTGCTTTGAAGGAGCTGCAGAGTTTGTTAGCTGCTGACTACATGCTGCTAACATGCATTTTTACAGTGCTGGAAGGTCATATCCTGCAATGCTTCTCACACAAGTAGTCCCTACTCTCACTCAGTAAATGGGGCTATATGCACAATTATTACAGCAGCAAAACCAGAACAGGAGTGAACATTGTAATACCTGTAATATATGTCACAGATTTTATACACAGGGATACATACATCCATATATAGCATAGCTCGGTCTGACTTTGCCATCTTTGCAGTGTTACTCATTTGCTGGTCAGAGCATACCTGCAACTTCTGACTTTCCTCTGTTTTGAGTGGTTGAACCAAAGCAGCGCATTTCACCTCCAGAAGCGCCAGTTGTGTTTACGAAGCCTGCCTCCCATTGAGCCAAACCACCCAGACACATCAGCCACTCTTGACACCGTACTTCCCCTGTGCTAATTACAAATGCTGGATCTCAGGGTGGCTCCCACCCGGATGCATCACCCAGCGAACCTGTCAGTCACTGCCGGAGACCTTTTCTCTGGGCACGTTTTTCAAAGCAGAGCAGGTGCCCAGCAGTCACACCCCCTTTTCAGGCTGCTGGTGAGACAGCGGTCACCTGCCCAGCCTGGCATGGTGCCCATCCTTTCCATAGCTCCAGGGGCCATGGTATGTTAAAGCAGTGGGGCTGGAGGGATTCACTGTGCTGCCTGTGGAATGACAGAATAAACCAAGTTTGTCAACATGTCTGTCGGAGGCTGTATTTTAATGGCAAAGAAAGAGGTGGGTGTAGAGGATGCAGAAGAATGTCAGAGCAGGATTAGTCTCTGCTGTAAACTGTTTCAAGCAAAGACTTTGCTTTACGTGTGTACTGAGCACGGTTACCACGTCTGCCCGTACATTTATATGCCCCCCGTGCATCTATGAATTTCTACACCTATATGTATCTATATGTATGGCATTATATGCATCAGTATTTTCTTGCTGCACAGTTTGCTGAAGGAATCTGTTTTTGTACCGTATGTTTGCTTTTGAATCTAAACTGCTCTACTTTTAAACAAAATCAACTTTTGGCCAGACAGTCATGAATACATCTGTACCAAACGTAAAATAAAAATGTTGACCAGCTGTCTAGAACAGAAGTGCTAAGGTGACTGAAGTTCCTGTTTGTCTTCCAGTCTTGTTGCTGTCCCTATGAAGGAAATCAAAATAGTTTTCATTCTGATTTCCAATTTTATATGATGAGAATGCAAAAATATTAATAATTAAAAACACAGCAAGGAAAAAAATGCCTTCTACCACAGAGGAGAAAGGGAGCTGGTTACTGTCAGTGGTAGGTGCTTTTTATGTCAAATAAATTAACTGCGTTTCAAAATGATGGTGGCATGTCAGCCTCATCGTCTCCATCCTCAATCCAATCATGTATCTCGAGGGAATGCATCTCAGAACGCATTACTAAAACACAGGTGTGGATAAGTTAAACCACGAAAACATATACTCAAGCTGCATTCAAAATCCAACTGTGACCCACAGAGCCAGGGGAACGCAAAGGTTTGGAAGCTGAGCGTGCCGATTGCTGCCAAGCTGCCTCAGCACAGAGGTCTTTGTAAATAAAGCCTGTCGGTGGGTTGGAAAGATTCAGCATTGTATGTGCATTTTAACACACATTTTTGGTGCACAAACCACTGTTGCTCACTTAAAACGGGAAGCTATGCCATCCAAAAAGCATCATTTGCTGCCCAGTCCCACTTGTCTCAACTATCACATCAGTGAAGAGGGCAGAAGAGAAGACTTTCGTCTCACCCCACAGCTGACAGCTAATGGCTGTTTTAACTTTTGCATGGAGCAATTTTTGCCCTCTGGAACACCTCTGTCACTCCAATGCCTTTCACACAGTTGCATGACTTTTGCTGAGAGCATGTTTTGGCCCCAGGGGTTTTGATGACAATGGGAATCTGAATTAATTTGCCCACCCAGAATGATAGTTCAAGAGGTATAAAAGCCTCAGAATCCATGAGGTTCACGCATCCACAGTTAAAATAGTTAAATCGTCAGCTGCATGAAAGTTCATAAAGCAGAGTTAATTTCCTACAGAACTTGGAGAAAAAGCCTCCAGAAGTTTGCCATTTTCTCCCAACAACAGCTACTTACTGCTGCATTTACTTTTGTTGAGCCTGGACTGAGTTGTTTACTTTGCGCATCACTTGGTATAAAATATTCAGAGTTTATCCTAAGCAATATCGTGGTTCAGGCTAAGGATTGTTTCGCAGGACTGGGATCCATGCCCTTTGCATTTCTGCTCTCAGAGCAGCCAAATGCTAAGCCATAGAATTGTTTTCTTCCTCTGAAGCAGCAGCTGGTCCCTTGGAAGACACCATAAGAAATCTGTGTAATTGCACATGTCGGCATGGTCTGTTCTTAACATATCCTCTCCCAGACAAAACAGTTTTCTCAAGCTGGCTTTGAAGACTGTGTGTGTTTAAAAATAGCTTCAGGAAGATACACACATATATTTTGCTATAAACTGTGTACAACGTGTACTGTGTACAGAATATTAATTCTTCAATATGTGATTTTGTGAGATTGCCTCATTGGCATCATTATTGCTATACATGGAGCTGGTTTGTGTGCAAATATGATTCTAGACCCAAAGTTTTAGCTTGGCACAGTCATAAAACAATATAGATTTCAACCTGTTGCTGTGTAATAAGTGTTTTTTAAGAAAAATCTTTAATATGCAGAAAGTGGCTGTGTTAATCTTTTCTCATCATACTTTGTCTAGCTAGAAAACTAATTAGCAGAATCTGGTGACCCAAATGTCAGAACCTCTGATATTTCAACAAAAAGCAAAATCCTTAATTCAACAGTCAACATCTTGTAGAGATATCTGCCATACTCTCCTATGTCTTACGACTCATAAAGATGAACTTTGTATGGGGGCAAAGAGGGTGGGTTTTTTGGCCAAAATAACTAGAAATCGCAAGAAGCTCTAATTCCTAAGTTTGATGAATTGCAAGCAGATCAGTGGTTTTTAATTATTGCTCTAACTTAGGCATACCTGTCTACAGATACAAAAGACAAGATTAACAGCCTTCAGCAGGTTTGCCAATAAACCCTAGTGAGCCAGGAGTAACCTCATCATCACCATGGTGCTACTGAGACAGAGACCAGCAGCTTCACAAAGCAGGCCTGGAGTAGAGCAGAGAGGTAAACCATAACTTCCCAGTCCCAAGCAAGATCCTCAGCTCCTAAGTAATCCTTCTGTTTGGCTGAGGAATGCTTCACTGCTGCGAACCTCTTGCCTCTGCCAGGCATCAGGGGAGTCATTATTTCAGGGGCTTTGTAATGGACTGCCGAGTCTGTTACCTCCCAGCTCCCAAAGACGGTGGAGATGAAGCTCACCGTGACTTGAGGTTGTTAACAGCTGATTTTAAGGAGCTGACGATACTGACTCACTGGCACTAATCAGGTGAGATTAAAAGGACAGCATGAACAGGGAGATGGACTCACCAAGTCAAACATTTATACTTCAAAAGCTTTCTAGCTGAACAGCTGCCTGCTGCAGCCCTGACCTGGCCCCTGTTCTGGGGCAAGACAAAGCACTTAAGTCTCCAGGGCTGTCCATCTTAAACCATTCAGCAGCACTGAAGAAAAAAAATACTTAAAAAATAAGATCTAATTCAAAATGAATTGTGTAATAAATCAACTGACACCAATGTAAATTCATCATGTAAACAAGCAGAGACTATTTTCACTGCTTTCAGAAGGAGTTTGGACTCCTGGAGTGAGCTAACTTCTGTGCAAGTGACCACAAAATAAAGCCCTTAGGTAGTGTAGGGATAGGTCCTCAAAAACGTAATAGATGGAGAAATAACATCAGCTCCACTTTATGTACAAGTACATTACATTCTTGATCGCATGCTTTAATGGCGAAGCAGCTGCAGAACTTGCAAATTACAAGCTCTGGCTTTGTTTTCAGAGCTCCTGCATAAATAGTTGTATTTAACAACTCCAGGCAGGCGCTTCTTTCTGTAAATTGTCCTTAAAACGTGCTGTGAGTCTGCAGCAAGGAATTGTTCCTAAAAATTCAGTATCATCTAAAGTGGAGAACTGCAGTATCCCTGCCTTTCCCTAGTTTTTTTTCCCTGTGGTTCCTGTTCCTTGCAGCAGTTACTGTGCTGGCATTAGAGATCACTGTGCCCAGGGTTGTTGAATAAGGTCCTCAGTTGCTCACCTGCTTTTTATCTGGGAAAGGGAAGAACCTTCCTTAGATGCAATCTATTTCAGCTATTACCATTCCTGCCTTTCTTACACTATTTTTACTGCACATTAGATACAGCCTAGCTGGCTGCTGCTAGGAAAATTAGGTCTTCTATTGTTTTAACATTAATTATGGAGAGTTCAAGATAAGGTTTGTGTTAGAAAAGTAGGGGGTAGGAATGGTCTGAATTTTACTTTCATTATAATTAGACAGGAAATTATGAAAAGGTGAAAAATAATTCATTGAAGTGCTTTCCTCTAGCAAGCTAACAAGAGAAGTGCATTCTCACACAGACAGGGTTCATCGTATATTATTGAAGCACCGTTGATCTTAATGTATGCCTCTGCCTGGGCACACTGAGCCTGGTTCTATTGCACTTTACATGTGGGCAGAAATCGGCAGGATGAGGCTCTCTGACTCCCTTCTGTTCAACTAAGGGCCCTTTCTGTTGCAAAAAAAATTAGGCTAAATTAGTCCATGGTGTAACTCCATGGAAGACATTTGAACTACTTCAGAGATTAATTTGAACCATCAGTCGTTTCTGCGTAACTTGCAAAGGACAGGAAAATATGACTAATCTAAGAATGAATTAATTGGGCAGCTGTCTCCCTTTCATTTGTACACTACTGAGATAAACATTTGGACTAAGAAGCTGTCCTAGTTATAATTTCCTCACTTGATGCTGCCTTGTGGGTGATGTTTATGACTACCATGTAACTACAATGTTTTCAGAATTTTCCTTCATGTGAAATTACTGCGGTTCACGCTTTTAAAGGCACTTTTACAGGGAGGAAAAAGGAGTGCATGGACACTACTTGGTGCTTCTAAGCAGCTGTAAAGATTGACTGTGCTAAAGCTCCTCAGGTCAGACTTCCCTCTGTAATAAACCATCTCAAGGTGTTCCCTCCATCACTGATGTTGGTCTAACTCTTTACTTCCCTCTAACCATGGCTCGAAGGCCAGTGGGGAGCAAATGAAACCCACTGTAACAGGCCAGCAAAACTTCAGCACTGCTTATGCTTCCTGGCAGGATGGATGGGCAAAGGAGGTCCTTGCCATGGTACAACTTCTTTAATCTTTTTCTTCAAGGCTTTTTTTCCCACTTGTGAAGACTGAGGCCCCATGGTTCAGCATACATACAGAAAGGTTCATCCCACCATGCCTACAGCTCCTTTATCTCTCAGTGTATTGCCCATCACCAGAGTAGCTGAATAACTTATGCATAAATTCTATCAAGTTTCCACCACTTCTTTCTTTTCAGCTTCACAACCCTATTTAGCTGTGGTTTGCAGGCAAAGCAGGACACTGGGAGACACTGGGAGAGAAGTCCTTCAAGTGAGTCCATGGCAGAAGACCGCTGAAGTTAATGAGACTCCAGTGGAGGTAAGGATTTTGCCCATTCAGAGTCAACAGTAGCTTCAGAAACTACGTAAGGCAGGCTTGAGGTTGGGAAAGGGATGTATTTCTCTGCCTTGTTTGCAGATAAGGAAGTGAGATTCCAAGGGGAATGAGTGATTTACCCAGTCACACAGGAAATCAGCAAGAGATAGGGAAATTAATGCTGAGAAGAATTTCGGTGCCTTAATCATAAAGCCAACCTTTTCCCTCAAATGCCAACAGCATTCAATATTCCTTTTCAATAATGGAATAAGTATAAGAATTTCACTGACTTACAGTAATGTTTCCATCAAAATATTTCAGAGGGTAGCCAGTTCAAGTTAAAATGGCTGGTCAGTACCACAACCTATGTCCAGCTGTAGGGATCAGCAATTGCAGAGACCAGGGATTGTAGCTGAACTGAGCAAGTTTATCTGTGAGATTCCTTTGAGGATCAAGTCATGCTAAGGTTGGAAAATGCAAGGTCAGAAAGTACTAGGCATGTTTAATTGTATTTACTACTAATTAAGTAGGCTTTTAAAAATGTGGACTGAAATATTCTCTTGCTGGGAAGCTATTAAACTGTTAGGCTAGGGGAATATATGGCTTAGAATAGGAAAGATTCACATCTCTTGCCTACAATAAATTACTTGTATATCATCTATCTATTTGACCATCTCTGAGTAGTATTTTTATCAATGTGATATCTAGACAGTGGCCCAGAGAAGCAATTTTGTATAAATACATAATAGGGCCAAAGTCTGTTTTTATTTAAACTAGCTTCATTTCATTGTGTCTTAATTAAAAATAATGGTGTTACAGCAGTGATCAAAGAATTGTCTCTTTAATTGTCTATTAAATCATTAGCTATTAAACAGAAATAAAAGGTTAAGAATGCAACACCCTCTGTTCTGCCCAAAAGAATATGAATATCTCTCCAATTACAAAGAAACAATAAAGGCAGAATTAACAGTGAAAAGAAGCTTAAGATTAAGCAATTACATCCAAAATGTAATTGCTGACAACTCGTATTAGAGGGTTTAGCAGTACAACCTATATAGAAAAGGCAACACAAATTTGGAAGCAAAGTCAATATTGACTTTACCAAAGGGGCTTGTAAAGGAGATATGCATTTTTCTGAAAAAATATAGGCACATAAACCCTGTACTAAATTTTAACTCAGCTAATTAATCATTATGGATTCAATCTTGCAACCAATACATATATTTCCAGTTAAAAAATTATGCCTAAACAGCATTCAGTCTGAAAGCACCTCTCAGTAATTTGTGACTGAAATCCATTATATGTATGCTGCAATTTTCACAAAAGTAACATTAGTCCCATTTTATATCACCAGGATGAGGCAAGATGAACTCAGTGAAGGCCATATGCAGACCTCTTAGTTTTGTTCATTAAGTCAATATATTAGAGAGTTGGTTACCAGGTCTGGGAATGAGTCCCAGAGGCATTCTCTTCTGTCAATTATTTGATACCCAAATAATTTCACAGAGCAGTCAAACTAAGACCTGGTTTATACCAGCTTAGTCACTACCAAAAAAAGGGGGAATTACAGTGCACATCTTGTAAAACCTGCGGAGAGTTTTAGCCTGTGTTTCGGTCTACTCTATCCAGATCACTGAAAGGAACGGGAGGACACTCATCAGCTTGAAGGTGTTTTAGAGCAGATCTAATTCCACCTAGATATACAGCCTGTTTTGAAAAAGCAAAAAAGGAAGATGGTCAAAGGGCAAAAGCTTTGCTTTCTTGAAGTGTATAAATCCACAACTGCAACTGGAAATCTTGTCTCCGCTCACAGAGGTCATGTCAAGCCTTATTTAGTTGCCAGCTTCAGTAGACCTTTTAAATTTGGGAACCAGAACAACTTCATGCCCAGCTTTGACAGGAGATCCATACAGACAACTGCTGATTGAATTAAATGGACTTTAAACAGGCAGTGTTTTGAAATGCAACATCTCCCCAACGTCTGCAGATACTAATTTTATTAGTGGAAGAGTAATGAGACTCTTTTTCCTGACCTTTTCCTGTCTCATTCAGTCCAGTACTCTCTAACTACAGCAAGTCCTGGAAATACTAGAAGCTCAATTAATAGAAACAAAAGTCCATATGCACCATCTTTTAGATCTGGATCTGGTTTTCTGAAGTGCAAAGAAAAGACAGTCTCAGCAATATGTTGAATATATATTATTTGGTGCTTGAGTTTATAATATGAACAAGTCATTGTTCATATTTATCAACTGATAAATAATAGCCCCTAATCAGATAATAGCTGTATATACACAGCAAAAAAAGAATAGCAAAATTTATCAAAAGAGTCTGTTCCTCTGACAATTAAGTTAGTCATAAACAAAGATACTTATTCATGTTCCTTCTGGTAGGGACTTTCAAGGAAATCTGGTTTCCAGAAAAAGAAAATGTGATTTTTTCTTTCCCCATCAGATATATAAGGGAAGATATATAAGCTAGAGCATAGGGCAGAGACTCAAGGGACCTATTCCATCACTGGCTGAGGCTAAACATTGGAACAGTCACTTTCATGAAAAGGGAATATTACACTGATGTCCTTTGCAAAATGCTTTGAGGTCTGAAAAGTGCTAGGCATTGTTATTGTATAACTAAGCCCCAAGCTATCAACTTCCCAGGGGATACAACGGCACACATGCCTCTGCCCAATGATTTGAACCTTATTTATGAGTTATTTGCCTTCATGTTAAATGAAGATAAATCTTAATGAAAAAAGTTGGAAGTAAGCAGATGTTGCCTTACTAAGGCTTTTGCCCAAACCCATCTTGCCTTTCCTACAGCTACCTAGGATCAAATGGATGTCATCTTTCACCTACCTATAGGTCTCAGAAAGAGGAAATACCTATAAAATGTACAGTTGCTCTGTAAGCTCTTTAACTGCAAATGAATTTCTTTGCTGTTGAACCTAAAACGTAATGAATTTTTGTTTGTTTTAGAGGATGTAGTTTATTCCAGAAATTGGTAACAAGCTTATTCAGAGTTGTCAAAAGGTGATTTTTTTGTTCCCACATATCACCTTCAAAACAAATAGCTTTGCTGTGTGCAATTCTTTATCCAGCTAAAGAACAAGAAAATTTATCTGACAAAGTACAGCTATCTGTTAGGACCTTTGCAGTCTTACCTACAAAGAGGTTATAATAATAGGTTAAAAGTACACAAGGTATAGGATGTGGGTGTCAAATGCAATCTGAAGAGAACTTAAAGAAATGCTCAGGTCTGGAATACATTCACACATGACACAATAGCTAAAGTGTGGGGAGGAACTTGTTTCTTGAAAGCTACAGAGTTTATCATATGATCTACAGGTTACAGGATTACTATGTAAAAAGGATGACTATACTACCCTGTCTTGATAGCATTTATATGTAAAATACTGCACTTCGCTGGAATTGAACAAAGAAACTATCTAGGACTACCCTAAGAAACTCATAAATAATACAAAAAACCCCCACCCCTATACAGAATTCATTGTAGTAAATTCTTAAGATCATTGAAAACAAGAAAAAAATACCCTCAAACCACATAATAAAATAAATAAGCCTATTAAAGATATTCAGAAGTACCTACTTTATGCCTAAAAA
The DNA here is from genome assembly GCA_035590275.1 of Ibycter americanus. Taxonomy (NCBI): domain Eukaryota; kingdom Metazoa; phylum Chordata; class Aves; order Falconiformes; family Falconidae; genus Ibycter; species Ibycter americanus. The sequence continues at coordinate 98,100,174 of JAVJGI010000001.1, read as the reverse complement.
TAATAATGAGCTAAAAGCTGAAAGTCATGCGATGGTGTCAGAAGTCATGCAGTCAACGTCTTGATAAAGTCACATCAACGCTATTTTCCTCTCAATGTCAGGGAGGGAGAACAAGCTGAACGCATTATTTAAAAGAACCTAAACCACAACATTATTTAAAAGCCTAACTCTCATTTTAAGAATTTTTGCAATATGGTTGTTATTTTCTATTCTCTGTCATGGTCCTCCATATTTTGGTACAGTTCAGTATCTTTACTTATAAGAAATACATGACTGGAAAGCAGGTGATGCAGTCAGAAACATATAGGAATTCTTGCTGTACACTGATACAATATACTGATTACTATTAAATAATGAATGCAGAAAAACCACACAACAGCAAAGATGCCTGTGTGGGGAGTTGACTTCTCCCAGATGGGATGTATCAGACAACATGTTCTTTCTCATCAGCACTGGCTGGCCAGCAAAGAAAGAGCAGCACTGCTATTTCAGCATCCCTGGCCCTCTTTCCCATCTGGAACACGCCAGCACAAACGTCCCCGTGTCAGACTATGCAAACACGCTAACGCTGCATAACCTCTGGAGATGGCTCTCCTCATTGCAAAGTGGAAACAACCTGCCACCACAGAAACAGCCATGACCGTAAAACAACTGGTTGATGTAAAATCCTGAATATGGGCTAGGTCCCTATATGGTGGTGGTGGAGGAGAAAAGGGTGAAAACTCTGTTCTCCACCTCATGGGGGTGCCTTACCTTTATGACGTCTTCATCAGCTGATTTGCACTCAGTGGAGTCTGAAACATCGACCACGGACCCATCCTCCTCCACGGCAACAACCTTGACTGGAACAGACACCATTTTGCCCGTCAGAATGGCCGTGTTAAGGACTTCCGTGTCCTGTATGCACACACAGACAAAGGGTGGGCGTTAGAGAAGCACAGAACCATAAGAATGCCGCAGGGGTCAGGCTGAGGAACCAAAGCCTGCCTCTGACAGGGACAGGAGCAACCCCTTGCTGCGCACACCCTGCTCACTCCCTGCAGTCAATGGTTTAACAGCTTCCTAAGCCCATTTACACGTTTGGCTGCTGTGGCAATGAAATCTGTAACACAGTTTCGCACAAAGGCATGGCTGCCTCTTGGCAGAACCACGGTGCTGCTCAGGTACAACCTTCAGAGGGTGTCAGTGGCTCCTCCCACCCCTTCACCCCAAATCATGCCAGTGATTTGGGACATGATTATCAAGCATTCACATAACTGCATTTCTTCCTTACTGTTCCAGCTAACAGTGTTGTGAGTTGACCATTTCCCCTTTTTGGGCCTTAAATACATGATAAGAAAAACTGTGCATGAGGTAGGGTATTACAAACTAAGCAATGCCATCCATATATAATTCTCTTTAATATTTCCCCATCAAAATCCCACCTAGAGATGTTTTACCACATTTATCTCTAATCCTAATGAATTCGCAGTGCTGGCACTCTAATGACTCCATTAACATAGCCTTCCTCTGTGTCTCAGTATGGCTACAGTTTGATTAATTACTCCAAATGAGTTGCTACAGAGGTCCCTGCCTTGCGTAAGCAGGTATGCAGACTGGAGGGGAGCAGCCTCCAAAGGCCCACAGAGCAGCTTGTGGCTGCTTAGGCAGTGCTTACTGCAGGACCAAAACTTGACACATGCGGGGCAAGGAACGATCTGTGCTTTCATAGAGATTCAGCTGGGCCTTCTCGAAAAGCCTGCGATAGGAAATACTGCTTTGAATCAATCCACTTTTCATTTTTCAGCTTCCATAAAACTAATTGCTTGCCAGTCAGGGGAAAAAAAAAAGTTGCTTCAAACTAATCTAACTTTAAATTCCATTATTAGAATTGGTGGAAGAAGAAATGGATTTTAGCGAAAAATCTGATGGCAGCTTGCATAGGGAGATATATTCACTATCATTTGCTTCTGTCTGCTAGCTAGATTGATAGAAAATAATGGGCATTGACCACAACCTAAGGACAGCTGGAGAAGACCAATAAATACTTGCAACTAAGATGTATTATTAATCAATATTCGGAAACTTCTACAAAAAGCACCCTGAATTAAATGAGTTGAAGTACTAATAACACTAGTGCCAGCTAACTAATATAGTCTACTAGAGCTTTATGGGCAGTCATGTTCCAGAAAAGCATTTAAGCATGTACTCAAGTCCATTTCTGTTCAGAACAGCACTAAAAGTACGTGCTCAACTTGACACTTAGACTTCAGTGTGATTTAAGCATTTAAGTGTTGTCCTGAATAGAGATGCTTTTCTGAATAATACCTCATGAAATAAATATACTGTCTTTGTTTTGTTCTCTGCGAGGCACAAACCAGATGTTTTACACAGTAAATGACTGTCTAGTTTTTGTTTATGTTGAATGGGCTCATTTATAACCAGCTGCCATCCATGAAGGAGGGACACTGGCAAAGACAGAAGTATGTGACAAAAGTGTAAGTGTTAAAGAACAATTGTAAAACCTTTACAAAGACTGAGGTTTGGAACAAAACTAAGATGAAAAAGCACTGCCAGGTGAAAGAAAACAATCAGATGCACCTCAAGTGGAAAGAAGTTGTGCAAGACAGACAAAGAGAAACTTAGGGTGCTTCATCCAAAAGTATGTCAGAGAAGAGGTAGTTAGATTTCACCAAACCAACAGCAAATATCCCATAAATCCTAAACCATCAACCCAGTATAAACATACACTAGATATATGATGCAGACATGGTGGTCCTGTGTCAAAACACTCCCAAGAAGCCATCTGTCATTGTGGTATTTCTAAGCCATTCTTCAGCAAGACAGTCTTCTTCAGTGCATCAGGGGAAACAGTATTTTTGCCAATGTCACAAACAACAAACACACAACTAATTCCACTTCCAAACCCACTCCCTGTTGGCACAGCTGTGTAACTCCTACGTGTCAGGGGCAGGCGCCACTTATATGCAATTACGGTCTGATCCAAAGCCCTACTGAGTCATAGATTAAAGGTTTCTTTTGACTTCAGTGGACTTGGAACCAGGTTCTCAACAGGCCTGAACTAACTTCTCCTTTGGTTTTTGCGCTGTTTGTTGTATCACACTCGTGTTGACCTTCATGTGTGACAAAGGATAAACCAAACCTCTACTTTCCTTTTAACTCTAAGTGCAACTTTGCTACCAAGCTGAAGTCACACTTTGATGCTCTGAAGGATAATGCAAAGTTTATAGACATTTGCATTCCTTTCGTAAACTCCCCGTGAAGATGAGCATGAGAGAAAAGGTCTTAGATGAGATACCTTATGAACCCTCTGTTTGTGGGTGCTCTGAAATATGCTCATCCTACTCTTAACGCAACCACTGTCCTGAACCTTCCCTCCTTCCAGCATGTACAAGTACCCACCATGCTAATTAGCTGGTGCTGCTTCACAAAAACTACACTTCACTGGTAAGCAATTCTACTGTATAAATCAATATTTCAGATGCCTGATGCTAGCTAGGATCAAGTGTTACACAAGTATAATAGGCTGTGTAAAGACCTTTTTAAAAGCCAGCTATTTATAGACTGCAAAAATATATCTCCTCTGAGGAAGAAATATGAAGGCAGAACTGAACTAATTGACTGTACATTAGATTTATAAACAGGCTCTTTTTTTTAGTGCATCTTCAACAAGTAATAGCATTTCCTCTAAATTCTGTTAGGCTTGTTTTATATTTCCATGGTAAGGTTTACTGCAGAAAAAAAGTGTTACTGAATTTAAGATACCTGTGCTGGTTATTACTAACAGCATCTGAAATGCAGAGAGAGGGGTAATAACATTGATTTACATAGGCAAGTCTTCCCGTGTGGCACAGCATCGATGAAACATCTGGATCAACACCCAGGGACCACCAACACAGATCTCTAACTGCTGTCACTGCAAGGTCCCAGGTGAAAAACTAGGAGTCCTTTCCTATTTCTGTTGTTGAGAGTTTCAGCTGCCAGATCTTGACCAAAGCCTTCAATTCAAGTAGCCTGGGTGGAAGCTGCACATTCATATTGCAGGCTCTATCCCTGAATAATAATTATGTGTGTGTTTATCTCCAGCTCCTTCTCTGTACCTGAATGCATTAGCACTTCAGCAGAGCTCTTCTTAATTACAACTGTAACCTGCTAATAGCATTTCTTTGTTGTCTGAAGGAATCTACTTCGTATCCAGTCTAGGCTAAATTAAAATTTAATACAACATCAGGTTGCAACAGAACTAGGAAGCAAATGACAGCTGTTTAATTAAAACCTAAAGATGATTAGATGGCACTACTGAGAGAAATACTCAAGAGGAAGAGCAGAAAACTACTGAAACTCAAGGCCAGGATAATGGCTTTATTTAAATATGAATAAACCCTGCGCACAGCCATAGTAAATGTTTGACAACTCGTTGCTTTGGACAAACTGGGGGGGGAAATGTGAATGGGAGAAGTGTCAAGAGTCATGATAGAGCTGTGATTACCAACACTGCTGTGACCTATTATAGAATGGTTTGGGTTGGAAGGGACACCTTCAACTAGACCAGGTTGCTCAAAGCCCCATCCAACCTGGGCTTGAACACTGCCAGGGATGCGGCATCCACAGCTTCTCTGGCCAACCTGCTCCATGCCTCACCACTCTCATAGTAAAGAATTTCTTCCTTAGATCTAATCTAAACCTTTCAATTTAAAGCCATTACCCCTTGTCCTATCACTACATGCCCTTGTAAAAAGTCCCTCTCCAGCTTTCTTGTAGCCCCCCATAGGTACTGGCAGGCTGCTATAAGGTCTCACCGGAGCCTTTTCTCCAGGCTGAACAACCCCAACTCTCTCAGCCTGTCCTCATAGAAGAGGGGCTCCAGACCCTGGTCATCTTTGTGGCCTCCTCTGGACTCGCTCCAACAGGTCCATGTCCTTCTTATTTTGGGACCCCCAGAGCTGAATGCAGTACTGCAGGCGGGGTCTCACAAGAATGGAGTAGAGTGGGAAAATCACCTCCCTCGACCTGCTGCTCATGCTTCTTTTGATGCAGCCCAGGATGCGGTTGGCTTTCGGGCCTGCAAGCACACATTGCCAGGTCACGCTGAGCTTCTCATCAACCAACACCCCCGAGTCTTTCTCCTCAGGGCTGCTCTCAATCCATTCTCCACCCAGCCTGTATTTGTGCTTGGGATTGGCCCGACCCATGTGCAGGACCTTGCACTTGGCCTTGTTGCACTTCATGAGGTTTGTATGGGCCCACCTTTCAAGCCTGTCAAGGTCCCTCTGGATGGCATCTCTTTCAGCATGTTGATTGCACCACACACCTTGGTGGTGTTGGCAAACTTGCTGAGGGTGCACTCGATCCCAGCGTCCACATTACCAACAAAGACGTTAAACAGTGCTGGTCCCAAAACTGACCCCTGAGGAATGCCACTCATCACTGGTCTCCACTTGGACATCAGCCATTGGCTGCAACTCTTTGAATGCGACCATCCAGCCCATTCCTTATCCACTGAGTGGTCCATGCATCAAATCCATGTCTCTCCAGTTTAAAGACAAGGATGTCGTGCAGGACAGCGTCCAGTGCTTTGCACAAGTCCAGGTAGATGACGTCAGTTGCTCTTCCCTCATCCACCAACGCTGTAACCCTGTTGTAGAAGGCCACCAAATTTGTCAGGTATGATTTGCCCTTAGTGAAACCATGTTGGCTGTCACCAATCACCTCCTTGTCTTGTGTATGCCTCAGTGTAGTTTTCAGGAGGATGTGCTCCATGATCTTGCCGGGCATGGAAGTGAGACTGACTGGCCTGTAGTTCCCTGGGTCTTCCTTTTTTCCCTTTATAAAAATAGGGGTTATGTTTCCCCTTTTCCAGTCTGTGGGAGCTTTATTGGACTGTCATGACTTCTCAGATATGATGGATAGTGGCTTAACCACTTCATCCACCAGTTCCCTCAGGGCCTGTGGATGCATCTCATCAGGTCCCATGGACCTGTGCATCTTCAGGTTCCTTAGATGGCCTCAGACCTGACCTTCTCCTAAAGCGGGCAGTTCTTCATTCTCCCAGTCCCTGTCTTTGCCTTCTGTGACTTGGGCGGTGTGGCTGGAGCACTTTCTGG
>JAVJGI010000001.1:97928720-98093546 GCA_035590275.1 Ibycter americanus | reverse complement strand
CCAAGGCTGCCCTTCAGCTTCACATTCTGCACCAGCCCCTCCCTGTTGGTGAGAACATGGTCCAGCATAGCACCTCTACTCGTTAGCTTCTCTATCATTATCTATGTGACCAGAAGTAGGGATTATGGAGAAATGACTGCAATAGGTAGACAGGAACCAGCTGAGGAACTCCAGGCACAGAGTTCCCAATAATTAGGCTTTAAATACCACCACACCAACCTAAATCCTCTAGGTATGTGACTCTGGCAGCTCACCCAGCTAGTCTGAGCTGACATGACACAGTTTTTCCCTCCTCTTTTGGCTGAAAAATAAGACATAGAGAAATAGATTACGCATCTCACAAGAAAGCATCTCAGGAGCCAGGAGCTGGACACAGGTTACCTAGACCCCAGCCGGAAGCTGCCAGCAAATCTTTCCTATGCCTCCAGGAGCAGCCAGCATCCTTTCCACAAAGCCTGGCAGGGCACAGAAGCCCCACGCCAACACAGTTTACCATGACAGATATCATCCCTGTGATTAATGCACAAGCTTGTTGTGTTATTTTAGAGGTTAACACAACATGCTACAGTACAGTAAACCCAATAAACACTCAATTGTAAATCAGGAGGGAAACCTAAAGCCAACCCTATTCCACTGACAAATGCTACAGCTAAATGCCTTTTGGCATTTAGTTGAAATGACTGTCTTTAGTGAAGAAGGCATACAGCTGAAACATTTGTCTGCAGAATTGCATTCCTTCATTATTATTTTTTTCCCTAGAGTGTACCTCGTGAAAATACATTTGTAATATTAGAAGGAATCTGTAGGAACCAGTTCTCCTGCCTGGAAACGGCATCTCTTAAAAAATGTAAATTATAGGGCAGATTGTGACGTGTGGGCTGTGCTAGGGGAGGGGTTTTTTTTGATAAATTATTCACCACCTTTTTCTTCAGATCAAAGAGCAAAGCAATATAAGTCCATTAAGCACGCTTAATATATAAATTAGATGCTTTGCTGAAATTATTATAATCCAAAGCAATTCTGTACTTTTCCCCCTCATAGCTGAATACCATTTCAGGTTTCCAATACATATTAATGAAGCCTGCTTGCTAGAAAGCTATTTATATTTTCCACCATTATATCACCTAAGGTATACCATTTTGTCACCCAATGGTGAGAACGAACAACTGGGATTATGTTTTTTTGAAACATTAGAAAACATAAATAATCTTGCAAAGAGCTCACATTGTTCTTTGACCCTTTTTCCTCCCTACATTCATACAGTCAGTCCACTTCATGGCAAGGAGCCAGACCCCACACTAGCGCTGGCAAGACTGCTAGCATTAGCTAGCACTGTCGTTATTTGTGGGCTTCACTGGCAATCCTGCCTGCCCAGGGTTTGCCTCAAGTCTGCAGAGGCTGTGCAGGTGAAAGGAATTACAAGTCCTGAGAAAGGGACCAACAAGGGCTAATTCCTTTTTCTGCAAACACCATTTCAGTGAAGCCACTTGTGGAATCAACTGTTTACCAAGTTTTCAGGTGTCAGAGTGAGGCCTAACATGTAACCACACACAAGTCCTCCTGCCCTGGCAAGCATGCGTGTTGCTAGAAGGGCATTCCCGCTCCCCTCCAACCTTCTCCTCTTTCTCCAGCTCTTTCCTCATTTCAGCTTCTTATCCAGTGTATCATTATTAGAAGTGATCAGTTATGACAGATGGCAAATCACAAATACTATAGACTATTGTGTCAAAGTTAAAGGTCATCCTTTACCTCCTTTGTTTACCTGCATAATAGCTTTACTTCATATTGGGATCCCAAAGGAAGAACAGGCAGGTGCATATATTCTGCAGGAGCAATTAATGAACGTAGATTGAATCATACAGAGAGGTTCTTAATCACCAATTCTTACAGAACAATGTAAGCAGCAACTATTAGCCTAACTGAATATTATTCTAGATGTATATCTGTGTGTGCTGCAAAAACAATTTGTTATAACACAAAAAAGCTCAATACCGAGACTCCAAAGTGGAATCTTATTTCATAACTTGTCTTTTTGCCACAGATAGACTGAAGGAAGCTCCTACCTTACAGCAGAGTGTACCTGGCACATGCAATCAGCCGGAGAGGTAATTCTGTCTTGGAGTTCATGGAAACTAAAGCTGAGATTTATTCCATTTCCATGTTTTTTTATGAAGGAAATTCAGCTCATTTTGAGGTTTATGTAGGATGAATAAGAAAAACCTGCTGCTGAAGGTGAAACCTGATTAGAAGCACAGATACTGTCATATCTATGACCTGAGGTAGTTTTATTTTATTTTTTATAACTCAGAACAGATCTGGCCCCATTAAGCAAAGGTTCAGAATGCAGCCTGGTGCACTTGGCAGAAGTAATTGCAACCTGTCAGGCAGTCTCCACTGTCTCAGCTAAGTACCAGTGCCTTCTGCATGAGCAAAAGGCCTTTCCTGAGACTGGGCTCATGCCTTCAGCCCATTATGTCCCAGTAGAGCTTATTCTCCAGAGCTACTGTGTCTGTAGAATAAACGTCATGACACCGTTGCTCTGAAGTGCATACCTGAGGTAGAAAGAATGGGAAATCTTACAGCTGGAGAGCAACTATCATGCATCTGATTTTAGTTGTCTGTACAGAGAACAGACACCAAGAGCTCCCAGCTTGTGTTTCAGGACCCTTTAGTACACCAAGAAATACAGGACCTAAAGTTGGCCTAAAAGTATGGTAAACCCTGTCAGTCACTCACTCTGGAATTTACACTATATTTAGAGATCTGTATAGTACCTGAGCATGCATCTGAAAGACTTGTGCCAGTTTTTCTCAAGAGTAAGTGATTGGTAACAATTTTTAAGCATATTTAGAACTTCACAGTTCCTTTAAAGATATTTCTCTCCCTTTTTATTCCAGAACAATGTGAGCACATTCCGACAATAAAATTGTGGGACACCTCCAACTGAAAACAAACAATATCCCCCTGAATTCAAGAGGATACAAAATGGGTAGACCTGTCTAGTCAAGAGCAACTGATACACTAATGATTGTTTTCAAATAGCCATGAAGTAATAACATGAACACTCCTCAAAGGCATTGCTTTTTCCACAGAAAAATCTAGGGAGGCCGTACTTTCCCTAGTTTATGTAACATAACTATTGGATTTACTTGAGTACCAACAGTAGTCAAAGATACAATTTTCTGGCTCTCTATCTTTGTCTCACAGGCTTAATAATATTTAACAACATGGTGGGCAGCCATTTTGAAGAATTTCTTTCAGACACTTCTCTAATTCCTTTCCTACTCATCACAGTTTCTTTCAGAGCAGGCTGGAAAGAAAGTTTTCAGGAGGAAATTCTATGCCACCGGTGCAATGGGCGAGCTGGCAACTCACTGGCTTGAAAAGGCTTCAGTTTCACAAGTGCAAAACTACAGACATGGAGACATAAGGTTGCGTATCACATGAGTTTACTGCCACAATCTGTGTGCTCATCTTCTACCGCGAGTGCTACCTGGGCAGAAATCCATGTCCTTCTGTAATAACAGCTGTTTAATGCTATAGAAGAATGCACAAATTAATTACAGCATGTCTACACAACTTCCCAACATCTTGCAGGAGCATCTTCTGATGGAGTGTGCGTTCTCTTTCTACTTCGGACACGGTGGCTTGCTTCATTAAGCCATTCACAGGGTGGCTACAGCTTACGAACACCTATTTATGAGCAGAAAAAGATACACGGGGAATGCAAAGTCCTCTGAAATTCCCTGCTAGAAAAGAGCTGCCTAGCATTTGCTTAGGCAGGGGGTTCAGAAGAACTGGATTTTCTGTCTTCTTCCTCAGCATAGTTCAAACACCAGTGTTAAGTCCAGAGCTCGTAATGTATCAAGTAAATTCAATAAAGAACTGCATTTTCTGGACAGAGCTAGATGCATATACTTATTAACTATATTTGAAAAGTGCATTATGGAGTTTAAAATGGAACAGAGATCTACTAGATGCTTACATTCATCGTCCTGCAAAAGGAGGATATAATTTTTCGAAGAACGTGGATCTCACAGGAGAGACCCATGCCTTACCCAAAGAAGTATTATTTTTTTTCTTGAAGATGGTCTGTCTTATCTGTTAGGACCAGACTGCTGTACGTACTTATTTTACCTATTTAAGTAATTCCATGGGCTTGCATTCGACTGCTCTCAGATGTAAAGCATCCATACACACACACTGCTGCCGGACTCGCTTGTCAGACAGCAGACACTGTGGATGCAGGCTGTTTCCCACCGGCTGCTCTCCCTCAGAAAGGCTATTCTCCACCCAAAGTGCCTGCAGTGAGCGATTCATTCTCTGGCAGTTCCTGTCTTAGGACAGCGTAAGCGACACTCTGGAAGTTTTCTCTCTCTCCATTGCCTAGTAAAGGGCTCAGATGTCTAGTTTAGACTTGATGTGTAGAATTAGGGGAGAGAAACTCTATCCTTTCCTGCTTTCAAAATTATAAACAATCAGTACCTATACATTACTGTTAGCTCCTTTACTCCTAGGAGCTAATGGTACTCCTAACAATTTTTACACCACTGCATGTTTCCTATAGTGACATGGACTTCACAGATGATACAACCATGCCTTTTATCCACTTCATAAAGCTGCCTAACTGCTGTATTTGATGCAGTGGGGAAAAAAAGCAAGAGAACATATCTGCAGACAGTCCAGGCATCAGCCTTTACTATCGTTGCACACTCAGTGCTGTCTGGTGTTTTATTCACTGTGTTTGGGAGCATCCATCAACTGTACATCGCTCATCGTTGCACTGCCACTCCACTTGAACAAAGTGTTCTCTTTCAAGTCTTCAGCATTTACTTTCTACTTACACAAACACTACAGAAGATGTCTCCTGCCTGTGTTTAGAACTGCCTGGAAACTTTTCTGACAAGGGGGAAAAAAAGTATTTCTTGACAAAAATCAAAAAGTGTAAAAAAGAAACCTTTGAGAATATTTTCTTTTGAAAAAAGGCAAAATTAAAAAAAATTCAAATAAGAATATTGATGTCTTTGAGGTGAGTTTTTGAGAGTCTTCTGACTGATCTAAGGAGTACTGGAAGGTTTTTTTTCTTCCTTCTTCTGCTTCTTCTTGGCTTGAATTTTGTTCTTCATTTTAATTTTTCAGTCTGTTCACCTTGTACCTGTTCAGAAGCATTGCCTTGTTCTGACATGCCCCTCTGTCTGATTTTTTTTTTTTTGCTCAACTTTTATAAAGAACAACCTCTTTTTTATCCAGGTTCAGAATGAAATCCCTTTTTTGTTTTCCTGATAGAATTTCTCAGTGAACTTGTGCAGTGTATTTATTTCCTGCAGACTAGGACAATATCATCAGTGTTTCAAAAGCTGAGCCGCTGCTTTCAGAACATCACTATTTTTCCAGAGTCCACCAGCTTTTAGGAGACATAGTTCCTCAAACCAAGGAATGTTTTCAGAACTTGTGATTAAAAAAAAAAAGACTGACTGGATTCTGCTCTCAGCTAGACTGGTGCAAGAGGAAGTAATTATAATAAAGACCATGAAGTTACACAAATGCGAAAGTCCTGTGAAACCAGGATCAAACTATTTAATTATTCATCTTTTCCACTGTCTCTCTTTCATCTGTTCTTAAAATTACATATTGAATGATTTATTTGAATTACTCCTTATAGTATCTTATCTTTCCACAATACTTCAAAAACAATTCTCAGCTCTGTCAAGGACAACGGGACAGTTATCTTCATCATACAGCTAAAATAACTGAGGCGGAAGAAATCCTACAAGGCCAGTGACAGATCAAAAAACAATCCATATTCCCAATGTCCTAGGTCCATGCTTCTTCTGAGAGGTTACACTTAAACTTGCTGTCTCTACGCTGTTGGTTCTGTACAGTTTAAATACCGGTTCCCACATCTTTCCTACTAAATGGCCTTTTTGCGTAACAAGTAAATGCTGAGCATGCAGCGTCTCAAACAGTTAATTTACTGGCTGGTTAAGTGAAATTCAGCTGTGCAGCAAATCAAGTATCAGTGGCTGCAAAGAAATACAGAGGGCTACAAATAAAGCAACCAGTAACAGATGCAAGGAAAGAAAGAAATATTGTATCACTTGTCACTCTTCTTAAGTGGAAAATTATAATGACATATTAGCATATACTCTAATGCCACAGACAGCTGAATGCACTCAAGAGAAAAATCACAGAATACCTCTTAATATGGAACTACTGCAAAACATTCCACTTTGAGAGGGCTTCCAATGTCATCTCACAGGTGGTTTGAAATGGGGCAAGACAATAGCAGACAGGGGGGATGACATTAATGTTTCTCAGGAATAGAAATAGAAAGTGACAGTATTATTGGTATTCGATAGAAGCATTCTGTAAACAGACAAAGGTCTTCCACTTACTATTCTATGAAAGCCAGTATATATCAGAATCACAGCATGTTTCTTTGGTAAAGAATTTTAACAACGGTTCCTTGTCTTTACCCCTCAGCACCAAACTCAGTCCAAGAAAGGACTCCAAGGCAGTTTTAAAACTTGCAGTTTAAAACTGTTTGTAAACTATATGAACACTATAGTGGCTGGCTTGGTTTTCCATCTCAACAAAAGACACTGAAGGACAGAAGGAAAATTGAAAAATACTTCTATCTTTGCTTCTAAAGTATTATCTCCATAATTAGCCTTTAGAAACCATTAAGACATTATTCAAATGCAAACTTTACAATCTATTTCTTTAGAACCTGTTACATTATGAGTAATGGGAAAAATACTGATCTTCCAGAAAGATAAACTATGTACAGCAAGAGAGGAAAAAGAGAATTACCCAATTCGTGTTGAAGAACTCATCTACAAGAGCTATCTCAGTGGAGGAAAATGTCGCACATTTGCTGCCATTTTACTTAACATGAGACACAAAATTACACAGCCTGACTCAGTTGCAAAGAGAAATTAGATCACCACTACTGGACTGCTCAAATGGAATGAATATTTGCTATTCGCCTCCATTAAGGAAATTTATCTTCCTTAAAATTGGCTGTGTTAACCATTCATTCTTTACTTTTCCTCTAAAAACGGGCAGATTTCCAAATGATAATACATGTATTTCTTCTTTTCAGTACCAATTTCAAATTGTTTACTGTTGTAAGGTGGGAAGAAGGCCAGGTCTAATGCCATATTTTTTCTTGTACTGCAGCTGATGGGGTCCTCTTGCTGCATAGTCATTGCTCCTGCTAAATGGACAGATGGATACAAGGGAAGATGCTTTTTACAGAAGACACAGCTTAAGAAAAGATAAGGTTCCCTGGCATTTTGACACATCGATTTACCAAAGGACTGATAAAGAAGGAAAAATCGTTGCACCTAAAGGCCTTCACAAGTGTAAGAGAACTCCAGTTCAAAAGTGCTTTCAGTTGAAAGCACCCCTATACAATTACCACACAGAAGAGAGCAAGCTCTCCTCACCTTCCACTTCTTATAATTTTGGCTTTTTCCCTTCTTTTCTCACACCTTAAAGTATTCAACCACGTTCTCCCTCCCTGATGACATCTCACCTCCTTGGTGGTTGAAATGTGCTTGCACTGCACAGATGTGGGCCAGTACTTTCCATTTTGTTTTCAAAGTGTTTCTCCAAAAAGGGAGGGTCTTACATAAATCAAATTACAAACGCTGTCATTCAAAGACCACTAACATTTTATGTCTACTTCATAAGAATACAAACAGCAACACAGTAAAGGAAGTTCAGCTCTGCATGTGTTGTGACCTTGTGGTGAGCTGAGGACCCAGAGGTAGAGCATCTCCTCCCAGCATCGCATCACTTCCCACACTGTCTCAGCACAGCCTCAACATGCTCTTCTCAGATTTTTGATGGAAAATGCTTTAGGAATAAAACCAGTGATCATGTCACAATTGAAGCATGTTTATGTTTAAATCCATGCCATGAAGGTACAAATGCAAAACCTGGGTGAGAGTATTCACCTACAAAAGCTGAACCTGGGTCTAGGAACAAGAAAGTCCACATGAATAAATCAGTGAGGACATGGTAAGTAAAGTATCTCATTTACACTACTGAATTTTCAAATGATCTAGGCAACAGGAATGATCTGATAAGGGATTATCTGGATCTTGAAACAAAAACTGTGTTTCAATGCATCTCTGTTCCTTTGCTATGATGCAACTTCATAATTTTCCAAAAGCCCAAGAATTATTGCCAGAAGGCACCTGACAACAAAAAGCAGAAAAAAATGATCAAAAGTTTCATTCCACATTCTCCTGCTTTACTGCAGGTTAGTTATCAAGGAAAAATGCTTGTTCTTTTCATGGCAAATACAACACAAAATGGTCAACCAATGCCCAACTTTTAAAGTCAGGGACCACAACAACTGCATCAAACATACCTTTCTGTTTGCTTTTCATTTTTTGTTAAATGACATTGGCATTTAACTAACTATCCAAAGGTTACCTCTCTCTTAAATGTAGCAGTACCTGGCATTTTAATGCCATTTTTCTTCCTATTTGTTAATGAAGGTAATTGTGCAAGTTGTTGATTTAGTTTTGGATTTTCCTCCCAGTACTCTTGTAATTGAACTCTGGTACACATATCCAATGCAATCTGACAAAAGCTATTATGGAGAACAACCCAGAATAAAACTGCAGCCTTACTTCTTCCTAATGGCAAGCTGTGACAGGAGTGGAAGAGAAGATGACGTGCAAGTTTCCTGGCCAGGCAGTGCTGGGCTGTGTCACCGATGAGGCTGAGAAACAGCAACAGCCAGAGACAGAACCAACCTCAGACACACTAAGCAGAAGCATTTCACGAGGCAGCCATCTGACAGCGCTGTCTCCAGGCAGCCACGGCTTGCAGCAGCTTCCTTCTCTGCAGTAGGCATTTCTGTTTTGGTTTGGGTTTGTTGTTTGGTTTTTTTTTGGCCAAGAAGCTCATAAACAGAGTTTCACTCTAAAAAGCCTCATTCCAGCATGCATTGCTATTCATTCCAGAGGGGAATAAACCTAGAATGTGGGAAAATTAGCGCAGAGGAAAAGACTTTAGAACCCATTAAGCATAGCTGCTGTAGTCTGTATTTCACCAACTTTTATGGTAACTCTTCCCACTTATTCTGCATGGTCTCTTGGGGAAAACAAAGCCAGAAACCCTACATTTGATTAAAAAAACATTGACATGAAGGGTGGACTGGGATATGATATATAAAGATTTTGCTATTTTTACATGTGCAGTGATATTTAGAAAGGTTGGAAATTATGTTTAGATTTTATCTATTTCTGGTCAAATGGATTGCCAGAGGATTTTTCTGACAGTGGCTGTCTGAAATTCGATAGCAGTGAATATGCAGAAAGTGTGCTAGGTTCTAGGATTTCTTTCAATTTCGGTTTAATAAGGGCAAGCGTAAGGTCCTGCACCTAGGGAGGAACAGCCCCACACACCAGTACAGGCTGGTGGTTGACCTTCTGGAAGGCAGCTTTTCGAGAAGGACCTGGGAGTGCTGGTGGGCAGCAAGATGCCCATGGGCCAGCAGTATTCCTGGGTGGCCAAGAAGGCCAATGGCATCCTGGGGTGCATTAGGAGGAGCATGGCCAGCAGGTCAAGGGTGGCTATCCTCCCCCTCCGCTCTGCCCGGGCGAGGCCCCATCTGGAATGCTGTAACCAGTTCTGGGCTTCCCAGTTCCAGAGAGACAGGGAAGTACTGGAGAGGGGCCAGTGGAGGGCTACATAGATTATGAGGGGACTGGAGCATCTCCCTGATGAGGAAAGGCTGAGGGAGCTGGGCCTGTTTAGCCTGGAGAAGACTGAGAGGGGATCTGATCAATGCAAATATCTTAAGGGCGAGTGTCAGGAGGATGAGGCCAGGCTCTTTCCAGTAGTGCCCAGTGACAGGACAAGGGGCAATGGGCACAAACTGCAACACAAGAAGTCCCGTCTGAATCTGAGGAAGAACTTCTTTACCTTGAGGGTGACAGAGCACTGTGACAGGCTGCCCAGCGAGGGCGTGGAGTCTCCTCTGGAGATGTTCAAAATCCACCTGGATGCAACTGTGCAACCTGCTGTAGGAGAACATGCTTTGGCAGGGGGTGGGATGAGATGGTCTCCAGAGCTCCCTTCCCGCCCTGACCTATCCATGAGTCTGTGGTTCATAAAATGTTGCAGAATTAATTCAGATGAGGTGGCAGCAGTAACCTCTTCATGTCTGCATGATTTTCAGAGCACAACACACCTGAGAACACACCTCTCTCCAGGGCAAAGTCTCACTGAAATTTATTTTGACAATTACAACAACCACACCTGTGTTAATTGTATGGCATCTCTCTCGTTCTTGCCTCTGCAGCATCGCATGAAGGGGGCTGACACACAACCTCAGCTGCTCCAAGGGACTCTCGTGTGGGCAATGAGGAAAGCACCATGCTGCTCTGCACCCGATCCTAAGCATCACATGTACAAATGCAGGAGAGCAAGGCAACTCAGGTTGCCATGCAATCTCCACACTGACAGCCCTCAGCTATTTATTGAGGACCAAAATGCTTTAGGTCTTTTGTACTTGCAGGCTGCAGCCCAAAGAGTTTTGGTTTAGACCACATGATACTGCAGCTTGCACGTTACTCAGGGTGGAAGCTCCCAGATGACTTGGAAACACCAGCCAACCGAGAATGTCCTTATTCACTTACTTCACAGAACTTTGTGCAAAAGTCCAGGCTTTTTGTGTCTCTCAGACCAGTCTTTCTAGTGATTCTCCCCTGAAATTTATGTTTAAAAAACCACAATAATTTGGCTGCTAAGATCAGCATCTATACTGACACCATTTATCCTTCCAACACCCAGTGTCACTTTGAAGACAGATTTTCGTCTCACGCAAAGTTTTCTGATATACATTTCACTGATGACTAAAACTTTAAATTTAATATTTTGTTCATATGCCCACAAGGAATTGTATGAACATCATTATACATTGAAAAAAATACACAATGATTAATTGACTAGATTAACCTCCAAAACACTTGGACAGATGTTTCAACGTACTGTCTTTGAGGCCAATATGCTGAAACAGCTGTTCTTATATATAAGGTAAAATTGTCCACTTTGTTTTGCAATGTGAATACTCTAGGTCTATTTCATATCTTAGTAACTTTAATGTACACCTGGAGCATTGCCAATTTTTTTATAATTTGCATACACTGTTTTTCTATGTTATTAGCAACTTCACCAATGTCAACTCATTTGTTCAACAATATGCACAAAACCAAAGTCGAGTGGCTTTCTGTCATCTTTACATGTGATCCACATACTCACGCTGCGCGCTGCTCTCTGTAGCAAGATGCTTACAGAATGGATGAATGAATTTGATTATTCTTGTATGTAGTTTTACAATAGCACAAATGATCCCTAAATGGAAAGCGTGTTCTAGTTTATGGCGCTTTCTCCCCTTGTTTCCAAGGCAACTCAATACACAGACACATGCAAACACACACATGCATGCTATTAATATTCTTTTCTGATGTGGGAGATTTCTTCATTTATCAATGAAACATTAGCCAGCTTCTGTAGTAGCGAAAGCCAAAGACAAACTTCTCACAGAGTAACTCACAGCAGGAAAACATTCAAGAAACTTTTCCCTTCCATTGTACACTTAGACCACATGTTTTGGAAAGTTTTTACATCAACAGCTCCTGTCTCTTCTAGCCACATCAATAAGGAAACCTGAGTCCACCTTGCAACATCCTTGTGCTTTCCTTCTCAATGCAATGCTTTCAGTCAAGCTCTTCCAAAGAAGGAAATAACCCAGGAGGCTGCTTTGCACATGCATGTCTGTATTTCCTCCCAAGACTAAGAAGCTGACAAAAGTGGTGGCACTTTGGTCTTAAGGAAAAGTATTACAGCCTCAGCAAGCCTTGCAAGAGCCGGTCTGCAGAAGCTGCATGGCTGCACCCGACACTTGGCACTGGAACACGGCTGAATCTGTTCTGTGTTTCTAAATGAAACTCATTGCAGAACAAGTAATGCCTAGGCACAAAAATGATCTGTCATGCTCAGCATTCCATGCTAAATCACATTTTTACCCTCTGATTCTCCATTGTAATCCTCTTTGAAATTCACTTAATTGTTGGGCTTTTAAGAGCTGGGGGTCAGGTACAGACACTGAGTAATGAGTGAAAACTGCAAAGGCAAAGTATGAGTCTGACCGATTCTGCTGTTTATCTGAGAAGTGAGATGTGACAAAGAAGGGAGGCAGCTGGAAATTGCAAGAGATGTTTTGAAAGAAAGCACTTTGAATTATTGTTGGTTTATTGTTGTTTCCATCTATCTGATTTTTTTCCTTTGCATAACAAAAAGGCCTGCTGATTGCCGTTACTGCCTGGGGTGTTTGTACTTGTCATTCCCACATTGTTTTGTAGGTTTTCAGAGTACATCACACTTTGGACCAGAGCTGGCTCTTGCCTATCTAAATTTTAATGTTAATCACAACAGAACGGTGGCACACACAAATCTGGTCTATCCTTAGGGGTCAAGTGCCATTTCCAAAATAAAACCTACTTTTAAAGTACATGTTAGGGGTATTTGCAATAATACTAAGTTAAATGGCAATGCAAACTCAGGGCAAGGCAAATTCAGCAAAGGGTCTTACTCAGATTTCACTTACACCAGATATGGATTTGAAGGAACATAAATGTGATTTATCTCCAAGCTTAACAGCGGGCAATTATGCTGAAGTGGGATGCTGCTTATGCTGAATTTGGTTCAGTTCAGGGGCTGATTTAGGGACAGCTGTCGGTGATTTACTATATAGAGAACACAGTAGAATTCTATTAAAATCAGCAGAATACCTATGCAATTCACATCACCACCACCAGGGAATGTGGACCTCTTTTCCATACCTGAATACATGATGCTCCTCTTCCTTTACATAAATATTTGGAGCTATAGTTTACACAGTTCTACTCTACCCTAAAAAACACAGATAAAGAATTCACCTTACCTGGTAGATCTGAAGTTGCATTATGTAACCTCTTGTTTAGAAATAGATTTTTGAAAAGAGCAAAATCTTCAGCAGATGCTATGGGAAACCCTGACTTCAATGGGAGCTCCACTGTCTTGTACTATGAAAATAGTTTATGATTACAATTCCCTTAATTCATGCACAACCTAACTTTTCAAGATTGCTACTATTAACTTGCCCACCATGTAGCCTTAATGATTTTAGGTTACATTTTATATTACATCCTTCTATTTATAAATGGTTTATAAGGGAGACTAATCAATATTTAATAGGCATTTCAAGTGTCCAACAGACATGAGTAGCATGTGTTAGAGAAGGTTATAGGTATGTCAATAGAAGGGTTATAGACACCTATAAGCTCTGGCTGGTAAGTAACCCATTGGACCAATAGGATTCTGAAACAATTTTAATAGTAGGTTATCCAAATAGTAACAGTTTTATTAATAACTTTTAGTAAACTATTTTAAATGGAATCCTGTTATTCAAGGAAACAATTTTGTGACCTATCCCGTCAACAAGTATTAGGGAGAAATCTGTAGGCTTGTTTTTTTTATATGCCACTCTCCTCCTGTAAGATTTCCAATGCAAACACCATTACAGTGTGATTCTGGGATTTAGGCATTTTATCATACATCCTTAGGGTTAAATTCTGCTCTAAGATACATAAATTGAAGTCTCACAGGAGCCACCAGAGCTGCTTGCTGTGCGTATCTGTGTGTGTAGGAGGGCACAACTTAGCCTTCTTATTTACAGAACCATTAATTAAATTACTGCAATTAAACATCAAATCAAATTGCATTAAGATAACATTAAGCACACAGGAAGTCAGAATCAGAGCTTGTATTAGGGTTAATGAGAGCTACATGTGGTTAGTCTTTAATACACATCTCTATAAACCATACCCTGAAGCATGAAGCTTAAACTGACATACACAAAACCAAAATTTTATGCAAATATTCTTTTACAATGTCCTAGTTTTTGCATCACTTCCAATCATTTGTGTAGGTTTCCTGCTATTTTTCTCTTAAGGCGAGTTACCCTAAGTGACACGGGAGAGCTTTATAAATGCCAGTTTCTGATCAACTCAGAGCAGCTGAGCACCACAAAATTACTAACTTGCAATTAGTCCACAGGGCACATGCTTCAATAACAAGTCCATTCGAGATTATGATTTTCTGCTTTATTTTCAATCTAACTCTTCACTAATTAACTGTAATAGCAATAGCGATTTCTGCAAAAAAAGTCAAAGGAATAGAAAAATCTTTTTTCTTCACTGTCACATCCACAAAACTGACCATCAGTAGCACAGACAGACCTGCAGGACCACCAGCTTGCCAACAGCTGTGGCCAGGTAGCTGCTTGTGAAACTCTTCTGGGGTTCTCTTCCAAGCACCAGCCCCACCATGCAAGTAGCTAAGCAGGAGGTGAGATCCATCACTGCAGAGGTTTTGCATCGCCTAGGAAACAAAGGGCATCCCCCCAAAGTCTTGATTTTTTGCCGTAGTAATAAAGGGGAAGAACTTTCTGTTCCTTGTGCCATCAGGAGTGCATTACAGCACGCCAGTAAACTGAAACAGATAGATGTGAACCCTCCTTAAGGAGCCATACAAACTAGTTAGTGGAAAATCATCACTGAAATGGAAAACATTGTTATTGCATCAGACTCCTTGTAGATTCTTGCTGTGTTCTGAATTTAATGGGTTTTTTTGGAGAATTTTACAGCAGAATTAAAAAAAAAATTAAAAAAAATGTTTGCTTATCCACTGATCAAATTAGCACAGTACTCTGTGTGCCTATATTTTCAACTGGAGAAAAACATTAAGAAGATTCAATATTTATGTAATGTTTTATGGAAGTTCAATAGAAAAATCCAATATAATTTCCCAATTAAAATAACCTGCTAGTTGACTTACATCCATTACTATTATCTCAAGCCACTGTATACTGAACCTATTCACACAATAGTGTTATGTGAACATGCATAGGTTAAAAATTAGTAATTACTGTCTAGACAATTCACTGTTAGCTATAGCTGAGTGAATATAATGAATAATTTATTTGATGAATTTTGCATTCCTTTTCCTCTTTGTGAATTGATCATGACCATGGAAAACTTGAAAATGTACTCATTTATCAGAATTAGTGTCTGTGAATTCTTCTTAACCTGAGTGTTTTTCCACCAAACAAAACTATTCTAACTTGTGGTTTGAAATTCACATTACGGGGTATAAGCTATGGAGACCATTGGGATTGTTGTTCTTTTTTTCTTGAGCAGATAATCACGTAACTAGCAACAATGCAAAAGTGCTCTTGCAAAAAAAAACCACCAAAAAACAACCAGTTTGCAGCTCATTTTGTTACATAAGTAATGTAATTAAAGCAACTCATGCAACTTCTAAGCAATAACTAATTCTAAATTTTAAATGGGAAATAAATTTACAACTGAAAATAACTGACAAATATGAACCTTTGTGAATGCTACAATTTGTTCCATGAAAGCTCAAGTACACACATGTTTCTGGGAGTTTATCATAGCACTTCTAGCTGTGTTGTAGATCTCTAACACTTATTTTTACAGACTACCTGTTGGTCACTTACTATACACTCGAGCTGCTGCTGCTGCTGCTGAACAGCATCAATCCTTGGGACAGCCTAGACCCAGATGTTGGTTGGGAGTTTCCAGTGGAGCTCAGGTTTTATTTAAGGATGTACCTGTTATGGAAATACCTCAGTAAAATTCCTTGCATAGGCTCCTTTTAAGCCGAGCTACTAAAGTCCCTAGGTACATATGTGCATTACAAACTCCTAGAAGAGTAACTGGAAGACAGAACAGACCCCAAGTCTCCCCCTTGCCCTAACCACTAAAGTTATATCCCTTTTGTGAGTATTTTGAATAGGAAAGGTTCAAAGTGAGGGATTGAGAGCAGGCTGCTCCTCACAGTCCATAAACTAGAGATGAAGTGGGAAGTACATCATCTTCACCGTGAGTTTAAAAGCCCAGAAGCAAAGGGAAAAAATAAGCAACAGCTGTAATGGGGGAACACTGGAAAAATGTGTCATTTGGCTGAAATGAAAACAGGTATTTCTGTCTCACCTTACTCACCTACTAAGCTGTGTACTCTCTTAAAACCTCTGTGGCATCACTACTTGAGTAAAAGATACTGCCCAGCACCACATAAGGCACAATCCCTTTTCCCCTCTCAGCACTGGCCCCACTAGGAAGCTCCCACATTCTGCCACCTTGAAGGATGCTCTTCTGAGGTGTCGGGGAGCCAGCACAGGACTCCTGATACCACCAGGCAGCTGAGTTTCTGCTCACTGCTATCACAGTGCCACTGTGCCTGTCCTCTTGTCAATGCAACTGGGCTGACTTAAGACGTACACAATTCACTGAAAGTACACTGAAAATACCCTTCTTTAGGATCTGTAAGAGCCACAGTTTACAGGGAGGTGTCTAACAGAGTTAAACAGCAAGGTCCATTCAAAAATCCCATGAAGTGACTATCTGTAACTCCTGGTGTCTTAATAAGTTTCAGAAATCCAGCCATGAGATGCTCTTGAAAGTCTCATCTCAAATTCTATAAACATGAGTTGCAGTACTTCAGTCATAAGGCTACCCCACTTCATAGGACTGGAGTTTTGCTTTTAACATAAATTGCTGGTCCCTAGAAACTGGATAATGTTACATGGTAAACATTTCTGATTTCTATCAGCAGAGTTAGATTTGAGCTGGCAATCTAGAGGCAGAAAGCTGAACAACCATTACAGCTCCCTATTCTGACACAGAATTTAATAGCGTATTTTTCGCTTTGAAATTTGCTCTTCATTAGGTGAGCTTCAAAATGGAGGCTGAAACAATGAGTGTTTTTAACTCTGCAGCAGATCAAATGCATTCTGACATCCATACTCTAAGGAAGAAATGACACACTAATGAGAGACAGAGATCAAATACTTTGTTTGTCACTTAAATCTCTAGCAATGTGAAGTACATCAAGACTGTTAACCCATGCGTGGCACACCAAAATGCTGCAGTGTCCAAACAGCACCACACTCTCTTCCTATGAAACTTCAATTCTTGTGACTCCTCTTTCACAGAACCAAGCCAACACTACAGGAATTAGCTTGCTCCTGACCACAAGGAAACAACATGAGGAAAAAGGACATGTGCAGGAATGGGGATGAATGAAGTACAGTTTTTTTATTATCTTCTCTGCTGTTTTCCTCCTACTCTTTACTCCTCCTCCTCCTCCCCTACTGCGAGACTGCACAAGCAGCAACAGTAAATACTGGCTGTGATCAGTGTGTAAGTCAGTTCTTCCTCTGCAGGGACTGAGAAGAGCAGGTTTGGGCTCCCTCCCAGGCTCCAGTACAGGAGCCAAACCAGTATGGGTCTCATGACACTGAGGTTTTGGGCAGTGGTATTCCCAGAAGTTGTGGAAAGCAAGCTGGAATGAGGTGTGATTGCCATTTCAATGCATTTACCAACACAGAATTAGGAGGTCTCAAAGATTATTATGCAAAACTTGACTAGCTTCTCCCTGTCCTTGACCACAGATTTCAGCATGATGCCAACATCTCATCTCTCCAAAGTCACTGGATCCATTTCTTCCCCCAGCCACAGCAGGGAATGCACTTATTACCTCTCAGATAACCTGGAATTTGCAGTGCCTGCTCCTCTCTGCCCTCATCAGTGCTGATGCCCTCATCCTGCCACCCCCACGAGGGAGTATTCTCTTCTGCCTTGGACTGATCTTGAAAGAACTCACAGACAAGTGCCAACTTGTACAAAAGTACAAAACACAGCTCCATAGCTCCACAGGAGACAGAATTGTGAAACTGCTAATTCAAGAACTTCAGAACTGAGCAACACAGAATATTACAAGGCTGTCCCAAAGTACCATGTTAGAGTATCTTGATTATCTTAATAAAGCTGTAGCTTAGCATTTTCAGTAAAGCTGAGGCACCTTTGGAAGAAATTTCTTTATACACAATAGCCACTTATAGGCTACATTACAACTTCTAAAGCTCTCTGATTGCTGCTTTGCTCCATCTTTACGATACTATTTTAATTGAATTTAAAAAATAAAAATTACATGTAAAATAATTCCTAAGCCTAACTGATATTGGGGCCATGTAAATCAGAAGTAACTACATTAAGGTCAATGCCAGCTTTGAACAAGAGTTGTGTTAAATACAAATGACCATTCAAAAAGAAAAGCTTTCAGCACAACATGTACATAACAAATATAGTACAGCATCTGCTTGGCAAGAACATGGTCTGTCCGCGTAAGCTAAAAGCTATATGTATCACTCATATATGTATACACAATACAAAATTAATTCATGCAGAAGGGACCCAGCTCACTGTACATCTTATAAACCCAGGCTGACAATTAAATAGTCGTAGTAAGACTTACTCCCCAGCTAGAAGAACAACTCAAAAACAAACATAATTTTGTTCACGTGTGCCCATTATATTCATGTGCAGATTTAATTAACAGTAATTTCAGTATCTCTGAGATTTCTTCTCTGTTTTACAAATGATGCCCTTTTGATGTGGGCTTTAGTTCAAATTACTGGCCAATCAGCTGTAGACCAAGACTAGAATGCTAAGTTAATTGGCAATAAAACCAGAATGAGCACACTGGAAAAAATTAGAGATGAGCCAAATTATTGGGTTATTGCTAAGGAACAAGAAGAGTCTCATTTTAGGTAGACAAAGTAAAAGCTTTGTAGCTCCCTCCAGCACACTGTGTTTCTCTGGTCTGGGTCCTGTTAATGGTCTGTACTCCTCACAAAATCACTTCAGGTGTCTCAGCTCATCCCTCTCGCAATCACACTGTCAAGAGGTTCACTGTGCCTGCAGGAGGTCCTACCACTCTTGGTAAACTGTCAATGGATCCCTGCTCCATCAGCTTGCACTGAACTCCCATCAGCAAATTTTTCATAAAGATAAAAGAAGCAAAACCTAAAGGAACAGAGGTAACCAAATAGCCCTCCAGAGTCAGCACAGCCATATCAGCTCAGCGGAAGAGCACCTCTTAGCATTTTCCTCTGCACGTTTATTATTGGAACCACTTACATCTAACAAGAATTTAGTGCCTGTGCATCCTTGGAGAGGGTTTTCTAAGAATGGTAGCTCTCCACATGGATCAAAGAGACCTGAGGTCATGCTGGCTGCAAGAATACCTGGATGTCCTCCTACCCTTGATACACGAGCAACATGTTAACTCTTCCAAATAACAGCTTTATTTAGAAACACCTGACCAAAGATGCTACAGGTATTTGTCAATCAACTCAGAATTACCCTTTCTTTCCAAAGATGGGGATGTGCAATGCAGAATTCAGGCATCATTAGTCTAATCTTCAGAAAGAAGTATCTCCAGAGCATCACACTTTTAATAAGAAGGCAGGGCAGAAAAAACGTGGAAGTGGCAATGCACGTAGCCTTCATGTCAAAGAGATTAATCAGAGAAGCAGACACAGCATCGACCGGGAGCTCAGGAGGACAAGGCCATGCAGCTTGCCAGGCATGGCCACACGGCACAAGGAGGAGATGTGCGGTGTTTAAGAGCAAGAGTGGGGAGACATGTCCCCTTTATCCCTCTCCAGCAGTTGCTTGTCTGGATGATCATGTATTAGTTCCAAAACTGTGTTTTACAGCGATGACAATGAAGAAAACCAACGCCAGACTTAGGATGTCAGTGGACATATTATCTAAAGACAGATGCCAGTGCGGAATCAAAGCAGGCATTCCCACAGCACAGGCAATTCTGCCCCATTCCTGGTGGTGGAGATATGGAATTTTTTTAAAGAGAAAGCCAGCTTGCTGTGCTGGAATGGCCTTCGTTTCATGGGGTAATCATTAGCATTCATCCAAACTGCAAACAACTAGCAATATGTGGTCAAATCACTGCAATTTGGTAAGCTTCAGAGTGATTTCCAAGAGGAGGATTAGTGGAAAATGCTGCCTTTAGGACTTGATCCTGGGTAGCTTGCAACAGGATCTCTGAAGCACTTGGCATCAGCACTCCCTGCATATTCATTAATATTTTGGACTAGGGTTGTAACAAGTATCACCAAGTGTATCTAATTTCATGAAAGAAAATTATTGGTTCACAGTGGAGTAACACGGTGCTTTGACTCAAGTAGGCATAAAACATGAGTATGAAATCCCTCATATAATCTCTAGCTATTGTCATTCAATGTTTATCATCCAACACAGTTGAATACAATCCTTATCTTTGATGGATGTGGCAAACAATAGCTGTTTTCTTGAGTGCATCATAAATATTAATAGTATTCACAGAGCTTCTTAAAATTTGTCATGTCACATTGCTTTCACAGAAACATTCAAAATGCCATTATTTTTGTCCCGCCAATAGCAAATTCTCTTTTGGTTTCTCTCTTTCTTTTTTACTCTCAAAATTAAATGGTAGAGTATGTTTAACCGAGCAGAGGAAAAAAGGGATAATGGTTCACACTGAGCAATTCCAAAACCCAGTTCAGATGCCCAGAATGAGAATGAAAGAGAAAAAATGTGATATCCTTTGGAAAATACAGTGGAGTTAAAATTGAAACAGTTCATGAAATTGAGGAGATTTGGCTGGAATTTCATTTTCAGAACACTGAGAAAGAAGGCTGTCATTGTCAAAATGGTCCTACTCTGCCATATTCAGAATGGGACATTCTCACTTAAGAAAAAAGCTTTTTTCCAAAATTAAATATTTGCACGTTTAATCAAGTTTAATCAAACACCTCAGTTCTACAAGGAAAAGTGTTTTTCCGCTGTTAAACAATTTCGATCAAGCCAAAATAGCTGTTCTGAATGTCTGTTCACACAGCATGTTGAAATCTCCTGGCTTTGTTCAGTCAGAGCGAAGCCCATGTGGGCTTTCCTCATGACATGCGCTCCCCACACATTTCTCTTCCAGCGTATTTCAGAGTCAAAGTCTTCCCCTGGATCAAAGTTAATAAAACCTTCAGTGGTTTGTATTTCGGCTGATATGCTTCAAGAAATCTTTTAAAATTTCATCTTTCTCCATAAAATTCACCCTGTGGTTGTCAGAATAGCCTTACAAAACAAAACCATTTAAATTCTCTATGACAATTAATTTGAAGATGGTAATAATTGCAAAAGATACTATCTCTGCTACAGAGACATAAAACACTTGCTATAGGCATGGGAAATATAATAACGTAAAAGAAGGATTTCTTTTTTCTTATTCTGTACTCTCGCTACAGTAGTTAATTTGCTTGGAGTTTAAAATCAATCCTTCCAGTGTGGGGCTTTAGGGAAGCTCAAGGCTTCAGTCCTGCTCCCATCAATTAATGTTAAAATTCACACTGAAATCTGTGATCTGGGAGTCATAGATTCGGTTTTATTTTTAAAAAATCTTGATAAGCCCTGATATTTCTGCGATGAAGATACACTCTATATTGAATTTACTTCTAAATATTTTTCCTGTGAAATGGTGAGTTTTGTGAATGACAAAATCATGTTCTGTGCAGTTCACTTTGCAAGTAAAGTAGAACAGAGATGCACTATATAATTTAAAGGGAACTGGAAGGTCAAAGGTCAAAATGATTTCAAGTAAGATGCATATATTAAGTGCAATGGATAAACACATATGGGACGTTTTACA
The DNA here is from genome assembly GCA_035590275.1 of Ibycter americanus. Lineage (NCBI taxonomy): Eukaryota > Metazoa > Chordata > Aves > Falconiformes > Falconidae > Ibycter > Ibycter americanus. Next base: position 98,071,910 of record JAVJGI010000001.1, on the reverse strand, counting down.
CATAAATACATTTTAACCAACCTCTAAAACATATGAAAATCATCTGAGTTTGTTAGAAATGACTGATCTTATTCTGTTATTTTTGACACTCCAGAATTAAGTGTTCTGGGGTTTTATAACTGACCCCAGAGAGAGCAAAGAAAAGAGGCTCTTAAAGCTTGACATTTTCTTATTTTAGTTTAAGGTGAAGGTAAGCTTCTTTCTAAGTCTGGGTCAATTTCCCTCTTGGTGTCAATATGCTCCTTTAATTGGTGTCTGAATTTAAGCTATATTGCCATTAGCAAAAAAGATTTCTGCAGGACAAGTAAATTCTTAAAAGTTTTTTTTTTTTTTTATTTTTAAACACTCCCTTTTTGATAGCTGGATTCAGCAGTGTTCTATGTAGGAACACAGACACTCAAATTCACATTACTTCAGACATTTTTTAACTTGTACTGCATTAAAATGAATGCACAGAAAAAAAATCTTTTCCCCAAAGAAGTGCACAAGAATCATCACAAATGAAAGCTGTGGCAGAATCTGAATAGGACATACTCTCAGCAGACTCACAGACAAAAGCTACAAAACAAGAAGAGTAGTACCAGGGAACACAGGATTTACAAACTTTAGAATGACTGCTTATTTGACTAGAGGGTCAGACTGGCATCGCTCAGCATGGAGAACCACTGCAGACCATGGCTGGATGTGGCTGCACATGGATCTGTCTTGAGTTTGTGCCGTGGCCTCAGCTTGCTTGAGGGCTTGCATATAGAAACTATTGCTCTCCAGGCAAGTGACAACATTCCCAGCACAACCCAGGCACCCAAGTCCTGTCTCTTTTATGCAGGGCAGACAAAACCAAATTTAAACAGGGATTTTATTTAGTCAATCATTTTTGGAAAATCTGCCCACAAATAAATTTTACATTTTTAATTGAATCTTTAAACTGGAACGGCATGCAGCCCTTACTGGGAAAGATATAATATGACAGCAGTGGACTCTCCATGAAGAAGAGCACAAGGCCACGCCACCTCCTCTGCAAATGAGGATTTGGTGGCATTCATCCCAAGCTGCATTTACCCTCCTATTCCTCACTGCATATTCGGCAGCCAAAGCTAGCACTACACCAAAAAAAAAAAACACAACCCCAAACAAAACACCCACACACAAAAAACCAACAAAAAATCCCCTCTCCCCTTGTTCCTGCTTTTTCTAAAACAAATAAACAAAGTGCATTCAGCAATCCCCTTTCAACCTGAGTTATAGAAATGGCCATATTTAAGGATGATTTTTCTGGGTGTTCTTGTCAGTATGTTTGCTAGCAGCAACTGGAGATGCTATTATTCAGCCTCCCATTTAAGAACAACTCACTAAACTAAAGTATATACAGCCATCTGTGGTTCTAAGTGATTCACAACATTAGCAAACCGTTAGTCAACCAATAGCTTATATTTTTTGGAGGAAACAAGATTTCTGATGACATAGATTAAATACTTGTAGGATATACAGAAATGTTTCAGGCTGAGGGGCTCAGAGCACTGGTGAAATATTGATTATTGCATTTGAAAAACACTCTAGAATAATGACAGCCTGGGAATTACAATTCTATTACTATACACTAAAGGATCCGTAGCACGTATATCTAAAACACCAGCGCTGCCAGTCACAGACCAAGCCATCATTTTCCTAGATAAGAAGAGAATTCCAGATATTTGTCTATTATTAAACCTATTGTTCCACAAGCCTTCAGCCTCAGCTGGAGCCTTTTTATAAAAAACAGTTAAAATACATCTCTTCAATGTCTTGTTCTTTACTTTGACTAAGTTCCTGGTTGCCTAGAAACTCTCTAAAAGACCTGGCTTTTTCTTTTTCTTTTCTTTTTTTTTTTTCCCCTCACTGTTAGTTAGATAACAGATTAATCCAATCACAATTATTTGTGACAGTAACCTGAATGACAGTCCTAAAGCTGCTGAAGTGTTTGTTTCTTGTACCCCAGGAGCTGTCAGACTCCACTGACTACCTTGCTAACCAGCAACTTTCCATAATTACAGAAGTTGCAAGTTACGTCTATTTAGACCAAGAGAGATAACTGCGAGAACTGTATCACCACTGGATAGAACAGATTTATCTGTGCTATCAATTTCTATAATTAGCAGGACATACACTTCTACTTTGCAAGATTATTACATCATGAGATTATTATGTTAAGACAAATCAAGGCATCTAGTTTAGATCCCGCTCTACAATGTTCTCACAGGTCTGCTGGATGCCTAAAACACACCTTCTAATGCATTAGACGTAACCACATCCACAGCCCACATCCTACTTCAATGCCATAAAACTTACTTTAAAATAATCACCTGCAGTGTTTATAGTCAGTAATTGTAGTATCAGAAGGCAGATTCTTTTCCTGATACTCAGTAACATAACAAAATAGTGGAACCAAAAAAAGCTTCAAATGTGATTGTGTTCCAATTCCTCACCTTGATCTGTTATTCTACTCAACATGATGAAAATGGATCACCTTTCTACTTTTTGGGACATTAGTTCCACATGTTAATTTGTACACCAGATGTTGGAAAAATCAATTATCAGAGACATTTTTTGTCAAAAAGAAAACAAGATAAGCCTCACAGGAGCAAAGCAGCTGACATATCATCTGACACACAGTGCATCGTGGAACATTAAACTGAGCAGCCGGGCCCAGATCCTCAAAGGTATTTAGGGACAGGTTTGTATCTTGCAAGACAATGCTGCAGTAATGCTCAAGCTATACGCCTGCATGCTATCTCCAAATCAGCCACCTCAGTATGGTCTTCAGCCACATTCATTTTCTATAGGTAAAATTTCTCAACAGTTTTATATCTTAAAAGCTTACGACAAAAACTTAGATAAAAGTAAATATTCCTTCCACTCTCCTCCAAAGAAACCTCCAGGAGGAAAATATTCTGTCTTCTAAACAAGCTTCAAATTAAGGGAGTAATCCTTCCATCCATGCATTTTTACCTGAATTAAATCGGCTTAAATAGTTATGCACAGCTTTAGGTGATAAAACAGCATTTACATTCTTCAAAGCCACTCATCTGTGCTGTCATTAGTTCTTGACGGTATAAATCCTACCTCTTTTCTAACCAAAACAGTTTTTAGAGGTAATAAGCAATAGAATTGTTGGATTTTTTAAAAGTGCTTTTAAAAGTACCTTTAGGAGTATGAAAAGTAACTTAAAAATCATTGAGAACATGTAAAACTGAATAAGAGTGACTTAATTTCCATTTAATTTCCCGTTCTCATCAAGCTTGGTTTATTCAGGTCTGATTAATTAATGTCTGTGAAGTGTTCTGAAAATATAAAACACTACATAAATACTAAATAATAATAGAGCACTTAAGGAAAAAAAAAAATTTGTTAATTTGCATGGAGCTTTAGGAATTAGCATTTATTTATTAAATTATTTCCCCAATGTAAGCAGGCCTATCCAGTCCCTTTTAGCTATCAGAAAATGCTCTAGCAGTTACAGGACAATGCATCTTCATGTATTCTATGTGTCACAGTTCACACGACATGAATTTCGAATGACTTGCAAAGTTGTACTTATACAGGAATACACAGATAGAGGCAGTTTTCATTCTGTCCCTCCTATCAGGAACCTAGCTGCACAGCTCCCAGGATTAAAACACCAGCACTCTGAGGGATTTCACAGGTTGCTATGTTTTGAGCTTTCTGTTTTCTCAGTCTGTTGTGCACAAAACTTCACTGATCATTTCTAAAGCAGTCTGAAAAAAACACTAAGAATCATATATCTCCCTGCATACTTACAGCTGGGTATCTTATGATACCTTATCTTGATACACGTATTTTCATACCTCTACAGAAGTACAAGAGGACGATTACATATACATCCAATTTTCATGCTCAGAAGGGGTGAATCTCCCAGTCTAGCCTCATCTACAGAAACAAAACCTGCCAGGAACAAAACACAAGCTATTGCTATAAGCACTTTGGGGGATCAGTTAGTTTATAAAACAAAGGCTAGGTAGGATAGGTATGTGAGGCCCAGAAACCTGTCTGCACATCCCAACATAAGTCACATTGAATACTACAGAAAACAATGTTTCTAAAATGGTGTAAAATGCACACAGCAATACCATCTGGGATCAGATCGTACATGAGACTGAGAACAGCGCCAGTGAGACAATAAGCACTTTGCACTCTGAATTGATTTTGAACTGGTGCTCTAGTCACCTACTAAGAGGTAATACGGCCACATTTGGACTAAACAAAAACTCGGGGGGTTGTTTGGGAGTTTTCTGGGGGGAGGCACAGGCTGAAAGATACAGTCTACCCTTTTATTCCCTTCACATCTCAAAACATTCCCCAAGTAAAACTAAATGCGTTTTCCCATATGACTTTGGCTGTATGCATGCAGACTGGGTCAGTTCCTTTTCCACACCCTTCTCAACAGCTGGGAATGATGGAAATGACAGTATAGCTTAACGAGAGCGTTCCCCACTATGTTCCCCTGTAACAGGTGCTATAGGACTGAAGCCTCTCACCAGGCATCTGATTTACAGGCAGAGCCATAAGAACAACTCCACAAAGAAAGCTGACCCTTACAGCAGCGGGTTATCACAACTGTTATCCAAATCATCTCCTGAGAGGTGTGGGCTGCATGCAACTGTTATCACGCATCTTGATATTTTCTCTTTTCTTTGCCATGTCAGTTAGGGATGATCTGCATTCCCAAGGCATCCTTTCTGTGCACTTTCCCACTGCGCACAGCATCTGCATTGCTCACTCAGAAGTAGAGATAAGACTTTCAGAAAGCAAATCCTAAATTACTGGACTGTGCTGTTTCCATCTGGATGTAGTTCCCTTGGAAATCCCACCTGTCTGGCTCTGTGCAGTTGTTGAAACTGGATGTTTCAATTAGAAGGAGCTCAAGGATTTGGGGAGAGCTGTCAGATGATGCACAAAGCGGGGTCTCTTTCAATATGTTTGGTTTATTTTCTCTCCTTAGTGCAAATGTCTTATTTATTTACATATTTGGAATGCACTGAATTTGGCCATACAGAACACTGAGATGTATTATATGGAGAATCATTCAAATCAAAATGGATAGCTTGGGAGGAATTCCCAGTGTTGCAAGACTGTATTTTATTCCTGTTCCAAAAAATATGCACACACACACTCAAGAAACCCGAAGTATTTTTACAGTTAGCATACAGAAGGAAGAAGAGCTGGTTTTGCTACACTAAGTATTTCTACTTTTCTCACAAGCTATCAAGTTCCCAGTTACTTCCTAATGTCCCTATCAAGGCTTAACAATCTCTGTTCCTTTTTAGCCACAGCATATAGGCATTGCAGTTTATCATAATGTTCTTTCACCAAGTTATGTCAGATAACCTCATTTCAGGAGCAAGGACAGAGCACAGCTCATGGGTGCTACCCTGGCCAGGATTTCACCTGTAGGCTCTCCCCAGCCCCGCTTCCTTCTGTGCATCTCAAAACAGTGCTCTTTAAAGCACTGCTGATTTGGTACCAAAGGACTAGCCAGAAATAATCTGCAATATCAATTAATTATAGCAAGATTGCCTGCTAATAAGGAGCTATTTTTTGCTACATAATGCGCAAAAATCAGTTGTATCTTCACTTAGAAATACCCAAAAGCCAAAAAAAAAAAAACAACCCCAAAAAACCCCAACCAAAAAAAAAGCCTTTCAGGCTTGCTACCAAATGTAAATGTTAAGAACATGAGAATTGATGTTAAGGGCTTCATAAACTCACTAAAGCAAAAAATCAGCTCTTTTCATCAGGCTATTATTCAAATGTTACCATGCAGTCTCCCATACCTTTATCTACAAAAAAAGCGCAAGCTAGTAATGAGAAAAATATCCTCATCGCTATCTCCAGAGTCACCACAATGCACTGACAGGATAAATTATCTGGGAGCTCTTTCGATTTTCTCCTGTTTGTTTAAGAAAGTAGCATGGAAAACAAAGATAAACTCATGACCAACTGCAACAACAAAACTGCGATATTCCAAACCATATGGAAGAGGATGTCTTTTTAGTAAAAGAACCAAAGTGGCCTATAGAAAGAGATCCACACATTAAAGTTCATTTTTGTTTTGCAGGATTTCACAGCGAATTTCTGCTCCACTACGCCCTTAACAAATCCACCTCAGCCATCTTACTGGAAAGAAGTTTTTCTCTTCATGACACTGAGCTGCATTTCTTCACGCAAATGATGGTGTCATCACCACTGAAACACTATGAGGTTTTGGTTATCCCATCAAAACTTTCACTCCTGCAAATCAAGGACTAAATGTTTTGCTCAAACCTTAAAACTCTCCAAGGAAATCTGTGTTTTCTTCTATAAATATTCAATGTTTACAATGAAAGAGTGGCTACACTAGAAACGAACAGTGAGTAAGTTATGTTCAATGCAACGGCAAAGGCATGGAAACACACTGGTTTCTGGGCCCTTCTGTGGTACTCTGCTGGGGGACCAAGGTCCAGGAGATGACAAAACTCTCCTTTACAGATACCACCTGCACTCAGAAGGAGGCTGCTTTACCAATGAGCCAAGCAGATCCTGAAGAGGAATAAATGTTAAAATGCATTTATTTCAGTCAGGAACTCTGGGCCTCGGGAACGTGTTTGTCTGAACAACATGGGATGATGCATAGAGTGATTATTTTTTGCTCCTGACTGGGCAATGCAGTGCCAGAACCTGCACCAGTTAGAGACTGTTAAATGAAGCAGCACTGCAAAGTGGCAAACATAAGGGAAAGAAATGCCATCAATTCTTCTGTCAGCCTTGGGCCAAGCCAGTCAAGGATGCTCACACGCAACAGCGAAGTAATAGCCCACATGAGACCCCCATTTAAGGATTAAGGTCATAAATTCACAAAAGAAGCTTATTCCTTTACTCCACGGTTCGTTTACAATGACAAAGTGTCAGAGATTAGATTAGCTCCACTTTGAATACAGGTTCAGCCTCAGATTTCGTCCAAGGACATTTAGAGACAGATGAAGTGGTCAACATCTGCCATAACTGTAAAGAGATGAAGCAAAACCCTGGCAAAACCCTGGCAGAGAGAGCAGCAAAGCTCTGATCCAACATTCACAATAGGCTTTTGGGTTGGATTCGCTTTTCTGTTTGTGGTGCTGTGCATGGCACGAACTCCATGCTATCCATTTGAAACCGGCAATGCTATGTGCAAGACTGTTTGTGCACCACATTCTGTCATTATTATACCTGATTCATCATTACTACTTGATAATAGTCCATCTACATAATTATAATTTTGTTTCATCTCCTGCATACTTAAAAAAAAAAAAAAAGCACTAGAAGAAAATTCTCTGTTGACTTTTCTGCATAGAATTTGTCCTCTATCAACTGGGCTGCTAGTAAGTGTAGCCTTTGGCAGTAGGAACTGGAAATTAAAATTATTTAGGGTCTTGATTACTTTTTCAAGCATCTTTCCTTGCTTCTGTCCTTGTAGGAGAAGGTAGTAGTCATGCAGAGGAAAATGCCAATATTTGTTGGTTATAATGTATAAATAGAAAGAAAACCAGCACAGACCGGCTCAGAAAGGAAGGGCAAATGTTCATGAGAAAGTAAACAAAAATCACCAGAGTGTTTCTGAGGGAACTGGTGCAACATCCAGGCTCTCTGGCTGTTTCTCTAGTTTTATACCAGAATATGCCCGCTGAAATCATTTGTCATGTGTAAGCTTAAAGCTCTAGTACTAAAAATTCCACCAAACGTAGGCCAAAGGTCCCTCCTAGAAAAGGTGCATTTCAGTTTAGAATGAGATATTTGCATTTTTTAAATAAACCATCAGCTTCAAGCTTTCTGCACACGTACACCTGAAACTCTGCCCGGAAAATGTGGCCAACACCTACACCTTCAAAAGTACTTTGTCCTTTCTCTGTAACTCAAAACGGACCTTCCATTAAACTGACACTTTGCAGCTCACTAGACTGTGTGGCTCTTTGGGAAAAAGCAAAGTAGAAAACAGTCCAGTTGTTTGGTTTAGCAATGAAGTTTCCCACACATGCATGCTAATTTATTTCATTGAAAATGTCCCAACTAATTGCAACATTTACCCTTAGAGCACATGCATGGCAGTCACATTAATACACCAGAAGACAATGGCTCCAAAGGAGCTATTACCATGTACCAGGCCAATAATCCACAAACGGTAAAGGATTTTCACAAAAGACTCAAATGGTTTCCAAGGAGCCATTATGGCATATCAGGTAAATAAAATATTATTGAAATGTATTTTTTGCATTTAAATCACTTGCAGCAGGTGCATAGGAAGTAGCATATAATAAAATGGCTCACATTCCCTTGAATACTAACGAGAATCAACGGAAACATTTAGCAAAAAGAAGCAGCAGCAAGTTCTTACCATCGCAAGAGGAACAATTCCCACAAACATCGTTCGGCTGACAAAGATCTCAGAGACCACGAGTTCGCTCACAGAGTCATCTCGAGGGTATTCCACCTGCCAGGTAATTTGCTGGGCCCCTGCTAGGCTGCTAGTGTTGTCGACCTCAAAGTCCATCTGCAGGATCTCGTAGGAGGACATGTTTGCTCTGGAAAAAAACCCAAAATTTCCCATATCAGCAGGGTGTTAATAACAAAATGTTTTTTGACTTCTCTTTTCTATTCACCAGAAGATTTACCATTAAATTCAACTTCAGACTTGAAGACACTGACAGGAACCTAAATAAAAATACACACTGGGCAACAGCTAAATTTGTGAATAAGGTGACACTATATCTTTTAGTTTCCTGAAACGGAGGCATTTTTTCCATTAAACTCAGGCATTCATTCTCCATAATCACAATGAACTTACAGAATAAGCCCCAAACCCTGGGAATTGCATTGCACGGATACTGCTAAATCATTTAATATAGCATTATTATAATTTTGTTGCTGCAAATACTGGTGCTCTGAAACAACAGAATACTTGGACGTTCCTTATGCTATATCAGAAGTGAGCTCTTGGGGTGAGGTGGGAGGAAGTCCTTCGGATCCAAAGCAGTCTTCATCTCAATGAAAAAGTGGATTTGAAGAAATTATACATGACAAAAAAATGAGGGGTAGATTATCCTTATTTTCAATTCATGACAACATTCTTATCAGTGGTGCAGACTTTTAATTACATGGCAATCATTACATATTTCTCATCTGGAAATAAAAGTTTAAAGGTAAGGAAATGGATATAAATGCATAGCATTCAGAACTGTATTTAAAAATTACTTCTGCTTCTTTTATTAACACCAACACTTAGCACTCTCCTCTGGTCCAACACTATGTAAATATTAATAATTAATCCTCAGGTTAGAAAGACAGATCTTATCTTCATGTTACAGAGAAGAAAACAGACACCAAGATTCAACCAACAGCACTCAGCATATCTATAGCAGGGACCTATTTAGAAAACAGACTTTTGCTCATCCAGCGCTTTACTTCCACAAAAATTAAGGTACTTTACAAAGCAGCATACAAGTTCCTGCCCCTATTTCCCAGACAGCCACCCGCAGTGTGAAGACCTGATGCAGCTTACAAAACACAGAGGCAGGAAGGAAAGGCAGCTAACCTGACTGCAGAGCCAATTGCTTAATCACATTCTATTGAAAAGACAACCGATGTCATCAATATTGCTGAACTTTCAGGGTATATGCTCATAAAATGTATTAAAAACTGAATTCGCAGCACATTTAGGTCACCCTGTAAGAACTGGAATGTGCTCTTACTGTGAGCATGAGGTAGCTTGTTCCCAGTCTAGGGGTGTGCCCTGTGCATGCAGACATCCTCAGTAATGACCTGCCCTCCACAATTTCACCCTCATCCTGTCCCACGGTACATTATTTGTGTGTCCTTACCCTAAAGTAGTGACTTCATGAGCTGTGTTCATAGAAAGTTTTAGCCTGCTGCTACAAGAACAGAGATTTTAAAACATCCTTTTCCTCTTCGTAACTGCACAGAGGCCGAATCTGGTTTTGCCATATGTTTTTGAAGACGCATTGTAAAGGAAAAAAATCTGAACAGGAATTATTGATTTTCATGTATTCTTTCTGACAACAAACACCACAAACATATGCTTCAATGCCTGGAGGATAAATATTTTCCTTGCTGACAGAAGATAATATCCACCTCCAGGCAAAACTAGAACCTATTAAGGCGTCTTTTGGGTGGCCAATCAGACAATCAGCAAAAACCTCTTAAGACAAATACTATTACACAATACTAGGGATGCAATTAAACCATTTCTGTCAAAAACATAACCACTGTGGGCACCACGATGGAGTATACAACTTCATACTTTTCTGCGTATCACTTCTGGCAGTTTGTTCTATCTAAATTACATAAAATTAATTTTCTCACAACACAGAAATAAAATTTAGAGATGAGCTTTAAACTAACTACGGATCTAGATATTGGGTCTGTCAAGGTATGTTTAGATCTGCAATTCAGGTTCAATCTGTTCAAATCAATAGTAGCCTCTCACAAAAACACCCATGACTGGTTTCAAATTCGGAACAAAACCACTGATGGAGGGTTTTGCATTAGATACACCACTTAAAATGTCAGGTTAGTGTGCACTGATAAATCCATTCCACATGCACCACTGATGGGCACTTCTTTCAGCTAGGTCCATCATGCCTTCAATTATTCCTTTCCTGTTTTTCTTTTTACACATCCAAAATTAACCACAACAGTGGTTTTATATTTTTAAGACAGACTGGGACTCGCATCTCCCTAAGAAAAGCATGTGTGTGTCTTGCCTATAGAGCAAGCTGAAGTAATTGCCAGAGAGTGAAACGACTCTTGTGCCTGTAAATATGCAAAGACCTTCGCCGCATCCTTAGCACGGCTGTACAGCTATAAAAGACATAAGTTTCATTTAAAGGCAGACACGGTTATACACTGCTGGATTAGAAATGAGTCTCTGTGCATCTATAAAAAAAGCAGCAACTCACATACATAAACTTTCCTCAGATCTAACTAATATTAACGTATGAACTAAAGCAAAGCTGACTTGCCAGGTCTCCTAAGATCCAGGACTTTCTAGGACCTGGTTCCAAAGAGAATCCTTATCATCACCTGGAAAAACAATGTGGCTGGTCAAATGTTTTTTGCTTTGTCTCAGAAGCAAATCATGTAGCATGACAAATTAACCTTGATTAAAGAAGGATCCACTTCTTTTCATTTGGACTTTTGCTGGAAGAGATGGGACTTACTGTCTCTAACCACTTCCACTTACAGAGTTCCTCCACTGAGTGCACAGCTTCAGCAAACCACTATTCAACTTTCTGGACTCCTTTATTCACCAGCAGGTTTCCAGTTACCTTCGGAACAGCAGGTCAGTGAATTTTCTCTAAAATTATGGTCTCCCTTTTTTCCTCTTTAGATTCAGTCTTCAACCAATGCTAAGTGTTACAGTATCTGGGACACAGAGTACCCCATGGACTAATCCACCTTCTTTGTTCTAAGTTTCTTCCCAGGTTACAACTATAACGAACCCATGATAAAACCTGAAAAGTGAATTTCTTTCCTGCTCAGACTACTGCCTTCCTACTGGTCGCCACATCTCTTACCCTAAAGAGGCTTCTTTCCTAGTGGAAAGACTGGTACTGTATTCATAATTCTTGCAATTTATTAACCATCCTCTATAATACCACGTGGGAGACCACTGCCTTTTTCCACTGAAATTGATGGAGGTTGCTAAAGTAAAACCAGAGATAAATTAAATGATAATCAAAACCTTAAAGGTTAGCATTTACTTATGCCAGCTCCATTAGCTGATAAATCCACATCGCAACACCTGTGTGCAAATTCCTCTCCTGGCTATGCAGCATTATGCTATAACCCTTTTTAAAAGGAGTCGTTCCACCCTGCCATGGCAAATCTTCAGCTTTTACTCTGATTTGTAGCTAGTGGCCAGTATGTTGGTCTTTGTAGTTAACTGTCGATCTGCAACTGCCTGGTGAAGACAAAACACTACCAGTGGGAAAATCCACTAGCAGAGAAGACAATGATTGTAACTCATGCTGTTATCAGCCATTAAATCCTGTTAAACCAAACTTTATCCTATAAAGACTTTTCAGCTTTTTCTTGAGACTTGTACCATTTTTCTCTTAAATAAGTTTGCACTATTGGGAAGGGTCTGATGGAATCCAAGGACGATAAATCACTTCTCCTTTCCACATCTTTCTTCTCTTTTTAGTTAAATATTTCTATTGTCCAGTGAAGTCTTTTCCTGGTTTAGAAGGATTTTGCCAAACCCTAGTTTAGAGAGGCAATAAAAAATAAAAAGTCAAAATTACTTTTATAAAAAAAGATTATTTCCTGCAAGCACAAGGAAAAGACCTTATAATTTTAGGCAGCTGGCATGCTTGCTAATAAGTCCATTTCTATGGAAATGAGTTCATAACTATTAATTTTGCCTGCTCCTGATCTATTCTTGATGAGCCTTTCAAATTTAGAAAAGCGCTTCATGATTCTCTCAATTTGGTAATTACTAACTCCCTTTGATGAATCCAGCCCAGTGTTTCAGACATAAGACATTCATTACACATTTTTCCTTCTGGTGAGAGGAGAAAAAGAAACCATGGGCTCAGATTTATTTCCTCTTGCAAACTCCAATAAGTAGGCTCTCTTCTTCCAATTGCAATTTATAATCCTGTTTGTGTACTTCCACAATACTGCCTCTGCTAGGGGCTAGAAGAACCCCCAAAACCTCGAGATTTCTGCACAATTTCCTGTTGTCTAGCCTCATATATAACTATGCATTCAAACCAGGTGCCCAGCAGCCCGGTCAAGCTTTGTCACATATACAGTCTTCATTCTGTCCCCACCAGTCATTAAGGTACGGCTGTGCTCCCAACCTGGAACAGAACAAAGTTTTAGCACAGAATGGTAAATCCATGCCAAATAAAGCCAATTCTACCTCCAACAAATTCCAGAATAAGAAGAGTTTAATCAGGACAGGAAAATGTTGCTAAGTCCCAGAACCTTCCTGCAACTGATACATCCAGGCAGGCAGCCGCAGGCATGCAGAGCCCAGCTCCCTAGCTCAGCTTGCCAAGGGAACCTGCAGCATTTCCTCTGGATATATATTAAAACCACAAAGGAATGAGCATTCCCCCCAGAGGCAGAGCCTCTCCTCGGTTAAAAACACTCGCCCAGTGGAACAAATCACAGGCTGCACAAACTACTAGAAAATAAGGCCTAGGTTTGAAGTGCTCCTAAGCACCTTAGACAGCTCTTGCATTACTGCATTCAGATGCTTTGTAAGACTCCCAGTGCTTTGGAGGGGTATCTGTCACATTACCTTGTTACACATAGTCTGATTGATTTTCTCCCTGATTCTGCCAGCGTATGCAAACAGTAGGAAAAAATATATATTTTAAATCTGAATCTAAAATAATCCAGTATCAGATTTTGTTTCTTTACATTTGAGTGCTGCGTTCAGCTCTGGGGGTCCCAAGCTAAGAAAGACATGGACCTGTTAGAGCGAATCCAGAGGAGGGCCACAAAGATGGTCAGGGACTGGAGCCCCTCTCCTATGAGGACAGGCTGAGAGAGTTGGGGTTGCTCAGCCTGGAGAAAAGAAGGCTCCAGGGAGACCTTACAGCAGCCTGCCAGTACCTATGGGGGCCGACAGGAAAGCTGGAGAGGGACTTCTAATGTAGTGATAGGACACAGGGTAATGGCTTGAAACTAAAAGAGGGTAGATTTAAATTAGATACAGAGAAGAAAATCTTTACTGCGAGGGTGGTGGACACTGGCACAGGTTGCCCAGAGAAGCTGTGGATGCCCCATCCCTGGCAGTGTTCAAGCCCAGGGTGGATGGGGCTTTGAGCAACCTGGTCTAGTGGAAGGTGTCCCTGCCCAGGACAGAGGGGTTGGAACTAGATGGTCTTTAAGGTCCCTTCCAACCCAAACTATTCTGTGATTCTATGATTTATTACCTTTCAAGTATTTATATGGAACTGCGTAGCCTTCCCCCTACCTCCTCCCCCCAAAATAATAGATTACTGTGAAGGTCCACCATAGCTCCAAGGTTAGAGGTTTTAATAAATACTACAAAGTCACCTGGCATTGAAATGATACTGAATTTAATTTATTCCTAATTTTTGTCTAAGCCAAACACGGAATTATTGAATTAAGTACTGGAATGATATACAGTGATTGATGTTATGATGGCAGTGACAGTTAAAGTAGTTAGTAGTTACCTTAAATAAACAAATGTCTATTATTAGCTACTAAGAAAGATCTACATTGCTAACCAAACTGAAGAGCCTGCCCTGTGCTTTGTTTAGAGAGAACAGAACATGCAGAATGCCACAGTGAAGGATGACAGCGCAGGGCACTTCGCAGTGCATTCGGCTGGGTGTGTCACTGGCACATGGAGGGTTTGCTGGCTCACACTAACGGTTCAACAATTTTGTTGATAAAAGTCAGACCCTTCTATTAGTGCAGTTGGCTATTACAGGAAATCACGAGTTTCATTCGTTCATAAAATAATGTTTTCAGTAAATGGCAATCTATTTATGAGGCCCACAGCAGTGTAAACAAAGCTTGAAAAAAATGGAGCAGACACTAGGTAACTGAAACTAATAAAACATCTGGTATCATGTTGCTTGAGAATCTTTCCAAGGTTAATAATGGTCAATTCTTACTCTCTCTGACAAATTGTCACCAAATTCAATGAGAACAGGATTACATAAGCAAGGTACATTAGTTTATAAAATATTTCAGTAATACAGGTCGCACTCCTTTGATCTCAAGAGGATTAATTTCATAAGTACGATTTACTGAAGAGCAAACACAAGAGGAGGCTTTTCAATGACTGATTGGAAATGCTCAGGACCCTAATTTCCTGCTGAAGTCAAATGAAGCAGCAGACAGGCTGGACCTCTTGGGGAAAAGACCAAGATTAAAGGTCCTCCCCTTCTCCCTCTAAGGAAATTAAGATCCCAGCAGCCCAAGATGAAGGAAATAAGAGCAAATACCTTCTAACAGAGTAGCATCCCGTTTCTGAATTATGAAGATTTCACACTGTCAGCCTTTATACCTTGCTAAGCCCCCCTTTCCTGAACATGGGCACAGGGTAACAGGAACTGGCAGCAGCTAACACTTGTAAAGTCTTCTAGCATCTACAACATCCTTAAGCACAGATTCTACTTGAGAACAATTTATGGGGGTGAAACGGCTACACCTTGTGTTACATACGAAGTTTGAATTGATAACGGATGGTAAAACCTAAACCCTTTTCTCCATCACTTTCATTAGGCTGTAAGGACACAAAGCTGTATACAAACTTGGAAGCAGACTACTCACGCTGTTCTCCCAGGGTACTTTGCTGAGAAAGGGCCTCATCTTGAAGAGCATGGTGATGGGCCTGCCTGGAGCCCTGCATAAATAAGAGCAGGGATCCTTGTCGAGTGTTTAAGTCTGGATGAATGTCCCCAGAAGCCAGGGCAAAGTACCTGCATGTCCTGAGTATTTCTGCAAGCTTTTGCATCAATGTGAAAATGTTCAGATGACACACTGCCACTGCCCCTTACTGCGTAGTCCCCAGAGGTTTTTGTTCTGCTGAGGGAAACGGGACAGTTGGGGGTGCAAGCCAGACACAAATGCTTGAAAATAGCCCTGCTCACTCTTCTTCCATACCACAGTATGGACGTGCAAGGCCGAAGTTCCAAACATTCAACAAAGACAGGATGGATGGCAGGTTGCAAGTAAATCTGCAGGGATGGACAAAGTTTGCTTGGTTACCTCTCGTGACGCATTTCAAAATCACAATTTACTATTTGCTCCATTGTCTAACAGAGAACTGGCTCTGTTGTCCAGTTCACTTTATGCCATCTACAGGCGTTTTCAAAACATTTCTTGATGCCCCATCTTGTTTTTGTTTCACTGTCATAAAAATTCATGCTCTTCACAGAGGCATGGGCAATGTAAATGGCTACAGAGGAAAAAACCATGCTGCTAAATCTGTTAAGGATGCATGAATTGACACAGCACTTTTAAATAATCCAGTTAAAGCCATAAAAACAAGAAAATATTTTTGTTCAAAACATACCACCAAGACCAGATATAATTCACGTTATTTTGCTTAGCCAACATTTTCCCACAACTGAAAACAATAAATCTAGATAATGAGCAAACCTTTTAAGCTCTTCAGCTTTTTCCACTGCCAATTCACAACTGTGCCGCTCACTAACAACTTGCAATAACTTCCACTTTATTTGATTTTATCAACATCATCATGACAACCCTGGAGACAACTGAGACAATTGCTTCAATTATTTTTATTTGCTTTTGCCTTTGTGACAGTGTACAGAAATTCTTCTGGTAAAAGTGTCCTTAGATACTATTTTAGTTAGCCTTTAACAAAACAGGACTTTTAGAACCAAATTCAGTATGGGTGTAATTGGTACGCTTCATTGGTAACATGTATTGCTGGGCACTGGGACTTCATTTGCTCCTTTGTCGTGACTCTCCCCTTTTGAAACAGCATGTAATCTTTTGGGGTTTAAAAAAGCATTTTGATTGCACTGGAATATTTTTCTGACTACTATTTAGAACCTCTTTATTGCTGTGCTGTATATTTCTTAAAATAAAGCTTCTGTGCCAAAAGAAAGCATCTTGTTGGGGAATATAACAAACACATCCAGGAAGAAATTTGGGCCAGGGTTTAGCTGGTGTAGGGTACAAGTATAGAGGGAGGTATTGTTGTTTAAAAAATAAGAATGATTTTATGATGAAAGATTTATGCTGAATCCTAACCAGTTAATAAATATCAACAGCCCAAATGGTGCTTATAATTCTTCTTTAACTATTCAGAAATTCTTACATACATACCATAACCACATGGTGTATTTTCAACATTGCTGTGCAAGCAGCTGAAATATATTATAAAGCAGAGACCGATTTTTAAAGAATCAGTGACTGAAAATTCAAGATGATAAATTCAGTGATATAAGAATTTCTTTGCAATGCCGGAACTCACATACAAAGACCCTCCCTCCACAGACTCTCAAAAGACCTTTAAAAGAACAAGAATACAACTCTGAGAAGCACTTTTTTACCACGGACTGTGCTGCAGCTGAATAACCCAAGGCTTGTGTATCTTCAGCCAAGCTGCACATCACATCAATGCAGCAGACATTTCACTTGACCTCAGAGAAGACAGAGTGGATAGGCAAGGGCATCCAGAGACTTGATGGAGAGACAGAGAATATACCCTAAACGTCACCTGCTGTAAATCCTTGGTGACACACTGCAATGCCACGGGACAGACCCTGGGTCTGTCTATAAAGCCATCTGCATAACAGCCAAATAAACGAATTTCCTGCAGGCAATTAAGCCAAAGAAGAAGTGCACTCTTCAGTTCAGCTCCACCACTGTCCTACACAAGGTCATTGGCTTTAGCATGCGGAAGATGCATCATTCAGAGTCTTGCTCTTCCCGAGCCAACTATGAAATGGAAGATGTGCAACAGTTAACACTCTTCCACATTTATTGTGAGTCTCAGGAAGAGTGACTCTACATGACAGCTTCTGAACTTATACAATTATGTAAGGCTCTTGAATATTATAGTTACAAATATGTATGCAGCTTTCTTGTCTTCCTAGATAGCGATAAGAGCTTGGGTAAGTGACCTGGATGCACCTTAATGGCTCAAACCACATTTCCAACAACATGTTTCCTTGGCATTTTAAACACCTTATGATTTTTATATGCCTGACATTAGCATTAAGTGATCAGACTCTTTCATATACACCAAGTGCATCAGAAAAGAAAACCACAACTAGACCTAGGAGAAAGTTACTAGCAATTCAGTTGCTGTTTTGATTTCAGAATTACAACTGAAGCTGACAGCTGGATTCTCCTCGGGGAGAAAAATCAACCAGAGGGGATCTAAAGATGCAAACTCCCCACACGCTGAATTTATGAATGAAAGGAAAGGGGAGACAAGCTGCAGACTGTGATGCAGATATACCTAATCTGCTGGAGGATACATGAAAACAGTGACAAATGGTGCTCTCCTCTTGAGGATTTAAAAAGCCCAATTCAACACCTTTTGAACTTAATCCTTTGCTTAATGGGCAGACAGTGTAAAGGAGTAAGTAACAGAATGCCAGGCAGCTAGCAAAGACAATGGGAAATTAAAAAACAGTCAGGTTTTTTTTTTTCTTTCTAAAGCTTGCTAAGAGTGCACAGAACTCATGAGTCTGCTGTAGAAGCTACTTCTATACCACCTGCATGAAACAATTAAAGAACAAATCAAAACAGGAACATGGGTGAGAATTTTCATTCCTCCTACATTCTCTTCAGATTTAAACAAGATTAAGCATCTAATGAATTAGACCTAGCTTTCTTTGAATCTAATGTACTCTTAGATGGAGAGATAATGTGCAGGGTGTCCTGTGGCTAATTCACACTTCTGCTAAGAAATAAATGGCCATGACAACATCCTCAAAGAAGTCAAGGCAGGGATCAGTGTAGCCCATTAGTATTAACACAAGCAGGACCTCCTCTCTCCCCACTTCCCCGAGACACACATGGTGTGCATAAAATTGTTTTATTTTATGGGCTGATAATTATGTTTTAAAAAAAGAGTTAAGCTTCTCCTCTCACTGTTGATACCCACTGAACAGAGTAAAAACATTAAAGTGAAACTGGCATATAAACATCAGTTTTCCATGTTTTAATTAATAAACAAGATTAATTCATCCAGCTGAGCAAACACAGGGTTGATCAGGGTCTGCATTCAGTGTATAAACAGAAAGAGCCATCTGCAGTAATTCTATGTGCCTCCACCCTTTGCTAGTTGAGATCAGCTTGATCCTTGCAACAGAACTAAAAGCAAGAGAGAAACAAGCAGCTATAGTGTCACTCCATTCAAAGCCTATTTTTGTCCTTAAAATTAATTCAAATTTCCCTAGAAGTGCAAAGATAACTCCAAATAACAAAAAGCAGAGGGGTGGATTTAACATTCCCCTTTTTAAAAATCATTCCACAATTACTTTGTAATGGCATGAAAGTGAGGTCAACGCAATGGTCACCAGGTACTGTCTTCAGGTCACCTTTTCAAAGGGTAATCACTGCTTTGTAACACATGCCTGACAATGATTTCCACACGTGATGAATTCAAATGTAATGATAGCTAATGGGGGGCTGCTGGGATATGGCTCAAAGCTAAGGTCATACCATGAATAAATGAGTGCAGAAACAAGTGAGTAATAAGTGAGGTTAATTCATTTAGGGTCTGAAAAGGAATAATTAGAAACGGAAAGGGGAGAAGTGGTGTTCCACTCCGCCTTCCCCACTCCCCTGTTTATATGATCAAACGTTCCCCCAGGACTTCATTTCAATCAATGTCCTCAGCAATGAAGGCTTTAACAACCTGCGGATGGAGTGTGGCTGAGCATCCAAGTTGAGCTGCTCAGCAGTGTGAGACAGGCCAGACACCTGCACCCTTGGGAAGAATCCCCGCTGAGGACATCCCACTGAGGACCTCCCACATTTTCTCAGGGAGTCTGAGTAATATATGGCCCAAACAGAACAGTAACAAAAATACTGGTGCGGTGGTTATGATGTGATATTGACTCCCTTACTACCCACTATAGTAGTCACACAATTTGGGGATTGTTTTGCTTTTTCATTTTCCTTGCTACAATTGAAAATGTTACCTAAACAAAAATACCAGCTGTCATGAACAAAGAGTCAGACAAGATTTCTAGAAAAAGGAGGCAGGTTCCTACAAGCACTGCAAATCACACTAAGCTACATAAAATATCCATAATATTAAGGGTTAATATAAAGCAGAATTTACAAAACCATCCTCCTTCTATTCCTCTCTTTTCTGAATCTTTTCAGGATTTCATAATCCCTTCCCTTCACCCACCTCCCTCCCAGCTCCTTTCCTCCCTGTACAAGAGCATGTTCAGCCCTGGAAAACTGTTTAGCTGAAATCCTCTGATTTTGTTGAGTCCTGGCATTCTTTGAGACAGCTGTATTTACACCCATTGCTGGTGAGTAGTCATGCTGGAAGCAATTAGCTTTCATGCTTTTTCAATACCTCCTTTCAAAAACTTTCGAGATCCCTCATTGCTATTGATTTAGCTGTAGAGAAGCACAGCAAAAATAAAAATAAAAAAATCATAAAAAAAAAAAGAGTTCATCCATATGCTAAGCTCCTTTAGTCTAATTCAAATGCAACAACTTCAGCTCCCCACCAGCTAAGGAATGCCTCCGCAGACAAACTCCCAGCCCAACAGTGAAAATGCTCAAAGGCCTTGAAAACCATCACCACAACGTTTAAAGCCAGCAGCTTCCAACACTGCTGGGTCCAGGAAAGGTTCAACCAGCCAGCAGCCATCTCTCATTTAGATCGACAGGTTGCATTTGAGCATGTCTGTTGAGTTTAACAGCACTTTCAAGTGTGTCCTTTATATTTTTCTAAGAGGAAAATCTGTCACTGCTGGGCTACTTAAAAGAAAAAATAAAAAAGAAATGGAAAGAAAAACATGGTATAAGACAGTAGCTAAATGTATACTGATTGCAGTAATTGTATCCATTCCTCTGTCGGAAAGTCTTGTATTGTATTTCTAATATGCGCTGATAAGTGCATTCACAACATGATTAACTGCCTCCAGACAAGAATGGCTATTATGTTTAACAGACTGATTAGCAAGTGACAGAGCTGCAAACTGTACTTGTAGTAAATTGGCTGCTTTTAAATTACAGCAGCTTTTTTATGGTTCCATTTTTAAAATGCAATGGTTTGTTACACATATGTAACGTAATTCCTATCTGACAATAATAGAGGATACTGAGCTTTTAACTTTTAATCTTCAGATCTCAATTAAAGCATTGCTCATTTTCTTTTTAATTACAGTGAAATCTGCACCATACATGGCACGCATCAGGCAACATTCTGTCTTCAATATTGGGTGTCTCAAAAACTGTCCTTAAACAAAGGGACAGTGATTCTAGTCCAACTCTTTTAGAGGTTCTACCTTATTTAAGCCACGATTTTCACTGGTTCTGTAAGCAGTCAACTAAGACAGGATTTATTGTATTCCTTCCAGCATTTGATTAATTCCCTTTTCTTACTGCTATGGGCACCTTTCCCATGGACTTCCACAGAAGCCCTAGTGACCTCAGAGCAAGGCAAAGGGAAGAAGTGCTGGGTCTGTGCTGCCAACAGCCCCACTCACCTCCGGGAACAGAAATCAGAGCGGAGATCTCAAATCTGACCTCAGTTCAGACTTGCCCCTGCTATAGCCAGGACTGTTTATACCTCAAGTGAAATGAGCTCCTCATTAATTCCCTATATTTTATAACAACAAATGGTGGGATTTAGGCACTTCCTTGCAGTGCTTCTGAAAATCCTGCCATCAAATGCGTGGTCCTGTTTTTTTGATAACTCTTATTTTTATCGCTGTAACATATGAGAGCACCAGTCTTGGATTTGGGACCTCTGTGTATTTCATACAAACACAACTATAAAGACAGTCCTGACCCCAGAGAGTTTGCAGTCCAGAGACAGAGACAGAAAAGAGATATAACAATCTGCAACAATTTAAATTCATACAGAAAGCACAAACCCTTTAAGTACAAATTTATCTAGAGACTTTCAAGCTCAATGACATCATGTACTTCAAACCAGCTTATTTATAACACAAAGCTTAGTATAACTTGTAAGGAGATAGAATAAATCAATTTGCTCTATCACAGAACTTCATCAGATACAATACAGATGGCTCTGCTACCATGGTTAAAAATAACCTACACATTTTTAAATCAGCTCAAGGCATTTATCAGACTAGGAAACTGGTGGAGGAGGATGTTGTCTAGCTTGTATACAGTAATGGGAATATCCACCCAGCAGTTTGGTGCTTTTATTAATCTTATCTCATGTGTTTATAATTTTATTCTGGACAGTCAGCTGAACTGGGAGAACTCAGCTTCCCAAATCATTTATCTTTGCTAAATAGCAGGACAGAACAACTTGAAGTTGTTTACCGAATATAGATAAGGAGAGGGGAGGAGAATCATCCAAAGGGCATCCTGATTGCAGAACAAAACATGAACCACTTCAGTAACAAAACCATTGTAAAGCAAACCTCAGGTCCTGGCTGAGCAGTCGAACACTTCATGCTGGATAAAAAAGGATGATGGGAATTAACAGACCCCGAGAGGCAAGCCCTATAGCAAATTAATCGTTGGGGAGACTGCACCAGAGAAGTGTCCCTGTAGATCCTGGCATCCTCCTGCATGCTCTTCGAACAGTTGGCTTGTGTTTCCCAGCTAATCTGCACCAGGCAGGGAGACAGAGTGTAAAGCAGCCCACAGCCCTGCAAATAATACTGTTTGAAGAATGGAATCCATTTGTTTCTCAGCTTTCATCGCTCTTGTTCTCACATTCCACCCACAGAGGGAAAATTAGGTGTTGATGTTTGCTCAGGATTTATTTACTAAAGGATTTACTGCAACATTTTTGAAAAAGCTCTGTCCAGCTCTTCACACTGGAAAGAAAACCACGATGCCCCGGTGACTCGAGAGAATGGACATAAAGCCAGCATGAACAGTTCAGAATGTCTATGCCCAAAGAGGCAGGATCATTCTCTATGCTGGAAGGAAATTCCAGTTCTTCTGTAACCTCTGCAGAACAGGGAGGGAGAGCTCATGCTGTGACCACTTTTTTATTTTTTTTCTTTAAACCAGGTATAATAAGCTCCTGGGTCAGCCAGAGCTTTGACATCCACTGCCTACGATTTTTCTTCATAATGAGCTCCCTAAAGAAGACCAAAAGCCTTTGTAACTCAAATAAAGTGAGATTTCATCACAATAAACCTCAAATATGTAACTTATTAAACAGGGAAAACTCAAAGCAACTAGATCAAACAGAAGAGAAATAAAAAGGCTTATACCCAGCTCTCCCCCCAGATCTTGGTGTCACTGCAGGCAGGTCCTCCACACTTGGTCCCAGTTAACCTAGAGACTTCCTGAGCTACTTCAAACCCTGCCCCATGGCTGGTGGTCCCCAGGCAGATCCCTCCACGCCCTCCCATAGCTGGCTGTCTTATCATGCTCCCCTGTGTGTCTCTGCACCAGTGACTGGCTCCATGCCTTGGCCCCTCTACACTGCCACATCCTCCCTTCCCTGGGAGGTTTTTGCAGTGTGCACTCAAGTCTCACTGCCAGCTTGGTGTTTGAGCCCCCCTTACTGGATTATAATGACAGCCTCCCAGTTCAGCATCCTTGCACAATCTCAGAACACTGACCAAAGTAAGATTTACTAGTTATTTGACCAAGAGGTATCTAGGAGATTACTCCTTAGAGCACAATGTACAGGGCAGGATCACACAGAAAGTTTAGCTCTCTGAAGTCAATGTGAGCATTACAGCTGATTTCAGTGGGCAGAAGATGAAGATCCATTTGCATCTAAATCTAATCCTCTTTCCTGAGAACCATAAATTAAAAATAAATAATCAAAATATAATAAATTCTGGCTAGAATATCAAGTTTGAAGTTTACTTCTGTCTTTACAAGATAAATTTAAGAAATACAAGATACCATTAGAATTCATTAGATACACACTTTAGATTTATTGCTTATTAAAATATATATTAGCTGTTCCCTACTACTTCAATTTATCAGCTGCACCATGCCCATATTTTGTTTTCAAGAGGATTACAACAGCACATCTAATTATATGAATGCTCCTGCAGGTTATAATTGAAAATGAGATCAGTCGATAAACTGCTTTGATAAGGATTCAAACACGTACTAGGAGAAGGCAACGACATCTGTCCCTTCTGGTTTTGCTCCTTTGCAATGGCCTTAGGAACGCACAGAAATTGCTTCTCTTCTGCTCTTGCTCATTTATAGTTCACCTCTGTCCCCCGAGATACCCACTGTTGCTTGCAGCATCCCTCTCCATGCTGCGTCCCTGGCCTTTCACCTCCATCTCCCTTTTTGTTGCCATTTGGCAGCCCTCTGACACCAACCCCATCCCATTGGCCCCACTCTGCCACCTCTTCGCTGCTCCAGCAAGCACCACCAGGCCCCTTTGGCTTGGCCCCCTTCGCCACCCCCTACAATCTCATTTATAATCACCATTACCAAACTGCAGCTTTCTGAAACACTTAGTAACCACCACCCAGAATACAGCTCACTTTCTAATGATGATGATGACTTCAGAGACAGCAGCAAACACGAGTGCTACACTGGCTGCCATACCTTGACCACAAATACAAAGTGAATTATTAGTGCAATTAACATGGACAATAAAACAAATAAAAATTATAGGGTTTTTACTTGCTTTGTGAAGCTGCTTACAGCACCTAAATCTTGTACCATGGGTCAGTTTTAGCTTTTGACACAGATTAGGTCTGAAGAGCAGGAGGGGTGTTTTTTAAAAAATAAGTGCATTTTCAAAAATTACTTCTGAAAGACAGAAAAACCTTGAGGGCATTTTCCTCTGTTCATAAGATGAACATTGAAACTGGGTTACAAGAGGAAAGCAACCTCTACCATGTTTCTGATAACATGAAATTAAACAGCATTCTTAGGTTTCTGAGTTATATTTGTTTTTAAATTGCTTTTAACACAGGAACATCAGGTTAATGAGTTTTATCCAGTTTGACTGGAGGCACTGAAGCAGACATCGCATGTGTATAACCTTGCTTCTTTTAAAGAATAAAGGAATGCCGTATTATTTATTTTGGGGTGAAACAATGACATCTTCAGCATAGGACCATGGAACAATCAAGAAAGTCTGGCAATCCTGATATACTGAAACATCAGAGGAGAGGTAAGAATTTATGAAGAGAATGAGAGACTACAGAAATCAAAGGAAATTATTTTAAAATCAGAGGGAAAATGGACTAGGAATTTATTTGGTTTAAAAAAAAATAAATCAGTACTTTCCAGCACTTCTTTTTATTCAAACATTTTGCCTTCAGAGCCCCAACCCTTCAAAATACTTCTCACCAGGGCACCATATAAACAAAGCAGACCATGGGAGGTAGGTGTAGATTATCAGCTTTAGCTACAAGACTTGTACCTCTGCATATCATTTTCAGCAGAGGCAATGCAAAAAAGCAGAAAACCCTTTAAAATCAGGAAGTAGATCTGAAGGCAGTCTACAGAGCATTTTACTAACACCTGTTTTGATCAAACTGTCTTAATACTAGGGTTTTTTAACCACTTGTGAGCAATTACCAAAGCTATTACTTTAAATTAATTTAAAATAAAACAATTTTCCATTTGAAAGTTAAAATGCGAGTGTTCCAAGGAGACCTACAAAGCAGAACAAACAAGATAAAGGCTCCTTTTCCCTTGCACAATACTTGAAGTCACATTGTTTTTAAAGCGCCTTTAATACTGGTCTGTAAAAATGTTTGTATTTGGCTTGTGGGACTAAGAACACAAAGGTGTTCATGGAACCAATCTAAGGTTGAAGCTTCATTTTCTTGGGAGTTCCCTCTCCTCATTTTTATTCTTTGTCTCCTAGACTTTACATATCTATCACCTTCCCCTAAACAAAGTATTTCCTGTGAGTGAAAGTAATATATTATGAGACACAATGTTGGACCTGGTGGCATCTCTCCAAAGTGCGCTTTCAACTCACTGAGAACAAGCCCCCTCCATCTTCTCCTTTCAGAAGTAAACAGGGATCCATGTCCCATACAAGTGACACAATCTGTGTGGGACACAAGAGCTTCATCTCTAGGTCAGCCCCCAGGAGCACCAGACCAAGCTCCCTGGCATGAAGCAGAGACAGAACCCAGACCCCTGCCCACAGCCCTGCCCAGGTCCTGCTGTGGAAGCAGGGGTGGCATGGAACATAATCCACTTGGGCAAGGTCCATGTCTTGTCCTCCCTCCATTTCACGTCTTATTTACCAAGCATCCAAAGCCTGACTAGAAACCTGCTTCCAGAAATGAAAGAATCATGATAGCAAAAAGCTAAAAGAAGATCGATCACACAAATGTCTAGTGAATAACCCAGCAGGCCATAATGCTTCTTTGGAAATCTGCAAGCAGCCAAGAGATGGCAATACTCTAATTAAAACAGCAAGCTACAAAATGGATCCAAAAGGCTTTCCTTCCCATCCAGCCCCTGCTCAGATACTAGGCAATAAAGTAAACATCAAGTTGCACTGGGAGTTGTTTCCACAAAGAAAATACAGATAATGAGGCATCCCTAAAAACTCTTCCCTTTTTTTCTTTTAATTTAAAATGGAGAGGACCATGTGAATAAAAGGGATGGTGTCTGAGGCAAAAGGACAGATGGTTCTGCTCCCAGAGCAGTGCACAAAAACGAGGCTTATTACAAGCCTTTATTTTACTTAGGGTTTTTTTATTTACTCTCTTTCTTCACTCATCTATTCATCTACCCATTGGAGTACTGAAAATTCAAGTTCTTGTTCTTCCAATTCATATTCAAATTCAAACACATACAAGCACACAGCACAGCTTTCAGCGTAAAAGTTTGAAGAGTTCTGTTGTGGATTTTGGGGGCTTTTTTAAAGTGTATAACAAGCCAATTACAGAGGCTGAATCAGTACCTTTTAGATGAATACACAGGAAATGAGAGGCACACGGCAATGGTGACACATCTTCCAGCCTGAACTCCCTGAACATGTGGTATATGCTATTATTTTATGTATAATGAGTAACTTGTAATGTGTTTATCTCATCAAGAAAACCACTTTTCCCCTCACTTTTGCATTCCCTGGGTGCTTAATGAAGTGGGTTTGCTTTTGATGAAGGTAAATGCATAAATAATCTCTTCAGAACGATTCCTGTGCTTTGGTCATGGTCTCTATAGATGCACTCATGACCTTAGCTACCAAGAAAAAACAATCCAGGCCACCTGCTTCAAAGGCCTGCTGGTACAGGAGATTTTCTTTAAAGCAGAGTAATCAAGTCCTGATGCTATTCTCATTCCTGAAGACATGCACATTATTTCCTATATATTGAGTCCCCATTCAGTTGCTCCGAGACCTCTGAGACCCCACTCACACAAAGAAGCAGGTCTGATCCTGCCCACGCTGGGCAGCAGCAGCACACACTCGCAGCAGCCCTGCAGCACCCTTCCGTACCAATGTCTCAGACCACGGAGGAAAGAGACGGTTCTGCCATACAGACCCCAGCACTGGCCCCTCTGCAGAGACTCCTGGCCAGATACCTGAACCCCAGATCTCTCCATCCCTCCAGCTGATGCACTAGCTACAGCTAAAAGACTCCTGCAGACTCGTAAGGTGACCCAGAGAGTCAATGGGAAAGGTTTTTCCGTCTAAAATCATTGACCCAGAAGAGAAAACAGAAACAAAGTATGGCAATGTCCTGCTGGGACCAAGCTTTTTAATGGTTTTCTTGAACGGATTTCAATTGAAACATTTCAGACCAGTCCAATAAAATTAAATACTCAATTCAGAGCAGATTTACCTGATATAAGGCATTGCATTAATTGTTTCCTGTCTGAACACTAAAATCTTGCATAAAAGCTAGGATATCCTATATGTCCTAGGAGGAAACTATTCTAAAAACAAATTGCTGAGCAGTTCTAGTTATCACAGGGCTGTTACAGAGCTGGCTCCTTCAGTAGGGCTTGGCTGTTTAAGGTATGTGGGCTCTGGTCTTCTGTCTTGACCACCACCGTTACCTTGATTTTCCGCTTGCCATGGCAACATCAGAGGACACAATAACATGGAAGGCAGCAGCCCCATAACAGCCACAGTATGATACTCCATATAAATTTAGAATGGAAGTGAATCATATCACACAGAGCATACAAAAAAGTTTAGGGAGACAGAGCATACTCAGTCAAATCAGACATGGGAACTAATAGCAATGTTTCTGCAAAGAATACTAGAGACCTACAGATATGAGAACCAGTTAGGAGGGCCATAATTTTCTGATTTACAAGGAAGTTCTCCTTTATCTACCTGGATTGTTGCTCCAGTTCTGCAACAGTTGAGCAATTACTACCAACCAAACCATCAGTACTATGATCAGCAGCATAACGATACTTTTTCTCTCTCATATAAGGTATTTCCTTCCCACACCTTTACTTCTGGTCTTCAACCTTGGAAAAAAATAATCATATGCTTTGTAATTAAAAAGAAAAAAAAAAAGAACAAAAGGATTTAAAGCTAATACTCGTTACAATCACCATAATAAATTCATGGGAAACACATCTAACTATTACCATGGCAATCTGGAAACTGTTTTGTTATAATTAAAAGGATAATTACCTTTCACTATTTTAACAAACTCATGAATCAAAAATTTAGGACAGCTTTGCCAGAGTAAATTTATTTTCATATATTACAAATAACACGCTCTCATGGTATTTTCTCTGTAATTCACGATGTCTTCTGTATGTACCTTTATACCATGTTGCAGTGATTTTCATTCAGGGGACAACAGTACATACATGCTTTCATTTTACTCAGCTAGGTGCATACAAATTCGTTCAAAGCTAGAAAAATGCATGTAGAGCAAATAATTCTTTGGGCTAAAAAGTACAATTGCAGCAGCACACTGCAGGTGCCTGCACCTTAGCTGTTACAGTGAAGAAAACCAAAATAAATTTTAAAGTCCCCCTTTTGTTTTTTTTTTTTTTGTTTTAAGACTGTCTATGCTTTAAAAATCAAATAGTTTTAACTTTTAATTTCAATTGAGTATGTTTCAATTTAATTTCAAGTTAACCAGGTGTTAAAAAAATTGAAACTTTGGTGTACTTGAGCCTCAACTGATTCAATATCAATTTATCGTTACTTCATATCTACTTATTGCCATTTCTAATAACGATTTTGCAGTTATTACCAGCAAACAAAAAAAACCCCACGAAACAACCCCACACCAAAAAAGCAGTTACCACACAGTGCCAGGAGGAAATACCACTGCCATTCAGCCACAAGCAGATCAGACACAGATGAGCAAGATGCAAGAACCCATGTGCACCAAGGAAGGCCCCATGTCACATTTGCAGGACCCCTCCTACCCACAGGAAAGCTTCTCATCACACTTACTGCCTGTGTAACACTTTCACAAGAATTTCACATATCTGGGTGTGAAAAGCTTTTCAAGAAGGGTTTTATTCATAGCCACAATAAGCCATGGAACTGGCCATTAACTTATCTACTCAAGATGACTACTGCATGCAGTAAGAAAACTGACAGTATCTCACTTACACACAAATCTCTAGAATAAAGTAATTTGCGAAACTTACTTGACAAATCTGTCAAATGTTAAATAATGTGGTCAAATTACAAGCAGCCTGTGAACAATTCAAAACAAGCAGAAGCAAAACAACACTTTTGCTACAAATTGTACATCCAGCTCAAGAAATTAGGTTGAATAACTCACTGTTATGCCTTGGTTTGTCACCTGTTACGATACAACGCAGAGCAAAAAATCTTTGCTGAAGAATGAATGTATCCTATTTAGAGTTCCATTCAGCAATGATTTTATATGGTTTGCAGCTGTAGGTCACGGGTGAAATATAGACCATGATCCCTGTTGCTTGAAATATAGACCTCTATAAACAGTGTTATAAAACAGGTACTGTCTGGAAAACTGCCACTTTTTTTAAATAGAAAAAGTAGGCGCATGCTTGTTACTCGGTTGAAATAAAGATGCTTCTGAAGACTGTAAAGGGATGCAAATTGAAATTATAAGAAAATATGTAAGGACATTTAGTATCTAATTATTTAAGCAGAAGACCATTAAGTTGCATAAACAAGTTCCGTTTATAAACTCAAGTTTTAAAAAACTAGTTTAGTTTCTGGAAAAAAACAGGGCTGGTGTTAGACTGGTAATATATTTTACCATGCCTCTTTCTTTTTAATCTATAAAAATGTATAATATTAAATGTATAGTATTAAATTGGAAGAAAATGCAAACATTAGCCAGGGAAAAGAACCAGAAAAAAGCACCTAAAGAGATGACATACATATGCACTGAATAACCATCTACATGGAAAAATAAAAATAAAGTGGTACATCTATGCTACAATAATGCCAGGAGGTTCAGGAAGCAGCAAAACCAATGAAACTGAGCTTCAGACTTGGATCTAACAAGGTCTAAGATCTAAGTGAGACACTTTCGGACATTGGCTTTTCATAATGGTGCTCTCCTTGGTGGGTTCTCTGGTGTCCAGCAGGTGCAGACATGATGCTGTGGCTTTTCTGTCAGAAGGAGCCCTAACACAGACTCTCTTCTCTAGCTAGCATTTTTATTTCATAAAACTTACAGGAATTCAGTATCTTTGAAAACTCTACCTTTGTCAAATTTGGTTGAAAACAGGACACACACCTCTCTACCTCATCTCTTTAGGAAAGCAGGCCAAACCCAAACCAACAGATTTAGATGACACCAAGGATGACACATGATTTTCCAGTAGATTATGTCTGAAAAAAAAGTTGGTGCAAAGGTTGCACCACAAATGGGAAACGTGACAGCACAGGATTGTTACAGTTTCTCTCCTGACAGGACTCAAGCAGGACCACAAGGAGAAGGCTGCATGTTTTACTGGGGATATCAGTGATAAAAGCCAGACAATCTGAAAAAAGAAGTTGACTACTGGAGGGATTTACATGGGAACAGAATTAAAGAATGAAGTACTGGTAGACAGACAGATAGGAATTTATCAGTACTTGACATGTATTATCTAAAAGAGAAATGACTTAGTACTACTAGACTGCACAATTTGCACAAGATTGCAAAAGGAACTGCATCACTCCAGGGACTTGAGGGAAAAGGGCACAGTATTCCATCGTTCCCTGATATTCACATGGATGGCCAACTAATCAAAGCCAACACAGTTCCCAAGAGGTGCAAAGGCTGCAAAATCAGACCTCTCATGACTTGCTCAAAATCACACAAGAACTGTAGCAAAGCAAAAGCAGAAACTACATCTACGTTTAATTTCTTTCAACCTTTCTTCAACAGGACCATAAAACTTCAGAATGTCATTTCCTGAAGCATGCACACAATGCCATGCAGAGAAAGGCCCGCTCTGGCCTGCTCTCTCACTACTGAGGATGATGTGTACAGTCTCTGTGGATTAGTGTTATGCCTTTACTGTTGCAAGTGCAGCTTCACAGTAAATGGAAAGCCTGAAGCCCATGTCAGTACATCTGCAGTCTGGCACCACCATGCTTTGTGGCTGCCAATTTGAGATTTTCATGGATGATAGTATTCAGCAACACCAGTGACCATCTGTTTCTTCCTTCTTTTCCTCCTCCTCCTCTTCTTTCCTTCTACTTGACTCAGTCTTAAGTGACCAAGATATCCGGGAAGCAAAGGCAGATGAAAATTTACAGCGGATGATACAACATCTGCTGATTTAACTCCCAGGGAAAAGAAGAAAATTGCAGTGAGGCTTTGAAAGAGGGAGTAATGTAGAGGGTTAATGGGGAAAACAGAGCAGCTTGAAGTTAAAAGTCATGGCAGTCATGTGATTTAACAAACTGTTTCCCTGGATGGCAGGTGAAAGAGCAAGGCCCTATAGAGGGCGTGTCAGAAACAGGAATGATGCGTTTGCAGTGTGCTGTAACCAAAAACAAAGGCAAGCTGACCCTTGCCTATCTTCACAGGAGCTTGCTATGAAGCGGGGTGAGCAGGAATGGAGATGAGTAGCTTCACTCAAGTGCATTGTCTCTGCTTTATGTATTAAGTGCTTTAAAGCAAGCAATCATTTTGATGCTTTGCATTTCGATGCTCACAGCCTACATCTTTCCCATGACAATGTACCAGGAA
Source organism: Ibycter americanus (assembly GCA_035590275.1). Classification (NCBI taxonomy): domain Eukaryota; kingdom Metazoa; phylum Chordata; class Aves; order Falconiformes; family Falconidae; genus Ibycter; species Ibycter americanus. The sequence continues at coordinate 98,040,108 of JAVJGI010000001.1, read as the reverse complement.
AGTTTAAACTTTCCTTCCAGGATTTACATTAACTAAGGCATGCCCATACCACCTCTAATTCTGTTTTAGAATTAGATAGAGGCTTTGCCTTAGGAAAATTCAAATCCTATGTCAGCAGTTTATCAGATGGCTTCTAGCTAAGGGACATATTAAAGGACAAGACCTGATTCTGCAGCCAAATGGCCACATGGCAGGCCAGTGAACTGCACACTATAAATAACCATTACTCAGCTAACTGAGGTGAGGGAGAAGAGAAAACATCCCACATGGAGCAGACTCTCCCATTTGCTGAACTGTTCCCTCCTTCTGCAGGTATTGAAAACAGGAAACACTGTGGGTTCAAGAGGTCACATCCTTGCCCTGTCACAGCTCATTTCACCACCTCAAAATAAATTAAGAAACAGGCAGTGCTGGGCAGAGGAAGGAATACGCGACTATTCCTTTCACCTTAGGCCTGTCTTCTACATCAGCTTTGTGCTGGTGCGACTGTTCTGGTTAGGAGTTGAGTCAGAGCACAGGCACATCTCTCTCCTCATTATGATCCCAAAGATCCCTGGGGGGGGATGTCTAAGGGAGAGTGTCAGGACAGGGCAAGCATGCAGCGACACACCCCCCAAGCCCTCAGCCAGCCAGCAGCAACCTACAGTGCAGGGACTTTACAAAGAAAAAAAAAGAAAAAAATTTGATAATCCTGAATGGATTTTCCTTCTGGAAAGATGCCCCTTCCCTTTCTGAACCCATGTAAACTGTTATAATCTACAACAACCTCTGGCAAAGACTTCCTTACGTTATGCAGTTGGTGAAGCAGTACCTCCTTTCATTTCAAACCTGCCAGCTGCTGGTTTCAAGTGATGTCACCAATTCTTTTTTGGAAAAGACAGTCATTTCCCTATTCACCTGATGCAATGATAATTTCTTCAGATCTGACTCATTCTCACCAAGATAGGCATCTTCATGCCAGTGGATATATTCCCTTTCCTGCAGAAGAACACAGATGTTGTCTTCCTGGATGCTAATTTTTATCTTTTCTCTTAATTGAAATTAACTTCTGCATCCTTAGCTTACTAACTAAATGTCCTGTATGTTGACAGTAATGCAGTTTATAGAAGTTCAGTTGAAGAAGGCAGGCAAATTTCTTTAAATAATAATTATTAGAAAGATATCCATTAAAGTCAATTGAAATTATGGTACTTGGAAAATAAATGGTTAAAAATTATAGTTTCTTTCAAATTTAGAAAGCACTCCAAAATCAGTTCTTTCTGTGGCTGCAAAAGACATAGAATCATGTTATTTTTTGACACGGGAGCATTTCAGGCACTCAATGACAATTGCAGCTAATTCAGCTCATGCCATTGGACCTCATGTAAGGATGGAAAACTAAATGGCTTTTGCATCTAAGGAAATGGAGTAGCTTTGACTTTACTTACCAAGAACCCTATCTATCAGCATGTGTGCGTCTGGGTCCACCAGCCATCCCTCCAAACAGCCAAGCTTGCACTGATCTCATTGAGGACCTATATCAATACTGCCACCACTATCTCCTACAGAAGAAGATTTTCTACCTGTTCAAAAGCTAAAGTCTCTTATTTTTGCAATTGTGAAGATGAGAAGCATACAAAGCAAGGCTAACACAGTGCTGACTTGACAAGCAATGTGTCTTGCAAAGAACTGGAGGATCCAAAAGGAAAGATGCCTGTTGCTAAAAGAAGCTAATATACTTTAAAAGAGGCAGGTATCTCCAGTCCCATACTGCAGCAGCAAAACCCAGGAGTAACAATGACTGCCAAGTATTATTATGAAACCTGTAACCACAGTATGACTGAATAAGCCTTCAACCAACCATTACAAAAAAGGAATTCTGGTGCTCAGCACAATGTAATTTTAGAGGGAAGTGGATGTTTTGTTGTGGTATAACATAAATGAATATAAATGAATTAAACCTCTTTAACAGCTTCCCAACAATAATGTATATTAAATACTCAGAGAAATTCCTCCAGGCAGTAGTGATTAAATGAATGTAAAATGCTTTCGTATCAAAGGGCATGATCCTGTGTCAGGAAAGAAAGGTTTGACTTCTTTTTAACTCCAGCTTCAAGACACCTACATTGAGCACAGTAACACACACAGGACAGGTCACTCAGCATCCAGCCCAAAGAGGAGTCTAAGGAGCAGCCCAAAGCTCATCAGCAGAGAGATCAAAGCAGTGCTCTTTCAGAGAATGAGAGGTACTATCAGTCAGCACAGCTCTTACAGTAGACAGGACTTCCAATGAGAGGTACTATCAGTCAGCACAGCTCCTACAGTAGACAGGACTTCCTGGGAAGAGGACATGAGGATAAGAGCTCTTAGGAAACAGCCAAGTTCATTAATTCCTTGTGTTGGTCAGTCACTATTATACCGTGTCTTTGGTGAATGGAGATAGCATCCTCCCTTCACCCCAGAGCAAATGGCTGCCTGAGCCCAGCTGCAGCAGTCAGGTGCAGAGGGAGGCCAGGATGAATCATGCACTCCGGTGTTTTAGCTGGGGAGGTCTACGTGTTAATGACTGGTTTACCAATTATTTATGCACAAACAATCTCCTAAACTTTCTCCACAGAAAAAAATATAGCGAACTAGTCACAAGCTTTCACTTGACTCATTCCCCTACATCCCATATCCATATGAATGTGACCAGGTTGCACACCAAGTCAGAGGCAATTGGGTCCATGCCTTTGAGCCAGTAAAACACAAAGCAGCTGTCTGGTTTTCTGCTGGGATGCAAAAAATTCTTCCCAGAATTCCCTATTTAAACCTTGCTACTGGTTTCACTTAAAGGTGAAGTACAAAGCAAATGTGGGGGATGTGGGTCTGGGCAAAGCCACAAAAATGTTTGTACATGTTAAAAACATATCTACAAAACTACCGAGTTTTAAACGGATCATCTCAGGTGCTGCTAACAGTAATGGGATGTTCAGTGGCTGAAATGCCTTTAACAAAGTAGCAATAACCATACCTCCTAATTCAAGCATCTCTCAGGACAGGAGATGCCCTGTTTGTGAGACAGAATCAGTCAGCATCCTCTACAACACAGGAATGACTGTGACAGAGCACCGTCAATCTCATTGGCAGGGCTGGCAGCTTGCCTCCAGCCCAGTATGATAGCGGGCACTCCCAAGGCAGATGAATAAAAACAAAACCTTGTTATACATGATTGCAATTGGTAGCAGACCATGCGAAGGGGGGATACAGCAACCAGTCCTCAGCGTAACAGAAGGGCACCTAACACAGTGTAACCAGTGTTCTCTGCTATGCATCACAGCACATAAATGATGTCACTTCGAGACAGAACCAAATTCGGATTTGGAGAATTAATCCAGTCTGTTGAAGCTTTGGTCAGCCTTTCCAACACCTCTTACTTTGGATCAGCACTTTTTTCATTTTAAGCAAGAACAAACCCCCAGTTTTTCTGCAAAGCTTCTGAAAAGTTCAAGTTGTGATGACTGCAATTCAGCCCCTGCTGATATTCATCAGTGGCAAGCTGTAATTTCTGTTTTCCTAGCAACTTTACACCTTTCCTCTTCCCATTTGCCTCCTTTGTCCACCCTCATATTCTGCCTCACACCAAGTTCACAAAAGCCTAGCAGTAGGGATTATTTTTTTGTTTCTACAGCACTTGTCATATATAATTCCTCACCTCTCCAAGGGTCTGAAAGCACTATCTGCTGTAAATACTAATTCCAATGATACCTTTTTTTTTTTTTTTTACAATCATAGTTCTCCTTCTCTTTTCTGACTTCTTTTTGTGGTTTTTATTTTTCTTTCCAACTTCTTAAATTTCATCTATTTCTTAGCTGCAATATGTTTCCAAGAAAAAAAACACCTGTATATTCTTTTAGATGAAACCAGTCTTCTGCAGTACAAATGGTAATTATTTCATGTAGCACACACACAAACACATTTCTTGTCACCATGTACCTGACAGCATTTCAAATGTCGGGAAAAGTTTCTGTGTCTATTAGAATGCAACAAACTTGCCAGAGCTGATTTTATATAGCTCATAAAGATAAGCTATATAAAAGAATCCCACCCCAAACATCAAGCAAAGAAATTTGGCTACCACAGATTTCAATTAAGTGCCCAGTGGAGTTTACTAGTTGGAAACTAGCAGAAGAAGATTTACTGAAAACAGTTAATGGTCAGATAGCCTGAGTGGGATGTTTTAATTGAGACTTATTAGAATTGGAGATTCAGGAAATAGAGGCCTGCAGATAATTTAGAAACAATTCTAACGGCAGAGCTCCAAGTTCTGACTGGTACACGTCACAAGTTGTCAAGGACTGGTATCACTGTAATCATCATCCAACTGTCCTTCCTGATAGCATCAGCCCACAAGAGCTTCAGCTTCACTCTGCTCCAAGCAATAGTGGTAATTTCAGCACTAAAAATGGGAATCCTCCTAACACCTCTTTGCCAGAAGGAAAGGGAAAACCTCTCCATCTTCTAGGATAGTCAGGAAAATTAATTTTTCTGTTCCCCTCAGGACACAGAGAAACAAACTGGCAAGAGTCAAAGACCTAGACAAGGCACATGGCTAGCTTTTCCCACCTCCGCCATCAGGGTGCGCTGAGCTCTAAAACAGGTGGAAAGAGAAATCAACGCCTAAATGTGCTCTGAGAATTGCATGAACTCCCAGCCCAGCCCCAAATGTTGGTTGGCTGCTCTAAATCGACATGATGGAGAGGGCTGGCATGCTACAGGTCTGAAAAACCAGGAGATGTAGCAGGATTCGCTGCTTCCCTTCTCCCTCAACACTCACTCTCACGCTGCTTCAGCACTTCATAGTGTCTTCTGCCATTGCCTATGCCTCTCACGGGATTTTGACCTGCATAAATATAAATAGCTTTAAATATACATAATACTCCTATTTCTTTAAAAAGCCCTACTGCTACTTTGTCCCTCCTGTGCTGACAAAAATCATTGCAGGATTCCTTGCAACGCAACAGCAAAGGGCAAGCACCAGCACAGAGCACCAGCACAGCACCCCGACTCACAGCTAGCCCTAAGCGCAGCGCCTCCAGGAGGGCACTCTTCACATGGCAGTTGCAAGCAGCAGTTCCCTGCCCTCCACCAGGAAAACCAAAAGGCTGTACCTTTAGGAAAGAATAAATCCACAGGTAAGCCGAGGTAAAAACAGCATAACCACCCTATCACAGCAATTCCTTCCATGATTCCACCTCCATCCTCATCACAGGACTAAACTGCTTTCTCTTGCGTCTGCCTCCACTTGTGTCTGGTTTCAAATGAAAACCACATTTGAGGCCCCCTTTCAGCAAAGTGTGGCGACAGAGCTGGGCTCTTTACAGATTCAATGCCACCACCCCCGAGGGCCAGGGAAATAAATATATGGTATTTCAGAGGCGTAGGACATAAATTTTGGCTTGGTTTAGAAGCCTGTGGGCAGTAAAGTGCTCTGCCCATTAAAACATAAATTATCATCTGAGTATAGCTGATGAGAGGCTGGGACTAATAGGACGTGGTACTAAATCAGAATTATAGGAATGCTCTTTCCAGTCTGACTGGGAATTTACTCTACTCCCTAGTGTGCCTCAAGATGGCAGATGAAAATTAACGCTAGTTTGTATGGGAGGTCAGAAGTAAATTGTTACCCTCCCCAAATACATCCTTAACAATAAAGTATCCCATCAACTACGGTTGTAAGAACACCTGTCATCCCCAAACTTCCAAGTCTTTATGAAAAGAAGAAATTTAATCTCACAACCATCATCTGAACCAGGTAGCAGCAGCATTAATAGTAATACCAGGTCTATCATAAATTGAGCCTGACACTCATTACCAGAGCTGGGCTTTCAAAAAAATCACTCAACATAGTGACTATGAATTTCCTTTGAAAAATCTTAACCTGTAACAGTGCTGAGTCCCGCTGGAAAACCTGGCCCTGTGAAACATACAGAAAGCCCTATGCTCTCTCAAAGATTCAGTCCCCAAGTCTCCACACAGACAACTGCTTCTCTACTGTTGTGAGGGTGCAGATCCTTTTCCCCTCCATCATTAGGTTCCATCTAGAAGAAGCTCAGCGTGAGGCACCAGCAGCAGCTCTGTACCACCACAAGTTTCATTACTGTAAAGCACAATGGTTACATATACCTAGAAATCATCCTGGAAGACAGCAAGGGCTATCGCCCTGTCTCGTTACTTCATCTCTTCTCAAATCTGAGAACGGAAATCAAGGTCTACTGCCTCCCAAGCTGCAGGTTTCTATGAGGAGCTTTAATGTAAAGCAAAATTTTACACCTATTTTTATAGCAAGGGCTGTAACACTGACAGAATTTAAACTAATAGCACAAATACCATTGCAGTAAATGGAGGGACTTCACCACAAACATTGGCTTGAATTTCTGGCTTTACCTCACTGAGGACTGGCATTATTAAGTCAACTTGGGAGACTTTTCTCAACGTTTATGTCAACTAGCTTATATCAGTCTTGCAAGCATGGTTTCAGTTACTATCATGTCAGCCCTCTATCTCAGGAAAGGCCTGTTAACCCTGATTGTAAAGATGGAGAACTGAGGCACAATACAATAACTTAGTGATGTACTCACAGTGGCATTTAAGTCCACAACAGATCCAGGAATTTAATCCAGATCATTTCAACTTCTCCCTATAGTTTTAACCCAGAGCAATTCCTAACTCCTCTTCTGGGAATTAGGAAAAAGTAATTATGACAAGTTTAAAGTGCTTGGAGAGATCAAAACCGCCAGCTTATTTATGTTCTGCAAATAAATCAATACATTCAGATAAAGTTTCTGTTTGCCAGTAATATTTTCTTTGACTCCTGAATTTACTCTTTTCTCCAGGTGCTCATTTCCTAAGCAATATTAACTCACATCTCTTATTTATGATCCATCTATGCTATTCTTTGCTCTCCATTCCACAACAGGGCTAAAAGACGCTATTGAGATACAGCTCCTAGAGAACGGCTGTTCACTAGCTCACGTCTAGAAAGTGTTGCAAGTGTCACAAAGAAAGATTGCACCCCACTTCCATTTCTATAGTCTGTAACGCATCCTTCCGAATGTATGTCCCTGGGCATTACTGTGAAAACAGGATTCTTGACACAGATATATATTTTTTTAAATGACAATTGAAAGCCAAGATAAATCGAATGTCAATGTTTAGGAATAGACAATAGCTATGAGTTCACAGCACCCACAGCTGCTCTGAACAACTGTAGAGGAATCCTTTTAACTGTAGGTTTGACTTCTTGCACTACATAACTAAAGTTACTTAAACTGCCGGAGACCTATATAGAGCAGAATAGCCACAAGCTAAAGCAGATTACAATGGCTTTTTGTTTTTTGCCTCCCAACACAGTGATGTCCTGTTGTCCATTATAAGTAAAGTGGAAAATCAGTCCTGCATTGAGACAGCAGGCCTTCGCAACAACACAATCGGGCTGTGCTTCCATGCCATCTGAACTGAACAGGAGTGGAATTGTTACACAAGTCCCAAGGTGCCCACTGATGTGAGATGTGGTTTTTATTTATTGGAGAAGACACTTGCATACTCTGGGAAAAAGTTATTTGCTGGCCTTAAATCATCCATGCAGGAACAACTAAACAAAGCCTGCAAATATATCAAGATGGATTTAGGACTGAATATGGACAGACAGGACTGAGTATGCCAAAAAAGCACGAGTGAAGATAAGTTTTAAGAGCCAGGGGTGAAGAAAGCAACATATTTTAGAATGGAAGAGCAATCTTGCCTCCAGTGCTCCTATGTAAAGATACTCTCCAGTTTCAGAACAGGCCACGCACCAGCGAAGAACCACACAGTCTCGCAGGCTATGGGGATACTGGATACTTGGGTGGGATTTTCAGAGCCTCTAACAGCTACTGACGGACCCAGTTCAGGTTCAAGCTAGTAAGGCTCTCCAGTCTCAGAGATCCTCCCTTTTTGGCATGTTTTTTACATAGGGTTTGGGGCACGAGTCTTACATTTCCTTGGACCTGCAGCTCAAGGAGTACCCTGAAAATGAAACCAGTGGTGGGAGCAAAGGGGCAGTACAGTTCCCCTGCCTCCATACCCACCAGAGGGTTGGGGAGCAGAACCTGCCCCTTCTCAAAAGCAACAACCATGAGAGCCATCCAAGGGATTTTTCATTGCAGTGACCAAACCAAAAATACCACCTTGTTGGTTTCATAATGCCCCAAAACAATAACATTTTGAAACCGAAAGCCTTAATATAATTTCCTCTGTCTCTCATTACAACATTCTCCCAAGAGCTTCACAAGATCCTCTGCTGGCTGTTGTTCAGCAGGTCGTAATGAAGCCAGCTCCAATGCCCAAGCTGAGGAATGGCTGTGTCTGACACATGGTCTTGTGCCACACAGTCATGTTTGCCTACTGCACTATGCAAATCATGCCAGCCACACCAAAATAATAGGAATGGTAAATGTTATTAAATTCCAGAGTATTAAGTATGCCTAGCCCAGATATCATTTCCTTATCATTAATTCGTACTCAACACTTCATAAACTTTTATTGTAAAGAACGCATTTGGAATTTAAAGAAATTCTGATATTCAGCAATATCCAATGATCATGCTCAGTGTGTACTCTGCATGAGAGAGAGATTGTTGTGTCTGTTTGCTGTTGTGAAGTGGTAACCCATATGTTCCTCACATTAGGAAGATATTTAATGTATGCCCTTGGCAAATAACAAGACTACAGAGCATCTGAAACAGAAACATCACCCAAAGATGAGACATACTTCTGAAAAAAAAATTACAAAAAATAAATTAAAAAAAAGGTTTTCTAAAAAAACCCACACACAAACAAAAAGCAGCTATTTACAGTAAATTAAGACGATACCTATCAAATCTTGCTTATGGTAATATAAAACTATTCCTGAACTTTAATTATTATGACGAACTGGTCTCCTGTGGCTTGTTCATTTCACGGAACTAAAAAAAACCACACGTTAACAGTCTTCTAATTATATCAGTTTTCTGTGTAAAAAAAAAACCAAACTGACTTACATTTATTACTCTGTCTAGGGAAGCTACGGATCATCTTGCTATTCACTTAATGCTTTTAATTTACATATCAGAAATACTAATAAGTGTGGTGTTATTAGATCATATTCGCTTTTAGTTCCAACCCATGAAAATGGTCCATTTTGTTTAGCTGCCACAATTAAATTAATTTATTTTCCTATGGCATGGTTTTTGATAAGGGCTTTTATCAGAAGTTTGCCTGTATTAAGCTTAATAGGACATCTCTCATTAAAATAAAATGCAAAAAGAAAATATGTTTCATTAAAATCAAACAATGGCTTTGCCTCCCACCCAACCCCATCTTGGCTTCATTAGCATATTTAATAGAGGAGATAATTGTGCCTTTTGCTTGAACAAGAGCCACACTCTGAAGGTCTGGATTTGTTTAAAATTCAACAGATTATCTCAGTATCACGTGATGAGCGGCAGCACTGTGTCAAGAGATGGCCAAAGCAGAAATGGCAAAGCAGTTCATTTGGCACATTCTGGATTGTTTTTGACATTGATTTTCTGTGATGTTCACACACAGTACCCAAGAATTTTCTCTTCACTTCCTAGAGTATTTACAATATATTCCAATGATATCAACAAAACATATCTTACTGTTCCCTGTGGTCTACTCCTAGAAGACACAGAAGTGTCTGAAAAGGAACTGACCCACAGCCTTGAAAATCAACCTCTAAATACACTTCGTTGGGAGAGCTAGTTCTTGTTTTCAGCAGAAACAATCTTGGTGATCTTTGGGATCGTTACTGGTTAGACCCCCAAAAGAAACCGGAAAATACAAACAATTTTTCAAAAGAGAAAAAACCGTATTGAAAAAACCTCAACTTTCAGAATAAGATGAGAGGGATGTTTGAGAAAGAGACTGAGGTATTGACTTCTTGCCGTTTCAACTGATTTCAGCTCCCACCTCTTAACTGTTTCATCCAGGTAGGATGCAGCATGCCCTAACATGCCTGGCTGTCTAATGGCTCTGTGCCTTTGAAGCTCCCTTACCATTTCCAGAAAGCAGGGATAGGAGAGTAACCCCAGGGGTCCAACACATACCAACACTTGACAAAGGAAAGAATACATTCTGATTTTGGCTTGATGCTGGATAGGAAAGGAAAAGGAGCTTAACAAAGATCTTGGTGTTGATCCTGAGCCATACAGAGATCCTTTCACACTGCCACAATAGTGAAAGAGTCTCAGCATAGGTGAAATTTGGGCCTCTCACAGATAAGTAGAAACTGCTTAAGAACCCAGTAGAACACCCTCCTGGTAGGTAATAGACAGGCTAAGGAAATAAAATGTGCAGTGATCAATGTTGTGTACACATCCCATCCATCATTGCCTGATTGGATCCAGAGAGTGATTTTATCCTAATAATATGATGACAGTTAGGATCATTCTTTTGTTCTTCTGGCACCTACTCCATTCTTCTTCTTAAGAAGTTTCTCAAGAATTTTCTAAAGTTGAAACTTTTGCCTAACCAGCTGTATTGCTATCTCATATCCTCTTTAAACAGATTTCTGCTCGCAGTGGAACAGACACTAGCTGCCGTAACAAAGCAGCAGCCCATATGCAAAATTTGCTTGTTTGCACCATAGTGTCCTGCGCTTCAACTCAAAGCCAAAATGCCCATATGGCCGCTGGAAAAAAAGAAATGGGGGAGGGAAAAAAAAAAAAGTAAAGTAGGATAAAACGTTGGGTTGTTTCTGCTGGAAGGAAAGAGGAATCGCCAATACAGAAAGTAGATTAACACCTCAGCAGTGTAAATTCAAAGCTTGTCATTCTGCTGTACAATATAGCCGCTAGGAATTGAACGGACAAAGCACAACAATTTCTTCAAACTCCTTCTTCTTTCTTTCCCCCCTCTGGGCCCCACCTCCTACAACGAGAGACCTCTCAGACCTGCTGGGATCACAGAGTGCATGTTGCAGATCTGAGCAACCCACATACATCTAATAAAGGCAAAATGGCACACCAAGTTCATGACACTATTTATATAAGGCAAATTTTTTTCATCAAGCTGTTACCAAAGAGTATAGTTCATAAGCTGTTCATATCTCACACATAGAGGAGCTAAATAAAGAGGATTGTCTTCAGCACCAAGATAATTTTAGGGGAGAACTTGGGTTTAAAGCCAAAACAGAACTAGGTTTGAATTTTTATTCAAACAGCTGGTAAGCTATACTCCGAAAATTCTATCCCAAAATAATGAGAAAAACCCTTTCAAAATACAAGTCCCCAGATCTCTGGGTATTTCTGCTTTTTTAAAAGGTACTATTTCTGGGCCAGCCCTAAAGTGCAGTCCTCAGAGTCCCAGCACCAGGAATACTTAAAGCAGAACTGAAAATTATTGTGTCGGTTTCAGACCTGCATTTGGGCAGGAGAATAGCAGCAGCAGCAACACAAATGATTGCACAGAGGAAGCAATCTGCCAGCCCCTGTGGAGAGTACCTAGAGCATATGTTCAGTGCAGCATGCGAACATCTTTGATTGTACCAGGCAGATCAACAATGCTCTGGCTACATGTCTTTAACAGTGGGAAACAGGAGATTGTGGCATGCAGCTTCTCTAACTCTGCTGCTGCTGTCTGAGTCTATTATATTTATAAATTTTATGGATCATCACTTCTGCAACTCTGAACATACAGTGTGCCGGTCACAAGAATGGGAAATGCATGGGGCATACACTTGGGTCCTGGTGGCAAACGGGCTGGTTTAACTGCTTCTGCTGCAGCCTTCTTTAGACTTGTCTGAATGCTATTTGCATTTTCAGTCCTGCTGTTGCTTGTGTTCACTACTGAGCTAGACTGAATTCAGATGTCCTTCCTGCCTGCACAAGGTTTCCTTGTGCACAACCCATGGTATTTCTTCAAGCAAACCTGACAAATACCAGCACTCAATTTACTGTTATCTTTACCTTGTTGTCTTACCTAGATGGCTCCTAGACTCAGGTCTCTGAAAACAGACTTGTGGACCTATGAATGTCCCTAATATATACAGCTGTGCGAAGAATTGATTCTTTTTAATATGACTGAATCTAAAAAAAGTTGCAGTATTTCTTCAGATCAGATCAACGAAAATTAAAAATTCTATACTGTTCTTGGAAGGTCAGAGCCTGCACCTTTTCAAAGCCACAGTAAGAAAATTCTAAAAGAAAATAACAATTCAAAACCAGGATATAAAAAAAAATAATCTATTTTCCCAAGGTCTAGAGAAAATATGGCTTAAATGGTTTTCCTTATTTTTAGCCTAAATGGTATAAACATATAACTAGTTTTGGTTGATATAAAAATACATTTTTTTCAGTGAAAAAATACATTTTTGGCCAGTTCCACAAGTAACTACAGATAATTTAGAATGGACAAGATTGTTTCAAAACAAAACAAACGAACCAAAAAAGCAAGGTAATGAGACTAGAAATCTTCATTCCTCTCTCTAGCTCCCAGTGTACCACAGCAGTTCCCAAGTGCCTGCCATGCTCTTTCCATGCCAAATTTCACAACTACAATAGCAAGAACATAAAGAAGTTGTGTCATTCCTTTGCGTTTTGAAATTTAAATTAACTTCATAACCTTAACAATCAATAGCTTCAGATAATTGAAAGAACAATGGAAATTTTGATCTACAAAATGTGATCACCCAAATCACAATTGGGCCAAGACATAGGGACTTACAGCCACATTTCTGAGAAGAAAACGCCAACTTCCCTTGTATCTCTAAGTATTACAGTCTTATTTTTACCCCTGGCAGCAGAAATTAGCACTAAACCAGTCTTTCATTTCCTTTTCTTCCTGAGAGGAAACATCAGAACTTTCCCTGGTGTACATAGCATTCCCACTTTTGCCACTTATTCCATTTATTTTCTGAATCTTGGCAAGATGCTAACCTAGTCTGTATAACCACAGGGTACAGTACTCTAACTGCCAGACATTAATACATCCGTTTTAGTCACTCATCCACCCCCAAAACTGACAGTTTGAAGAATTACCAGCTCCCAATACATGAAACTTAACTAAGCCTGGACAGCTGTATCAGTGAACAACCTAGATTTCCATGTTAATATGACCTTGCTCAACACAAAGCACTTCAGGTATTTTATCAGCTTGTCTGTGAAAAACATTTGATCTCTTTAGAAGCATAAAGCAGGAAAAGGAAAGCACATTTTGCCTAACTATGAATTTACCACACATAGCTGATATGCACAGCTTAGATCAGCATCCATAACTAAAATGAAATGAACAGCCTGTCAGGTGTGAACTGCAGGCACTAACCATAATCCCCTTCTCTTTTTCAAATGCTCCTCCAGTCCAGCTCACTGTAACACCTATGAGAAAGGCAAATAAACTGTTCCTCTGAAAGCAATTGAAAAGCCTACAAAAAAAAAACCCCAAAACAAACCACCACCAAACCCAAAACAAAAAACAACCTCCTCAAAGTAAGTACAAGGAACAGTCTTCACTCTTCACTCCCTCAGGGCCTACATCTCCCAGGCAGCCACCTTGATCGAGAAATGCAGACGTCCATCACTGCCAGGTCCTGCCGAGCTGGTAACCACCTTTGACATGCAGTCTCCTGCTCCATTCACACACTATCCATGCTTTATATTGCCATAGCTTAAAAATTTGATGAGGGTATGAAAAAGAGAGAATGGGACTCAACAATATAAAGTGAGAAACAGCACCGAACAGATGAATAAAAAAAGCAGATTCCTTCCTCTCAAAACAAAGGAAACCACAGCACATGTAATTGAACTTAAAAGCAACAGTATTCTAGGAATATTTTTATTTGTGCGCAGTTCAGTCTTAATTTGTTGTTGAGTTTATTTGAGGGACTGGTTGGCCCAAGATACCACTTAGGCTTAGAATTTAGAGGAATTTAATTAAAGAGTAATGACTGATTTCTGGAGTTGGAAATATTTTGCTCTCATTTCCACAAAACAATTTGCTGAGCCTTCCTCAGCAAACTCTAACCCTGACTTTGATCATGGCCAGTAAAAAGAGGGCTCCCAGCTCAAATCAGCTGGGTAAGAACAATCTCCTGTACAGCACATACGACCAAAAATGCAGAACATCTTCCCAGGCAAAGATTATGTTGAACTATTGATCAAGGCTGCAACAACGCAAGGAGGCTCTGGGCTCCTAAGAAGTGACTGATAATAATGGAAATGAAAGCTGGGAAGAAGAGGGGAAAATAAAGAAAATCTAAAACAGCTCTCTCCTTTCTCAAAAATAAATAGTATAGGATGGCCAACTGATGCAGGATAATCTAGAAGAGACTCTTCGGAGCAGAGAACAAGAGACAAGAAGAGCTTTTGGTATAAGAAGTAAGACAGGCCTGAAGGTAAAACCAAGGAGCTGCGAATCATTGCAGAAAGGGAGGAAAGACCACAAACACCTTCAACAATTATATGGTGACAGCAATAAGAATGGTTGTATGGCATCTTCCACCATAGAGTACAAAATTGCCATTATCTGAAACGAGACTTTCTTGGACTGTCAGTGGGATACCAGCACCTAATAAAGTGTCTGCAGACTTGTAACTGTGGGGAGAAAGATCGTCCTAGAGCAGGCAGGATAGACAAGCCAAAGAAAAGGCTAGAAAAGAGGACAGATTAGTAACAAGAGAGGAAGAGAGGAAGGATCTATTTTCTGAGACACTACACAGCAAAGGCTAACACTATTCTTGTTCAGTAAGGGAGCTGGGCCATTGACTTCAATAAAAATAAAATTGGGCCTTAAAACTGTAATGAACTATTTATTAATTAGTATGCCCTAAATGTTCAGAAAAAGCTATTACTTAATGCGCATTATTCTCTCCAATCTCCTTTAAATGAAAGGAGTTGATTGGATTGATGACAGGATTGAGAAATACAGACTCTTGCCATCTGAAGATGCCCAGTTACGTCCTTTTTTGCTTAAATTTCATCAAAAGCTATCACAAAAAGGATGTCAATGACACAAAAGCAGAGCCAAATGCATCTGGCTTTACTGAGTATAATTGTAATATCAAGTGCCTTGTTGGGTTGTATCTTTTGGAAACAAAAACAATCCATTGTGATACTTTGGAAAGGTTCCTTCTCATCTGCATGGAACTCATTTAAAAAGGATGATTTAAAACAAAAGAAACATTATCCAATATTAGAAGTAACCGTTAGCAAGGCTCATTAATGCAATGCACTGAAGCTACAGCCTCTGCAATTCTATCGCATAGCTAAACTACTGTAATTAAACCATAGTTCCTCTGTGTTATTTAGCAAAGTAAATAATTACACCGTGTCCCTGAGGTTTATTGTTAATTTGTAGCATCAGGCAGAAACCCTTGCTGTCATTTCTAAACCTCCATTTTATGGGACCATATCCCTAGTGTTGCCCTGCTACTGTACTGAATGTCAAAGTGACTGCACTGATACTTTATCCTGTTGTGTTTCACACTGTCTATACCAGTCATTACACTCCCTTATATACACATGCATTTGTATCCAAGGCAGCCGTCAAGACTTCAGACCTTACAGGCAGGTCTTAAATAATCAGTGTGGGTTTATTTCACAGGGTGGGAAAGCTAGTGTTTCCCCTATGCACTGAAAAGGGTCTGGATTCATTCACTTCTTGCAATTTGATTTTTTTGTTGTTGTTCAGAAACATAAATGTTTGCACAGCAGGACTACAGTCACTTCCAGCATCGCTCCTCCTTGGATAAGCATGGCTCTTCCTGCACTCATGTTATGGGCAGAGCCTCTGCCCTCAAGCTCCCAAGGCTGAAAGACTGCATCTGAGAACAGAAATTCAGCCTGTTGAAGAATATCCATTTTTCTACAGCCTGCTTATATTTGCCCAGCTAATTTAAATAAAGACAGGAAAACAGAGCAACAGCTAATAATAATTCTAAAAAATATTTTAAAATCATTAAACATCCCCTTTATCCCTGAAGACTTTAGGTCATGCTGAGGGGACACATATCTGTCCTGGAAACTCCAGAACAAAGCCAGGGCCAGCAGGATTACAGCTACATCCCAGCCCAGGAGCTGTAACAGCACTGGAACTGCACAAAGTGACAACCAGTCTACTTTTAATGGCACACTCAGACAAACATCCAACGTCCCTATGCAGTTTATAAGGCTGGAAAAGGGAAGCAAAAGCACAATGCCCCAATAATCTCAGTATTCAAGCAAAAAATATTGTATTCACTAACATGCCAAAAGATGAGACCATTAATTCCCACATATCAGCAGGAAATTTAATACTGATAACAACTTTAGTCTTTCCAGTCTGGGAGCTGCAGCTTCCTGCTCCTAAGGAGGAAGATGTGGTTTCTCTTGTTTTCATGCTCCTCCCAGTGGCAGAAAGGAAAGGCCTGGCTGCTGGCAACAAAGCACAGAGACTGTTTTTTTCCCTTCCCTTTGGCCATTCCCACAGTCCCTTTTAAGTCAGAGCCAGGAAAGACTCATTGTAATGCTCTACATGCCCAGGATGAATCAGGGAAAAGCTCTCTTACATGACCATGAATTTAATATTCCATTGCTTTAGAAAGCCTATGTCTATATGTCAAATATAGTAATAATAAAGGTGATGAAATAAAGGCATTGAAGATAGGGAAAACAGACTCAAGAAAGAAAGGGTGGAAAAAATTTTTCCACAGGATATTGGTTTTCTCTGAGAGAGTCCTCATATTTGCTAGCATTTAAATCAGTAATTTGTATCTACTTGCCCAGGACAAGAGATTACATTTCACTCCCTCACAACAGAGATTCATAAGAAGAGCTCTCTAAAGTTGGGTGTTTATGCATACATACATATAATAAAACACTGTATTTAAAACTCTGTATTCAGTCCAGTATAGTTTGGAAACTGTGATGTTGGGCCAGAATCTCAGCTAGCGGCAGAATGTTATGTTGATTAGCTCAATACGACAACCAAAATGAACACACATCAACATCACTCCCCCGGCTTCAGCTAACTATGCCGATTTGTATCTGCTGCATTTCTGGCCTGTTGTACTCTGCAATATTCTGCTTCCTAAGGCGTTGTGATGACAGCCGGATTATCTCAGGGTTTCCTATCTGTTATTAAAGAGTGGCTGCTTTTCAACACCGCTAAGAGGATACTTCTGTGATGAATCAAAGGGCCACAGCACTGTCCCTTTGTGTCGCTCTGGTGAAACTGAGATGTTTTATAAGTATCTATCATGCACTCAAATATATGTGCTAGGCAGAGGAAGTGAGAGACCCAACCTATACATACTCAGCCCTTACAATTTTTAGGACAAATCAACATTAATAGCATTCTGAGTACTTGTATCAGGTCTGGCTGAGCCCCATGGCAGCCCTCACCTCATAGTGCTGTGCTTTACATTGGTAGCTAGAAAGGTGGTGATAACACACCAGTGTTTTGGCTACTGCTGAGCAGTGTTCACACAGCATCAAGGCTGTCCCTCCAACCTTCTCCCCTCCACACACCAGTAAGGCTGGGGGTGGGCAAGATCCTGGGAAGGGACGCAGCCAGGACAGCCGACCCAAAGTGACCAAAGGGATATTCCATACCACATGATGTCTGCCCAGATATAAAAGCTAAACAAGAGGAAGAGGAAGTGGGGACATTCATTATTTACTAACGTTTGTCTTCCAGAGCTACTGCCATGCGTACTGAAGCCCTGCTTCCCGGGAAGTGGCTGAACATTGGCTGCCCATGGGTGGTAGAGAATAACATCTTTCGTTTTCCTTTGCTTCCACGCACCCCTTTTGCTATTGCTTCATTAAACCGCCTTTACCTTGACCCACATGTTTTTTTCATCTTATTTTCTTCCCCTTGTTCAGCTGAGGAAGGGAAGGACAGAGAGGTTTGGTGGGCACCTGGCATCCAGCCAAAGCCAACCCACCACAGTACTGTAGAGAACACAGTAAAAGTTGTGAAATACACTTTGCAGATCAGAGAAGGAAACATGGATCAGTGTTTGTAAAGAATTTGGAGATCCTTCAAGACAAAAGACACTGAACCATAAGATATTTCCATGTAGATATTATGTGTGCCATCATTTCTCTTAGGAAATACTTTTCGAAGTTGACATTCCAACATAAGTAAAGAGCTGAAGGATTGATTTATTTTTTGGCTGAAGAAACTATTTTCACCTAAAAATTCAAGTCTTAAGGTAAACAGAAATAGATGTCCTGCACAAGTATCACTGAAAACAGAAAAAAATGGTATAAAATCTGTAGCCTTCTACACCTGCTATAAATCATAGTGGGATGCTTTGCAGCTTTGCAAAGATAATTAGCAACATATCTGAGACTTGGCATCACTGGTTATACTTTAAGCTCAGAGTAATTCCTAAACACCAAACTTTTATCTCTAAAGATAGCACGCTGATGTTTAATATCTTTACTTAAGCTGACAAACAGTGATGCTGTCCAAGCAATCCAAAGTTTGCCACTCACAAGCTTTTCCATCACTGCTGTCGGATCTCTGTATTCCTTAACAAAGGAGAAATAACAGAATATGGGATAGCAAAATACCACGTATAAGTTATTACTGGTTTTATAGTAATAGGTTGCTATAGTCTTTCCTTCAAAGTTGGCATTTAATTTAATGAATCACCTTTCTCCACAGCTGGTTTTTAATGTACTGTGCCATGTTTCCCATGGTGCCTCAGCCTCCCTTCCTTTTGCTTTTCCTGTTGGCATTTAATTTACGGAAACAAAAGATTACTGCTGTATCTTAGAGTTAGATTATGATGATTAAATGTCTACTACCATATTATTTTTAAGCAGCAGTTTATTTAGCCTTAGTGAATTGTTACCTGTATAATCCAACTTCATTGTGTGCTGTGATTTGAAAAGTAAAATATTGTCACCGCTAACATAGCTCAGGACACTCTAAATTGACTCAGCAATTTCCTAATACACAAGAAAGGACAAGGTAGGAATGGAGGTGACCTACTGAATCATCTATGCCATTTGCTAGCTACCACAGGCTACCACACTGTATTATCCCATTTGTAAGCTCTGTTTTAGCAGTGGCTGTTTGACTATTCCTCAGGGAGCAATAAGTGTTCCAGAGCCTCACCGCCAACAGGCACAACAGCTATTGGACTGAAGTGGCTACATCTCTGTTGCCAAAATATAACACAAAACCCCCCAAAATGGCTTTACAATATAAAAGTGTTTGTGAATCCTAAACACTCATGGAAAAGGTTGACATTTCCAACTGTAAGTTAATTCCTCCACTCCAAGGTGCAGGAAGTGCACCTCACAAGATAAATCTCCAAAAAATGCCAGCCCCAGCTACCCCCCATCTCAGGCAAAACCAAAGCCTATTGGACCACCTGCATGCATGCCATTGGTACCACATAAAAACAAACATACCTTGGATTTTGTTCAAGGAAGTCTCATAAACACTCAGCCATGATGCTTGTGGTTACTGTTAAACACAGATGTAAGTTCTTTCCTCACATTTCCTTCCCACTTAAGTCCTATTCTGTATCAAAGCATGATTCCAGATGTCTCCCACCAAGGGCACGATCCAAAACCCAAGAAAACAGTGGAAGCTTTCCCACCAGCTTTGCTGGGCTTTGGATCAGCACCCTCAAGAGGAGCACACGCTGAGCTTGGATAAACAGGTCACTTACTCTTGGCGATTCATGTCAATAAATCTTAGTCTCCAAAACCCACAACATTCTTTTTCCAAACCTCTGGATGTATTCTCTCTTTCTTTGGTTTTTCTATCCCTTGCCATTCTTTGTCTCTTTAACAAGAAAAAAATAAAGGCTACTGACTAGGCAAAACTGGTCACCTTGACTGCTCTGCACCCCACCTTGACTGGAACTGACTTTTGCATACATACTAACACATACTACCCACTGCTGTTCCTCTGAGCCCTGGCTGTGCTCTCGCATTGCATTCCCACAAAGCATTCACTTCTCCAGACAAGTCTTCAGCTCTATTATTTGAATACTTCACACATCCTTTGCCTTATTTGTCCTTATAAATCAGATTATCTCATTAGTGGAAACATTTCACTTTTACTGTCAATTTCTGATTTCGTTTAAGTTAGTGAAAAAAGACAAGGAGTTACATAAGGATTTGTCCTAAGCTTTACAGACAGCAATCACTCATCTTGATAATTTTTAACAGGTAGATGTTTTCTTTATCTTCTCTTTTTCCCTCTCCTCCGATCCGTTTCTCTCTTTGTCAAAGTACAGCTGACTGGATTGCAAAGTTTCTATAACAGAAACCCCACTTCTCTTGCCATTTTGGTTGATATTTTCAAGCTTGTCTTTAAACAGTGCTTTAAAATGTTGTTGCTAATATTAATTACACAAAAAAAATAAAAAGGAAAAAAGGCCTTGATAGATTGCAAACATGGTCCTTAGAGGCTTAATCATTACCTCAGTCTCTTCAGAATTCAGCCCAACAACTCCTTTACAGCCAGGCTTTTCCTAAGGAACTGAAGTATAAATGATACCTCTACTCTCCCCCCCTTTCTAATTTCCACTTAAGCCCTGCGGAGGGAAGCTTCTTTGGTATCAGCAGGAAGAGGCAAGGCAGCAGAAGTTCACAAACCCTGCTACGTATGGGAAAGAACAGCATTCCCATGGGTGATGTACACAACAGCAGCGATAGGCCAGGGCATAAAACTCTCACTTCTACAACAAAAATTGAGTATTGTCTGCCTCGGCCATAAAAAAAAAAAAATCCTTAATATGAAGCTTATTCCTGGAGGCCTGCAGAATACCTCCTCGCCTTTTACACCCTTCCTGTATATGCCAAGTGCCCAAATCCATTACCTTGACAACACTGTGTATCACTATAATAGCATGAGTCAGACTCGTGATTTTTGTGACCATAACAAAAGCAGACTCCCATCGATTGGCATGGAGCTCCCTGTTCGAAACTATAATTTCAGAAGGATACTTGCTTTAAATCTTGTTGCTCTCTGCTTTGGGTCTTGCCAAACTTGTACATATACCAAAACCAGTAGCTTGTTTTATAGTCTCATTTTAATGGGTTTGTCTGTATTCCAAGACCCAGCAAACAAAACAGATCAAAACCCCTCCATAAGGGGTTTCACTCACAGCTTCTTCCTCATCCTTTACATACCCAATCCTAACAGGCTGAGCTCAGTGTCTGAACCATCTCTCACTGTTTCCAAATGACTGTTGCAATGTTCTGTTGCAGACTAAAATCCAAGTGTGCAGGTGTGTTGCACTTAAAACCCTTTGGCATCTGCGAAGCTGGACCAAAGGCTTAGACCAGTGAAGGAAGGATTGAACAGGGGATAAACCAACAAAACTGTACATCAGGTTTTCTATTGGAGAAACTACAGCTCCTAGCAGGCATCGATCCAAAGACAGGGATGACTGCTGACCAGCACATGTTCAGCTGACAAGCCAAGAAAGTAAACAGGTTACAATAATGACAAAAAATAACTGTCACCATGAGTCCACAACAGTACATCTTCTTTTACAATATCCAGGAGAAAAGGGATTAGATTTCTTGTGTTTCAGTTTCCTTCTCTTGTTAACTTCCCCTTTTCATCAGCTGTACTATGTCCAGCTTAGTTTATGGATGCATGACAGGGACACACCTTGCTATGAATTTCTGGCAGAATACTCCAATGCTATACCAAAGAAGCATGTAAAAAAGTTCATGAAACCCAGTGGTAATTGGATTTCTCATCAATAATGCGGGCTGTGCATTGCTGTATAATGCATTCAATAAGGCATGGTTTACTGCTTTTTGCCTGGTACCCATTCACAAGTTTGTGAATATCAACATCTAGCACAAGGCACAAAAGTACAAGACTCGCATTTTATCAGTCGTGTAAGGCACAGACTGTTAGAGCAAATGCTAAAGCAATGAGAGAGGTGTTTTCTCCACTTGGTCTTAGCAGATATTAGGACATTATTAGAAGATGTGAGCACCACTAAATATCTGTGACATTGTATGTGTTACATGAGAAAGATCTTACAGTACTCATTGAAGCTGTGGTGTGGAATTGTGCAGAGAAAGAGCATATTCTTGAGAGGAATGAAAATGGACAGAAACCAGTTCATACAGCCGTGTGAAAAGATTACATCTGCCCTAGTAACAAAGCAGGAGATTAAATAAGATATGGGGTGTGCTCCTGCTAAGCCAAAATCCATTATAAGATCAGAAAACCTTGCAGCTCACCCTGCCACTTCCATAGGGCTGCTGAGATGCAGGGAGAAGGATGGAGGCAGCAGGAGGGAGGGGAACGCCATAAGGCCAACATGAGCCTGCAGCACTCCACAGGCAGCGGAGAGGATATCCACTTGCCCTTGAATGGACCCTCACAGAATGCATCAATGAGGATGACTGGTATTGATGGCCGAATTTGTGAAGGGGTGGAAGACCGTGGAGGACTGCTCCTCAGGTCTCTCAGGAGATCCCAAATATTTCACAGCCCTGAGCCTCCCATCTGTTCCAGAGTATGGGATGAAGGATCTAATTAAGGGGAGATTAACATGATAGGCTTGAGGCAGCAGACTCTCTGCTGGAAAAAACTCAGTTACCTGCTGGAGCTCTTTGAACAAGTTAATACAATAGTAGAGAATAGTGAAAGGGAACATAATTTTCTACAAGTTTTCAGTAACTTTCCACGTAATAGAGCAAAGGCCCTATCCTGTCCTTAGGGGATATAATGTTATATCCTCTTAGGGGATATAAAACTATTGTTCTGAGAAAAAAATGAAAGAGAAAAAAGGTAAATCAAAGCACGATACAAACTGACTTGCAGCCCAGTATTCTGGGCTACTTGGTGATACACAAGTAATGATGCACCATCATGGCCCATTGAAAGAAAGGGCCCTTCCCTGGCAAGACTTCAGTGTCCCAAACTGTACAGCACGTTCCACCCCCAGGGCACGAGGATACCACTGACCAGGCTGTGCTGGACAAACCAACGCCTGCCAGAGAGAACTGAGAGGAGAGGCTCTTCAGTTATGTACCACAAGGTGACTAATGGTGGTGCAACAAAGGCTCATGAGGCAACACTGCAAGGAACAATGCAAGGAAATAAATAGCCCTTGACTAAAGGGTGAAATGAATGACCTAAGTATCAAAAGGCATAAACAGTAAGGGCCTAGTGGAATTTTCTGTCATACTGCTGCAAACTTCAACAAGAGTTAGGTACAAAGTAGTTCTGAAAATCCCAAGGAAGTTTATCTGCATTCTTAGGCAGATGAAGAGAGCATCTATTTCACAGTGTTCTCTTGATTACTCCTTTTTCTATGGCTGTTGAAGACTTCAGGTTCAGCTGAAGCTTTGCTGGGGAACTGAAGTCAACACTTGTAACTAGTGTGTTAGTCTCCTTCAACTAAGGGAGAGTCCAGGCCAGAGTCAAATCCATGGGTACTGCTCTCCGCCTGTCTGAGGAACATGTAACATTCCCCAAAACACTCCCTCTGAGTGTTCAACTCCCTCTTAATTACTGTGTTCCTAAGTCCCTTGTGTGACAGGTAGACATTATTATTCCTATTTTATGATTAGAAACTGAGGCACAGAGAGTCTGAGCAACTTGGCCAGAGTTGCAGAGGGAGCATCTGGTTTAGCAGAAAGCTGAAGCCCAGCTCCCCAGGGCCAGGCAAGCAGCCAAACTCCTGGAACAGCTTCTGTCAGGAGCAATTCCCATATGGAAACAAGGCGTGAACACAAGGACAGCCTATTTACAATTAAAAAGGAATCTTCCCAGACCCAAGTAGGGTAGCATCTCACAATGTATGGTTAACTCCCCAAGGTAGGACCCTACACTGAGAAAGCACAGTCCCATCCAGAAGGGTTTTGGAAAGCACCCGCTGCTCTGACTGCCACTACCACAGCAGAGGCTGAGGCACAGCGATAACCCAGGCCCCAGGTTTGCTGCTCAAGATGATGACCTGCAACTACCAGGCAGCCCTTCTTTTCCACATCACTCCTCCCAAAGTGCCTGCTGGAGCCACCACACCAGCCCCATCAGAGAGCACTCTGCCCCAGAACAGCCCAGTTAATCCTAGAGCCTCCTCTCCCCCCGCCCCACTCACACATGCACTGCCATTTTACTACAAATACACTGGTTCACTCTAGTTAAATCCCCTCTGTGTTTTCCTTTGGAAGGGAGGATTTCAAAATTTGATTTGTTTTAGTCACTAAGTACTCTCTAGTATTCCCAGCAGCTCCTTTAGCTGACAAGGTTTATACTTGTCGCCACTTTGTTGTGTTTTATGAATAGGGACCCAGAAAAACCCAAGATACCATTTAACATAGCGCACATTAGTCTTTTACCCTGTGCCGCTCGGCGCCTGGTATCATTCTCTCTACCAGAGTGTTACACACAAAATGGTCCCTCTAGGCAATGTACTCAGGAAGGATATTAACTCCCCCTAGCACAGCGTGTGACTGAAATGCCGGCAATCCCTGTAGTTTAAAGTATGACTGGTAAAACATTTGTGCATGTCAGAGAGGCACTGATCCGAGTCACACCATGGTGGCCTCGAGTGAGATGCCCCAGACAACACAGTGGAGTGCTGGCAGCACCCACCTCAGTGCCGCGCAGGGTGGTGGGTGAACACCTCCTCGCACGCCTCCTCTGCGCCTTTTGGTGCTCCTCCCCAAACCCCTGGGGCCAGAGCCAGGCACAGTGTTCCTCCATGCCAGCCCTGGGAGGCACTCCTGCTGCAGGGAGCCTGTATAAGCAGGGCATCCTGTTTCCTGAATGTTCCACCTCTTCCTCTCAGGTGAAAGGGCCTGTTTGGGCTGCCCCTTGCCCTCCTCACCTCACCCTGCTTCTGGTTAAAGCAGGTGACAAGCAGCTAAAGGTTTGCTAAAATCTATTTCAACTGTTTCTTCCTTGACTAAGGACACAACTGTGCAACCCTGAGTTGCTACCAGGAGTCAAAAGGTGTTTCACCAGCGTAGAGACAGGGTGAAACCCAAGTCCTGCCCAATGTGAGGTCTCCCTCACCGCAGGCAAAGCCTGCAGGTAACAAGATCAGCACTCACTGTGCTGAAAAAGGTAACCGCCTAAAAGGAAGGTGCCACCCAGCAAAACATAAAAAGCTAGTAGTAGAGCATGATTACCCATTGCAGGCAACCAGAGATGGTAAACAGCAAAGAAATACAAAGAGAGGAAACTGGAACAAAGGAAAAGCAGAACTCTGGATGCACAGAGATTTGGAGCCAGTGTTCACCCAGCGCAGCACACATCAACTAATCTCCCACAGCAAATATGAAATAAAAACCTGTGTATCAGGGAATTACAAGACAGTTGTTATACCCATCTCTATCCTCACACTTCCACGTGACAGTATTTGCACCAGTGTAAATGTTGCACTTCAAGGCTAACAGAAGAAGCAGCGGTAGCCCTCCCTTCCTCCTTTCCCAAAGTCCTTAAGAATGTTTGCTGTCTTTGAAACTGTGGTATTTTGTTAATTCTGTTACATTGTGCTCTCTGCTGAGCTTTTGTTAAAAGAGAAAGGCAGGGTGCCTGACAAACCCGAGTAGTTTTGACCTTGCGATCCTCCGAGTGCCTTATGTTATACCCAAGAATCCAGACAAAACCACCCCTGCTGCTGCCTTGCACTGAGAAAATGTAGCTGGACGACAGCATAACAGTTTGCTCAAGTTCCCACTGAAATTAGCGGGAGCTTTTTCACCTCCTTAGAAACCAAACTGCTCCAAATAATTCCAGCCTCCCACCAGTCTGCTGCTCAAAAATCTTTTAGGCTGGAATTCATCAAAGCAATCCATTAAATTTACCTGAATTTCATTTACACTTAGGGTCAAGCGTACAGCCCCTTAAAACTCCCAGAATCTTACTTTATTTTCAATACAATTAATTTTCAAAGCATTTTAAAGGTGAAAATAAGACCTTTCCAAGTATCTCTGCTTTGAAAAATTATGATGTATCATATTCATTAGCATCTGTCACGTTACGCTGTGGGATAGTTTACTATGAGTGACAGAATATGGCAAGTCAGTATATGCAGGTGTGTGACAAACAAAATCAGTGCAATCACGAGGCTCAGAAAATTGCTTTTAATGTTATGTTTATATATATAATTCTGTTAAATTACCTGGGCAGGATATAGAAAGATTTTACTTTATACAGCTGCCTGCAAATCCTAAATTGCATGTACGAAGGTGGAACTTCACTCACATTTTAACTATAACGACATAATTCAGAATGTAAAGATCTCAGCAAAGCGACACTACAAATACTGGTAAGAAGATGACATCCAATTGTTTCAAGTCAATAGTGGGAAAAGGTTTTATATACAATTAAGTAAAAAGTTGAGCAGGTGGCTGTATTCTCTTTCAGACAGGGACATTATCACAGACTCATGGAATGGTCAGGGTGGGATGGGAGCTCTGGAGACCATCTAGTCCCACCCCCTGTCAAAGCAGGTTCTCCTACAGCAGGTTGCACAGAGTTCCATCCAGGCGGGTTTTGAATGTCTTTGAACTTCTTGTGTTGCCATTTGTACCCATTGACCCTTTTGTCCTGTCTCTGGCCACTACTGGAAAGAGCCTGGCCCAGTCCTCTTGGCACTCACCCTTAAGATATTTGTAGACATTGATAAGATCCCCTCTCAGTCTTCTCCAGACTAAACAGGCCCAGCTCCCTCAGCCTTACCCACATCAAAAGTTTTTCTCACCTAGGTCCTTGAACTTTAATGGAAAGATTTTCAGGGGAGTTTGCAAAGAATTAGCTGGTTGACCTCTGTAAGAGCTACAGAAATCATCCCAAGCTGCTTGCTAGAAGTCCGCAGTGCCTGTTCTGAGACTCAACTCAGAAGCTGATAACGGGATACAGAGTGTCTCATTGCTCGGTCACTAGTTCAACTCTCGCATAAACCAGTGATGGCCGGGAGTCACTACCACGGGAACACAGTTTAGCTCCTGCTGTGAAAGGAGCTATGAATCTTCCCCTCCTCAGCAGTGAGTTGTACCCATATCATAAACGTCTCTACCACGTTTAGTGTTATGTGTCCCCCTTACTGGCAGTCACAGGGACATTCCAGGCAACCTCTCCTGGTCAGAGGATAGGGGGCTATTTCATACCATTCCTGTTCTGTCTTCAGGCCAGGGAATACAGCCTTCTAGTCCGTCATGTAGACAGTTCAGGACCTTTTGCAAACGTTTTAAAAACATCACATTTGTAACTAAAAATAAAATGCCATTTCATTTGGTGGCTGTGTAATAGTGATTTTATACAGTGCCATTAAAAGTAAAATTCAGATAGGAGGAACTGCTGACTGCTGCTAAACTGCAGAATTTTCAAGTTCTTTGAGGCAAGAACATGTCAATCTTTTATATGTCTGCAAAATGCCATGAACATCTACGGCAGTCTATAAATCATAGAAGAAATGATACAAGCAAACAGGAGTTATGGGATCTTACCTCTCTCGCAGATTTTGCCCCATGGATAAGGTAGCTTACAAAGTAATAATGAAATACTATCAGCAAAATAAAGTTTTAGTGGCTTTTTATTCTTAACAGCATTTTCCTAGCACCATGTCAATAGAAGTGGAGCTTCATCTGGGACCAAAAAGTTCTGATTTGCATATGTTATCATGCAAAATGAGATTTTATGCTACCCTTGCCTTCAGAAACACTGAGCCATGCATAAGATCAGATCACAAAATTAAAACAATTTATTGTACTGGAAGTCTCTTCTGTTAGTTTTGGCCAAGTTCCCAGTTCAAGCGATTAGTGAAACCACCGAAATACTAATTAGCAGTGCAGGGATCCTCAGAACTTAGTGTTTGTGTTCATGGTGTATTAACAAGTAGACTGACCACGCTCATCTTAAAATTACTCTGTGCTTTATCATCAATTGCCAAGACAGGAGATCAAATCACCACTTTCAGAAGACAGGTAACTTATGCCTGAGAACATGGAAGCCCTCCTCACCACAGCACACAGTTCAGCTGCTCCTAATGCAAGGCCTCTAAGAGCAGCCATCCTCTTCATCATCAACATGCAAAAATCATTTATCAGATCCTGCACATTCAGGAGTTCATCCTTAGGATCCTTAAAGTTTTTATGTGTTCTTTCTTTGCTTTCTCATATTTTGAGTCTCACGAAATTTTCAAGATTTTTTATCAGTCACAACAAGTGGAATCTTACTTTTACGTTTAAATGCAAGTAGGATCCTTCTTCAAAATCACTTGACTTCAGGAGTCACTGACTCAGATTGTAAATATTTGAAAAGACATGATAAAAATTGCAAGACGTGTCAATATGCATCACCATCACTACTTAATAAAACTCCTCTGTATGTTAAGAGTACCAGCATTGTCCTAGTAGTTCATGGTAAATAAGGAGAACTACAGCTGAAATTAACCTCGTTCATGTAATCCACAAAGAGCCTACATATTACCCAAGTCATTTCTCTACAGTATTTTGAAAACTTACAGAGGAGTTTAACTGGTTGCCCAAGGGCCAGGTGCAGATCAAGGAATAATTCAATCCTGACTGACCCCAGGGTCTGGGCTTCTGAACAGCCTTCATTATACAAGACACCATTTTGCACCTGGCCAGAAGTGAACATAAGTGTTCATCCAGAGACCCAATTAAAGCTCTATTTAAAAGAAAATTTAGACTCAGGTGCAGTATGTGCAAATCAGTGAATGTAAGCTGCCCCAGCCTTTTGGGGCACAATCTGTCTCCAGTGTTATATGCTATCCAGCACCAAGCATATTATTTGCAAATATTAACAACCAAATAAAGCTTTGAACAGCAAGAAATCGAAAGTCATTAACTATGAAGGGAAATGAGTCTGTCCTCATGTCATCAGATGAAGAGTTGTTTCCTCGCTTCTGTCAAACATCAGCTGCTGGTATCAATTCAGGGGTTTCACTCCCGATCTCCCAAAATTAAGTGGTACCACATACATTAAGAAAGCCTTGTAAAATGAGATCTGCAGAAAGAACGCTTTCCACTTGCAAAAACTGTTCAAGAAATGACAATCTAATTGGCAGCTCCATAGAAAATATCCAAAAAGCTAATTAAAAGACTCCTCCTGGACCGGGCCCTAACCCTGCCATATCCCAACTGCAACACACACTTCGTATTCCAGAAGGCATCTCCCACATAATGGTTTAGCAACCTACACTGTTGCCAGGAATAGAAAAGTACATCAG
Organism: Ibycter americanus; assembly: GCA_035590275.1. Taxonomy (NCBI): domain Eukaryota; kingdom Metazoa; phylum Chordata; class Aves; order Falconiformes; family Falconidae; genus Ibycter; species Ibycter americanus. Next base: position 98,010,927 of record JAVJGI010000001.1, on the reverse strand, counting down.
ACTTAAGCAATTAAGTTTTTCTGTGCTACATAAGCTGGAAAAGAACCATACAAAGAAAATAGCAGCACAGAAAATGAACAGGATGGATTACAGGCATCAGCATTAACAGATAAAAGAATAGCTTCTTTATTTCATTCAATAATATATTTGGAGGAATAAAGCTTGTGCTGACAAAGAAAAATGTAACAAGCGGGACTACAAATAAACTTGCAGTTAGCATTCATTTTGTCAGAGAGAGTTCAAAATTCAACTTAAGATTCACATTTTGTAGGAAATTTCTACCTAGGTCACAGACTTATCCTACAATTTAGGGTCAACATGAACCTTTAAATTGAATTTTATTTGGAACGGGAGGATAGATGGACTTAAAGAAGGTCAGGCATGCCAAAAAAATAAATTTTAGTTTTTTATTTAAGCATGAAGTATTAGCAGAAAAAAAAAAGAATAAAGAATAAACTGGGGCTTTTGTGTGTTACTGTGCTTTGTTAAAAAAAAAAGAATTCCTTATGTATAGAATAAAAGGTACTAGAATCTAATCAACTGCTCACAGCAGGAATCCAGAAGTACCACTTACGGTGTGCAGCAGACCAACATATAATCATGGCTGAAACAGAATTACAGCTCACATCACCGCATCAGTTCTGTTGATCTCTGCTGGAGCTTGGGGGTGGAGGAAGAGGCGGAGGGAAGAAGTCCAGCAGACATCCCCTCATCAAAAAAGTAAAACTGAAGGACTAACTGACACCAACCCAAAAGCTTCACAAATTCACTGAATCACAAAAGGCAAAAGCACAAATTGTCCCACTGCAGGTGATCAACTTCTTGTTCCATTCAACTGGTTTAAAGAAATCCTGCTCCCACCCATCCAGTTCTCCAGCTCTTTATGATATTTATTGTTACTATATTTAAAAAAAAAAATCAGAGAATTTGTACTGTAAAACACAAAGAAAGGAGTCCTACAGTGTTTTTAAACACTCATGCAAAGAATAAAGGTACAAATGCCTGGTCATCTCCAAATCAACAGAAATTTGCTGTATTTTCAGCTTCTAAGAACATATTCGACATTTTTTTCCCCTCTACTGTAGTCTTTTCAGAACATGTATATGTTCAGCTGGCTCGGGGCAACAATATATGTAAAACATGAGTAACTGGAAAAGTTGAGCTATTGTGGATTGGCAAACAGGAAGGCAGCTGCAGCGCTCCACTTGACCTGTTCTGCTGGGCTGCTACAAAATGTAAGGGCGGTTCCTGCAGCCACGCAAAATTAACCACATCTGCTCCGCCGTGTGCCATGATGTGAACCACCTTCATCCAACAGGATTATGGGTCACTACTCTGAGAAACCTGGGAAGGTGCAGGGAGGAAAGTGCTGTTGGTTGCAACCAACAGAGTGAAAGTATTTATTATGTTGTATCTATGACAGCCTTCTTCCCAGAGGCCAAACACTGATGGTACCCTGATGACTGCATCATTTCACAAAGCTCTGGACACAGTCAATAGAAACACTTTTGCAGCATGGAGAATATACTGTCATGAGGGCTTGAACTTCTCCTTCGCTGTCTCCTTGTAACGAATGAGAAAAATAGATGTTCTAGGGTGTGTAGTGAGGAACAGAGCACTTGTATCTGGCTAAATCAGATGGTGGACAGGGACAGATGGGTCCTATTTCATGCAAGTTTTCAATGTTCCTGAACTCCAAACAACTCTCAGTCTAGTATCTACATTACTGGCCACACTGCAGAGGAGCTGAGCATCCCATTTAAAAAAAAACTAAACAAAGGCACACAAAACAGAGCAGACAGCTGCTCTTTGGCTTTGTGAACTTCAGCTGAGGCTCTGTAATAAGCTCACCAAAAGCCTGTTCCTGAACAAAAGTACAAGTCTACTGGGACCTTCTGAAGGCAGTACACTTAGCACCTAACACAGACACCAGAGATGGAAAAGACTTTTTGGAGTTGTAGTATTGATTAATAAACAGTTCATAAACAATAATAATAGGATGACAATCGGTAATCAAATGGAAATATTGAGTGTATGTCAGAAGTGAAAAGGAGAATAGGATGGAAACAACTTCCCTTAAAAACCCTATTTTTAAGAGTTACATTCTTTTCACTTCAGGATTACAAGATCCATCTCTCCAACAGCCCAGGGGTGAAGGCACTTACATATAATGTGGGAAAATGAGCCTCATACCTATGAACTACCTGAGTCACTATTTTCCCATTGTTACATCAGCACTAAGTTTATACAGAAGCAACAGAAAAACCCAATTAATGCATCTTCAGCAGCTCGGGGTAGGTTAATAAGGACAACACTCAGCATAACAAAGTCAACATTTGCCAAGGGCTATCACTCAGCTAAGCCACGTCATGAACCAAGGGAAAAGCTGTTGTATCCCAGATAACAGTACCAGCTGAGGAATCCCACAAATCATTAACTCCCTAATGGTAGCAAAAGGGAAGCAAAAAGTTTCCAAGAAACGAAGGCTGAGATGAACCTCACTCCATTTAATATTTCTCTAATTTAGATGTATACATCTGAGCTAGCCCAGTAGCCTTCCTGTATGTTCTGTGCAGAGAAGCAGCACAGTTATTGCACAATTACTGGGGGACTGGTTTAGGTACCTTCCTTGAAATGAATCATAGCTGGAAGCACAAAACCTGAATGCAGGCAGGTCAGACCCAGGCATCTCCCACTACCGGCACCCAAATGCCTCATCCAGCATAGAGACATGATTTCCACTCACAGCAGCCAAGTATATACTGCAGCAAACCCAATTTCATGCCAGTATGCTGCTACGGTATAGAACTAACAGCTGCCACAAGAAAAGTGGTGAAATAGAGAAGACAAAAATATGTCCTCTCACATGCTACACCCTTTTTGGAAGGTTCTTGAAAGAAGTTATTTTATCCTGCAACATGTTGGTCAACAGGGAGTTGCAAGGTGTTGTTCACTGAATAAATAACAGTTTTCATTATTAAGGCATTCACAGTCAACATGTTCCATACTCACCATTACCACTTTTATTTTTTTAAGAAAATTATTATCTACTTTTCCTTTATGGCAAGGCTTGGGAGTGACAGATGATCCATCAGCTTATCTGCTGATTTTTAATGACAGCATTTTGCATTCATTATTCCCTACTTAAATCACTCTTTTTAAAACAGGAATAACTTATTTCTTCCTCTTGTCACTAGAGAAATTAAATGGTACACCATTAAGAAGAGTGCTTGTCTAACAAAAAGATACACCACCCACAGATTTAGAAAACCAGCATGGACAAAAATTGCCTAAGAGGGAGAGCAAAAATAGGAACCCGTATCTCCAAATACCTCCACTATCCACTCACTGCTGAGGTCAATAACTTCTGGAGTTAAATCTCTGCACCCTCTGCACTGAAAACTCCTAAGAGAAAAGACCAAATAATTCTTTTTGATTGTGCAATGCTGAGCACTCCCTTCACTAAAGAGCTAAAATGTATTAAGCATGCATGTGATGTGAGGTAGCTACCTTCCTGGCTGCCAGTAACAGGGATATTTCCTTGAGGGAGCCTGGAAGTCTCAGTCTCATCCCAGTAGTTAGAGGAGCACTGTGAAATAGGTATTGGAAAGAGTGCAGCACTGTCAGTCCTGCTATTGCACACCAGCCTAACACAACCTTGGCAAACATCAGGGACAATATCTGTGTTTGCTTCTCCTCAGCTCAGGGCTGCTCATAATCTAGGCACAGGCTAAGTATCAAAAAATGCAGCATCTAGATGACACATGCAGAAAAGCAACCCTCAACAACAAAGCTCTTCATGAGACTTGTAAATGCCAAGCTTTTGAGCCCAGTGATGCCAACAACTTCTGAAGAATCAAACCTGTTCATTAATTCCACCAATTAAAAAAAAAAAAAAAAAAAAAAAAGGAATTTTTGCAAGATCAAGCTATTGGCAGTTGGTTTTAAAGAAAGCTTTTTTGCTAAAGGTTTGGGGTTTTTTTAGTGATTTACCTTAATGACTGCAATATTTCACAGCAAACCCCTTAACAAGTATCCTGGGAAAATCCGTGTAGACCAAATTGTATAGAAAGAACAAACATACCTAGCTTTCAAGTACCCGTGTGCAAGTTCCCAAAGACAGTATGTCCAAGTTTATAATAAAGTGGTGTCCTACATTTTCAGCCAGGTGACAAGGGGGGCATAACTATTCTCCTAGTACAAGCCTAGTGAGATGAGCTGGTAAACAGCCTGATGCAAGCTATTCCCTCCAACAGGGAAGCAACCATGGTCAAATGCGCTCCCCAGTATCTTGCCTCTTGCCACAGAGCCTTCTTAATTACCAGTGCTCCCTGGAAGGTTCCTTTTGTCTCTGGGCCTTCTGTTCTGGCACAAGCTGCCCTCTGGTGCAGCATAACCTCTACATGATTATACTCTGGACACCCTCTGGAGGGCCAGGGACCTTGCAAAAGTGCCCACGCCTCAATTTACAGATTCATCACACTAATGAATGTGTGAGGACCCTTAACTCCGACTTAACTTTGTTCTCAAGGAAGCACGAGGTTTGAAAAAAACAAACAAAAATCATATGCTGACACTGACAGAAGCATCAGCCCATTTTTACTTTTTCATTCTACAAGAGTTTATAACTTTTAAAGTTATATGATATAAGGTAGCTACCTTCCTGGCTGCCAGTAACAGGGACATTTCCTTGAGGGAGCCTGGAAGTCTCAGTCTCATCCCGGTAGTTAGAGAAGCACTGTGAAATAGGTATCGGAAAGAGTGCAACACTTTCAGTCCTGCTATTGCACACCAGCCTAACACAACTTCAGCAAACATCAGGGTTTTTAAAACTTTTAAAGTTATAGACACAGGTGAGGAATATCAATGGCAAAATGAGTGAAAAATTATAACTAAAGCAAAAAATAATTTATGCAAAGTCAGTGCTGGGATGTTTTATAATGTATTTGACACAGAGGATTCAGATAAATCAAAGTAACAAACTTAATATTTGTCTGTCTAGCAACAGCACCTCCTAACAATAAAATGAGTTTAAATTCTGGCTAAATGCCTAATAAATGAGTTGTTAGCTTTTGTACTTTAATGCACTGGCTGTTAAGTAAGCAAGTCAACACACCTCAAATGGAATTCAAATGTGTGCAGTAGGCTCCACTACAAGTCAAACTCATAAATTTGTAAAAGTGCAAATTAAACATACCTCAAATACCAGCTCCCCAATTTCACATTCATTCATAATCTTTTCCAGTCCTATTATACTGAAGAACAATCCAATTACGGTACTTAAATCTCTGCATACAGTTGCCAAAAATAAATTCATTAGCAACACTTCCAACATACTCAGAAAGGTTTCTGCGCTACAGAAGATTTCAGTTTCTGATTTCCACAATATTTTCACATGTGACACAGTAGTGCCTCTCATTATATAAAACATGGATTACCATCAAAACTTACATTTTCCGCATACTGCTGTCTCTAATTGCTGACTCTGAATACCTCCATCATTATATCTGGCATCAACAGAACCATGGTAACAGAACCAAGCACATACTTAAGTGACACTGACACCCTACATAAAGGTCCTCTTCTAAATCTAGACTTAAGTTTGCCAAAAGAATGGGCTTTTAATCTGGGACTATATAAATAAGTACAACACTTACAGAAGAATCAGGTAATGTTTTTGCGGCATAATGGCTTTATCATGTCTTCTCCCTCCCTCTGTAATCTCCGTAAGTTTCATTGAAACCTTCCCATCAGTAAGGTGATGTTAGATATCTAAAGGTGCTGCACAGATACCTAAATATGCGCAGACCTCGCATTTGTAAGATGAACTATGACTAAGAATTATGTTTCCTGGGTATTCAGACCAGCATACATGAAAGAAAAGGCTTCTTCAAGTCTAAGTTATCAAGGCAGCAAGAAAAGGTGATTAAATTATAGAAACAAAACCCAAAATCCAACAAACAATCACTTTTGATTCTTCAGTCAGAACATCTGTTATGGGAATGATTAGTTTCAGCAGCCATGGTTATTTGGGCTTTATCATTTGGTCTTAAGTTATCAGTTAAGCACGGCAGCAATATGCATATATATCTCTGTAAAGCTTTAGAAATTCTCCAGAATTGTACAGATTTTTGTCATGCACTTCCGGTGGTAACTCACGTGACATCATCCACACAACCACTAAAACATACTGCACAGGAAATAACAAAAAAGTAAATCAGTAGAGACTCAGAAAAGCCCATTGACTCTTGAATACGTCATCACTCTTTCTGGCATCCAAGATGGAAAAAGCATGCAAGCACCAATGGATGAATAACTATTTAACAGTCATTCACTCATCAACATGCATTTGAAATTTGCTCCCAACCTCCCTGTTATATTCTTGCAGTCCTAATTATGCAGACTACCGTACCCTGAAATTAAACCTTCCCAACTGTTACATCAATATTAAGATTCACATCTAGGAATGATATACCCAAAATAAAGCTAATTAGGTCAAATGCAAAAACAAGACTCATTTCAGAATGACTGGGCTAATCTTTCAAAGGAAGTGTCACTCAGAATAGCCTTTGTATCAGGTTCTGTGGACCACACTCGTGAAGAGTTTATTTAAGCCACTTCTTTGCATGTTTGTTGCTACATGAAGGAAGAGACCAAAGGGTCAAGGAGTTATACTGATTTTTTTTTTTTTTTCTCTTCAATCCCACATTATGTGCAAAAGCAAAGTGAAGTTTTAAGAACAAACAAATAAATAAATAATACCTATATATATTTTTTCCATTTTCCTTATTCCACCTAAACTGCAAATACAGTACAAGGAGATCAAAACTGAAAGAACTGAAAGGGCTTAAATTATAAGCTAAAAATTTGCCTGTCAAAACACTTCTAGAAGTAGGAACCATACTTCTGGAAGAAAGTCTTCAGACACAAACACAGCTGACAAACAACCAACTGTTACATCAAGCAAGTTGACCAAGGAATCTTAATTCACTTTTTTGAGCCAAAGATCAAAACTGGACATGAATGTGATGAGGTGGTCAAACTTCTACGTTCCTTTTCTCATGATAAATCTGCTATTTGTCGTAATTTTCTTCCCATTGCTACCAAAAAGGTAGAGGATGGGATGCAAGAAGGGACTTGCTACTTCTTAGCGCACATCCTTCTACACTCAAGGAATTTTCTCTTTTCCTCAGTCTGAGTCTTTTAATTCCCCAGGCCCTTGCTCACCAAGATATGCTACACATAGCCCAAATTCGAAGCTTGTCATGTAACACTACACCTACCCTGTAAAAAGACAGTTTGTAATGAGAGACTATTCTGCCTAGCAGAGTAGGTAGAAATATTTTTCAAGGCAGAACCAAACTTTCTAAGCAAGATGCAACTTTTAGAAGATAAATATTTTTCCAATTCACTGTATGCCAATTAAACAAACACTATCAGAAGGAATTTACTGCCTATTTCTCTCGATTTACACAAAGCAAAAGATCTTTATCAGTTAATTTTCTAAGCCATTTTCATGCCTCTGCTTATATTGTATCATCTTACTCCACTGAATACAGGTGAACACTATTGAGTTCTTCCAAAAAGACATTCCTCATTTTCCAGATTTTCAAGACAACAGTACATTTATTCTGTCAGGGTTCCCTGCTGCACTGCATTACAGGTTTTTCCAACTACCAAAGGCATATTTGTTCAAAAACATATCCTTGGGTCATAATAAAGGTACCATACCAGCACAGCAAGGATGGAATAAGAAGAGTCACTAAGGCATTACCTTCTTGGACTGGTGGTGAACTGGGGCCAAGAAGCAATTATCTGGACTACCAGTCAGTAATTCCTCTGACCTATCTCTACTAGAGTCTTTACCAGATCAGCAGTGAGCCTAACTAAGGAAGAGGAAGAAACAGCCATCTGAAAAAGCTGGCTGGCCAGGAGAGAATTCATGTGGTTTCTAAGCTATTAGGCTCCCAACAGGCAATGGACAGACAATTTCATTGTTCTTGAATGGCCTTGAATGAAAGAAAAGAAGAAAAAAAAAGAAAGAAAAAAAAGAAGAAAAAAAAGAGACAAAACTCTAACAATCCCTCCAGAAATGATACTTTCCTATTTGATCCTAGAACCACAGATTTCTACAGTAAGTTGTCCCTCCTACCACTGTTAATTTGTCTGTTACTTTTTATGTCCTCTCTAAGGTACTGTGAGGTGTCAATGCTTTTATCTTACAGAAACATTTCCAAGCAGGCTTGGGTTCTTTTATACAAAAAGGCGGACATGTAATGAATAAAGGTTAGTTAAAATTCTTATAACTCAGGTTTTCTTTGTGACACTACTGAGCCATTTATGCTTGAAAATGTGTGTGGATGCTTCTCACTTGAACACTCTTTACACAAAGCAGAACAGACTCCATCACTCATAATAGAGGTCACAACCTTAAAACTGGTGCATTAAAGATAAAATTCTCTTCATCAATGACTCAAGAGACAGTGCTGTCTTGGGGTCCAGCCAAAGGCCAGAGAATGAACTCCTGCAGGATCTACAGGCCATGCGCACTCTACATTCAAAGCACATTTCTTTGCCCATGAAACCTCTGACCTAAGGCAAGTAGCAAGTGCATAAGAATAGGAGGGAAACACCCAAACCAGTACACTGTACCACACAGGCTTCTTCCTACACCTTCAGCTCCTCTGTTTTTTAATTCAAACCCTTTCTTTTCAAAGTAGCTGAAGTATGGCTTCATGGAAGTATGGCTTTCCTGGTAGAAAGAGGCCCTAAGGAAGTCCGACTACTTCACCTACATCAGACTAGTCTGACAGGGGTGACAACCACCAGCTGTCCCTTCCCCATCTTCCCGGCTTTTTTTCCTCAGCTCTTCTCTATTCTTTCCTGTCTGCTTTACACATCTCCTCGTGTTTCTTTGCTTCCTCTGCTCCTCTTACTCATTCACTTTAGTACTATGTGAACTTAATGGCATCCAGCCCACTGCCTTTGCATGGGCCTAAAATAGGACAGAGCAAGGCTGTTTGTCTGTACCAGTTACTGCTCTTTTGTGTAAAGCAACACACGCAATTGATCTTCTGTCAGCCAACTGTTGTTGCTGATGGCACTTTACACGCTCAGTGTCCTGGGGCCAAGCAAGTTCCTTTGGCAATAAACACATCAGTAAGTGTTTCACTGCACATCCTGATGCTTTCCCCAGTGTGGCTAACAGCTACAGCAGGCTGCAGCCACCCATCTTTACAGGCTTATTTATCTCACAGAAGCAAGCAAACCCCTCTCGTTCTAGCTTCAGCATGCCCTGTGACCAAGAGCACAGACACTCCAGATGCAACCATGCTGCATCCCCTGGAAGGTCAAGTCACTGCAGTAAATCAGCTCATCAAACAACCAGGACTGCAGCAGGCTCTGTTCTGGAGCTAGCGGGAATCTCTGCACCACACTGCCACTTCTTGATGGCGTGTGAGCTTGGAGGCAACACAGCACCCAAGTATGCCATTCTGGAGCAGAGTGGTGGGGAATTCAGTGCAGAAACACCTCCAAAAAGCTGTGAGAGAGAGCTCCAATCTGGCAGAGCGAGTGCTGAGTACAGCCAAGAAGCCTCATAGCACCCAGGGGGGCTTCCAGGTGGAGTGTTTGCTTATTGCCCTTGGTAACGTGGGGACTGGAATATGTAGTGGGGAAAATGGTACTTCCCACAGTAAAGGGATAAGAGTCTCAAAGCTGTCTGTCAAAGCGAGGAGGGAGAGGAGAGAAATCAGCTCTTATTTTCAAGACATAGCCAAAGATTTAAAAACAAAACCAAATGATACATCTTTGCTCAGTTGATCATCAGCTCCAATAACACATATTTATTTTAAATAAAAATATGCACACATCTTAACAAGCAGCCAACTTTACAGCTTCTTTTTGAGTGATATTGCTGGTTCAAAGAGTATTCCCAAGCATGAGTTGGGAAAAAGAAGTGAGTTATTTTAAAATCAGAGGATCTATTTGCATACCTATAAATACATACAATAACTGCTTTTAATTATTTTAGTGTATATATATACACACACACACTCTCTCTCTCTCTCTCTACAATTAAAAAGTCATGTAATTATTTTAATTCTATAAAAACTTCTTAAAATGGTAAGGAAATGAAATTATCATTATACAATCTTAATTTTTTATTCAAGTTTAAAGATAGACAACGTCAAATGCCAGACAGCTGAGCTGGTCTGCATCAATTAAAAAAATATAAATTTCCAGGCAACAGAATACATACTTCTGAGGACACTTGAAAGAAATCCCTCTGAAGATTTCACCCTCCCTACTTCTGCATTCTGAGTACCCCTCATGCAAGTTCAATTTATGCAGTGATGGATATCCTGAGAGATGGAAGCTGTATTACAGACAGAGAGATAAAATAATCCCTAGGTGAGAAGAACCAGTTTGGTCGCAATAACACTATACTCAGCACTGCAGGTAAAATCAATTTAATTAACTTTTCTAGTTAGCATAAATATAACCTTTCTGGTTAAAGTACTAGTTTGTCAGAGAATCAGACTGTCCTCACCTGTTAATAATCCAACACAATTTAATGACTATTTTCTTGAGTAAGGAAAATCATCTCTTCATATACTACCTTTCAAAGAAGAGTTGCAACTCTCTGGCCTAACTTTTTGTGTTTGTCCCACCTTGTCTCTCCTGAACCAAAGGCCAGGTCACATTAAGTTTTTGTTCTTCAGCTTTCCAGCAAGGAGACACCAAGCACCATGAAATATGTCATATTGCAGGGCCTTTCAAATGAGACCATGGAAATCCAGCTCCTGCTTACCAATGATTTGAAATAACCTAATCCTACAAAATGCTAAATCACTCTGGCAAAGTTCCCGAAATCCCATTCCTCTAGATAGCAGCACTGAGTGATGAGGTACCACAGCTTGCCAAAAGACGGACCATGCTCTCAGGGCACCTTTTCAAGCCCTCTTGCCCTAGTCCTACTGCAGCCTAATTTGTGGCATGTTCCTTAGATGCTTTCAGAGAACTCTTGAGGTGCAAAGGACAAACGAATTGCAAGGCTGAATCCATCTTTTGGCAAATACAGTGGAAAAAGCCTGCATGGTCTTTACAGAAATAGGATCCATTTTCTGGAAACCACAAAGAATGTGTCTGGTATACTGTCAAATTTTGTCCTTGTATTTCAAAAGCACTTTTTGCAGTAATTCAACACATAGCCCTGCACTGCAGGGTAAGATCCCAGGCCTTCACAAACACAGCCATTCTGCACAGGAGGCTGAAAGCACTAGATTTTTATCTAAGCCCACCAGCCCTGGCTTCCTCTACTCCTTTCAAGATGCACTCTGCACTCAACGCAGAAACCCATAAAGATCTTTTCCTATGGAACGGAAGTGCTGGGTCCCAGCTACAGGCATAATGCAGAAGTATTTGTGCATGAAGTAGAAACTGTGTCTTTTTGGAACAAAACACACTGCTCCTTCAACTAACCCTATGAAAATGAGATTCACAGAGTTCTGCCCCAAGGAGAGAATACAAGGGACAATAAATGCAGATGCAACAATCAATCTCCTCGCTCAATGATCTACCAAAAAAAGTCCTTTGAGATGGCAGCAGTAAGGGCAAAGCAAGGCTCCACGCAGATCAGAATAGATGTGCACATATATACTTGTGTGTGTATATTTAAAATAAATCTCTTCTTTTTATGCTCTTTGTTCAACTACATTATCAAAAAGAGGTTTTAAATACAAGCTTATGGGACTACTAAAGAGGTGAATTTATGAATGTATTCCTAACAAAACACACTCTGGAAAGCTTTAATCTATGAATTGTGACAACCTTGGACAAAATGGATTTTTAATAGAATATAATGTAAACTGCCTGAAACATTGTGATAAGGAATTTTTTTGAAGTAATGCACAGAAAAGGCATGATGCACCCTGCATGCAAGGAGGAAAGGTCTTAATTTAAAGCATTTTAATGAACACTCAATTTGCATAGGGGAATGTGAGAAATGGAGATGAAAAACTCATGATAACGATAACACTGCAGAGAGAAGGAGAAAGATTAGAAAAGTAAGCAAATTTGAAAAGGCTCCAGCCGATAACGCTAGCTAAAAGGAATGCAGACTGGATTACGAACATGTCACAGTCCAAAGCCACTGTTCTCCTTGCAGGCAGTGTCTGTCGGTGGCTCTTATCTGAGTGGCGCACTGGGGAAGAAAGAGCAACTGAAGTGCAAAGCAGTGGAGAACAGACCTCTCTCCGAGCTAAGGGCAACGAGCATAGTCAGAGATTTTGCAAATGCCGTGACTTGCTGGAGTCTCTCACTTTCACCAAACCTCCCAGAGCTGTGCTAACCCTGCTGGCTTGCAGGGCTGCCAGGGCTTTCTGCCCCATCACAAAGCCCAAGGAAGGTTGCCAAACCATAGCAAACTTGGCCATCTCATCCTCAGAGAAAACTAGCTAGGCTGAGAGGCTCAGTCCTGGCCTGCCTACTTCCCTACTACCAGCTTACTGCCAGGCAGGTCAGCAGAACGGAAATTACTTCCAAGAGAGAAAAAAAACCATCTCCCCCAAGGTAGATATGGTTCTGTTTACTAATAGCTTCTGCTCTGCAATGAAAGAGATTGATCCTGCACTCTCACTCATACATAAACTGCCTTTAATGAAGCTCTACGAATTACTAAAAGGAGGAACAGATGAATCACGTCCAGTGACAGTTTTGCCACATTGACCTTAACAGAAGCAAGTTCAGATCTCTGCTCATTTAAATGAAACAGCAGAATCCCAACATAAACATTTAGCATTCTTCAAAAGAAACAAGAGGGCCACCATTATGACCAAAAAGGCAAATTAAAGATCAAAGTTAAATATTTACTCTAAGAACTACAATATTTGCAAATCTGGAAATGATCTTTCAGCAGTTTCTATTTGCATACTTGAATTAATCCAAAAATATTAAACTAATCTCACAAAGGAAAGGGTCAAAGTATTAATTAACTTGAGATTCATTGCTTTTGTGCAATTTAACAGTTCAACACAAAGCAAAAATCAGTTTTAATAAAAACTAAGTTACTGTGACAGGTATAATTTCATGGATTAGTGAAACTACGTACAAGGCAGTAAGTTTCAGTGTTCGTACTATTTTTTGTCTAACTAAAAAAAGTTGTTTCATTTCAATAGAGAGATTCCACTGTAACACCAAATGATCTTAAGTCTTCCTTCAGCCCTAGCATTTCACTTTCAAACTGATGGCTTTCCACCTTGCTCAGAAGAGAACAGAGGTCACAGCTGTTAAAACAGCTTTTTTTTTTTTTCGCTAAAGCAAAAAAACCTGACTGCAACGTTCAGCAGAGAGCAGCTACTGCACAACCACTCAGATCAGCCACCTGAGCTAATTCAGGTTGAGATTTCACTGCCGGAGCCATTGTGTGTCATCACACAGCTCCAGAACAAGCGTGAAGGTTCCCCTCTGAGCCAGCTCTTGCCCCACCAAAGGGACTCACTGGTTTCTTTAACAGCTTTTGGAGGAACTAGGAAATCTTGCCAAAAGACAAACGATTTGGAGACAAGGCATAGTGCCAAATCAGCTGCCTGAGCTTTATCAGTACAGTAACCCATGAAACCCCAGCAAAACGATGATGGAAAGTGGCTAGAATTTCCTACGTCACAACCTCAGAATTACAACTTTAACAAATGTGCCTAGGAAACAAGAAGGGACTTCCCCACGTCCCCAGGGGTTTTTTTTGTTGGTTTTTTTTTTTTTAATGGGGAGGAAGTGCATGAAGTTCATGCAGGAAGCTGCATGAAACAGCTAATGAACAGAAAGGTTTGCCTTGAATTTGATGCCAGAAAGCTCTGTAGCACTTGACTTAATCAGAGACACTGAGCAGGGAATCACCTCCCCACACTTCACGCGTTTACAATGCAAATGTCTGCATCCCACTGTCATCTCCGCTCTGCATCTTCACTGGAGAGAAACAGGCACTCTTCACTTGCTATTCATGAGGCCTGTTTTATACATCCAAGAGGACTCTCACCCTAGCAGTGCTTATTTATCCCTGTTGCTAAAAACCAAACTCATGTTAAATAGCTTTCACCTCAACACTTGTATCCAGTAGCTAGATGGGACCCAGAGCTCGATGGGATGCATTTATTCCTCTAACACAGCTTCAGAAACAGAACAGAATGGAAACTGTCTTTGCACTCCAAACCTCTGAGAACAATCTTCCTAGGTCTAAACAATTACTAATGACCTAACTACTAATGACTCCTTTACAAGAACTTTCAGAAAAAGATGGATGCAAAAGATTTCTCCAATAAAAATTCTGACATAAAGTTTTGTGATTTTCTAATTATGATACAATTTCAAGCTAAATCTATGCACAGTGTACTTTAAGTGTAGAGTAACTGCATGATAATGGAGAGAAATTGCTTGTATTGTAAAATACATAATTCTGACTAACAATGTAAATTTCTCATTACCTTTGATATAGCTTATGGGAGCATTACCGTAACAAACGTACACAGCATTCATGAGATAGTTCATAGACACTAATAAGTGTTTTGCAGCAATAATGAAAAACACTTAATAGCTATTACTTTCATAGCTTTTCAAATAAAGAAGACAGCATTGTCCTATATTGCTTGCAATTATTCTTCATATTTCTCTATTTTAATCCATTTCTTTCTGTTGGCTCTTTGTCAACAGGAATTCTCCTGCTGCGCTGAATATGCATGAAAACCAAGTGTGAGCTAGGACTAGTTGGCTGCCTCCAGTTTAATTAGATAATATACTTCTGAAGCTCAGAAGTGAAACAAAAGGACAAAAGCTGTCATTAGATCACCTATAGCTTTTATAGGAGGCTGAGGAGGAAAAAATACTGCTATTAAAAGAGCTACATAAGTCATTACAGAAGCTATTCTATGTCTCTCACAGCATTTTAACAAGGGTTAATGCACAAAACTGCTTGGCGGCTTACCTGTTCTCTGCATTTGGGTCGTTGTGCACACATGTGACTGTGGCAGTGGTCCTCGCACTGTCTGTCTCTTCTTGAACCCCCCACTGGTCTGCATCACTGACTCTGATGTCCATGATCTTCACACCTGGGGCTGTCCTAATTCTGTTGGGGAACAATAGGGATTGCTTTAGTTACAGACCTCCTACATATAAATCCAGAGAGGTAAACAAAGATGAAAGGAAATATTCCTTCTTCCATCAGTAACAGACTGATGCATTGCAACTGTAAGTCACTCTGCTTTAAAAATATAAAACAGGTCCAATCATTTTAAAGAAATGAAGTATGAGTTTCATTATGTGCTAAGCCAGTTAATTTTCAGCTTGAACAATGTGGAGAGAATATGAATGCTTTCTGCTTCAGTGGCACTAGTTTGATATAAATGAAACAGATGTGACTAAGCATAAGTTGATTTAATTTTTTGTGTCTGTCCTGCAGTTTAAGATGGAGAATCAGAATGCTGTGATATAGAATACATCCTCCTGCTTGCTAACCTTTGGGAGCAAGGTGCCTTTTAATACTTGGGCAATCTGCATGGAAAAATGTGATTCACTGCTCAAAGACAATAATGCAGAAAAGAGAGAGGAAGGAATATGCTATCCTAGATCCAGGACTGAGGGATAAAAATAATTATGCTATTGTACTGGAATCTATCAAACTGGACATGTCAAACTCTTGCTGCTGAAAACAATATGATGTTGACATGGAAAACCTTGATTTTCTAAGCATGGCCAGAGTCTGAAAGCAGTTCGGTAGTTGGTAAATGTCAACAATTTTTGGCTTGAAAAAAAATCTGCTAAAAAAAAAAAAGTCCATGCTCCAGTGGGGCTCAGCATTAGGAACAGATTGCCAAGGAATAGGAAACAAACTGCTTTTAATAGCAGGGACTTCATTTGTGCAGCTTGACTCCTGAAACAAGTCTGGGATTTCGACAGGAGTGCTGCAAATACGCCTGGAGAACAATTAGGCAGAAAGCAACTGCTGTAGCGCCACGTTTGCCACTACTGTGACTTAATTAATTAAAAGCAAAGCCAAGAGGGACCTCTTAGTTGTATGGTGGAATGAAACAGCACTGCTGAGACTTGAAGCGTTACTTAACAGTGAATTGTGATGGATTTGCTCCGATGCCTTGTGGCCAGTTGGTGCCCACGTTACACTATTAAGAATTTCCTTTAAGTTCTAGCTGAGTTCATGGGTTTGGATCAAAGCAACTTCAAGACTCAATGGGTGGTCTTTTCCTCTGAGAAGAAATTAATTCATCCTACTTTTATGATATCCTTATTTTTGCCTGTAAGGCTTTAATGACTTGATGGGCCAAATTCATGCCTGACATAACCAATCTGATGAAAAATGTTTCCTGTAAGGGGAGAATTTTACTTGATATTTTTCTAATTGACTCCTTCATGTTTCTCCACAGAGATGCATATCTCCAAATAACATGCCTCAAAGCTTATGTGCCCCTTTCCTATCATCTCCTCTTCTTTCTTCAAAGGAACATTCATTTATTCTGTAGTAATTACACTGCACCAAATAATTCCTGCCAGACACCTACATGGCTTAATTTCAGACTGACCTGTAATTTTCATGAGATAGAGAATTAGGCCTTCAGCAATGGATTCAATAATTTTTTTCGTTAGTCAACTGCTCTTGAAAAAAAATCATTAGGGCCTGACCGAAATAAAAAAACAACCTCAAAAACCAAAAATCAACCACACAAAAAAAAAACACCACCACTTTTAAAATTTTATCTTCCCAACCAAAATTATATTTTTTAAAAAAATTCGCCTCCCCATCACCCCCTCAATTTCCCATGTGTTTTCTTGACAACATGTCTGGTAACCTCTAACCCAACTTTCCACCCAAGTCAAACCCCTGGTTAATTAAACATTAACTGAAGGGCAGGAGAAGCTGGGGGGCAGGGGGGGAGCTGCAACGACAGGACAGCTGGATTTCACCCATGATTTCAAGATTCATCAGCCTTTTTCCATCTGTCAGAAGCTTGTTATGTCCTCCTACACAGCTTTTGCACTACAGATATCTTCACTCTGCAGCATTTACTTTCACCTCCTCTGATCAAAATCTAGCAGGTCCGTTTACCCCAACAATGATGAAAAGCAACATGGCACAGTTCCCTGCCACGCTCGAGCAGGCTTTAACCATGCAGGATCCCTGTGCAGCTCCCTTCTTCACAGAAGCTGAAGCTGCTGCTCCTCTTTACCTCCATTAATGGTCCTCACACACAACATAGAGTAAGGATGTAAAAGCCTCAAATATCCACATCTATCCACATGCCCAGCTGTTCCAATGTCTCCACACACTCTGCACCCTAAAACACTGGCTTCCCTCTTGAGCTAACCACTCAGCCGTGTCTACCTCCCTCAGCCAGGGAGCACTGCTGTTTCTTCTCTCGTGTCTGAATACAGCTATGGGACACTTTTTGCCTGTCTGGACATCAGATGAGTCCTGATGCCCATCCTGTTGGCTCACCACTTGACTTCTCCTTCAGGGCACTGTCCCTTAACAGGAGGCCTTCTGGTTTTTGGCAATGCTGTCTTGTTGACTGTACCTACAGCTTTTGCTTGCTGCATATCTACTGTCTGGCTGGGTTAGCATCAAGTGAACATCGCATATTCTGCTCCCCAGCTACATTTCCCAAAAACGTCTCAGACGCTGCATTTTAGGAAAATTTCCAGTTTAATCCCATGCAATGCATCTGCTCTGGTGGGCTAAGACAAGATGTCATTCTGCATTTTTGGATATCAGTAGAGCCAGGAAGGTTGAAAGAAGGAAGAAACTGAATTCAGCTTCTCACTTAGGAAAAGTCAAGAAATTCAAATTAAACCAGCCTACATATGGGAGGTTTGAGCCTACTGTTCTTCAGATAAGTGATTCATATCTTTAAATCTGCCTCCAAACTCACAGGCACAAAAATTATTGCAAGTGTTGGGGACTGAGGCTTTGCAAAAGAATAAGAAATTCCTACCAGAGCTGACATTAACTGGAGAAAGGGTAGTGAACAGCTAGTGCGTGAGCCCAGGCGCTGGGTTTATTGCCCTGCTTTATGCCAGGCTTCAATTACAAGCTTGGGTGGATCATTTAGTTTTCTTATACCTCCCTTCCCCACATGGAAAATACTGGGAAGTGCTGCTCTTCCAGCTCAAAGGGAGCTGTAAGGATAAATAGAATTGCTTGAGAAAAATCTGATGTCCTTTAAATTTACCAGCTGACAAAAATTTTGCCATGTCTGGGCTTGAAAACATGGAAACAACCTACTGAAGTATTTCACAGAAGCATGATCCAAGAAGGAACTGTTACCACTAAGATGGCTTAATTTTTTTTTCATAAAGATAATTGTGAAATGAAGAAGAAGAAGGGAAAAAAAAAAACCGGACCAAAACATGACAGCCAATTGGAAATTTGGCAAAACTGACATTTCATTTCCATGAAATACTTGCTTCCTGAAAAGCAGAATTTTCAGATAAAAAACTGTCCTGCTAAAAAGCACTTGCCCACCTTTAAAACATTACAGCTTATATTGCATTTTGATAACGCAGTTAAAAGAGATGTAAATGAGACAGAGGAATACTGAATGAGCTCACCAGAAGTTAGCCTGCAAGAGCCGCCGCTCCCCCCCTCCCCCCCAGATCCACAGCCTGTGTCACAAATGAGGTGGTGACTATTTATTCATGATACTCTCTTCTTTAGGGGTGGAGGAGGTCCAACAGAAACGTGACACCCTCAGGCACTGCGTTTCGTGACACTTATGACCATAAGATCTTAAGAGGAGGTAGCTGGAGCAGGGAGGTTGGGGGAAGTGGCAAAGCTGTTCAGAACAGGGAATCAATGAAACAAGTGCTTCACCAGTCAATTTAGCCCTCTTCTCTAGCTATGAAGGCAGAACAGAGGAACCTTCTTTCAATTTAGACTGCAGAATACATTTGGTATCCCTGGCAGTGTTTTTTTCCCTGAACAGTATGTCCTCCATTTACTGTAGAATATAAAGATGGAAACATGATAGACAGAATGGAGCGGGCAAACAGGAGTGTCCCCAGCCTGCCAACTTGGAACGACCAGAAACTATTTTAAAATGCAATCCCAGCCTTAAATGTATGTGACCCCATGAATTCAGATGCTCTAAACCTCTTCTCTCGGTTATTACAACAGAAGGAAAGGAGAAGGTACAAGTAATCACCAGGGCTGGAAAGTAACTTAAGGGCTGCAAGAGGGATTTAAACAGCCAAGCACTTAGCGGAAGTGGTGCGGGGACTTCCACTGCCTCCCAGTCAATTAACTGCAAAATCTGAAAGGTAAATGCTTGCTTGCAATACACCCCCAGCAACACTCCTGGCAGCAGTAATTGGGAAGTAAAATCTTGGCAAAAGGAACTTTAAAATAGAAACAGAAGGAAAAGATAGTTAGGAAATAAAACAGGAATGTGCTCACAGCAGATGGAAAATGCTCAAAATGATGAGAAACAAGGCTTTTTCAGAGCTATTTCAGAAATCCTCTTATCTCCCCCCTACCCCATTATGGGGGAAAACATGATCTGAGCTAAACTCACTCTCAACGACATACTAATAATAACAGTTACGATAATAAATTTCATTTGTAATTTCCAACCATTTCTGTAGTCAGTCCTTCCACGTGCATTTTTAGCCCAATTAAAAATAAAATAATTATCCTTCCCCTACAGGAAATCCAAGCTGTAGGCCAGTTTAGTTAACTTACCTAAAATTATACTGTCTCTGCAGAGCCAGAAGGAGGGTCGATATATCTTGATTCCCAGGCTTACACTTCAGCTAGACACCCCTACCCATCTTTAAGACCAAACCAGAACAGAGCTGAGTAATTCTGAGCCCTCACAGAGCATTTTACATATTTGAGGAATTGCACAAACAGCAAGCAATTAGTTCTGAACGAGGTCCCTGGGGAGTTTCTAGTTAAAATACATGTGTTTTAAGATACATTAAGCCAAGCACTATAAATTAAAATAATCACCGAATCCAGGCATAACATCTGGGGACTTTTGGGGTGTGGGTGAGATGGGCCACGTTTCTATATAGGAAGCATTCCTGTACAGGGGGAGGAATCAAGCGGAGTTTGCTGGGAGATGCAAGGAGAAGAGGGTATGTGATTCATAGTTGCCACATCCAAGTGCATTCCATGACGTTTGGGAAGGAGGCACAGACAGTCAGGAGTACATTGGTGTGACTGTACGAAAGCAAAACTGTTTGGAAACACTGTTATAGCAGATGGAGGGCTGAGGTGGGAGCAGAGCTCCCCCCAAGAGAGCCACCATGCCTCTCTTGTACCTTCCTAACCTTCCTGACCAAATATCTCTATGGACAGTCCGGAAATACGAGGAAAAGGAGGTGATGCAGTGTCACCCAGAAAACACGCTTCAGAACTAGGAATTACGCCTAGAGCTTCCAAGGAATATTTTGATATCGTCACCACAAACCTACCCAGCTCTCCTGCTCCCACTGTAAACCCGCTAATAACAATGTGTCCTGCAATGGCCGTGCCAGACCAGCCTGTGAGCAAATGCATTTTCTGCTGCTGTGGTCTTGCAGTGTGTGTGAAATGAGAGTGGCCCACCTAGCAGATAATCGTCCTGCACAGCCTCACCTCTTACAGAAGCCAGATTTACAACAAGTCAGGGAATCAGGTCCTAAATTTTCACAAGCTAAGCAAGTGTTTACTTTCTGAAGTATTTTTCCAAGAACTTTACTTCTTTGTTCTTTTATATTTTAAAAGACCTGTCACAGATTACATTCAAATTACTTCCCCATCAAATTCTCCTTAAAATAGCAACACTAGGCCAGCTGTGTTTGTTTCCGCAATTCCATTATTAATGTCACTATAAGTAAAGCTATCTTTCTAAGTATGTAAAATACGCATCAAAATACACAGAGATCCTGCAAAGATCCAAGCCCTCTCCAAAAGGTCACGAGTGTAGAAGCACAAATAATATGCTGCTTTATTGCACGGTAAAACAAGCAGCCTGCAAAGCCCTGTGGAGAGGTGCACTTAGGTGGCAGGCAGATGGCAATGCGGAACAGAGGGCTGCTGCAGCGCATCAAACAAAAGGAAACCCCAAGTAAAAGGGTCTGATTAATGGTACTGGCAGGTCAAAAACTCAACATAGCCCTGATATAAAGCCAGTGGCAATGGGTGTTACCAATGAAACAAGGTGGGAACTCATGGTGGGACAAAAAAAAAAGCAGCATGTTTGCCCTTGGGGATGAAAACAGCTTAATACTTAAGAGAGAGAAGTCTCTAGTCCAAAGTCAACTGGAACTTTGCTTAGGATTTAAACTCCTCATTTCATCCATGCTAAAAACCGCTCCAGTGACTGCTCCTTTATTGCAAGTCCAATGCATAATTAGCCCAAATTTGCTTCCAAAACAAGACAGGGATATGCTGCACTCTGCCTGCCTTGGCCCCGTTTACCCCTGACACACCTCCCCACTGCAGGGTCAAAGCTTTCTCAGCCACCACTGACCTCGTGGAAATGCTCTTTCTGGATCTTTTGACCTCAGCACTCTCACCTTTACACCACACCAGGAAATTTGCCTTTCCTTCCCTCTGGTACACCTCAATTTCTCTCTGAATCTGTTATTTTTATATAACCTTTTGTTGCTGTCTTATTTAACCCTGTCAAGCATTTGGGGATGCCGTTTCTATGAAAGCAGCTGTTACTGTCATGTATCAGAATATCTCTATCCTAAACAAGCACTCAAGGAAGAAAGTCAA
Source organism: Ibycter americanus (assembly GCA_035590275.1). Classification (NCBI taxonomy): domain Eukaryota; kingdom Metazoa; phylum Chordata; class Aves; order Falconiformes; family Falconidae; genus Ibycter; species Ibycter americanus. Next base: position 97,989,158 of record JAVJGI010000001.1, on the reverse strand, counting down.
TGCCAAAGCACCAGGTAGGACAAAGGAGACAAAATAGGTAGAGTGACCAACGCAATGCAAAGCAGGAACAAAGTTGCTCAACAGAAATGGTGACTTACATCAAAAAAGCCTAACTACTCAGAGAACAGAAACCCCTTTGAAATCGTGGAAGGAGTCAATGCTAAAGATTTAGAATGATACAATTACCCCTCTTCCACCCAAAAAGGTGAAGCTATCAACCTGGTTTTTTTCAGCCCATCAAATGTTTCAAAAATGCTAAGCATCAAGCTCACTAGCATATTGGATTTTGAATAATGAAAAGAGTAAACAGGATTTTAATTTGGATTCTGACAGTAAAGTGCTTTCCATGTGATAAATTAACTATTAGGGAAGACAAATTAACACAACCTACTCTCGAGTGTGATGGCTTATGATTTTGAGGAAGCTTTTACAGAAACATGATCAAAATAAGGCATGATGAAAAATAGGAGATGATGATGGGGGGAGTATTTTATCAAAAAATCTTTCTTCCTTCTTTTCTTCAAACCATACATACAACTTCCCTAAAAAAGTGCAGTAGATTTTCCAAAGACCCCCCCCTTTTTTCCTAAGAATGTCTACACATTTTAGGAGATATCCTCAGCTGGTCATAATCACCAGAGATTGGTGAATTTTATAGTGATTGTTTAATATTGAAAATTTAAATTTCACATCTGTGAAGCAAGGTCAGAAAAAGATGTGTCACCCCTTATGAGTTTTTTTGAAAGGGAAGGTGCCTCAGAAACATTTTCTAGATATAAGACTATGCTCATAAAATCAGTAAAGGGCATGTGAACACCTTCAAAGCAGTCTAACATCATATTATATTCCCATATCAAATGGAAAATTTCCAATTTTTGCCATTTTTTTAAAGGAGAGAAGACATTTTAAGATTTCATCTTCATATTTCAGTAGAAATTCCATTTTTCAATCTGCTCTCTCTCTCAGGTAAACAAATAGAGCTTAGAAAAACAGCAGAAAGACATCTTAACTGGCTTGAAATTAAAGCTATTAATTTTTATTCTTATTTATTCCTGTCACAAACCAGACCTGTTTATATGGGTTTCCAACACTGCTATGGAAACCTGAGAGGTTCTGAAGTCTTTATGTAATATGAGGTGAAAACACCATCTCCTGCAGTGAACACTGTTTTCTTTGAAATATGTCAACAGCAGAGTTTTGTCCCTCTGGGAGAAAAAGGGTTGCCAGTCACTGGGGCAGGAGACATTGGGACCAATTCTATCAACTCGAAACATTTTATTAACCATTTAACTGTCTGGGCAACTTCAAAATGGGAATAGGATGTTTGCTTGCCTTTGCTCAAAATTCATCCAAGGATAAAAAAAAATTACTATTTCTATGGAGACACTGTGCATTTGTATAGTCAAAAATTGTACAAATACTGCATTTCAATATGTTTCTGTAATTTCCCAGTAGGTACTTAAAACTGCAGGTCAAAGAGTTCTGCAGCAATTGGCATTTTCTTAATACAATTAAAAGCCAAAATTTATTTGAGTCCACCTGAAAACACTGTTGTGCCTTTGACATACAAATTACTTTAATTATAGTATAAGCAAATGAGGCTCTAGATTGTGCTGACAGCTCTTAAATTCCAGCAAACTCTTCATACCAGTTCTGGCATCCCACTAGCACTGCTCCAGTGACTCCTGCTATACCAGCACAGGGAAGCAGATCAGGTCCTCTGTCCATTGCCTGCCCGGAGGACAGAAAACAGCCCATAATTTGCAAAGAAATACACAATTCCTAGAACTGGCTTGACACTTCACACTTTCAAAGAATCCAATAAACATGAACTAACCATTATTGCTATTGATCAAAAGAAGACATCAGGTCTTTTTCCAAGTCTAAATGATCCTCATGCTACCAAACTCACAACATCCCTTTCTCATTAGGATGCACAATCTGCTCACGCCTCTGCCTCCCCTAAAAGAGGAGAGATATTTTCCTTTATTCCACTACCTCTGTTCAGTTAACTGAGTTATGATGTGTTGATCATTATTCAAAGAGCTCAAGAGTGCCTGCTGTCATACACCCGTAGACATCTCCAAGAATTGAAGTACGTGCCCTCTTTTCTCCAACACAACAATCTGTGGTGTACCTTCTCTGTAGAGAGAAGAGGTAAAATGCTGGAGTGGTTTTCTGTAACACATGTCTGCAGAACAAAAATCAAAGCCTGTTCAGTCTCTTCAACCTTTCTCTGACAGATCTAAAACACTCAGACTATGGCCTTTACCTTGAAACCAATGCAGTGCTATAACATGAAACTCTTCGTTAACGCCTAGAAGTACAGGAGAATATGCATTACCAAGTCTGAAGGTGTCCAAAGTATTTGAACTTGGAATTCTTGCAATCATGCAGAAACACAGCTTTGAAAACTATAATGAAAAAATCAAAGTAAGTCAGAGGTTTCCTCCTGCAAAGACAAAGATACTTACAGGTTTCCTTTTATTGAAAGGCTTCTTTCAGAAATCAGCGCTGCAAAAATGTTTGCAGCCTGAATAGAGTTCAGGCCTCCTGACAGACAAAGAATTTTTATAAAGGGGTCATTTTTCTACCTCTACAAGTAAAAAAAAAAAAGCCCTGAAGGTCACGGTTTCTGGAAGCACCTAAACAACAAAGTGAAAACTTCCCATCCCTCTCCCTGCAAAACTAGATAACGAGCTCTATAGCATTGTCTTGGTCAACACTGGATGCAGATTTAGAGCATTTAAAATAGTCCATCACTGTGGCTAAATTTGTTCACCATCTTGGAGACTCACACATTTCCTTTAAGAAAAAAGTTTATTAAATACAACTCAGACTAATATAATTAATTATCTTTTAGCAGACATCAACATACATGACAGGATCAGAAAAACTTTCCTGGGTTGCTGCTGAGTACTACAGTCAGCCCTGGAGTTTGTTGTATTTGTCAAACTCTTTGTGGAACAGTCCCTCAGCACAGGGCAGGTTATGGCTGCAAATGCCCGGATTGGCAGATGCCCAGAAGAGGCCAGTGGTAGCCAGTCTGTGGCTAGTCTTGAGAGAGTGTGTGTAGTCTAGTCCAAGAAAGTACATAACAGAGGCAGTCTGCATGCACTGTGAATGGGGTCTCACCTTGACTTTCACACAGCTAATATATCTTTTTCAGTGGTTTAAAAAGTACAAGGGAGAAGACCAGAAGTGAGGTTGATGGGCCAACACCACACTGACAGATCTCCTCCTCTTAGGAGATGAGGCTAAAAGCAAGAGGACACTCAGTAATGGTCATCTTTACCTAAAAGATTGCTTAAAACCAGACGAGTAAAAAAAATAAAAAAAGAACATTAAAAAGAGCACATTTTTGAAACATGTATACACCTGTAACTTGTACTGAAACCAGTCGCAGCCCTTGGCACATCCAACCATTGCTTAACAGCATGAAGTGGTCTTTAAGGGATCTCTCATACATTTTTCCATGCTCACTCAGTACTCTGCCTAAAAAAGCAGCATAGAAAGGTTGTTATTAGGCACTCCACCTAGGCTGTGGCAAGGAGACATTGATCGGAGCGCAAGGGATGGAGTTAGAGGGAAGAGGAAAAAAAGCACAGCAATGAAAATCCTTCCAGAATTAAAAAGGCCACAAGAACTTTGCCTGAACTAGTAGTTGTTGTTTTTATTGGATTATTTTATGGGGTTTTATGTTGTTTAATCGCAGAAAGAAAATGGATGCCATAAAATATGCAGAGCTAACTGGTGCTGCAGAGTACATTGCTGAATATTGCTAGTAATGCCATTTCCCCTTCACTGTCAAAAAATAAAAATATCGTTCTTTATATCCCTGTCACATGGAACAGCGGTCCTCTCACGCTTGCCAATCAATCATCTTGGAGTGCACCTTTACCTTGAGCAGTATGTGCTAGGACGGTGAATAAGGAAAGCTCAGGAAATAATCTCCCTTTCCACAAGATAGAATTCAATTTCCAGTATAGCTCAGACCAGTACTTTTCTTGAAACGGTAGCACCATATATTACAGCAGAAACGCATTTTTCTGCTGCTAGTGAAAACTTTAGTGAACATTATGATTATGTGGTTTGTACTCCAGGCACCAATGACCACCAAGCAGGCTAATAATGTGCGAATTCTTATGAGAACCAGCCCTCCAGCCGGGATAAAACATCAAAGACTTTTTTCCCTGGTTGGTTTTTTTGGGGTTGTGGCGTTGGGTTTTTTTTTCCCATTCTGCTTTCTTTACTGTAAGATTTTTTTTCTAGCTGCAGAAACAACTTTCCACAATTCTCCTAGAAAGTAAGCATTTCACAATAGCATTATCCCACTCTGCTGCTCAGGTAGCCCTAGTTAGTCCTTTTGCTACTGTCCCAACAGGCTTTTATCTTTGACAGCCCCAGTCTGGTTTCTTCTTCTTGGAAGCTTTTTGAAGACTCTCTGCAGGTAGGTTGAGCTTTCACCAATGACTCCTTGAATCCCTGTTCGGATCTCAGCAGATTTGGCAAGGATTTTTCAAGTCCCAAGCTTTGTCTCTCCTCCGAACACAGCTGACAAAGGCTGTGCAGCAGAGGCTGGCTGGGTCCATAATCTACCTCAATAAAGTCAGAGAAAGACCCACAAATGGACAGTGCCAAAGCGCTGACTCGCTGGATTTGCCTGCAATATTTCTAACCATAAAGATGAGGAGACAGTTTTCCCCCTCTAGATGCTCTGAAGCTCCAAGTCCCAGCTTTTGCTCTGCAGATCTGGCCAAAATACCATTCTGCAAGCTGGTGCCTGACAGACAGACCCCCGTAGCCCCAGAGCCTGAGATGGGCAAAGAGGTCAGGAGGATTCAGCCCTCCAAAGTCTGTTGCTCACAGTGCTGCCGCAGCTCAGAAAACTTATCCAGCCTTGTAAAGCTGTCAGGAAAATTTACCAGCCACCACACAAAAATTGCTTGCCATTTACCACAGTGATAGATGGTAATGCAAGACACTAATGGCATTTTACTTGCCTGTCAAAAGAAATTACTCACCCTGGGCCAGGAGGATTGGGAAAGGATTCTTTAATCCTTGCAGCGATTTTTAAATTAAACTCCAGTGTTCACAGGGCTGAAGACCAGTCACAGACAGCAGCCTGCTTCAGGATGGATTCAAACATGACAGAGCACATGGGCAGATAGGTCCAGCACAGTAATAAAACAAGAGCAAAAGGCAGCTGCACACTGTGCTTCTGACTTTTTAAAATAAAGTTTACAGATTTCAGGGGGGCAAATCCATTTCCAGATTGTTAATCTCTAACAAAGACCTAAGTCCTGGCACTGTGCATGTAACAAAAAGTTGGGGAAATAACAGGACAGAAAGGCCATAATCAAAAATTGGAGGCAACTGATCTAAGTGGTACAGGAAGGTGCTCCCATTTGGTCTACACATGAAGAAGAGTATAGCGGTATAAGGGATCAATTCACTTCCTTAATCTGTAGAGTTGACAGGATCATTCCCTCTGTGGCTTTCCTTTTCCTTCCTAACACCAGTACCAAACCTTCCTTTACTCTTCAGCATTTTTCCTTTATGATTGCAACTGGTCTGTTTGCAACCAAGACGGCTCTGTTCTGGTTTTACCTGCAGTACCAGCATTCCCCCGGTATGATCCTCCATCATGGCTCAGTCACAACATTCTTGTTAAACAAGCTACTTCAACAGTTTGGGAGCAGACAACATTCATTCATTAGCTGGCAGGTCAAGGGTAAAGGACTAAAAAAGAAGCTGATTCTTACAAGCAGTAGCACAGCAGGCTTCAACACCCAGCACTGCCTCTGGGGAATTTCAGGAAGACAAATAGCAAGGGACATCACACAACGCTTTTGAGGATAGGAATGAGCCACTCTCACAGTTTTGATTTTGGTTAGCCTCTGTTTTCTTGACCAGCCTTTATGATTCAAGCTCCTATATATCATGAGAAACTAGATGAAAAATTGTCTTGGCAAAAGGTCACAAACAAGAAAGGGGGAGAAGAAACAATTCATGTTTCATGAAGACTACACATGCCTAGGTGCTAGCTACTAAAAAGTCACTTAAACTTCCAGCATTTCAAAGCAGACACTATGTTTGCAATAACAAACACTAAAAACAGGCTTTCCCACTGGGGAAGTTGGGGGGCACTGTATCAACTTCCTATAAAAATGGCTACAATCCTTTATAACACATTCAGTGGTTTTCAGTAAAAAACACTCACAGTGAGATACTGTATCCCACTGAGCATTAAGCACTTCCCATTCCTGTTCTGCTTTTTCAATTCTAACTAGTCCCTAACCCTGTTAGTCATGAATTTGCAATTAATGAGCCTTGTTTAGAGGATGTGAATACTGAAATTATCCTGATATATGGGCTCTTACCACAAAAAGACGATCTAATTCAGCAAGAGAATCTGCTGTGCTTAGGGGGGATTCCAAACCTTCAATAAAGGAAATCAGCTGTTAAGTCATTTTAACAAGGGGCAGGATGCTGTACTCTCGGATCCGTGATGCCATGTGACGGTCTCACAGCTTGGCATCTGAGGACAAAATAATCTTCATGCATTAAGGATGCTTAACATCTGCTTGTAAATCTGGGGCTGGCCAAAAAATGGCTGTGGCTGAAACGAGGATGGTGCAAGTGTGGTTTTCCACCAGAATTCTTAACTACGAGAAACACACACACATACATACACACACACATACTCTTTTGATTTAATACAGCGAAGGACCAATAACCCAGGGCTAAACTAATTATGACTAGTTATGCTTGAGCAGGAAAACAGCAGCCGCTCCTCTCCTGCTTCAAGGGGACAAGTAAAACAAGTGCCTTCGTGGCTCTTCTTCCCTGAGCCTGGAAGGGAAGAAACTGTCCCTCGGGAGTCTTCCTCTCCCAGGGTGTCCAGAGGAGCAGATTTCCTCCTCAGATGGGGACATGGGGACAGCCAGGACAGCTCTCCTCTCCAGGCTTGATATCAGGGCTAGAGAGGGCCCTGTATGCAGCCTCATCAGCCCAGCCTTCTTGTTGACTCTAACAGAAAATGTATTTTCCAGGCCATGACAAATCTGATAAAACAGTGAAAAACAAAAAGTATTTTTCATTAGATAATATCACCCATCACGTGCCCATCCATACTCAGAAATAATTCATGGTGGGGGGAAGCTTGATTATATTTGAAATGGTTTATAAAATGCACCAAGGTGGAATAAATGTTCCTTGTTCTGCTACAGCAGTCACTTTGAGACACATTTAAGGAGGCTAATCCTGCAGACCAGGAGATTTATTCCTGGAGACAAGCCTTTTTTTCCTGCAGCTCCTCCCCAGCTCTTTAGAGAAAATGACCTGGTCTGATCTTAACACATCTTGAAAAAGACAGAAAGATTAATTATGCTCCTCCCTATTTCATCTTCACGGCACATCTGAACAGCTTCAACAGCTGCGAAACCTTTATTTCCAGAGTCCTTTTGATTGTACCACTGAGATATTCAAAGACTCATTAAACCTAAGGGGAAGTCCCATTCAATGAGACTTAGTATGGAAAGGAGGTGGAGGAGGGAGGCTTAAAGTTATCTTGTACTTAAGTTAAAGAGACAGTTGGAGAAGATTTACTCATAAATCAAACTCTCCACCCTCGAAGAGTCACCTATCCTCATGGTGCTCTGCACACAGAAGATGCTGTTGGGACTAAAGGGCTGAGAAATGCAGCCTGCTCTGATGACTGGGTAACTCTGCTTGTTCATACAGAAGAACCAAGGGATGAAGAAGAAAAAGCAAAAAAACCTGCCTTATATTTTTGTAGACACAATTTTGTGCCTACAAATGCCAATTGTTTTCCAATTGCAACACTAACATCAAGTTAAAGCTCAGCTTTCAGATCAGTCTCCTGCAATGGTGCTGTTTGTCGATCTGCATGATTGTGGTTGTAATTATTTCCTCCAGCAATTACTATCACTGTATCTGACCTTACCCTAGAGTCAAGTACCAAGGCATTAAAGTGACACCATCTTCTGTGCAAGTAACTGCTGATACAAAACCTTATTCTCAATTACTTATGTCAATAGTTTGTGGATATTAAAAGCAAAGCCAGTACATTACTGGGGCTGAGATTGCTTTATAATCTGATAGTTAGGCTACAAATTATCTGATTTGCTCATGAAAAGCTCAAATTACAAGGCCCCCTCCAAAAAAATCACTAAATGTATGGATGACTTCCTTTGATTTTAAGTGGTGTTGAGAAAGTGCTCCATTCTTTCCTGGTGGTGTTGCCTTCCTGATTTGAATCTTCACTGTCAAGCTATCATCCTCAATTAACTTCAGGCACAACTATTTTCAGGTATAACACTTGCCTGCCAGCATAGTAGAAGGCTTCAGAAAGTGGGCCTTCAAGCTATAGCCTAAAGCTCATCTATCAGTAATACCAATATTATCCCTCTTTTTTACTTTTTAGAATCATGAAACCTCAGCAGAACCATTACAATCAAGGTTGTACTTACTCCTGGGAACATTTTATCTTATTTTCACATCGGGAAACCCTTTCTTTACAGCACATTCCTGCAGTTAAAATCTCTCTTTAAGTTAAGATCGTAGTTTTACATGGAATTAAGTAGCTAATGTTATACATGTGGTGCTGCAAAGACTAAATCATGACATTAAGGGAAGTCTGGGTTCACTATCCCTACCTGCAGCAGGTGAGATATATGCATTGGGAAAGGCTAGACCTGGAGAATGTAATAAACAGTCATAGATGAATATAAAATATAAATGCAAAAATGCACTGCTTCATATTTATTACATTTTTTACATCTAAATCAGGCAGATTTCATTTCACAGATTGAGACTGATCTGAAGTAATTTAGTGGGAGGCTGGTAGTTGAAACACATTATCGCATTCCTAGAACAATGTAATTACATTGAATTTAATGTGATTTCCTGCCACTGGTTTAAAAGTGCAGCCTCCTCCACATTCTCAATTTACGCTGAACATGACACTTGATGTAAGATTACTTCTACGTAGCCAGGTAAAGCATTGCATAAGGGGAGAAAGTATGCTATGACTCCTTGAATTCCCCAAGAAAATCATGCAAAAATGTCAGTCGTGAAGTACCAGTGAGTTCAAATCATGAGTTTCTGGGAAGATGCTGTCTCAGCAGATGACCATTGATTTTAGATTTCATTTTCATTAAATATCTCACAAGGAACAATTTTGCTGACCTTAAGAACTTGTGCACAAGTCAGCTCTGCTCTATGGGGCAAAGAAATTTTAAGGGAATTCTTAGCAGAAGAGTTTTCAGGCTTTTGTATATTGTACATGCTTCTAAGAGTGCTATATTATATTAAAGAGTTTTTGTAAAGAACAGGCTAATAAACGGACATGGCACGTCACACCCATTAAGAACAGCTAGAAGATACTGGGGAAAAGAGTAATTGCAATCTGAATGCAAACCAAGAAATTGAATCTTAAAACAAACACAAGGATAAAAGGCTGGAAATTTATCTTATTTTGGAATAAAACAGCATAGACATTGATATTCATTTGAGTCCTATAAAAATCTGATAAAATCTGATCTAGCGAGAGAAAGTGTGCAAGCCAATGCATTGGGAGAGCCCATGCTGCCAGCCAAAGCCTACTACATAAACAGAAGTGTTACTTAAAAAAAACACAAATCAACTAAGCTTATAGCTGATCAGATGAAATCCTGCAAGCCCACCTAGTATGAAACAATTCAAGTAATCTCTTTGCAGAATAATTTCAAATAGCAATCACAGTTGTAAAAATGGAGACATATCTACAATTGATTTGCAAAAAGAAAGAGAAATGATTAAATTGATCAAAAATGCTATTTACTGCTGGCAGTTCATTTAGCTTTCTGCAGTATATTTCAACATTGATATTCCTTCATTGGAATAAATAAGTATTGAAATATAATGGATAATGAAGCAGATGCTAACTGACTATAGCAGTCCATAGGATTACTGGGGTTTTTTCAGCAGACCAATATAAACCTGAATGAAATAAAAGTTGAACAGCAGGTTTTAAAGCTGGGGACTTTTATGAAAAGTAAACAAACAATAGATTTAAAGCAGCATAATTACCAATGAATCACAACACTATGGAAATGGCCTCAGAGAGCTCCAAATGCATTATACACTGCCTAGGGGAAGGGCGAATGAGGGAGAGAAGAGCCCCTAAAAGGAGCCAATGCTGCAGCCCTCACTTACATAAACCACCCTGTATTTATGTAGCAAAGTCAGCTGCATTTAGGTTATAAAGCCAAATCCTGAGATTCTTCCTTCCATGGAAGTTTTCATTGGCATGAACAAAACTGTGGAAAAATCTCAAGATGTGCAGGCTTGCAACAAGCCAAAGAGGAGACCTCAACACCTTTGAGCTGCTTCTTGACACTGTTGATGTTGAGCACTGTGGAGCAAAGTGATGTGTTGCGAAAGACTCACACAGCCAGGCAATGCTACCCTGAAGTGGCAGCGATGAATACAAACATGTTACAAAAAACAAAGAACGAAAAAGCTTTGTCTGTGAAACAACGGCATGTATTATTGATGGCTCAGCAGCCAGAAGACCTCAGCACATGGAGAAGATAATGGGTTTGTCATCTCCCTGCCAGGAAAGGACTTGAAGAAGGTTGAAGAGAAGCAGTTTCAGCTTCGTGCCCACCCTGCGACCCGAGCGCACAATCCTGCAGTGCACAGCAGTGAAAGCAGCACGAGCTCAGCCACGATGACCGCCTGCTACAGCTGACCCCAATATACTGAATCCCACCGCACGTCCAACACATGCTACATTTCAGTTCCTTCTTCCTGAACTGGACAAGCTTCCCAACAGCCTCAGCATTTCCAGATTTCAAATCCTTAGCAGGGTCTCTTCAAAAAGCAAATACATTTGCAGAAACTAATTTTGGGCTGCAGTTTCTTACAAGGTATCCATTTCTACATCAGGTAGATTAGGCAGCAAAGACTACTAGAAGTTACAGTCTTAATCAAACCAAAAATGTACTAAGCAGATTTTCCCTTTTGTTTACAGAAGGGCCTACTTTCTTCAAGGTGACTTGAGACAAGAGGCAGTTTGCTTAAACAATAAGAGATTTGCTGGATGCCAGAACGCCCCCTTTTTCATCCCTGATCACCTTCTACAGCCCAGCAAGAGAATTCCGCAGAGTACATGGAAATACAACAGGGAAGTCAAGACCTTTATTAGGTTAAATCGTTCAATTGCAAACCAGGACCAACCAGACAAAAACACTGTGGTTCAAACTTAGACAAAAATGGTTAAAAATGAGAAAAAACTTGGCTATGGCTGGACTACCACTGCATTAGCTGGGAGGTCAGCTGAAATATTCAGGACTTCCATTATGCAGCAAAAGGACTGTGAAAATCTCTGCTCACCCACTACAGTAGTTATATATTCAGATTTCTTTCTGGAGTAAGTGCAAATTTGCTTTTGACTGACATTTCATCACTTAATACATTCATAGCATGACAAGGGAAAACTTGACTGACTTCACAATGCTCTACTGATTGAGTCCCTAATAGGAACAGCTGTCAGAAGGACTTGTAAGGATAACTTTCAAAATCACAGTTGCTAGTTGTCAGAGGACTTTCTGCACCAAAGAGCATCTCCACCTACACGAAGGCCTTTCTGGGACACAGAGATGGACAGCCCCTCACTTGCCAGTTGCCATCAGCCCATGACATCGCAGCTGGCTGCAGCAACCAAAATGGCTGCACGATACCTTTTCTCCAAAGTCCTGTATTTGAGACATACAGTTGTGGAGTCACAAAAAGCTTGGCTGGAGACTCATGAACAAGCTGTGGAAGAGAAGCTAGGGACCAAGGGAGGGGCAAAGCTCTCCTTCAATCCTTCCACTCACCAAAAAGTCCCCCAAGTACAAACTACCCAACCACAGAGCTCGAGGGTGAACAGAGGACACAGGAGGCAACATAGCTGGAGGTCAGTGTCTACCTTAGCTGAAAATGGGGAAAGATGACAAGGAAAACCAACTCAGTTGAAGTTTGAGTCCTTGACCAGGGCCCCAGCCTCAGGGCTTACTGCCTGCCATGCAATGGACACCTTCCTGCTGCTCTGAATCTCTGCCTATCAATGAAAAAAAAAAAAACAAACCCACCTCTGCAGAGTTCTCCTCTGCTCCTGATCCTTCCTCTGAAATTCTCCATTTGTTTAGAAAGGTCTTCAAGGTACAACATTCAAATGAACCTAAGCATTTCCAAATTCCTTTCCTTCTCTGCAGAGACCTCTAAGGCCCTGAAATGACTTACCTTCAGCATTCATGACATGGGTAAACAGGATCCCTGGCTGCCTTCACCCTGCTTTAATTAAGCAAAGAGGAGAAAAAAAGCAGTGCTCTTCAATACTTAAAACCAACCAGTTTCAAATAAATATTTAAAAGATGTTCTGATTGTTAGATAAGCAGCTTTGGCAAAGCCATTGCAAACGTTGCAATTGTTTTGCCATACAGTCACCAACAGCTGGAAGCTCTGAAATGCCCATTTCAATCAGAAATTTTCCATTTCAAATGCATTTGGCAGTTTGTTTGAGGTGAGAAGTGCTTCTCATCACGTGAGCTTTCAGAAGACCTCAAGGAGTGAAGCACAGGTAGCTTTTCTTGAAGCCTGGGTCAAAGCACAGCTTTCTGTAAGCACTCCTTTTTATAAGTAAATAAATAAGAAAAGATGCAATGCCACACCTTCTGCACTGCTATTAGGCAGCCGAGAGGCTCCTGCTAGACCAGACAAAGCCTTCAGTCAGTCCCACAGAATACTCACAAATGAGTGAAAAGAACAGTGGGAGGAATTGGCTGAAATATGCATTCATTGTACTTTCCTCTTCTTTAAATGTAATAATATGCAACTGCTCCTTGTGGTGTTGAACGGACAATACTATTAACTCTTTTTGTGTTCCAGCACTGCAACCATTTGTACTTACATTCTTCCACCTAATCACTACCTAGCTGTTGTTAAAATCCATCATGCACTATGGGCCAAATCTTAAGGTCCCCACTCAAACCCTCCCTTAAATGAGTTCTTAGTAGGATTTTTGCATGATTAAGCATCACAGATTTTTTTTTCCCTAGTTGATATCTGAATAAAGAACACAAGAATTGGCCCTGATCATTACCATAATGCTTTCATGTTTTCCACAATGCCACTCAAAAGCCTAGAAATATGGAATAGAAGCCCTGCAGGGAATTAATGTAAAATGTCTGCATGTGTACCAGGAACCAGTTGCTGAAAGAAAGAAAAAGGATATTTGAAATAAACCTGGAGGATGCATTAGCAGAAGCACTTCTGAGCAACTTGCCATTTAAAGCACACATGGGACAAGCTCATCTCAAGAGTCACTTCAAAGGGAATGGGCTGTAATCAAAATTAATCACAATTAATTTGGCCCTAGGTTTCTGCCAGTGAGAAGCAGGCTCCCACAGTCAGAGCTGCGGGCAGTGGATGGCAGGAATCACATCCACAGCGTCCACCTCTGCTGATATTGCCAATTCTTCTGCTATGCTGGTGCCATCGTAAAATGCTGCAACAGGATTCAGGCCAAATTTGCTTATCGGCTCTGAACCACAAGGCCAGCCAACAATACGTGCTGAGCAGTGCTCATTTTGAGGATGTCATCTTTCTATTTATGTTACCTAATTCTTCTTCTCCAACTCCCTGTGGCAAATCAACAGTTGAAATCATACAGTATAAGCTAATAGGGTTATATAAGTGTCCATTTGCTGTACATATGCTCTACCCCCTAAGGCAAGTGATCACCACTACTCCGTAGCAAGAGAGGCACACCTTCCATTTTTGATGTCTAAGCACATCAGAGTTTTGGAGGTGCTTTGGAGAGTGTCTCTACCCTTGTTGGAGGAGGACGTGTGGGTAGCTGAGTGAGAAGCAGGCAGCAACAGAACTGCCATGAAGGCAGAATCAAACCTGAACGAGAGGTACTTCTGGGCTGGACATCTGCTACTTGCCTCCCCCATGAAACACAGCTACACTAAAACAAGACAGAGGATGCCAGCTCCACATGTGGCACCTCTCAAGGTACTGCTGAATAGACACAACCCTCAGTCTTTTTGCCTAGGCTTAATTCCTTGCTCTGCCTGCATGAAAGCAAAAAATTTCCTTGATATGGAAAGAGCCAGCTTCCCTGTCTCTTGATGCTTCTCAGTCTACAACACCCAGAATTCATATTTTCAAGCTAACTCTGCTTCTCTATCCCCTTCTGGTTTTCCCAGCATCACTCTCCAACTCCATTTTTGTAACACAAAGGCAAAATAATTTACATAAACAACTGAGCTGTTTCAAAATAAACAGGGTATATGGACATGGATACTTCTTTTGTTTCAAATATATTTGCCTTGCATACTTACACTCAAACAATATTAATCCCTGTAATCTATCAATCCCTGTACCCTTCACCCCAAGGTACATAAAAATGGCATAGGCCCTATAACACGATGGACTTTTGGCACCAAATCTTTCGCTCTCTGGAAGCGTCCAGGGTTTAAAACCTCAGAAAACTGTCTAGGAAATCTAAACCCATACAACATGAAGTTTAAAGTATGCATTTTACTTATGCATATTCACATTTTTTTGTTTGCTAAGCTCTACCGTTAAATTGCTCTCAAATTCAGAAAGACCCATTTTTAGATACACTTTAAACCTTTCTCCAGAACAGTACAAATACATAATCCAGTAGAGGTGTTGCTTCATTCTTTTACACATGTACCTACTGTATATGCATAGCTTCTTATTTTACCTACTTCATAAGATTGCTGCTGCTCCCTCCTTGGCAGTTTGGAGGGCACAGATGCTCTGAGCTCTTGGGGAGACTCACACAGACAGCAGTGCCACTTCCCAAACTGGCTACTCCCTTCAGTTTTCTGGCCAAATCCATTAATCAGGCCTGATCTGGGGAGTCCGCATGTGCATGTACTGTAAAATCCCCTTACAGAGCACTGTTTTCCACCAAAGTGAACTTTTGCCAGGCTCCCCCATGGCACGCCAGCCACCGAAAGCAGACAGCACAAGCTAATGGGGCCCTGCGTGAGTCCATTTCCCACACATATGCTACGTATACCCTCCAGAGCAGGTCCCTCCTTTACCATGTGACTAAAGGGAAGGGACAGCTTCCTGGCTTCGCATAGTCATAGAATCATTTGAGACTGCAAAAGACCCTAAGATCATCAAGTCCAAGTATTCGTGCTGCACGCACAAGTAGAATTCCTTTCAAATGCCTTTGCACTGCAGTGTTGCACTTCTGTCCATTCTCCTCCTCAGCAGACTCAGCAGCCTTCTCAGAGAATGTCTTGTCTTTGCTTCCTCCAAGCAGTCACATCAAACAGATGTGTATTACCTGGCTTGGAAACCGCTGCTTTTATCCTCCAGGTGAAGAACTGAAGTGGTTAGTGTGCATACATTTTTGAATAGTCTTCAGTGACAAAATTCAGTGTTCCTATTCCAGGGAATGAAATAATTACTTGCTTTTCAAACTTCCTGTTTTCCAAGCTGATAAAAGCTTCTGTTACAAGTGATAGACAATTTCTAGACCTAAACAGACCTCCCAGTTCTCAACCACACTTTGCTGTGGTTTTGAACATTGTTTGTGTCACCATTTCCATCACTGATCTGCCACAGAAGACAAACATCACCAGTGCAGTCCGTAGTCAGCTCCAGCTCCCCCAGCAAACAGGAGTCCCTGATGTGGGTAACACTGTACTTCTCTTCCTCCTTCCACTGCAAGCAAAGCCAGTTCACCTGACTCCAATTTTTCTCAAGCAGCAGAACCAGCTTCAGCACAGCTACATCGTATTAGTGCTGATATATGTAAGACCTTTTAAAAGGCCTGGGGAAGACAAATCTTACTTTTTGAGATAAATTTAGACACCAGAAACCATAAAGATAAGGGAATCAAATAAACTATCATTTATCTTCTTCATTCGAATAGAGTTCCCCAATATATAACACTATGGTTTTACCTGCATGCAAAAATTTGCAAATTCAGTTCCTCTAGGTGTTCAGTCACATGAAGACAAAACTGATTCACACTGTCCCTTCTCCCATATTGAATGTGTATTCTGTGACGGGAATCTTCCCAAAATATAGTACTATTACTATATTTTTATTTTTAGCATTATTATTAATATTATTATTACTCCAAAAACACTCCAAGTTTTTGAATGTAAGTTCATGTGACATATACCCAAGGTACAAGAAATTCAGCAACTGGAAGTGTTGGATTCTTTTCTACAGAGCGCTCACTGCCTCCTGCCAGCAGTCTTTACAGAACTCAATGAAAATGATATGAGCCCATGTCAGGCTCCAACATCACAGAAAAAGAATGAGCCGTCATAGCAAATGAGGAATGTGTCATTTTCTCCATCTTTTCTTGGATAGTGAAACAGAAGCACAAGAAAAGTGAGCAAATCACTCAAGGCCACACCAAGAATAGCACCAAAATCCCCAACCATAGGACATGCTACATACTTGTAGTAACGAAAATATATCTGTCATTGCATGTCACACAAGCTCATTCAAACTAAAAATTTATCACTTGCTTCGGACTCCAGCCAGGTGACAGCAAATACATCATGGAGCTGTCAACAATCTGCTAATCTTGGCTGTGAAGTGTAGGAATACAAGAAGCTTAAAAATACACTGGTCCTTCAGAAACCATAAATTTTGCTG
Organism: Ibycter americanus; assembly: GCA_035590275.1. Taxonomy (NCBI): domain Eukaryota; kingdom Metazoa; phylum Chordata; class Aves; order Falconiformes; family Falconidae; genus Ibycter; species Ibycter americanus. The sequence goes on along the minus strand of JAVJGI010000001.1, from coordinate 97,972,442 downwards.
GCTCTTTCTCACATACCACTGGGTAATAGGTCTACTCCAGCTATTTCACTCCCACCTCCTGCAGTTAAACAGATTCATTTTGCATGCCTATTTAGAGAATGACAATCAGACATGTGAGTAGTGGAAATCACACATGGGTATACAGATAAAGAAACAAAGACCCTCTCTGGCTCCTTGATTGAAAAGAATTACTAGCAGCAGATTTAACTGCAAAGTCTGTACAGTAATCCCAGGACACACACAACTGGATTTTCAGAGCCTCCACAGAAACAGCTGGAATAACATCTCTGGTCCATCTGGAAACCTGGTCTGTTGTGCTCTTTTGAGCAGAGAAGCAAGCAAAGAGAAGTGAACAAAGACCTTTCCTCCTCCATCTGAAACCAAACCACGTGTCTAGGCTTGCACCTTTTCATAGAAAGTGCAAAAGGATGGCATAGTCCCATGAGTGAATATTCAAGCAGTGACTTCAGTTTCTCCTATCACACATATTTGGGTAAAGATTTAAGCCAGGGTGGGGGAAGGATCTTTGATTATAAACACAGTAGAAGTTCAAAGGATACTTCCTCACAGACAATGGCTTGTTCATGACATTTGACACTGGGCACATTTTTGCGAGACTATAAATAAAAAGCAAACCTCCTTGTTGTTCAAGTTATATTTGTTTTGGTAAGCTTTATGGTCAGCAAACTCACTAAGGACTACATTAGCCTGCTTAGCCCAAATACTGCTACCCCTACAGCTGTGTGACACGGCCTGGCTACAGAAGGCAGTTTAACTCACCATTCTTTGTGCAAATTCAGTTCTTTAAATGAATGTCTCTTACACCAAATGGCTTGGTATACCTGCCATTCTTAATTTCCTATTCCGGCCGCAAACTTCAATTTTGTCTCCATAGCACTTAAATAGCACATAATTACAACTAATTATCGATCACTGAGGGATTACTAGTTGACAAATCCAATTTTCACACTGTTATCAAGCATGACTGACTGTGGACCAGAGAGCGTAAGAGGTACCTGCACCGTCTTAGAAACCTGCAGGTCTAAAAGCTGGGTGGGACCAACGTTGTCACCGTCACCTTTATCAAACCCATCAGACTACAATGGCACTCGAAGGCCAATATGTTTAGGGCTCTATTCTGTAAGACACTATAAATCTACACAAAGTGACAGTCCTCACCCCAAAGAGTTTTGCAAGCCTAAAAAGAAGCCAAGCCTTTTACATCTGTATATGTATTCAATCTGGCTGCATCTGTACCACTTTTGCATTCCATTTCTGCAAATATTCTTCCAAGCAAGCTAGCTGGCAGCAATGTTCAGAGAAATAGCTCATTTCAGGGAAAAACGCCACTCAATTTTCCTCAAAGCAAATTTTAAATTTGCATGCTTTGGTGCACCTGCTGATCTCAACAAATTGGATCAATGAAAGAAAGGAGAGCACTATGCAACCCCAGCACCCTGGGAAAGCAGCTCACACCCAGCCCATTAACGTTATTTGTTAGCTGCAGCAGTCCAGTTACCCAGAAATCAGGAGTTTGCCTGTTGCATGGTCTGTGTGCGGTACAATCAAGGCACTGTGCAGAGACAGTATTTAAGAAAAAAGAATTTAAAAAAAAAAAAATCTGAGAGAAAAATACATGGAGCTGCTCAAACATCATTGAATGGAGTAAAAAGCACCGTTTTCATAGTAAGTCACATGATTAATTTTTTCCCAGTTGTACTTCAATGGAGTTATTCACATAATTCAAGGAGACACAAATCCCAGTGTGAAAATATCTGTGCTCTTGTAGCCCAGTGGCAGCCCTTCCAGCATGACTTACAACAAAAGACTGAAAAAGTCCACTCCCCATGGTACACAGAAATTGGCTTCTTATTAGAGCTCATCCAGTACCATTATTTTGTGACAGTAAATGTGTTTTTAACAGAATTGAAATTTCTGTGAAGAACATTTTTCTTGCAAATGTTTAACTTTTCTTTTGGGAAAAAACACATTTTTGCTTCACGTCTGTTTAACATTAAGATACATTTTCCTTTCCATTCTGTTTCAAAGGAAGCACGACACAATTTAGAAAATGCTGCACTAAATCTTCCTGGCTCCTAAAATAAAAAAACCTGAGAATAAGCCTCACATAAAGAAAGATTGCAAGTGCCTTACTAAGGACTTTATTCATTAAAAAGGGCTCAACTCTTTTCTGCTTCTTGTCTATTAAAGTGAAATATGATTTTATTAAATGAAGCCCTTAATATGTTTGCTAAGACTCTGTCAAGCTGAACATTAACTACATTTCCATTGTTTTTTAAGTCCAAAAAGAAAGTTGCTCTGTGAAGACAAGTTCACTTACAGCTTCTTAACCTAAAGACCAGCGGAGAAGTTTGCTTTATAAGTGCATTTGCAATGTCCAGCACACACAAGGGGCACAGTGCATTCATAAAAAGAAAATGCACAGCTTTCAGAAATCATTTAAGGAAGGGAGGGGAAAAAAAGAAGAGAAAAAAATTTTAAACCCATGTTGCGTGCATTTCAATTTCAGGTAGTAAGACTGCATACATCAGCACACATTTATGTCTACTGCCCAGCTTCTCCCAGGACGCGTGGACAACACCCCAGCAGAGACCTGCTCCTTCTCAATAAGAAACTTCTGAGGGAGCCTTCCAGGCTGCTGGGTCTCTGGCCCTTTGCAGAGGGCTTGCACCACTGGGTGAACAAGTTGCTAAATCTCCCCCAACAGAGGCATTTTTGAGGTGATGCGTTGAGTCCATTCAGGGGGATCACAGACGGTGAAGTAGCTGCCCATACCAGCCAGGGCCCCAGCACCAAGCCACATTCTTGCCCAAAATTACTCCCCTCCCGACCTGCTGTTGACTTCTGCCTGCATTTTCTGCTTCAGACGCAAGCCAGACACAAGTCCACTCTGCCCTCTCCTGGCCTGCACACAGATCCGAGCCTGTGCAGTCATCGTGAATTCCCCCTGTGCAGAGGCCCGGGATGGAGGGGATACAGGTGGGCTGGGAAAAGCCCGGGCCCCTAAGGGACAGGCGGAGGGACAGAGCCCCAGGGAAGATGGACCGGGCATCACTGTTCGGGCGACTGCACAGTATGCACGCACAGGATGGCACCTCCCTGCCCACCAAACTCACCACCCTTGTGTTGGGTAGTCTTGGCCATCCCAAATGCATTTGCCCTGGTAAGAGTGCTAAAGGAAAGGGCAGGAACATCGCCCTCAGCCCCACAGTCCTCATTGAAAATAACAGTTTGGGGGCAGAAGGGGCATTGCCTTCCTCCTTTTGGAAAGCATCTACTATTTGAGGTACATCTCTGGAACGTGAGCAATAAAAATAGTAATTTGTAAAATGAAAGTTGTGACAGCTGTTTCTTGTAAAATAACTGTGAGAAGTTACAGATAAAATAGCATTACATAAATAGGCTAAGCATTAGAACTATTATCATCAACAACAGCACAGGGGACACAGCAGTTTAGCAAAGGAAGTGAAAAATAGCGGATGTGATTTAAGAGGCAGAGAGAATGTGCACTGGCAAGTTGTAATTACTGAAGCTGAAACCCAGCCAGTATCCTGGTTGACTGCCTCAGGGCTTGTGCAATGCAACACAGAATCTTCAAATGACCAAATAATTGGGACCTGGGCTTCATGTTGCCAATGAGACACTACCATCGACACAGCGACACCAGGACAGCAGTCCAGCACTAACATGGAGAATGATCAACCACAAATACCGGCCTCCATAGCACTCATAATTTCAGACGTCTAAAACCAAATATTGACCTGACCCAGATCTGCTTTGTATGGTCATTTTTCTTCCCAAGGTGGTACAGCTGCAGATTTCTTTCAACCATTCTTCAACTTCAGCACCCTGTAAGCATCTGATGTCTAGTCAAAGGACATCACTCATCCATTTTATGGTTCCCAGAATGCAAAGAGATCTACCCAATTTCCTAAGAAACATTAATATTAAAGTATGGCTTTCTCAGCCCAAATCATGCAAGCTGAACAAAGTTCTCCTGACGTTTTATGACAAGGTGATGAATAATACCAAGAAGAAGAATGAAATGATACCAGATTATAAACTATTGTAAATCTTTCAGTCATCCCAGGAATAATGAATGTAGATTTCTTAGGAGAGCAATACAGATTTAAACAGAATCATTTTAGTTTTCTTGTCAATCAAGATGCTATTTATATAACAGCAGAAAGAGAAAATAAACTCAATCTTAAAATGAGAGTGTAACACATTCAAGGCAAGGGTTATAAGCACTTCTTTAACATTTCTTTTCTTTTAAAAAAAAAGGAATTGAAAAACCATCCTAAGCTAAACTTTTAAAATTGCTGAAGAAAACATTCCATCTTAACCATCATTTCTGATCGCTGACCTTACCCTCTCCAGGCAAGGGCCACAGCGACAAGTTCGACATTCAAGTCACCCAAACATAGTTGGACTTAGAAAGCCTGAGCTGACATGACCTACTATTTTTTCAAATACTTCAGTAAAAAAGTTTAAGAGTATAGTCTAAACTGTACTGGCCTAAGAATCCACTGGACCAAAACGCCCCAAACTTCCTTAGCATGGGTTACAGAGTCAAGCAAAAAGCAAATGCAAACTCTTCACAAGCTGTTCTAGAAATGCTGTTAAGTTTTCAACCCCCACCTCGAGACAAAGGTTATGGCCTTGTTCTGCTTCTGGCTGCAAGGGGGAAATCTGCGCTCTCTGACCCCTTGAGGCAGTATATCCTAGACATTACCTCAATGCAATAATTAATAAATAATAATACTGAATTTGAGCTCATGCAACTTGTACAGGCTAAATGTTCCAAAGAAAAATTAATAATGCATGTAGAAGAGATTCATTTGGGGGCGGGGGGGGAAACGCTAACTTCAGTTTGAAATAAAGCCCTGGTTGCCTTGGCAAAGAGGATTTAATTGTCGTAATCACTACATCTCACATAAGGTCGCTGTTAGAGGGAGTCCACAGTACTGCTATTCATTCTGTATCTGCTCCATAGCAAATAAAGGACTACTGGTCCCAAGAGCATCAGTGAAATACTTCTGCAAAGGTTTAAATTATTTTTAAAGGGTTATTAGCTTTGGCAAATGAGTCAAAAGTCATCTTAGCTGAAGAGCATAGGTACTTAAGCCACATTATGGAGATAACAGCAGGAAATGCCATAATTAAGACTGTACTACTAGTGTTACTGTTTGTCATTAAAAACAGTACCCAAAACATGACCATTCCCTATCCATCTGTGTCCTATCCACCCACCCACCCAGGGTTACTACTGCCTCTAACAAATTCCCCAGTAGTTATGAGAAATACAAAGCCAGAACACTAATGCGCACACATGTGCCTTGCACACAACTAAATTCGAATAGTTTTACTGGCACAAATCCTAAGCAACTCTACGGAAGTCAATTAAATCACCCCTCTTTTCTGTGTAAAAGGGAGAAGACTCTGGCCAGGCAAATTAAATTAGAGATGGGCCAGAGCCAAACTCCCAGTTCCAAAACAACCCAAAACTCACAATGCGTTTGGATCCTGGTCCAGATTCTCACAGTCTGCTACCGCTTCTCCCTCACCCTCTGCCACCTCCCAGGATGGGACAAACTTTTCAGACTGTCCCCAAGCATCACTGGTGCATTTTATCACTGTCTTCCATTAGGGATCTGCATCAAAGCACTCATACGTGTGCTTCCTGTGGCCCCTTGGCACATTTCTTGTCTAGACCCTCATTAACTTGAGCAGATGCTTAGAAAGCCCATGAACAAGGCATTGCCTATGCCACACTTCTGCTTCTCTTCCTTTCCCCCTTGCTGTCTTCTAGGACCAGCGCAATTAAAGATGAGGATTCAGCGAAAATGCATTTGAGGGCTCCTTCATTAATACCACAAACGCTTGGGCCACACAGTGAGAAAAAAGCAACCAAGAAAGTTCACTTGGCAGGAAAATTTTGAAAAGGATGTAGTGGGGAGGGGAAGGTGTATTTTGGTCCTAGTGAGCAACTTTAATGAAAGCATGGTAGGAGCAGAGAGAGACCTGCTGGAGCCATGCCTGATGGCTCAGAGCGATAAGGGTGAGAAATTTGTGGGGCTGCTTGAATATGGCCCTCCCAACAGCACCCTCCGCATTGCGATACCCCTGAAAATACTGCTGCTCTGACCAATTCCTCCTCTGCTGGAATATCCACAGCATCTCCACAGGGATCCTAAGGAGAATACATGTTAAAAATGTTCTCCTCTTATGTATTTGTATGTAACTCTCAACACAGGATGAAGCACTGCTCCACACAGGTCACTGACATCCAGCACTGCTCAGGGCAGGGGGCTTTTAAGTGGCAGACTGAAAGCTGAGGGGAGATGAGAGAAGAACATCACCACCCCAGAGCAGCTCCCTGGGCTCTGGGAAGCTCAAGAAGAGCTCCCATTGCAGTCCCCCCATGTGAAGCAACATTGGCCCCACTGCGTGGGGGCTTTCTGCTGCTCTGCCAGCATGAGGCAACACCTTCCTCGCACTGCCTCGCTCCCCACTGCCCACACAGTGTTGGAGGGCTGGCGGCCAAACAGTGCAAGAAGTGAAATAGCTTTAACTGTAAGCACCATTTGCTGTGCCTCAGGATGGCAGACTCATTTGTCACTGTTTTCTTCTCCTGCAGCTCTTCTGATTCATCTGGGATCCAATAACTTTGTTAATATTCTCTTTCATACCCTGACTAAGTACAGCATCCAAGGCACACGTGGCAGCTATCTAAAGCATTAATACCTCACACAAAGCACAGGTCCCTGCTCTGCTTTGTCCAGAACTATTCCTTATGAGTCTTTTATTGACATAAATTGCATGGCGGGCAGGAGGAGCACCCAAAACAAGATGTATTGACAATTTTCTTGCAACATTCTGTCTCCTGGTCTTTCTGAAAATCCTCCCTCCACAAAGCTCTCAGCTAATGGGCACACTGGCCTTCTTGTATCAGACCATGCAAAAACTTCTGGGTAAACACAAGGACAAAAGCAACTCTCTGTTGCATCAGCAGAAATACGAAGAATTTCAGATCAATGTGCTCACTCAAAGCAATACTTCATCAGCTTCATGAGACAGTAATCCATTTTTTACCAGGATAAAATGACAGCAATGCATGGCCCAAAACATTTATCTCAGGAAGACAGTAAATTTCAAAGTAGACACATTTTTATACTTTTCTTTTAATACTGTTCATTACACACTAGAAGTAACTGCATCAACGACCAAATCACTGTTGTGTCTGACTTGTTTAAACAAGGCTGTGATTTACTGCACTGCCAGCTAATGAAGAGCCGTACAAGAAGCTGATCAATGCCATCATTGTCTGGCAGCACAACGCAGGGACCACTCAGCATATTGCCCAAAACAAAGATACGCCCCCCCCTTAAGCTCCCCGCCAGGGACTTGCTCACTAGGACACACAGTTTACAAAAAGCCACAGCATGTCCCCAAACTTGAAGTGATCACTCAAAGACAGGAACCTTTTCTGATTTGTGCTTCCAACCTGAGTACAAGGTGCCAAAAAAAGAAGAAAAAAAAATGGATTAAGAAAATATTTCTCTTGCAGCTGTCTTCCTTAAATTACCCTTTGTGATACTGTATATTTAAGCAGTTTTGTCACCTGAAGGCAGCTTTGTGTTCATTAACGGTGGTAATCGAACTCAGACCCAGGTGCCCACAGGCAAAACTCAACTCAACTCCTAATTCTGTCTTTGGTGGTCTTCCTTTCCCGTATCATATATGCACCAAGGTTAATCAGAGCAGGGGTAAATCATCTGTCCCTTCCTGCAAAGCAATAAGTACAGACAGGATAGCCCCCAGCAAAAGAAAGATTTGGAGAAGAGGAGTGGCAATGCCCTGTGCAAACTGGAGAGGCTGAACCTTCAGCAGCTCTTAGATGCAGCTCCTGATCCAAGAGGGATTACTAGCCAGCACACCTTCACGTTGCATAGGAGGAGTCTGAGCTGAACGCAGCAAACCAAGGGTGCCCTTTTAGCAGTGGTCTCCTCCAAAATCCAGTTGCCTCCTTCCCAGGCATGCTTTGCATCACAAGCATTCTAAACCACAGCTCGTTACCTTGCTCTCAGTGCAGCCGTGCCACATCTGCTGACAGCGCTCTGCAGACCCACACCCATCTCCAAAGCAAGCACTGAGTTGTGCAGGAGCTGCCTGGAGTTAATTAGCAGGAGCTGTCATGTCGAAGCTTTCAGAGATGGGGATCAGTCTAGGAAAAAGCCTGTAGAACCTGAACCATTTAAAAATGTAAAATCTCTTTCCATTACCATCAACAAGGCTGAGTTTGTGTCAAGTCACATGGTGTGTCGGCACCTTCCAAATCCACAGGAAACGCTGTTCATGTCATATACGTTTGCAGAGTATAGCAGTGTCTGCTAACACGCTGGCAGACAAGAGGTTGTTGGGGCTCCTCTTATAAACCTTACTTGTCACACACGTGCAAAACAATCTGATGTGTCAAACAAGATGCACTGCCACCAGTTACACACAGCACTGCTTACCCACTTGTAGTTCAGCACTGCAGACATGAGATGCCTACTCACATACCAACTGACTTAAAATCAACTAACTCTTTTTTTGCACTTTATGGTTCTGAATATGAGATACAGCAAATTAATTTACATAACATTGCCACATCCCTTAGCACTCATAGATGCAGATGGGCAGATGAATGAGATAGCTGTGCTGCTGGCAGGACTCAAATAGAAGAAAAAGCAGGGTTTCAAGGCAAACCAAACAAACACCTTTCCCAATGGGAAGTGGGTCTTTGTTTCATTCCAGCTGTACTCAGTGTTCTCCGATCGCATGAAATATTCCCAAACTGCCAAAATTAAAAATAACTAGCAGTCAAACTATTCACCTTCTCAGTGAAAAACACTGGTGAAACACACACGCAGGCTAAGTATTTCTAATTCTAGAAATCTAATTCTGCATTTTCATCAGCCCCTCCCCTCCAGCTGTTACGAACATTTCCCAGCTCCCGTGGGAGAAAGAAGCACCCCTAAGCCAGGCCTGCAGAAGGCGACAGAAAGGGCAGACAGTGCAGACACTTGCCACAGTCACCCAAACTCAGCACCACCACAGCCTCCCATCACTGTCTCATCCTCCTTTACCTTAATAACACTGTAGTAACGCCACAGTAACGAGCAGCTGTGTGTCTGGACAAAGCAGCACATTCAGGACTCCCTTTTCAGGCCAACAGAAGTCAGCATCAGAAAACGTCTCAATAAAAAATAGCATTTTATCACCACAATGCTGCGATCCCGTCTGGAAGTGCTTCAAAGCCAATATCCAACAACTAACAAGAGCTTCTTGCTGACGCGTGGGGCTGCTGCTCTGCCTGTTCTATTCCTGTGAAGAGTGATCGTGGATGGCTGATTATTGTAGCAGATAGTTGACCTTTATCTAAAATTCCATTAAAAAGCTTTATTGACTGTAGTCTTGCGGGGTCTTTCAGGATTCACTGGGTCATTTATTCACTGTCAGATATCCATCGGTTTTTAAGCTTTTAGGACTGCTTGAGCTCTAGGAAGGGGCTTATTTTTTTGTTGGTTTTAGCTCTTTTTAAGACAGTATGAGGAGGTGGTTTCTTTCCTCCTCCCTCTCCAGCATAGCTAGGGCAGAGAAGGTTATCTTAAATCACGTGAAAAGGACAGAAAACCTGGCAGTGTGGTATGACTGCTTGCAGGGCAGGTAGGTTCAGGCACATGGGTGCAGCACAGCCATGTACTGCCTGCAGGTACCCAGGGAGGATGCCTTTTTCAGTTCAGTCAACAGAGATTCAGGTCTAACTACTTCATACAACATCCTCGTGAAATTTAAAACTCCATACCATCATGCCAGGCTTTCATCAGCTGAAGCCACTTTTTCTGGGCCATGTGCCTGTCTCAAATAGAAATAAGAAAAGTAAAAGAACGAACGGTTCAATCCTTTCTGAAAGAGAATTTATAGAAATGGTTTATCAAAGCTAAAAAAAATTCTGCTGACAGCACCCCCAGGCTTCGCAGGAGTGTCCTGAAAGGATGTTACTCCCTTTGCCATTCAGTGACAAAAAGAAAAGAAAACAGTGGAAGACAATATATGCATCAAACGAAGCAGGAGATCTGGAGAAAAATAGTGTGAATTTGTCTTTGAGAAACATGTCACAATATGTATATACATGAGCTGAGTTAAGGTTGCACAGACACCTCTGGCACTTCCAGACTTTGCAGTGCTTGATATTTTTTATTAATATTACATATTACTATTTCAGATTTTACAGTTAGTTCAACATACATTCAGAGAAAAGAGAGAAATAACGAATTTAAACGTTCATTCTAGGTTTATTAAAATCTTTGGGTAAAAACAATATATTCCCAAGTCGCCAGTAATGCTTTAATTCCGTAATTATTTCTAAATCTAAACTAGCATTTCTGATCAATTTCAGAAGTGTATTTTTTCCCTTTCTCAACACTTCTGCTGAATTTTCTTCCTAAAATGATGCTTCAGTTAATCACTTATTTCTCTCAGTAATAATCCTGCCATGCTTCCCCATTCATACCAGCTTGGTTACAAGTGATGAAGGCCACATGGAGCCTTCTCCTCGCACACAGCCAGGCTGCATTCCCCGTAGCCTGTATGCTCTGATTTTCTATGCATTTCCAAATCCAAAACCTTCTGTTTTCTTTCCCTTGTTTGCTCTTGGCAGCTATTGGCAGGAGACATCCTCTTAATGATCTTTTTCTGGCCTTCTAGACGACTGCTCAGACTTCTACAGATCTTTCATTATTAACGCAGAAGCCTTGTAAGTCAGTTTTAATGGCCTGTGCTATTTTTATTCCTTAGCAGGAGACATAACCTCCTCCATATGGATATATGTTTATTAATATAAATCCTTAATATAATTTTTCCTAGTGAGAATAATCAGCAAAAGCCAACCGGCATGTATTACACCTTGTACTGGTTCATCCAAAAATCAAGAAGTAATCTTTGCCCTGTAATATGTGGAGCATGGCAGAGAGAAGCAGATAATCTTTTTCCCTGAGGTTGCCTAGGCACCGAACAACAGTGAGGTTGCTTTGCACGGTCCTGCCATTCCCCTCCAGACAGAGGACCGCATCCTGACCGCAGCCGCTTTCATTTTTCTAGTGTGGGATTCATTACCTGGTTTCAGCCCCTTACTATTATTCCTGGAATATCTCCAATCTCCATTTCTATTCTGACGGGGCATAAAAGGAGGATGGGTCATTCATGTTAGGGACGTGTAACGAATGCTGACAAACCCACTTTTTGTCTGTGACTCGACAAATTGCTATTAGTGCTCAGCCTTCATTACCAGCACATCCTCACTGATGGTTTCAATGGGGAGACTTGGAAAACGGGACAAGACTCTGCCATTTATTTATAAAGTGAGTGTCCTAGTTTCTTCCCTACAACCAAGGGGTGACTGTCCATTTATTCCATTAAACGTTTTCTTGCTGTACAAAATTACTCCCATTTTTCTTTTAAATACACCCTTTTAGTCTCAAGATGGAATTAAATAATAACATACACCACAAAAGAAATGCAAGCCATTCCCAGTGCTATTAGATGAGATTTCCATCCTTCCAGTTAAGCAAGAATTGTCTTCTCCTGTCTCAACTCCTCCATGTATATGAGGAGACTTCTATTTAGTAAATTGCACAAAAGTTGGTGCTACCCCTTCTTTAGTCATGATTTCCATCTTTCCTCCTTTACCATGTTTCTTCTAAGTTTGTCGGTAAAGAAGGTAACAGAGATACTCCCATGCATCAAAAGATAAAAAGTGCCTGAAAATTTGTGACACTGATGCAAGTATTAGTCCTGCTGGAATCTCAAAGCTATGCTTAATTTTTCCTTTTTTTTTTTTTTTTATTATTATTATTGGTAGCCCATAAAAAAGTTCAATCATGACAACATAGCCCATTTCACCTATCTTTATGGTTAAACTATGTTTAGCAGCAACCCACCTAACATAATGGGCAAAATTTATGTTCACAGATGGTAAATTTTACAGTACAGACCAGACCAGCAAGGCCACAAATTAATCTCCAGTGTCGTAAGAATTTCATTGCACACATGTGTAGATCATCTGTCAACAAAGTGAGCAATATGACCGTCAGGCACAGCAAAAGCATTAAATGCATGCTTAGCCTCCAAATTCTGCCCCTTGATGTATTCAGGTCCTTCAATTACACCAAGCCACACTGGCTGGATTGCAGTATGAAAAGAAACAAATTCCTCAGACCACAGCATAACTAGAGGTCCAACTCAATCTTAAATTCTAGTTATTGAATTAAAACAAACAACCAAGACTTAGCTTAAGCAGAGCAAACCCAGTTAGGACTGATGAAAAGGGACTGGAAGTGATAGCTGGAGCTTCACATATAACCTGAAGCATCAGCCCTGTAAGCAACATTACTGGAAGGATGGGGGTTTAACAAGTATCTTTCAACACAGCACATTGTTGAATCAACAAACTGTTTCCAATTGCTTTTCAGTTTCCAAGCTTGGTTAAGAATCCCAAATTTTACCAAAATGAGGAAGAATCTGCTCTCAGATGAGAACTGAATTCAGCTTTGCTAGAACAAAATCCAACATAAAATAAAATACTACATGACACCGCATGAAATAGTAAAGAGGTGCATAAAATTAGGCATATCTGTTCTTTTGCATACTGTCAGAGCTTGAGGTTGGCATCAAACACTGTGTTGAGAATGACTTGATTTTGACCTATCGTCTCATATGAGCCAGACTGCAATTCACCCCGCTACACTTACAACAGATATGATTAAAAACAATCAGTTATATTAGGCAAAAATATATTTCCCAAGGCAAACATTCTCTTCAGCGTATTTTTCTCTGGCTATAACACACAGAAATTCTATGTATATAAAAACCTTCTGGGTTTTTACAGACATCAGCATTGAGCTGAAAAACAGGGAAAGTCTGTGAGGGAAACTGCATAAATTAGATGCAGGCGCTACAGTGATTGTATTTCCCTCGGCATAATTCCCTGCCTACTATGTAAACTTCAGCTGAATAATCTCTCCATGGGCCCCACGTATGTCATTTGAAATAATCACAGCAACGGTTGCTGGTGCTCTCTCCATCCTGAAGGACAGGTGAACCATCAGCAGAATTGCATTTTGCCTCTTACTTTCAGCATTCAACTGAAGGTTAAATAAAAATACTTGCAGTTTCTCTGATGAAAAGCACAATGCAAGCAAACCCAAATAAAAGACCAGACAGGCTAGACTACATAGAACCAATAGCTAATTTTCCAAGGAAGTATTTCTGGGCACGTAAAACATGCTGATTTATTGCAACAGAAACATCTCCTGGCAATGAACCAATTCCATACACTTTTCAAAGAAGGAAATGCCCATGGAAACCTGACTGCCTTCCCAGTGGCTTGGGAGCACAGAGGTGCACACTCCGTGTATCGGGAGAGTGCTGCAAAGTGACTCCCACCTGACAGCTGGAGACACACAAGTCAAAGGGGCCTATGGGAGAAGACAAGGGTCTCGGCAGTAGCCAGGCTCTTATAGCTCATCCTGAGGCTCCCCACTTTGGAGGGTCTCGACTCCCTCAGCTTCTGCTTCCTTGAAACCCCAGGCTAGTTATTGTGCCCAGTGCTTCCAGAAACCATTTTGCTTTTGAAAGCCAGTATTTCAAAACTGTCTCTGCAAGTTTTTGGTGCTTTCCTGGCCAGCAGAAATATCAAAACTCTACTCTTACACTGTTTGTTACAAGGTAAATGTTATTTTAGAAATTCCAATGGAAAGAAAACATCCTAATCTTAGGTTGTCTCTAATACCTAGGGAATTTTATCTGTGGTGTGGCAAAGAGAACAAAAAGCTGAGAATTAAGAGCTGATGTTAAATCCTTGCAGAGCCTTAGGCAAATTCCATAATCTCTCTGCTATAGCACTGAGGATCAATACACAACTGCCAAAACCTGACTGCTCCATGAGACTGGTCATCTACTGACAGTGGATACTGGCCAAAACCACATTTAATGAAAAAAAACACCAGTAAAGCCAGTTAAAGGCAAGAATAAATTGGGTTTGTAGGAAGACCCTTCCTGACCTTTAAAAGTTTAGTTAAACCCTATGATATTTCTCACACGTTTTTCGCCCTACCCTGAGTAGATGGCAGTGCTTGGGATATTGTGCACCATTTCTTTCTCTCTGTCTGTGCACTGCGCTATGAACCACTTGTTCTGATTCACACAGCAATCTGGAAGTTTATTAATATGCATGTGCTATTTCACAAATGTTGAATGATTTGAAAATGCTGCATAAGGTTTGCTGTCTGTTTTCTCAACATCTGTCCCCAAAGTGCACTTCTGTCATGTTCTGCTCCCACCGTTCTCGGATCAAAAAGTTAGAAGTAAGGCATGAATCTGTTTGGAGGTTTGCTAGCATGGGCTGCAACTCCTTCTTTCCCAAGCGTCTCGCGTTCTCACAGCATATGACACTTTCCAATTACCTTTTGGCCCTTTTATTCCCCGAGTCTGGCTCACATTTCTTTCTGAATTTGGTCTGTATGCAGCTCTGAACCCACAGTCTGACAGCTAAGGACATAACAAATATGCAGCAGTAACCCCCGGGGTGGTTAGAAATGCCTGAATTCTCCTATTACAGGCAGATTCACAAGTAAAGGTCACCAGAAAGTCTCAAAACTTAAAACAAAAATGGGCCACACAACAAGCAGTCAAAAGCTTGAGGAAGCAGGATGGGTTGTCTTACGGAAAAACCTGACAACTTGCAAAGTTTGGATCCAAATCCTGGCTCTGCCAAAGACTTCCTATGCAAGCTGAGGCACATCTCATTTCTCACCTGTCAGCTCCCCTCTGTAAAATGCAACAAAATAGCTCCTCACAACATATGACCTGGGCAAGATGTACCCCATGTCCTTTGTAAAGACGCTAAGAAAGTTGATTAAAAGAGAGGAAGCTTCACCAAAGAAACGGAAAACCCTCCTGTGAACTGTCTAGCAAAATGGATCACAGCAGTTATCCTGGCTGACTTACAGAGGCATAATTTAAGAGGCAGAATTATGACTAGAAGCAAACAGAATTAAAACAAAAAATAATCATACAAACATTTATAGCTCATGCTTTAAAATCAGTTCCCATGTTCCAAAAAATGTCATCCACACAGATAATTCAAGACTATTTATAGTTTTCCCCAGTTGGAGAGGAAATCTCTCAGGAAAAACACTGAAGGTAACCAAAGAAATTACACCTGACATAAATTTATCCCTATATGTAGACTGTTTAGTATACAGCACTTTAAAAATTCCCTTACCTTAATACAAACTGGTCTGCTAGAGAGTCATCAGCCAGGGAAACATGAAAGGTCACAACATCACCTTCTCTGACGGGGTTGAGTGGCAAGCGAATAACGACATTTTCATCTAGCCTCAGTGAAGACTGTTTTAATTTGTCTTGATTTGGGTAAACAATGATGCTACCAATCCTCTCCATAGCTGACAAAGCCTTGTGTTCATTATCTTGACCTGCATGGATATTGTTTTCCCATTTTGCATCCTCTGGAGAACATTCCCCATCTGTTGCATAAATCTTATAGAAGAGCTCCACAGTAATGCCTTCCAGGGAGGCTGTTTCCTCTGAAACCAGGGGTGAAGGGGAGCTGAACCAGCTAGGAGACAATTCCAGCTCTGCAACACATAATCCTAGATGACCTGTCAATCTACAGCTGGCCACAACTTCTCTGGACTCCAGGAAAGCAAACATCTTCACACAAGGCAAACTCTCTGCAGCATTATAGTCATCCCAGTCCTTCCCCGCGATATAGAATAAGGTTTGTATTTTAGGTTTGTTGGAATAGATTGAGCTGTCGATTATGTGAGATTTTAATTTCCAATTAAAAGTGAATTTATTTGTGAAACCAAAAGATGCAGAAGTCAGCATGAGATCCAAGGGAACAGCCTGTTCAACAGAAAAGGGTCCATACGTGGCATTTAGGACAGGTGGCAGTTTGGCTTTGTATATAAAGAATGAATCCACCCTAGACTGCAAACTGGAGTTCCTCATGATATCCTGGTTGGCTTCTTTGAGGAAGAAGAAAATATCAGCGTTGCAGATGTGATAGCTCGCAGGGAGATACGTTGGCAGGTTTGAAAATCTCTGTATGCTGTCCATGATCCCTCCTCGGCTCTCCACCACTGCAGGCCAAAGATAAAAGGAAACAGAAAGACAACTCTAATGTTTGCTTAGCATGCCCCTCAGTTTTTCTCAAAAGCAATGTATTACCAGAGATCAATAGTGTTAGCCACAATTACGAAACAATTTGACACAGGTACCATGGAATAACACTGTTGGCTCAAGGCTCATACACTGAAAACATCCCATTGCACCAGCTGTACCGCTCCCTTTCCACCTTTCCCAATCTAATATCTGCTTGAAAGCCATTAATCAAGTATTGGATAAAACAAGGAGGAGATTGATTGGCCAGATCCCAATCTAAGTTCTAAAACTTTGTACTAGTTGGTTTTTGTTCTTCTATTGCCTGATCAAACTTAGAACTTTTTCTCACCCACGTTTCAATATACATAAGAAACTGGCATATTCAATATTAGTAGGCAGTAAAATAGAACATTCTCTTTAGTCTAACATCGTTAACACGCAATGCAATGGGAGGCTGCAAATCTGCATCACTCCAAATCCACTTTTGCCAGTACAGCAGTTTGGAAGTTAGTGGCAAAATGATAAAAGCTTTGTGTTACTGAAACCAAAACTTTTCACACAAAAAAATATGGGGTTTGATAGAGGTCTCAGTGGGATGGATTTATAGGCAAGAGTGAACTTGAGAGAAAGAGAGAAATCCTTTACACGCAGAATGTTCGCAGATGCTTAGAAGAATTTTTTGGTTTAATTCCAGAGGAGAATGAAACACATTTGGAAACCACAAAAGTTTCTCTACAACACAATGGTCAATCCTCCAGCCAGCGCTGAGCAATTTTTCCCAGGCAAGAAAAGATTCCAGAGGGAGGGAGGGATCAAACAGACATCTTTGGTTTGGGCCGATCTCTAATTAATAGTGAGATATATTAAATCTGGGCTGTGATTCTACCAGAAAGAAATGGTGGGTCTTTCAAACTAACAATTCATACGCTCCAACAAAAATCCAGTGAATGCAAGCTCCTGGGACTGCCACAGAAGAAATAAACAGAAACCAAATGAATTAAAATGAAGCAGTTCCATAATGTGCAGAGATAACAAAGGAACAATGACAGATCCTAAGGTCAAAGCTCTTGTTGTCTCTCGCTGAAGCTTAGCAGTGACTTTCCTGTTTGTCAGGACTGGGGAGAGCAGATACACAATGCGACAACCACACAAACAATTACACCTGTTACAAGCCAGATGACTCAGATACTTGCAGCCACAATTTAGCACAGATAAAAGCTCTAATATTCAAGCTATCTTTTTCAGGTTGTGTATTTTTAAAGCCTACACTTAGCAAAGACAGATTCTAGGGCAAATCTCATCCATTTGACTTTGCTCCACTCTTGTCCTCGGTTGAAATTCTGCTCATTTATTTTCAATGGCTTGATATTATCTACACTTGTTTAAATGCTTCTCATTTCATCACAATACTTCTGCCTTTGCTTTTGCTGTACATTTAATTATGTCAAGGTTTTTCTGCAGCCATTGGAATATTCTCTGTGGGAACAAGTAAATATGCAAAAATTTACAAAAGCATAAAAAAAACTCAGCAGGAAACAGTATCAACAGTCTCCTCTCACTACTCCGCATGGGGATAGGACCAGGGTTTCCTCTCAGCTCTACAAGTAAATGCAACTGCAGAGCAGCTGCCATGCAATCACCCCACTTGGCTGTCCTCTCATTCCTTATGCCCACACATAAACATTTCAACCCATCCCCCATAACACACCAGTGCAGCCAACACCTTCCTTCAGCTGCATGCAGCCACAGATCTGGGCACCCAGCTGAAATGCAGAAATCCAGATGATGAGAAACTTTCTCCTCCCTTCCCCATGTGAGCACTGACCTGGGCCAGCTTGCTATGGTATCATAACTCACATAGGGGACAACCAATTTTCTAGTGGAGAAAAGTGACTCTAGACCTTCCCTCCCACATCTCTCCATTCAGCTGTGAACAATGGGCAGCTGGTGCACTCCCTGCAGCATGCAGAAACCAGAGACCCCAGTTCTCTATGGGAAGCCATAGGGTGTGAGTAGTAATAAGTAATTCTGGAAGAAGACCGAGGTAGTCTCTCCAGGCAAAAGGCTAACCAAGCTACAAGCAGTGTAAGAGGCAGGAGGCACAGGTGACAGACACCACAGACAGCAGTAGGTGCTGTGTAGCAGAGATGGACACCACTGCCCATTAGTACTGGGCACAGGAGGCTGCACAAGGCAAGGAACCCACAGCAACCTGCAACAGGGATGGAGGCAAAGAGCAGAAGCTGGTGACCACCATTTAGCAGGGGTCAGGCAATGCCCCACTACCGTTTGCTGTGCTACTCTGTGGGAGCCCCAACACTTTTATCCCACCACTGAATAACAAAGTGCTTGAGAAACACAATGGGGGTCAAACCTTGTCCTGCTTGTAGCAAGAGGAGAAAGGAGAATGGAGAAGATCAATGCCAATTCTAGCACCAAAGTCACCAAGGGATGTTTTAGCAGCTCCATTATTGCTCTGCTATTTATAAAGCACCTTGACACAGCATAGCTTGCCGTTGTGCAACTGCACAATTCAGTTGCTGAAAGTGAACTTTGCTCCTGTGAAAGCCAAGACAGCAAGGGGAGGAAGGGTGTTGTTTCTTCCCCAAGCAAATGCAGACAACCACCTTCCTAGATTAATTGCAGATAAATCGAACTACATTTGAAAGCAGTACTTTTGAGAAGTTGCATTCACCATAAAAATTGTGCAGCTGTACAGGTAAGCAAAAGATACACAGCAGCAGGAGTACCCTCTGATTTCTGGGAGAAGAGCTAAACTTTGCCTTCTTTGAAAACATGCCAGACTGCAGAGGACATTTAAACACTGACATAGTTCCTGAGCCCAAAGAGGAGCCAAAAACAAGGCAAGACTTAAATGAATTTGGTTTTATATTAGAGGACTTCCCCCCTCCTATACTTTATGCAGATATTTCATCTCTCTCAAGCAGCGATTTACAGGAAGTTTAAGAGGTATGTTTTTCCTTTTCCTCCATTTCATTACAGTGGCAACATTCAGTGCCTCTTCTCAGAACTGGTATGAGGACTAGGGTATCAGCCTGCTGTAATTCAAACAAAATGAGACACAAATTTTGTCTGAAAGCTTATATGGGAAGCCATAAACACCAGTAGACAGGGCTGGGCTTTGTCCTAGAACCAGCCTGCAACAAAATATGATATCTGAATTTAGCAGCATTTTATGACACTGTAGGAACATCTAAAAAGAAATACTTCATATGATGGCAGGCCAACACCCCGCCTTTTTAATTCCGCACATCAGCACCATGGCATCAATCTCCTTACAGTAACAATCAGGAACAGGACACATTTGCAGCTTTCTGGTGTGCAACAAAGCAGTGAATAAATCACCCGTTCCTTTAATAAGCACTCCAACAAGATGAAAAGAATGTGGGTTAGTCCTAATTACGTAACAAAAGAGAGCAAGAGTTGAAGAAAAATAAATGGAGGCCAAATGAGCATCCCCAGAGCCCAGTGCTATCTCAAAGGCTGACACAGTGTTTCTCAGACTACTGTGGCGTTGAGGGGAGACGCGTGGAAATAACACATTGTTGGATATGACATATTTAGCTTGAATTTATAAAGTAACTTTTACTTTGTAACAGGTTTTCAGCAGGTGCTTTGCCCCTTTTAAAACACTAATTTGGACTAGCCAAATACCAAGACCCCTAGAGCAACAGGTCAACTTGTAAAATCTCATCGCTCCCATTTTATGCCAAAACCCATCTCTCTAGTCAGGCAACAGCCTTATGGCCCAGCTCATCCTGCAGACTCTGAGTGCAGATGGAAATGCCCCTCTGACGTTTGTGAAGAGCAGAGAGACAGCCACCATGCACATAACCAACCATGCAATGCTGTGCATCAGGGAGATGCCCCTTCTGGCCCTTAGTCTGATCAGCTCAGATGTCAAACAAATCTTCCTTTCTGTTGTCTGGATAATTTTTTATTTAACCATAAAGTTATTCGTTGCTTTTGTTTTTAATCTCACTTGACCCTGGACTAATGCCACAAAAACCAGCAAAGGACTAAGGCACATGCAAAGCCATAGCTGTAGTGACCTACACTATTCAATAAAAATCTGCCATTCATGTAAGTCAAGATTTCATCCAAGCTACATTTCATACATTTTGATAAGAAGCAAAACAAGTATCCTACTAGAAGGTAGTGATGGCAGTGACAGGTCAGTATTAAAAAGTAATGCATCTATGTTAAGCTGTAGTAAGAGGTATGTCTTTAAAATTCATCATTTTGTAACTAAAAAGGAAAACAACTCCTGTTGGAGCATAAATCCAAATTTCATATCTGAATCTTCCCTCTCCTTTAGCTAACTACTTAACAGGAGCGAAGTCTTCCATAAGCACTCAATAATTCTGAAGTTGGAGGTGCAAGGAATAAGAAGGGTTTAAAATTGCAACTGTTTCAATATCCTTTTTCTCTGAAAATAAACAAGAAAGCCAATCCTGCACCTGTGGAAAAACTGTGAAAATGTTAAAATTCATCTTTTCTGCAGCATCATCAGAATTGTAGCGTGAGATCATACAGACACTCCTTTTTGTAAAAGAGGAATAATTTCAAGTAATGTGGTGCCAGTAAGTACTATGATGTTACCCATGACTCATACAGAGGCAATCAATGGCTTGTCTGTACAGCAGAAAAATCACCAGCCCTTCCCACCAGCCCTCAGTAAAGACCATAAAGACCAAACCACACATGTACATTATTCCACTATAAAAATGGCCCTATTCATAATAATTATTTTGCTCTAGAAATGCAGACATTATCCTTGAATAAAAACACACTGTATCCCATAATAGGGTGTCTACACAAGGAAAGCTATTCTGGAACTGATAAATTATAAGAGAATAATTAATACTGGACCAGCTATGTAGGTCACTTTCTCTCATACATGCAAGGGGTAAGACCTGATGCTGTTTAGGGATCCCAGCCATAAGAGGCTGTGCAAGGTAATTTGGCCTGGCTACAGCTGGCGAAACACTAACTCTTAATCCCGGCAGCAGGAAAATGAGGAGGATGATTACAGTGTGAAAATCTGCCATGAGTTTAGACCTAATTTGAGCACTATGAGTAGGGTAAGTTTGGGCTGTGCAAGGATTTAAGGAGCCTAGATGAACACCCGCGTTGTGCTCTCCCTGACTCATTCAAAATTTAATAAAATAACCATGAAAGGAGGATGTCACTGTTTACTTCCCACATTCAGAGTCCATCCTGTGACTCATCTCCTCAGTTTTATATTAGGGAGGAAAAGGAGGAGAAAAGCCCATCATAGTCCCACTGAGGAACAGCTTCCATTACCTACTATTCAAAAACAAGCCTTACTCCTTCAGTACTTGAGGTAGTTATACAGTGAACTGCACTAGCGCAGAAAAAAAACCCGTAATAACAAACAGTCTTTTCAACTGTAACAGAATAACTTGAAGATATAAATGACACTGCAAGAAAAAGGTAAGAAGAGCTCCCAATACTTTTTAAACATTAAAGACAGCCCAGAAGCTGTCAACATACAAAAAACTGTAGCATGAGAATAGATTATAGGATCCCTTTAAGCTTTTCTCATTCTCTCTTCTTATCCTAGTTTGACATAAGGATAGAACTTGATGTAGGACTCCCAGCCAGTTTACACTGCTTACGTTTGATCTTAATTACACATTTGTGGAGACAGAGATTCACTTTGCAAAGCACCGCTAGTTAGGCAGCTTGTTTTGAAAGCCAAGAAAAAGGATGCCATTAAAAAAAAAGTATATTCAATCCAAACATTTAAAATTGAAGAGCCACTAATTACCTTTTGTAGGCTTGGGACAATATCTCACACACTTACCTTCAAATGTCTCCATCAAACTTCTGTTACCAAGCTTCACTGCAGCTACACATTCTGGCCACCCTCCACAAGTCAGGCCATCGCATTTTAGATAGGTATCTAAGCCCAGCACACACTCCAGCCCCCTCCTTCAGAGAAGGGTATCTTCCGAATTCATTCATCCTCTCCTAGACACTTATATCTTAGGGGTGAAAATCACCCTTAGGAGAAGCCTATTTCTATCTGTTAACTCGATTGCTAAAGGTGGCCAGCGCAAACCTGCATCCTGGAGGTTTAGATATCTAAGGGCAAAGGAGTTCTGGCCCATCAGATCTGATGGCTCACTGTTCACTAAAGCTTCTCTTCCCACACCGCATACCTATGTTTGCCCATCACTCTGCTTCCAAAAACATTGAAAGCAGTATCCTCGCCTTCATAAATCTTTTGTCTACTAAAATACATTTTTCAGTGCAAAATTAAACCATGCATATGAATGAATCCCCTGGTCAGGCCACAAGTTCAGTAATAAATTGTATTATTGTGTTTGAAAGCAAGTCAAGTGCTTTGCCTGCTTACCATTGCCAAGAAACTAAGTTGGATGTGGAAGTTTCTAAGCTGGTGCTTACTACAGTTTTTAGCTTGCATACATTTTGCACAGTCACCCATACTGAAAGACATACATACAGCAAGGCCACATGCAGATAGTAATAAAACCGTACTGTCTGAAAGGCTGCCTATAAATCTTATTAAAGTAATCCCTTCCCTGAACCCAGATTATTACATTCACCTTTATGGTAGAATAAAAATTAATTTTCTCAGCTATAATAAGTGTATGATAAGAAGGCATCACTTGGGACTAAATAAAGATTATAATTAACTCCTACTGAATAAATCTAAATTTAGCTTGGACTAGCAATTTGTTTTCATACATTTTCTTCTACGACTGAGTGAATAGGTACAGCAGGATTAGCATCCGACGCCAGTTCCAGCACTGCTGGCACAGAAAGGAGTGAGGCAGAGTGTAATCCAATACCCAAAAGGCTTGAAGATTAATTCAGGGTTCTCTATCAGCAAAAGTTTGGAAAACTGGAGCAAAAAAAAAGGCTCAAAACTGCCATTAGGCTGGCAAGGAAAGCATGTGAAGTGTTGGACTCCAGAGAGACTACTGCTCACTGCACTCCCTAAATCAGCATTATGCAAAGACAGAACCTCTGCCATGGGCTGCTGAGAGCATGTTTAGGGGAAGCATCCTCTGTGCTTGCCTGATCTTACTCTTTCCTACCAAGTATCTGCTTTTGGGTGCTATCAGGAACGGGCTGCTGGGCCAGATGGATCTGCGCTCTGACCTGGTACGGACATTCTTAATCTGCGCTCCCTCTGAGGTGATTCCTAAAGCAATTGCAAAACAAGAAGACACAGCATTACACAGCACATGCAAGCACACAAACAAAATGGGATAAAGTAAATGCATTAAACAAATATGCAAAGTTTACCTTTATTTTTTTACTTAGTTGAAAATAAAAACCCTTATAGTAGCACTATACCCAGCAGATTAGAGATTATATTCCTCCCCCGCACCCCCCAAAAAATAGAAGGCTCTACTTATAAAAGGTTGAGGAACTGCCTAGTTAAGTCACTACCTCATTATTTGCCATTCTCTGGGAACATGACTGTTAACAACGTTATTACTGGGAAGGAGGAGTTCCGGCTTGTTTATCAAAATAGACCACATAGTTATCCTAACTAGGGAATAGTGTGCAACCCAAGCAACAAAACTACTGTGCTCCCTCCTCCGACTTTCATTCCAGGCCATGCAGACATCAGATTTGCCTGCATAAGATTTTATCAGGTATAAAGCTACAGCTGAACCTTTATCATTACAGCAGAATGGCTCTCCAAGTGGATATGTTTATTTCCGAAGACTGGAGTTCTTTTAGTTTAAAGGTGACACCAAAAAAAAAAAAAAATTTAGGATGAAATAACAGTATGTATGTAATGCACTACACCACTATAACAACTTAAGTTCACCTCTCATGAGGGCTTAACTTTCCTAGACAGGACACCCTTCTGCAGCCCCAGCAGCATCATTTCTTTTTGAGAACTACCAGACTTGAGCACAATTCCTGCCCAAATATGAAACTGCTCAAAATTATGCTGTCCAAACCGGAGGAGTGCAAATTCCTCCTGAATCATTAACATTGGCTGTTATAGTTAAACTTGTCACAGTTTCTAAGCCAAAGATCCAGCATCTCTGTAAGTTATAAAGTAGAAATTTTATTCCACCAGGGAACAGAGATCCTCCAAATGCTACCATCATGTCAAGGCCTGGAAGGGCCTGAGATACAGGACATTAAACCTGTGACATCTGTAACTGTAGGAAGGCTATTTCGGGTAAGTTTTAGAGGTTTTTATTGCTCCCTCTGAACTCTGTACAGTGGGAAACATGGTAACTAAGGCACCTGGTTTTATGGGCTGGAGTAATAGAAAAAATAGTCACAATAAAAAAAATTTAAAAACTCTCTAAACATCCCTAAAACAGCTTTTCTTGAAACATACTGGGATGGTTTCACCATCTGTGAGCAATGTGCCCATCCCCATATCCCATAAAATCTTTATGTCATCACATATTCTATTTATTCATCGCTGCCTCACTCACACGCACGCTTCTGGCCAAAGTCTTCGTTGTTAAACACATTTATTCAAACATGTCTAGTAGAAAAAGCTAGAAGTTACATAAAATACATTCCTGTAGTACTACCTAGATGTTGTGCAGAAGCACTATGTGGTCCCACCCACAAACTGTACAAAGCATAGGGTAACAGGTGTTCATGGCCTCCCAAGGCCAGTGAGTCCATGCCCAAATCTCTTGGGTGTAAAATAGTCCTTCCATTGAGGAGAAAGGGATGATTCCAATGGTGAGGGACACAGAACAAATGCTGAGGGCGAACCTATAAAGAAAAAGCATGAGCCTGAAGAAGGCATGGGGACACTGAACACTTCCTCTCCAAAAACCAAGCACAAATGAGACGAGACATTCACAGGGTTTCTCCTTCAAGTCTCCATCACCCATCTCCAGCTCCCACCTCCTCTGACAAAGGCAATACAGGTATTTGCAGAACTGCAGTTTTCTAGCCCAGACTAATTCCCTGAGTGCTAGAAGAGAGTTTTCCCCCATATCACACTCAGCACAGTCAAGGCCACCTCAGTACAGCTAAATGACAAAGCTGCTTTAACTGCCCAAGCCTCAGTGTAGGGAGGGTGCTCAAGAGAGGAAATCCCCCATGGAATTTTCTCATTTAATGTCACTGTTGCAATTGCTCAGCCGGGCTGATCACCAGCCTAACTTGCCATTTTAGTTTCAAACAGGGGTGTTGATATGGCGGTTAAAAGTCACAGGCAGCTCTTGGCGAGTTTCTCTGCATCTCTCGTACAACAGCAACGGGGAAATTGTCCTGCCAGTTACAATTAGAGGCATCAGCACAGTGGCTAAAGGTCATAAATTCATCAGCTGAAGGAACTGAATGACAAAGCCACTACTGCAAGCTAAAGTGAAGTTTAAAAACACCTGATTAACCAAGGAGGGTTTCCATTCTGGTTACCTGGAGAGGAGAGATGACTGCTAAAGCTGTGCACACACACAGAAAGGTTCTACATGACCTGCTGCTTGATGCGCAGAAACCCCATAAACACAAACCATGAACACCACAGCCCGCCCCATGGTGCTTCCCCCCGGCATAAGCAGCGTTAGGATTTCCTAAAACCTCCTTTTCCCTTCCAGTCACCTCTCAGTTCTTCTTGGCCTGAGATGGAGATTGCCAAAACCAATCCTGAAAATCAGGGCACCAGCAACTCAGGAAGGGTGATCTGCACACCTGGGTAGCATGCCTTTGCTGTGGGGGGAGTCGAGAGGCACAGCCACCCCGGGTGAAGCTAAGCCAGGTGACAGTCCCAGAGGCTACAGCAGGGCTGCTGGACCTCTTGCCCAGCTCCCCACCACATGGCGCTGGTCCCGGCACTGCTCCTTGCTCTAGTGGAGAGTTGGTGCTTCCAGCTGCCAGCATTGCAAACCCCTGTGCATCCCCTCCTAGCACCTAATAAATAAGGTTTGTCACAGCTACTGAAGGTTCTCATTGCTAAAGTGGAGGTTAGGAGAGGGCTCCCTACTATCGTTATCCAAAGCAAAACTCATTTTCCCTCAGTGATATTTCATAAACAACAGAAAATGAATATGTGTATGGGAGTGTGTGGATATATTCTCCAAACAACAGAAAGGCTGTACAAGGCAAACACATTCACTAAAGGCACCAGGTGATTGCAAAAGTAAATCTCTTAAATATATGCTCTAAACTATTAGCCAACTATGAAATATTTGTATTCAGTGTCAAAACATCTATGTCACACAAAGCCAAGAGACTGACAGGAGAAAGGCCAGGATTTATGTTAGCTGGGGTCCATCTGTCATGGAGATGGGAAAGTTGAGAGAGTCCTTTTATTAAAATCATTCTCCCACTGCAGATATTGATCTAAGCAGCTATGGTTGAATAGCAAAGTGCATCCCCATCTCTCAACAAAGTTACTCACTGGTATAGCAGTAAAGGACTGAGGTAAATGCCCTCATGACCTCACCAAATGGCACCCCAGAAGGGTGGGGCAGGGAACAAAGGGACAATAGTATAAACAGCATCCCATGATGCCATGATACAGCTGCCTTCCAGGAACCAGAAAGTCACTCTCAACTCCACTTCCCAGGCTTTCAGGAAGCCTGCTTTGCTCTGCAAATCACTAACACAGGTTGCCATTACTCCCAGATTGAGTTCACCATTAGAACAATACAGAGAAACACAGCGCTGACCTCATTGCTTGCATTCCCATTTTAAGGAGCAAATGCCATTTCATACGGATCCTTCCCTAAATCTGCTTCAGCATTTTCAATTCTTCCTCTAAGCAATAATACCAACAACTTCTGCTCCACTTTGGGCTGATCCCTCCTTGGCAGTTCTCCCTCGGCTCCTGAAGGACCCAGATCTTGGCTGTGTTTCTCTTTGCAAACCCCAGCTTGCGACCACAGTCAATTGCTTTGAGTATTACACCTAAAGATGAAATGATGCAAAGTAACGTGAAGTTCTGTATACTACAGACTTTCTACATTCCTGCATCCACACATTACACAGGTACATCATTTTGTAGCACTTCTGATTCTCCCCACAGAAGCTTCTGCCTTCGGTGATACTGAAAAATTCCTTGCATGACCCAGAAATTACAGGATATTAAAATGCTGTCAGCAGATTCTCCAAAGGCATTGTCAGAAAGAGGTAAGGTTGGTCCAAAGCCTTCCTCCAGAGCAATGGGCTTTCACCGGATTCTCCATCCTGTTGTTTTGAAGCTCTTGGAGGAAACAAGCTCCAAACCGATGGGCCTGAACAGCTGCAGGAAACCACAAAAGCAGCTTACAATAAAACCCCTGTAAAGTTATTAAGAACACAGATATGTCTTGAATGCACAGAAAATCCTCTGTCTTACCAGCACTCATCCATATCCCACTGTGACTATAATCCCAGGAAAAGCATACGCCATGCACAGCCCCACTGGGGGACCGCGATAAAACAAAACAGGATGCAGAGACACGCAAAGCAAAACCTTGCGTCCGATGCCAGCCCCACAGCTCTGTCTGAGCACTGGGAGCAGTTCTCATTTCACTCCCCATTACTGTTGGATTTCTCACCTGGATCACAACCCTGACTACACATGTTGATTTTTGGGACCGTTAGTAATGCAGATAGTTAAATTTCTGGTTAAATCTTGCAGTGTTTAGGTCTGTGGAAAGAAGTCAGCTTTCAACTATGTTTCCCCATTCCCCACTGAACTCCAGAGTTGCAGGCTGCTGCCTGCAGGAAGATTTGTGGTCCCACCCTGCAAAACATGCAGGCACATGTATCATTTCAAGCGTGTGTGCAGTCTCACTATGTCAGGGAGTTTTCCCACTGGGAAATTTAAGCACAAGCTACAAAGTTTCAGGACAGAGACCAGCAAGGCCACCCAGCCTTTTAGCTGCTTCAGAAGAAGCTCCATGGCTTTACAGATTCACCACTATTAGTTCAGAGATACCCACACCTTGTTTCTCTGAACTCAATCTTCAACCTGCACTTTGCATTGCTCTCACAGGCAACCAATATTACACTAACCAGACTCCCAAAGCAATATGTGTTCTGACACTCATAGGAGCAACCACACAGCCCTAGCTCTGCAGTTCAGACATCATTAAGTTATCAATTTATATCTGCCTCTCAAGGAGCAGCACATGAAAACATGAATCCTTCCTTCCTAATGACAGCTCTTCTTCTTCTCCCCCCCACCCCCAATACCCAGAACAAAAGTTTCTGTTGTCTCTCAGATTCCTTTACTTAATTCAACATTTTATTTTTGGAATGACAACAGCCTCGAGCAACTCCATTAATTTGTTATGGAGTAAAAGAGCTTTGCATTCCTAAGGTGATTGCTGACCTCCTCCCCTGCTCCCTTGCTTATTGAAATAGTCTTGCTCAAGCACATCCCAGTATCAGAACAAAGCATAATTTTTCACGCTCGAATGCATTATTTTATGTTATGAATACACATTTGACATATTTTACAAATTCATGGCAAACGCTGTCAGAACGGACAAAATAACCATCCCTCGGTACTGCTTTTCTCTTACTACAATGATCAAAGGCTGCAGCTTGTCATTCACACGTGGAGAACGTCTCCTCTTGGGGAAAGAGGGAGCCTGCAGCCTCACCCAGGACTTCTTGGGTGTTTGTTTCTCTGTCTGCTGACGATTAGCAATTTAGAGTTCAATTTTCTAAGCACAAGGAAAATTCCCAATAGCTCTGGAGGAGGCAGTTCAAGGAGATCTTGTCAAAATATTGGTGTATAAAGAAAGTGAAACCTTATTACGGCTTTCATACTGCGATGCACCAAAGACGGTTATCTTGCTCACAGACAATTATTAACTTTTAGGCAAAGAATAAAAACTCAAGCAAAAAACAAAGTTGGATGAGGTCATACTTGCTGTGTGGTTCACGTCTGTTAATACATTAAGGTAATAAAAGATAACGAGCATTAGCTGACAGCATCTTCAAACTCTTCAAGAGTCAAGAGAGGTAAATTAGATCAGATATGAGATTGCCTAAGAAGACAAAAAGATTAATCTAATTCTTTACTTAATGAAAGGGCAATTATAAAATCGAGAAAGAGTCACAGGACTTCACTATCATAGCCCAACCTAGCATACTAGTTAGGAAACTCCAGATCATCAACATGATTAGTTTAGGCCAGTGCCTTGACCACAGCAGAAACTGCTCACCTACCAGGATAAACTACCACAAAGGTGTGAATTGGGTGCAAGCTAATTTACAGCGTTGTTTCCTGCCCAGTTTGCCCTATTACCTCTGAATTGAAACAATTCACTGATAGGAATCTGTAGCAGCTTGGGAAAAGGACTGAGGATTGAGAGAACTGGAAAGTCTGGGAACAACCTTTCCACATCAGGAGTGTTTATACATAGGGTTAGCCTGTAGTAATAGTTGTCAGCTATTTCAAAGAAAATGAACCATTTAAGAAATAGAAAGCAAGTTTGGACTGGTAATAATTCAGTACAGAGGTTAAAAATACAAACAGCTGCCCCCTGCTCCTGTGAGCCACTTTTTACATTAACACAAGTCTACAGGCCCAGTTTCTGGCTGGAATAGGACCCTGTAAATCCAGTGTGATCTTGTGAACCCCAGTCTCATCTATGTGCCTCTGAATGCAGAGCCTGTCCTGCTCCTGCAAAAGGCACAGCATTGCTCCCACCCTAGACCCTGCAAACTCACACCTGCACCTGCCTCAGCTCACCAGAGAGCCAGCCCAGGGTTTTACATATGTATGACAGACAGCAGCCACGCATGGGCATGGACCAGCATTTGCACATGCTGAAGATGCAGCTCTGCCACAGCTCAATGTCAGCATTTACCCGTTTGAAGCTGCCATAATGGACAGTGAGAGGGAGCCACAAAAAAGCTGTGTTCACCTTCTGCTTAGTGGCATGTCCTATAAACCTCTGTGTGCAAACATCGCAAGTGCAGTTCAAGTTTGAGTCAATTCAAGCTCAAGTCATATCTTATTATATTTAGTCCTGCTCACTACTCATAGCCTAGAGAATAAAATTCTGCAGAAACTCAGCATACAGGTCACTTCAGCACTCTGCTTCGTCTGGCGTTTGTAACTAGAGCCAAGCACATAATTCACACTGCATAATTTATCCACAGGATTTAGCCCATAGAACACCACAGCAGATAGCAATTTCTTAATACTTATTTATTTTTTAGACAATTCAGTCAACTTCTCTGCTTCTTCTGAACGCTGCAAAAAGATTATGAACTTCTGGATATATTCTTCCAGAGCTTGAGCTCTTAGCTAGCTGTGATCAGTCCAATTAATTCACCTCTTTTTCCATCTTCTACCTTCAACTATTCTTGTTTCCTGAGTGGAGGAAAATGTGTGCAAGCACTAAATCTCAAACACGCTATTCTAACATTTGGATTCCATTATCCTAGAGATAACATATAATCCTATAACGATATGTAATAAATTAACATTTAATCTCATATCAGAGAGTTCAAAGGGATCATAGCCAGCTGGTGCTAAAATAAGCACTTGCTAGAGGCTGCAGGAGTGGAAGCCGAAGATGAGAAGCAAGTGAGATCTAAGCTGCTCTGACGCTTTGGCTTGGCAAGACTGCTTGGCAAGGAAAGGATCCAATAAGCCCCTGATATGAAGGGGACCACCTCCAAAATCAACCTACCTGTGCCCTTTCGCTGTGAATGTAGACCTTGCAGTCCATCCAACCTGGAGGAAGGGAAGATTTCCCACCTCAGAGCTAACGAGCAGGGAAGGTCATTGTCATACAGTGCTGCAGAGGACTTAATTTGGTGCCTGATTCGTCCCCGATTTGTCAAGGTGCAGAGATCTAA
Source organism: Ibycter americanus (assembly GCA_035590275.1). Classification (NCBI taxonomy): domain Eukaryota; kingdom Metazoa; phylum Chordata; class Aves; order Falconiformes; family Falconidae; genus Ibycter; species Ibycter americanus. Next base: position 97,941,371 of record JAVJGI010000001.1, on the reverse strand, counting down.
TGAAGCTAGAGACAAGCATCCAACTCAGGGTGAGCTCTCTCCAGCTGCAGAGATGCATAGCCACCCTCTTTTTTTCGCCCTGACCCTACTTTACGCACATGCAGAACTGATGAAAGGATGTACAGTTTCAACACAGAGAAACCAAAAATCATTTGTCATTTTGTTCCCCTTTCAAATACCTTCACACATAGTGCTAATACACTGACCACTGTACAATCTTCACTAATAACAACAGCTATTAATAAATTTTTCTCCATAGAGGCTTCCTTAATAAATGCACATAGTGAGTCTGGTGAGGATCATTCATTTCTCTTGAAGACAGGCACAACTAAATGCCCCCAGCTGGAAGACACAGCTTCCCAAGCTGCACGAGGCAGAAAAGATCACCAAGGGCTGCTGACCGAAAGAGCAGAGAGAAATCCCTGACTTGCCAAAGTCCCTCTGACTTCTACCAAGCCGAGATTTCACTATTACGGTAAGGGAATAAGGGTTGTCTTTATCTTCCCACACACTCTGTGTGCCACCTCTGTTGTCCCAGCTATGTCCTATGGCATGGTACATTTTTCTGGAAATTTGAAGACCCAGCACTTAATCTTTGGTCATGGGCAGCAGCAGCAAAAAAACCACTGACATCAGTCAGGTTCAGGTCCTTTCTCTGAATCCAAAGACACACTTCATTGCTCCATCTCCGACTGGAACACACTTTTTTTTAAAAAAAAAAAAAACCAAACAAAACAAAAAAAACCCCAAAACTGTCAGGTAGCCAAGAAAGCTAAGAATCCATCACAGCCACAGACAGTATTTTAAAAAAATACTGCCAAACTTCTTTGCTAGTTTTCAGTGAAGACATATCAACCTTACTGTCAAATTAGCTAGAAAGTAAAGGCAGTTAAAAAAACATCAAGAAAAGGGAAAGAGAGAAACTTAGGATAGCCAATAAAAATATACAGCTAGCTGAATTTCACAACTCCGGACACTGACCACACTTCTGTATCTGAAGAAAACTTCATAAATAAAAATAACAAAAAAATCTGAAGTGTTATGGAGTTATCTTTGCTCTAGCATATCACACACATTTCTATTACCCTTTCTCGATTAGCCAAATGAAGATCAATGTATCTATAAAACTCAATGACATGTTAATGCAAACCTTAAAAAAGATAAAATGCCTTTTATCTCAGTCTTAGGAAAACCTAATAAAGAATTAACAGTCCATGAAGCCATGGAATTTCACTCAAGGCTTTACTTTATGCCAGGACTTCCTACTCCATTAATTTTTAATGGACAGGTTTCCCCAGGCTTTGGGACATGTTGGTACAATTGTACATTGTCATTAAAATTGGTCCTGTATTTTCCTCTGAAGCTGGGATAGGAACCTCATTGTAGTATGTGGACCTAAAATATAGACAATACCCACAATGGATCAAAAATGTAAATCTGGAGCAACTGTTAAGATAAATAAATATGCAAAAAATGGCAGACAAATATTGGTTTTGATAATGATCTGACAATTAATGAATTCATGAGCTAAAGCTTTCACCTGCAGGATGAGCATTTTGGATCAGAGTTCATTTGTAACATCAGTATTTCAAATTTATATCAGGAGCAACAGCCAGGAATCTACTAACGCAACACTAGATGTTGAATCTTTAAAGCAGTGCAGTCAAATATTAGTCTAGGATTTCATTCAAGATTGGTTTTTGGAATTAACAAGCCTTCAGTGACTGCCACGGGCCACGCTGGGAGGCTGAGATCCATAAAACCAGAAACCCCCAGGCTCAGCGGGAAACTGGTCTCACCCAAGTTCCCAGCTGTATTTATTTCTACTGACAAACACACGGCAGCAAGACCAGAAATTTTAAATGCCAGTACTTAAAAACCAAATTAAATCCAATACTTCTGCAAAGATTTAAAAGTTACTTGCTCTCAAAAGGGCCTGAACATCTGCAGCCTCCCCTTACATTAAAGGAAATAATGATGCTTCCCACTTCTGCTAATTGGAGTGGGCTTGACTTGGATGCTAAGGAAAGGGCTCACTCCTTCTAGACACCCATGGGTCGAGATTGAGGCCACAGTGCCCAATGGCAGCAGGATGCTCTTCTAGGGGGAATGTGCCAATAGGAGGAGAGGCACAACACAGAGCTTGAGCTCCTACATTCTTCAAGACTGACAGGTTTGGACTTGTGAATCAGCACAGGGAGAAAAGAGACAGCAGGGAAGAGAGTCCCGAGGAAAAGCAGGAGGCAACAGTCCAGGAAAGAGTGATGGGAAAAGCAGTGAACAAAAAGGAGGTGGCAGGAGCAGGAATGAAGCTCAACTGTACGAAGATCGAAAACTTGCTATTTCCATCTAAAAAAAAAATAAAAATCATCAATCATTGGTCCAAAAAGCTAAAAGCTACTTTGAAGCCTTTCCCTCCTGCCTGGGATGAAGATGCCCTGCCCTTAACCCACCTGGGTAAGGCAGGGAGAAAGGCTTTCCTGCCTCAGGGGTCCCACCAGCACAGCATCCTTCCTTGGAGTTAAAACTCCTCAGACACTGCCAGTCTTGAGCACTATTTGCACCAGTTTACCTGGGACCATCTGCACCTCCTTTTCCACCTCTGCTTCTCCCCCTGCTTTAGGAGAACAGCTGCTTCTCCCAGGCACTCTGAGATTAATTATTCTTGGTTCCTTTCCTGCACAGTGCCTTGATCTGGAAAATTTATTTAGATAACTTCTCAGGCAGCATATTTATCTGCTGGACTCAACATCTGCCTGAGCATAAAAATCAACACCTGACTGATGACAAACATCATGCCAGTTTGGTGGAGACAGTCCTCTGCAAACTTTACCATCCTTATCCTGATAGATGGGGACCTCAGGGCAAGAAGTCTGAGTTTCCTCCCTGCTTCCCACTTGAGGCACAAGCACAGGTCTCAGCCAGAGTGAGAAACCAGGAATGGGACGAGAAGAAGAGGACACCCTTTCCAATCAGTACACAGGGACAATGCCATGTTCAGCCCTGAAGCACAACCACTGCCTGATACATACCACTGCTCTGCCAGTCAGATGCATCAGCAAAGAGATAAGACACAAAGACTTAATTCGGGACAAGAACAACACCAAACACACCAGGTAAGGAAATCCACACCAAGACTCTCATTTCTACAGTCCCACCCTGAGCAGACCCTGAGGACATGCAGGCACCCTCACCCACCCAGTCTCATCTCTGCATTTCAGCTGAGGGTAAGAAGTTGGACAACTCAGTTGTCCTGTTGTGAGAGTATGGAAACAAGGCTTAAGTACTAAGTCACAGGCATTTCTGGCTCTACATACAAACGCTGGATATGGAATAACAGCCCCAGATGCATCCTGAACTGCAAATTCATTTGTTGGCAAAAAAAACTTATTTTGCCATCTTTACTCACCCACCATCTCATACACATCAAGTACATTTGGATCACCAAGGTGGGATGCTAAATTAATCAACAGGAAGCACTGCGTCCCAAAAGCAGCCTATTCTAGATCTATTCCTGGCTAATCTTCAAGGAATGCTCTGCCACTCTTACTCACACAGAAAATCTGTAAGAACCGCAAACTGAAGAAAATACTGCTCTGTGCAGTAGGGTTCAGGCCAGCATCCTTTGCTGCCTGACATGGAAAATTCCATCACTAGGCCCCAAAATCTGCCAACAGTCCCTTGAGAGAACCACTACTTTTAAGAATTCTTATAAAAGCCTGCTGCAAGCTTCAAAAAAGCAAACAAAGAGTAGGAAAATAAAAACTTAGTTAATAAAAAGCAAAAATCCTAGTCCTTACCTTTCAAACACACCTTTTTAACCTCAGCATCTCCACTGAATTTTAGATGAAACTTAGAGCCAAATACTTACAGGCTCCAGACTATAAACGAACCTCCCTTTTGATATCACCCTCGGAGCCTTCAGTTCAAGGCTGGGTGAGACAGAAACATGAAGACAGAGGGTGAATTAGCTCAAGAGGGGGAGCTTGTCAATCAAAGCTGCTAATGCAAGACCACAACAAAACTCTAGCTTAACCTCAGCAGTGACCACCCGTCATAATGTGGCACTTTGACTGCTTGTCAGCAACCTGCTTTGAAGAACAAGGGTGCTGCAGAAGTCTTTCCGAAACTCAGCAAGGAAAAATGCACCTGTCTGCTAGGCATCCATCAAGGCTTCCCAAAGTCTGCAACCAAATGAATTCTCAACAAGTTCAAAGTTATGGAGAAGAAAAAGTACAGTATAAAGGATTAATACAGATACAAGCTCCACAATGCTCTCCTATGTGCCTGGCACATCATTTCTCCAACAAATAGAGCACTTCTTACATAACCACATCTGATTAGGGCACAAGGGTGCACATGGAGAGATCCTGTGTTTTCCCTCACCCCAAACTCCAAGGACACCAGGCTGTCAAACACACTCTGAGAGAGGCCCTACAGCACAGCTGGGAAAGCATCAGATTTAAAGCAACTCCATCCAGGAATGCAAGGTCCACGTGCCAGGGAGCTGCCCAGCATGTGTCCACAGAAACTACAGGTATCTGCAAGGGAAGGGATGATCGCCCAAAAGAGGAAACATTCTTCCTCTTCTTCTTTACTCATGTCTAGATTTATTGGGTTTTGACTCTTCACACCAGGAGGGGTGCAATGTTTAACTGGACCTTTAACATAGACTGCAAGTAGGTTTTGTCTCAACCAGTTTATTTATACTTGTACAGCCCTAGAGTTCACCCTGTTTTCCCTACAACACTAGTGTCTTACAGGCCTGTTGTCTGAACATAAGTAAGTGCAGGATTCACAAGAGATTATCATATTTTAAACAGAATGTGTTTGCGGCTTTCTTCAGGAGTATTAGTTTTCTGAAATGCAGTATATTTATTCATGCAGTTAATTGGATAGATTGTAGTAAAAACAAAAATATCTATTCCTTCTTTTAAGTGTAGGAGTAAAAAGGAAAAATACAATTTTAACTGATCAGCAGCCTTACCTTACTCTTTCCTGAACGTTTAATCATGTTTCCAGCATATATAGCTTGCAACAAAGACTCAAACTAGTTAATTTTCCAAAAGCAAGAAGCATTACAAAACCTGTAAAGCAAACAAGCCAATCTTCACCTTCTGAATATAAAGATATCCCACAAGAGCAGGAAATTAAGTCCCAGGAAGTCATGGCTCCTAACAGTACTGCTATCAGGGCAAGGATCAGGGTGCTTGGGTGATCGGAATAGGAGTGGGGAACGAAGGCAGTGAAGGTTGAATTCGTGCCCTACCACAGGCCTGCGTAATCCCCAGCTCCGGGACTGTGCCTATGCTGTCTCCGACAGCATAACCCACGCCAGCTTGAAATCTTGTCATTTTATCAATGAGAACCAGAAATGTGTGAAGACCAGCTTTCACTGCACTTCATTATGTTTTTAGCATAAACTAAAAATCGATTGTGTCTTATTAATAAAATTCCACTACAACAAACCAATTAGCGAGACTCATTAATTTTTTATGCATGTTACTAATGTGCATGAAGCCAGCTGACCTTTCAGTGACTAGCGTAGCATACATACACACTTCACGTTTTCTGCCTTCTTTTCTTTGATTTACAGTAGTTGTAATGCATTTTCCAAAAAACAAAGCCCACTTTTTCAGTGAAGCTCAGAGCTGGCTTCTCTCTTCTGCCATGTAATTCCTGATTACACCTGCCTAGTCCAGTGGGGCCAAAGGATCAGGGAAACACAAAGACACTTCCAAACAAGCAAAGCCTGGCCACACATGAGGGCATGTGGAAACACAGGGATTTAGCGGTCACTGAGAAAGACCCTGTCTCTGCAGGGATTGAGGATGGGCAGTCCCTGCCCTGCTTGCCCCTGAGACAATGACAGCCTCCATCCCACTCAAATACTTACAGCAGAGGACACTCGCTGGTGGTTTCATAACAAATAGCCCAGACACCAGTCAGTCCCAAAGCTGGTCTCAGTGTGGCTCAAAGCACAGGATGTGCTGCTAATGGATGCATGCGGCCATTAAATCAGTAAAGCAGAAATAAAAGAATTTAGGAATAAAATGAAACTTCTGCTTGAGTAAGGATTTCTGGATCAGGCATTAAATCTGCCTGGTATCTCTCTCCAGTGTCACTGCACACCTATTTTCTCCTTGTAAAGCAGAGTATTGATTTTTAAATGTTTTCATTCACACTTAGAAGCTTTCCAGGATTGGACTTTATTCTTCAATATTATCCACTGAACGGTGAAACACTGGAACAGATTGCCTGGGAGCACTACAGGATCTACATCACTGGGAGTCCATAAGGACAGCCTATCTGCAAGGAATTTCATAGGTAGAGCTGAGCTTTCCTTGTGACAGAGGCACGGACTAGGAAACCCTTCATGTTCCCTCCTGGCCCTTTCTCTATGAGCAGCCAAGAACACTCTGGACCTGAAACAACCAAGAGAGTTAATCTGCCCTTTGAGACATCAGCAGTGTCTCAGTGGTGGAGAAGATGACAGGTTATCCTACCTTATGTCATCCCTCTAAAATCTGGTTATCTCTGAGCTCAGCTGTAAACCATACTCTGAATTTCTCAGATCTTACCAGTTACCACAATATACTGTGCAAAAAGAACAGCAAATTTTCAGAACTGAACACACATCTACAACAGTATTTCCTGGGTCCAATATTGTCTTGTCCTGATACTGGCCTGTTCACTCAATACTGGAGATACACACATACTTACCTAGCCATGCACAGTTTTGAGACTATTATAACAAAATGAACAACTTCTAAAATTTGCTGCTAGACTGTTATTAAATGCAAGAGTCTAACATACAGTTACAGAATGCAAGACTGCTGTTCCCTCACATGAGGGATATGGGACAGGACATAATAGTGCAGTCTTTGCCTATGGGCAAAGGGAGGGAAATGTTGAGAGGGAGACTCATATCACCTGCAACTCTTGTCAGGTCAGCAGGGTTCACCGTGTGTATCAGTGCAGTGTGGTACATCAGATGTTGGACTGCCTTTACCTTGAAAGGCTAGATTTACTGCAGAAAGGTCCTGCCTGATGACACCCCCGTGACACTTCTCTTTTTTCACTAACCACTTTGACCACACATCACCAAACCTGGAGTGCCTTCCAGATAACTTTACCTACAGTGAAACATCCACAGGCAGAGAGATAACATGGATACAACCCTTCTTGTGATCCCACAGAAGCAATAAACCCTGGTCTCCTCCAGTCAAGCCTCAGGCTGATTCAACACTTCACAAGACAGTGCTGAGCCCACACCATTAAACTGCTCCACCATGGGACATGTTCCCTTGTGGTCACACACATACTCTCCTTCCTTTTTTTTTTTTTTTTATTTTTTTAAGGGGTTTGAAGTTTTTTCTAAACCCAGTCTCTACACTGCTGCAACCTGATGAATTTTGCACCAAAATTCCTCCCTTTGTTATTTTTCCAGTGCACAATATAGCAAAAGTGTCCTTGCTCTTCCAGCAGACTGCAGAAAAACTCTGAGTTTTGGCCACAACTCCCTCCAAGTGTAGCTCCCAGGACCTGGTACTAATGCAGCTACAAGTCAAATTTGGCCCTTGCCACCAGATTTTTAGGGGCTTTCATCCCACACCCCAGGGAAGGGAACAAGCCTGGGCAGGTTTTCAGAATCGTGGCACTGCTAAGGGATCTCTGAAAATCAGTCCACAACCACCACAAAGGAGGGGACTAATTCAACAGCTTTTTGCCACCCATGGTAGCCAAGCCCTTGAGAGGCCCAGCCCATATTCACCATGGGTATCAGTCATGTTTGGAGGGTTAATTTGTATAAATACAGCAAAGTGGCAAGTACTAAGAAGCGTTATCCAAGCCACAAGTGCTTATGCATATTTTATGAAGCATCTTCAACCACAGTTCAATGTATCCAAGAATACTTCTGAAAAATGGCAGATTCTGGAGGGGATTTGGAGAGGAAATAACATATAGAATAGGAGGACAGATGTTGCTAATTTATGATGCAAAGGCCTTTACTGAAAAGTGCACATTTTGCTTAAGATTCTCTACAAGCGCTATTTTAATGCTGATTTCCTCCTCTTTAGAATTTCACAAACTCTTCTCTGTAAGAACTTCAGCTTGGCTCAGAAGTTTAGCTTGGATCAAAAGCAGCATCTGTAACCAGCAATTAAACCGGGGCTTCAGCATTGTGCATGTTTTTAAAGCATATCCACTTTTCAAACAATGCCACTTGGAAAAACATGGCTAAGCTGTATGTTGGGAATGTGAGAGTGCATTTTGCCCTTCTGCTCTCCACTCTTGCCAGAGTTACTGGGACTTTTTGACCTGGGACTAAACTCAGAACAGCAACAGAGCAGGAGCCAGTGAGATGGATGGTTCCTAATACCCAATGAGGTCGGAAAACAGAAGTAAGATCATCTCTTGAAAAAATAAAAATAAAATCTAAAAAGGAAGTGGGATATATTGGCCCAAGTGCTTCACCAGTCACTCCCAATGCCTCACGCACCATCACACAATCTTGCTTTTTCTATCAATGGTGAAGAGCATTTTGAACATGAGTCAGTTGGTTCTCCTCTCCTCCCTTCCCACTCTACCCCAGAAGGTTTGAAATAAAAATGAGGAAGACATGAGCCTCATGTCCCACATGCAGAAGCCTACAGAGATATTATTTTTTTCTGCTTACCAGGCCCTCCGCACGAACATGTGGCTTCATTGCTCCTCTGCAGCTCTCCAAAGATGATACACACTACAGAGCAGATTATTTTCTGCAAGGCTGCTACACCGCCAGGGGGGTCTGTGAAATCCTCCGTGTATGTAAACAGCAGTTAAAAATAAAAAAGGAGACCCATGCACTGACTTCTTCTGGCATTCATTTCAGACACTGCTGGATCATGCCAAAGTGCAAATGAATGGCAGACACAATTGTGTGCAGATGCTGCACTGAAAAACCTCATATCAGTTCAGGGCTTTCTCTATTGCAGGGCAGCTTTTGCTCCTAAATTAAGGCAGCATCTTTATTTCACACACAAGGTGATACTTAAAAACAAAACAATCAATCAAAAAAACCCAAAACAACCTTATGGTTACATAAATCAGCAATCAAAAAATTCAAGAATTAGGGTTCCCTGTACAACCACATTGGGGATGGGAGCACCAGGGGTTGTCGCAGCTCCAATAGGAGGACACGGCCGAGGGCTGCACAGCTGCTTGGCTTCACATTATGATACAGTTTATATACAATTGGACTTTTTCCACCAACCTTGCTGAGGGTGAGGCCAATAGGGTGCTCACTCAGGGAGCTGCAAATTACTGCTTTGCTGGCTCCTCACCCATCAGTGCTTTGTTTCCAGCACATTGCTCGGGCTGCCCCGAGCACAAGACAGCTCATTTCTTCATTGCTTTTCTTTCACCACATTGCCTCCCAGAGCTCATCTAACCTTATTGGATCTTCTCTACACATCTCTGAGTGAGGCTTCTGCTCAACTCCACAGCTGGAACAAGACAAAAGCCTAAAACCGCACCCACCATCCCAGGTGCATGATTTGGGGTGCCTGAACGTCAGCTCTGTACTTCCAAAACACAACAGCATGCGCTCAAATCACAGCTGTTCTGCTCTTCCAAGGGTGCCTCTCAGCTCTCCTGCAAATCAGGAATGCAGAGGTGGGACCCCAAAGAACAAGGAATGGCAACCAGAGATCACTGAGGCAGCATTGGCTGCCCCTATTTCCTTGGCACAGCACATAAAATCCATAGTGAAGGCAAGGAGAGAAGTTTCATAATTCAGCAGCAACCTTTCCACCCATGAATCGTTCCAGCCCAAACGATTAATGACCAGCAGAGCTAAAAGCTGCTGAAAGCCAGAGCCTGAAAAGGCGCGTGGGGGTAGCAATGCTAATTATAAGCAGTGCTGATGTCAGGGCTTACCGAAAGCAAAGGGGACTTCTGCTTCTTCATTAGCGCTGCCTGGGACCGTGTGCTGTCCATCATGTCACATAGCCACATGGCCACAAGCACACCCCTGTGAAGGAAGCCCTACCTATGCCCTACACCTCACCAGCACCAATTCAAACCAGTTGCTGCTGCTCTAGTGCCTGTGCTGGTATGGGACCCTCCAGTAGCAGACAGCTTTGGGGAGGGTCTCAACACCACTAGGCCCAGGGCTGTGCTGCAGGCACCTGGCCTATCCCACACAGCCCCTCAGCAGCTCGGGGCTGCTGTGAGCTTAGCAATACTTCATGCTCACATATTCCCACGGTGCTTTCGGAGGAGAGTGATTACCCTGCAGAACACTATTTCACCCATCCCAAACAGAATTTATTTACCCTTTTTTTTGTTTGTTTGTTTTAATCTGATAAGTTGAAATTTCAGAACACTTGTCTGCAAAAGCACTGCATTACAAAGACATAACAAATACCAACTGTTTATAGACCAGGTTATTTATTCCCAGTGTATCTTCCTGCTTTTACTGGCCACGTCTTTTATCAGCAATAACCAAGTACCTTTCAAGTTGACAGCCTTTTTGGTTTACGGCAGGAAAATGCATCCAAGTACCTTTCAAGCCTGCTCTTGCTGCATAGAATTCAAATAGCTCAATGAACAATGTTCTTGTGAAGTTTAGTTTTGATGTGATTCACATTTTGGTTTAGTTCTTTTGTTAATCAGTATTGTCTTAGGATGGGCTTCTTAAGGCCAAGCAAACTTTTCACAATCAACAGTGTCAATGCCAGAATCAAGTCTCTCAGTCCACATATTGCCCAAAATTATAGTGTCTAAAAAGAAGAATAATCATAATCAAGGTCCAAGTAATTTTGAGATGATAGTCCATTTTTAGTTAGCATTAAAAGGAGACGGACTTCAAGGAGGAAAACTAGCCAATGAAGAGTGGCAAAAGAAAAAACAGTTAGAGGCTGACTTGGGGGGCAGCTTGCAGGGACACTCAGACTGCTGGGACCTGCAAGGGACACACACAACTACAAGACTTCAGGGAAAGAGGAGAAAGCCTGAAAAAGCAGAGACCACATGTGTGCAAAGTAACAGAGAAGGAGCCTGAACACTCAAGAGCTGGCCACCAAACCTGCCACATCCATTGAACCACACAGAAGATGATTTCACTTACACATATGGAAGAATCACAGCAGTGGAGCAAAGCCGGGCAGCTCCACGGGGCGTGCAGCCACCTCCCATACCCACTCCCCTCCCACACCCAGGTACCACCAGGCAGGAGCCTGCCCTCCTCCTCCTCCCTGCCATCCCTCCATCTCCTCACCAAAGGCTTGCTTCACATCACTCTTCCCATCATTTATTTCCTTTTGAAAGGGCTGATTCATGAGCAATAATCAGGCTTTTGTGTTTTAATGCTTTGATTGCACTCAGTCCCCTACTTTCCCCCAAGCCCCCTCCAGGTTCACCGCAGTGACACCTTTCCTTCAGATTCCCTCTCCAAGAGCCTTCATTTCTCTCCCTAATTGAATTGTTGTCATGGAAATCATTCCTCCTCTCCATCTTACAGAAAGGCTTTAAAAAAAAAATAAAGCCCAGCCCCCTGCTCTACCACTTTTCCAGCAACCAGCCATGCCATGTTTCCTCCCCGAGCAGCTCCTTCTGCCAGGCCTGGAAAGCCTGGCTGCCCTTCTCCCACAGCCACGGGAGGCTCTGGGCACCAACACAATATATATCATTTTAATACATCATTAGGGTGATCACCAGATTTGCCACACCACTTTCCTTCTCAGACGTGCAATACCCTTACAGCTTAGGAGCCATTAGCTAACCAATGCAGAATGTAGCCACAGCCACCTGTTCTCCTCTGAATAAATATATGTATGTAAATGTAAACTATTTGGGTATTTTTTAAAAAAAAAAAAGTTTCTGCTTACCATAACAGGCAGTAATTTTGCAGTCAAGAAATTCTGTTTGTTTTTCCAGGCTGGAAAGTTAATTACTTAAAATCACCCTTGATGAACTTCCAAGACGAAGGCTGCTGGCTCCAGAAACGGAGCCCGGCTGATCTGGCTCCAAAGAAAGAGGAAAAAATAACGGTGCTCAAAATACAATCCATTAAAATGCTGTGCCGGGTGCTGGTGCCCTGAGGGGCAGCCGGGCTGGCTGAGGAGAGGCCGGGCGGGCCCTGTGAGGAGAGGCCGGGCTGGCTGAGGAGAGGCCGGCGCTGCCCCGCGCCAGGCACAGCCGGTTCCAGCCGGTTCCCACCGGTTCCCCCGGCCCGACTGCAGAGCAGAGCTGAGCCCTGCCGCGAGAGGCTGATGGCACCTCGGGGAAAGCACACTTTAGAAAGGGCAAAACCTGCACAGCGTGAGGAAAAAAAGTGTGAGGAACGGCGCTGCGAGCCGCCAGGCGGGAGCGGGGGCAGCGGGAGGGGCACTGGGCAGCCATGGCGGGGCGAGCCGGGGGGCAGGGGGAGGGCTGAGGAGGAAGGAGCGGCAGAGGAGCTGCTGGGGGCTGCCCACAGCCCCCCCGTTGCCCATGACTTTTAAGTGAATTCCCTGTCTTTATGTTGAGCCATGTGATTTTTCACCTTTCTCCTCTATCCGGTTGAGGAAGTGATATAGTGAAAAAAACCTAAAACTCTGCTGCAGACAGAAACTGCATAGATAACAGAAACATTGATACCTGAGAAAGAGCGAAGAGCGGGAGCCG
>JAVJGI010000001.1:97891872-97928620 GCA_035590275.1 Ibycter americanus | reverse complement strand
AGGGCTGAGGAGGAAGGAGCGGCAGAGGAGCTGCTGGGGGCTGCCCACAGCCCCCTGTCCCCATCGCCCAGCACTGCTCAGGGGACAGAGGAAGCAGAAGGAGCTGGGAATGAAGGAGTGAAGTGCAGGCAATAAAAACTGATGGTTATCCTCACAGGCCAGCATTGGCAGCAAAGACTGTGCCCAGAATGGGGGCACAACAAAGCTTGAACCATCCACAGTACTTTGCAGAGAACAGCTCTACTCAACCACTGTGAGATCAGTCGTGTTTACTAAAACCCTGGACTAAGGCTAGATGAAGACAATGTTAATGTCTCATCAATACATTATACTGGATTATGCAAAGAAAAGCTGCTTTACTCTCCTCAGGAATCCCACCTGCAGGGAGCAAACCCCACGCAGCCATGCTGACCCGGCCCCACGTCCTGCTGAAACACACATCCACCGCACTTCACATTCCCCACTTCCCTCTGTTCACCTGCGCCTCCAGCCCAACCCCAAGCAAAACCACTGGGAGAAGACTCCTCAGGTAAAACAGCAAGTCGTTCAACTGCTCGAATAGCGGTGATGGCACCAGATCCAGGCCACCTTCCCCGAGTCTATTTGACTGATACAAAGGCAAAACCAGGGGTCAGTGTGAGGCCAAGGACAGCTTTCAGCACTTCATAATAGACAGGGCCTGCACAGAGAACCAGGATTAAAATGCCCTCAGTCCCAGGCAGGAAGGCACAAGCAGGCATTCGGCCATGACTAATACCCCAAATATTCTCAAGATAGAAAACAAGAAATCTGCTCCATGATCATTCACTGACAGAGTCCCATAAAGCTACTAATTAGAATGGTGTTTACAGTCTATATTTCATTTCATTTGATGTTTTTACTCTGATTAGTTATTCTATCACCTGCAGAGAGCTAGTTAGCTGAATGCAAAAATGTCATTGGACTTAATCAAGTAAAGTAGCATTTCATAGAGGGAATTCAGCTAGCTCTGTCCTGCTCAGTGCTGTTACCCTGTTAATAACTTTTTCTTAAAATTAAAGTTGAAAGCTAAGAGTCAAGCTAGGTCAGTGCTCAGAGGAGACACACCTGCAAGAAAATGGGTGAGCTGCAGAAAAACTGTATTATCACTGATCCTTTCTTCTGCACAAACACCCCAGCCAGACACCAGTGCTTCTGGAGGAAATACAAAGTATTATACAGCACATCTCCCAGGAGAAACAATGCTCCTCCCAGTGTCTTCTCACACCAAGCCATCTAGCCTACCTGAATTGCTTTGAGATTTCAAATAAGATTGGGAGATTTTCCCTCCCACCCAGCCAGGTGGTCAAGCAGTCACAGTCTCTCACACTGCCCTACATCCCACTGAGCCCTCCCCAGGACTGCCAAAGCAGCAGCAGCATTTCACGTGTCTTCCCTGCATACAGTGCTGCAGAGTGCCTTTTCATCATTACATGACTTGCTGAGTTTTGTCCTGCTGATAGCCTACTGTAACCCCAGATCCTTTTCCCGAAGTGTGGACTAGCTTGCTATTTGGCATTTGCAGCAATTCTTGCTCCAAGCTATCACTTGGCCCTTTTATCCTTTTTTCCAGATCACCATTTCAATCTGTCCAGATTATTTTAAGAAAGTGCTCTGGTTGTTCTTCCCCAAGAATCTGCAGTCCCTCCTGACTTTATATCACCTGTCAGTTTAACAGACGTATTCTCCATTCCATTACCTAGATTGATAATGGAAATACTGAACAGAGATGGACAGGAGCCAGCCCTGCAGAGCCTCACAGATTTTCTGGGAATCCAAGATAAATGGGCTCGTCCATAAAGCCCTGACTCCTCTTTCTCCTCTCTTTTAAACACTGGTACCACTTTTAATGTTATCTTTCTTCCAGGCAACTTCCACCTCACACACACACCCAGAGCACTCTCCTGCAGCCCTGTGCTGCAGCCAGGTCTCTGGGGCACCTGAGGCTCCAAAGACCCTGCCGAAAATATCTAAAAATGCAGTTGATGGGGAGGTCTCCCCTCTGTTAAGAGGCACACGTAGGGCCTCTCACTCGCAGCGCCCTTGCTGAGAAAGCCTGTCACGCCAGAAACTCTGGCCTTTTCCTGCTTAGAACTCACAACCAGCACCCTGGTTGGTAAAAGACACAAATATGTTTTTGCTTTAGAAAAAAAAAAAATGCTGCTTTTTTCAACCATTTAGCTTCCTAATCACAGCTAGCCAAGCTTGAAAATGCTATCCTGCATTATGCAATAATTCACTGAGAGCAGGGGGGTTTTGCATAAACTGTATGCTGTAATGAAAACCACTTCCCCCCCTTCTCTGCTAGGGGGTAAAAAAAAAAAAAGAAAAAAAGAACCCACACAAAACAAACAAAACCTCTGTCCTCTAAGAGATGTTCACTTCTACCAGCTATTTGTTCCATTTTAGTCATTCATCTACTGACAATATTTCTGACAAAAGCAGAGCAGAAACAGCTCAATTTGCAAAGAGCTGGGCTCTGTTCACCTCTATAAAAAGCCATATACAGTTTTGCCCCATATTCCACTAAAAAAACCTAAAAATGCCTGCCTCTCCAACTGAGGGGCTGGGGTTTCTTTTTTGAAAGAAAAAAGCCATTATTTAGTTATTAGAGTGGAGAAATATCACTCTTTACAAGACACAGAGCACTGAAATGTTCTAAAATTAATAAACTGGTCTACTCGGTCCATTCTAAAATTAGAATTCATTTTTCAGAGAACCTGTATGCAAAGTTGGAGCCTGATGCAAATTAAAACAGTAATAAACACTTCAAAAACATGTTTATAATAGAAATGCTAACAGATCCGTAACTATAATGATAATGGCTTGCTAGGCAGCTCTATAATGTAAAATTAATCCTTAACATGTCTTAATTTTTTTTCCACTGGGTCATTTAATAATGTGATAACTCATTTCTTTCCTCTGCCTTCATCTCTCACATTGCCATGGAGACAATTGTGAATCAGATATAAATAAAAATACTCTAACACTGTGGCACCACATGTTCTTTTGATCCGTTGCCAACAAGATTTTAAAATTACAGGAATTCACAGGAGCTCAATAATTAACAATTCATTTGCTAAGAAATCACTTATTTCTAGCCAGTTTCCTGGTGATTTGCTAACTCAGGACTGCTCACAAACATGAGCAGAAAAATTAAAAGTTCTGTATTTCCTTTCAAATACCTACCTTGCACTTCAATGAGCAACTCAGAAGCAAACAATTATTGCAGGCCAGAGCCCAAAAGCCAACACTGCATTTCCTTTTGTAGTCTCATCAGTCTCAGTGTGATTTCTAACGGGAATAAATTCTAAGGCAATTTAATTGTTTGAGCTCAGAACTCACTTACAAGGAAAACAGAAGTATGCAGTGAACAAGTTTATTGCTGGCCTCTATTATCAGAAGTGTCAAAATGAGTGCACGGATCCTTGCTTCTGTATTAGTTTGTTAAGTACATACAGCAGTAGAAAGATTAAGATTAATTATGCATTAATGGTCTTGACACCCCCTAATTGCTACCAACTGATAGAGGCCATAATCCCTGATATTATCCACGTTCTCAGAAATCCTGATGCAAAACTCTCCTCCGCAACAATACTGCCATGAATTTGCACAGGGGCAAGTCTGAGTCCAGTGGTTTTTTAGACCAGAAGGTGCTAAATTCAAGCCTTACTGAGGGGTGTGCGGCCTCAAGCAACTCCAGCACTCACAATGCCTTGTCACAGCCATCATACATAACCTATAACAATTTGTAGCTCTGCAGCTCACAACATGACAGCTCTAGCGCTTCACAATTAAGGACTTCAGCTTGTTAAAGAATTCCACTGTGTGCTTAAACTTTTGAAGTCAGGGAAGAACTCCCAGTCTCAGATTTTACACAGGCTCTTATGCAACTCCAAAATTTTTATTTGCAGTTACATAAAACCCTCAGTTAAGCAGCATTATTGTACCATTTACACGGTACTCTGTTCAACCTCACCAGGCATTTCCAGCCCAGCAGCCCAAGGGGAGACATGTTTCTCCACACAGCATTTTCTGTCTTCCGCTGACTTAGAAGTGGAAGGGCCAGCATGGGCTGACCACATTATTAATCATCGCCACGTCTCTTCCATTAAAACATACAGGCTACGACTTTACAAATACCCCTGTGCGTCACGGGGAAATCTCACACATGTGAGGTCTTGTAAAAAAAAAAACCCAGTTCTAATAACTATTTTGTCCAAAAGGATTCAAAGTGATTTAAGAGCTCAACTCTGACTCTCAAGAGCAACATAAGCGCTTACCTAAGGAGTTTAAATAATAGCAAGGACTCAATGGCTCAGAGCTTGCCTTCCCAATATAATTCCCGCTGTAACAGCTAATTATAATTACTGATACAGCAGGTATGGCTTGATACCAGCCCCATCCTTTCGGTGACTTACAATGATCTGCTTCTAGGGCAGACTAGAGGAAGCAAAGAAAAAAGAAAGAAAGAAAGAAAAGAAAGGAAAAAAAAGGCAAAAAGTTTACTCTTTCCCACATGAGAGCTGCTTAGGGCTGGTCCATGGGGAAATAACACGTCGACCAGCCCCACCGGCTGTCTGCAGAAGGAGAGCTTCAACAGCAGCTGCTCCAGCTTCAGCTCTGCCCTCTCCTCTGCAGTAACTCACAGGTGGACAAATCTTTGCTTTCAGAAATGGGACATCAGTGCACTTGAGGCATTCGCCCTTTCTCTGTCGGTATGTACAGGTCAATGGCATTCAAACCCTGCTTCAAATCCAAACACTAAATAAATACAGCAGATACTAATTGGATAAAACCTAGTAAGAAACCTATGGCTGGCAACCAGCACAGAAAGATAAACACAGAGCACCAATTTCATATAAGGTGAATTCAATCTTTTGTGCCTCCCTGCCACTAGGTCCTGGTATTTTATCAAGCAAAGCATCCAACACATTACTGAGAAACACAACCCAAAAATGCAGGAAAACTGCATGGTGTTCAGTTCTGCACAGTGGATAACACCAGCCCCGCCACCTTGGGGCAGGTGAGCAGGGACGCACAGACCTGCTGCACGCGGACACACCACCCTCAGATTCCCGGGAAATGCCCAACAGCCATGGGAGGTGCAGGAGGATGAAACCTGGCTGAGAAGGCAAAAAGCAGGAACAGAGGGAGCTCTTCCTCATTTTTGCATAATTTGACCTAAATTACATGCACTCACTAAGCAGCCAGGAGTGGATTTGGGGAAAGTAAGTTACTACAGGGGCTTTAGCCTCCTGCATAGCTCTGCCATAGGAAAGCTGCATGACTTGCATATCTCTTAATAGGCAGCCTTTTGCCTACTGCCTATGTCCAATTTCTTCCTCTGATCTGGCTCAGTAGTCAAAAAATAAAGTTAAAATAAAAACACGACATCCATATCACAAAGAGTGTCAAGGCAGGAGGGGATTCTTAGTTGAGGGAGAGGGCTTAATCCACAAAATAACTTTGACATTTTGCCATATTCACTGAAAAACTCTTCAACACCTACAGCCTGGCTAAGACATTTGAAAATACAGATGAGCTTCTAAATCAATATACAACCTATCCTTGGGAGGAAAGCAAAGCAGAATGGTGCCACGTTATATATCCACTATCCCAGTCAGACAAATCAATGATTCACAATTTTTCTGAATGTCAGGCAGCACCATACCCTTCCTCCTCCTCACTGGTGCATAGGGTTCTCAATCAGCCTGAAATTATTTCCATAATAGAATGAACCAGTCTGGTGACCTGACCTCACTCGTAATGTTTGCTACAAAATTTCACAGTTAACCCCAGCTTCAACAGCAGGGACTCATAAAGAACGCACCATTCCCTAAGGAAGCTCCCATTGATGGGCAAGGCTGGCAACACCTGTTCTGTAAGTCCCATCTCTGGTCCCACCAGCTCCAACTGTTGAGCCTGTAACGAGCTTGGAGAGGAGAAAACCTAATGGAGAAATGCACTGAGAGCTTTGGGGAGACACAAGAAGGGAGAAACCTCAGTCCTCAGAGATGGGGGTGCTGGAGTAAAAGCTGACTAAGTGAACAGGTCAGACAGATGTGGACAGAAGTCTTCCAGCACACAAAACCTCTCTTCTCCCATTACTCCTTGTTCCTACAGTTTGCTCTGAAAACGGTTGCGCAAAATCAGGTTGCAACTGGGGAGCCGCCACACAAGGATGCAACTACAGAAAAGGAAGGGAGGGATTATGGTATATTTCCCCCAGAGCCACTGTCCCTCCACAGGGAAACCCATGGGATGCTGGGGGCAACTCAGGGATGGAACTAACACGGATCCAGAGGCAAATACAGCACAGGGCTTGCCTGGACAGGAAAGTTTCAGCAGTGGAGCTGGCTTAACATACTCCAACAAAACAACTTTGTGGGAGGGTTGGTGGCATCCGCCAGCCATGCCACGCACCCCAGTTATTGCCAGCACTGCCCAGCACGGGAGAGCAAGAAGTCTCATGGTCACCCAGCCATCAGGACCGCCCTTGGCCAGGCAGCGGGACAGAAGACAGATGGAGCTGTAAGCTGGAGGAGTCGCACCTCCGTCTGGCTTGGAGGCGGCCAGGCAGGACTTATGATGGCTGCCTAATTTTGCAATGCTATCTCTGCTTTATGACTGGAGAATTGAGACATGCACAGATGAAGTATCCTCTGGAATTCAAAGCCCAGCCACTGGGCAGAACTGAACGCAGATCTCTTGATCACAGTCTAATAACTTCAATCATAAGAATATCTCCTACTTTCCGCCATCCAAATACCTTAGTAATCATTAAAGATTCAAAAGGGAGCAGCAAAGCTTACACACCAATTAAATCGTGTTTCGGTAAAATATCATTTTTGTGATGGATGCGCTGCAATATCCCATGTGCTCCTTCTGTGGGGTTCTGCTTTTCATCAACTGCTGTAGCATGGAGTTAATGACACACAAGTTTCCACCCTTGTTAGGATTTCGCTGCCTGCATTCGCTCACAACGGCTCACTGTATTTATTAGCGGTTTGATAACAAAGCGGAGCACTTGTGAAACTGGCCCCAAGCTCCGCTCGGTGAACTGTGAATTAACTGTAAATATAATTAGAGCCATACCTCACGCTTGGGACTGGGAGGAACAGGAGGTCTGCCCCAGAGCTGTTACTACAACAGTACGCAAGTCCAGGTCTGATAAAAATAGCAGCCCCAGCTAAAAGAGCAGAATTAATTACATCAACTGTTAAGCTACACAGAGTGGTTGTTCCTCTACTTCAAAATCAAGAGGAAATTCCTCAGCCCATCCTGCACTGTTTGAGGAACGAGTAATGGTTTGAGCTGTAGTGGTCGCCTCCCACTACATTACTGATTTCCAGGAGGTCTGACTTCATGAAGCACTGTTCAGTCACAGGGAAAAATTAAGCAAAAATTTTCTAAGACAGATACCCAAACGGATTTTCAAAAGTACCCACCTGCACCCTTTTAGAAAAATCCAGCCTTCTGGTAAGATAATGAACACAGCCATCGTGAGCACCCACAGCCAGCTCCTCATCAGACAGATGAGGGTCCCCGACGAGGGGACCAGTGCTCTCATAAACCAAGCAATAAAAGATGAGCAGGGCCACAATGGAAGGGCAAAGAAAGGTGTGAGCTGCGACAGCTGAAAAACTAAGGTATTTTGAGGAAATTATGTATTGTTCACCTTGTTGGACTGGGGGGCCTTGGCAAGCAGGAGGGAAGGTGATAACAGGTCAGCAAGGACTGGAGGGGAGCAGAAGCAGCTTGAATGCAGTGAAGATCAAATGGAGTTATCCCAGAAGAGGATCCCTCAGGAAACCAGGAGCAACGGCCACCAGTCACAGTTTGGAAGACTTATGTTGGTAGTCAGGAAGGTCTTCCCTCAGAGGGAGCACAGGAAGGGGTCCCAGGGAGGGGAGGAATCCCCATCCCAGGGGGTTTTGGGGCTCAGCTCAGCAAAGCCACAGCTGTCCTGACCTCACATGGGCAACAGCCTTGATCCAAGCAGGACGTTGGGCTGGAAACCTCCAGAAGATCCTTCCAACAAACATTTCTACAGTGTTATGAGACACCACCTGTGTGAGATTAAATGAGATGCATTTGGTAGAGGGAGGATGCAAGAAGGCGCAGGCCATGAAGAAGAGGAAAAATAGGAGGCTGAAGCCCTGAGGATGACATGCCTTTCTACAAAACCAGCTTTTCTATGAAAACAGTCTGATCTTTTGCAGGGCAACAAGCTGAGACGCACAGCAAAGGGGATGCGCTCAGCAAGCATGTGCACCCCTTCCCACTCAAGCTGAGGATGGATGCTCAAGACACTCTGCCATGGGGAGGACTGGCACAGAGAGCCTCCCACATCCCGCATCCTCCAGCTTCCCTGTCCCATGCGGAGGCATTTCCCACCCCCAGGGCTGCAGCAACAGTAGGGTATGCATCAGGGTAATGCAAACAAAACCAGGACATTGTACCCATCCGCACATTTCTGACTTAAATCCATGACCGTAGAGGCAGGCAACACGCCATAAATCGAATAAAAAGCCTTGTAACATAATGTCTCTTTGTGTTGCCTTCTCCCATAAACAAGCAAGATTTATGCATTCTTGGGGCTATTAACAAGAGCCATTTGTCTTTATTTCTGCACGTAACTAATAGAGACACCAGCAACATTGATAAGCCTCGTGGGATTAATTACTAAAGCCGTTTTCAAGGGGGTAGCTATGGGCTTGGTTTCCCTCATACCAAAGGAAACATCAAGCATTTTTCAAAGCATAGGATGAAATTTCATTTAAGAGACCAATGGCCCATGTGAGTGCAATCATTACCAAGCTCAGATGAGGCCTGGCAAAAAACTGCAAGTGTCCAAAAGGTTGACGACTTTCTCAAGTTTTCTTTAATTAGTTCATTTTACAGCTACTAAAGCAGCACAGCAAATCAAATCCAATAAAGCCAAAAAAAAAAAAAAAAAAAAAAAAAAAGGCACTGGGTCCATATGGGTCTACTTTGACTTACTGATGGCCAGAACCAAGGTGGTTCTTTTAGATACCCCTTTCAAACCAACCCAGAGGAACCTGGAATTCAGGACTGTCCCCTTTCCAGGGAGAATTACACAAATGAGAAGAAGAAAAAAAAAAGAGAGAGAGAAAGAAAGTAAAAAAAGAAAAAAAATTCTAAAAAAACCATGGTCCCACAATAAACCAAAGGGTCAGCAGGGCTTAGTACCCTATAATCTCATGTTTTCTATAGGTTCATCTTCCTACATGCTGGGACATAGAATAACCAAACAACAGGTGGAAGGACAAGGACAGACTGGAAATACTGGAGACAGTTTAAACTTTGTAAATATGAGCTTTCACCAGGATGACACAAACAAAAATGAGTCATTAACTTAATTCATTTTATGAAAAAGTTGAATAAAGGTTAATAGAAAATTAGTCATCTTTCCTTATTTTTTTTCCTACCCATCCTACATAATTTAATTAAAACCGTGCTATGGAGTTCCAGAAGATGATTAAAAATAACCTCTCATTTTCTATTAAACTCCTTAGGTTTGCACAGAAATTCCTATAGAACCTTATTAAATTTCTGTTTACCTCTGCTACATTTCATTCTATTCTGTACGTCTTTTCCTTAAGTCCAAAGGGATTTCAAGATGGGGGTGTCTTATTAAATAATATTCTTCCCCCTGGCTGGCAGTCCAAACTTTAGATTAACAGTAGACCAGTGCAGGAGAACATCCACAGTGTAAAAACTCTTTAAAAAGCAACATTATCAGTTTTGCTTTTCTGAATGGGAGACAGAAAGACGGCTGAAAAGATCTTTTCTAGTTACCACTGCTGTAACTTAGCTGAAGAAGATAGGAATAAGAAGGTTGGTATGGCCGTTGTTGGGTGGGTTTTTTTTCCCAGCCTTCTTGGTATTTTTATTTCACAGTGGCGCATACAAGAATACAACCCATAGCAACTCCGTCGTTCTGCAGGCTTGCCGAAAGCTGAGAATGTTTCTTCCCAGTTTTCTCATGTTGCTGTGGAGCTACAGTACAGAGCTATGTAGCATTTATTAAAACAAGGCTAGATTGCTTTACAACAGGTAGAATATATTCAACAAAACCAAAAAAGGATCCAGAACCTGGAGGCACATGAAACCTACTCAAAATGGTAGAGAACAGCTCTAATATCCTTACACAAGCAGATACCTCTTGCTGTCACCCCCCCTCGAAAATTTCATCCAGCTAAATTCATTCAGCTGTTTTTGTGTTCAGTCCATCCATGCTGAATTTCTGACTACATCTAGATAAGTCAGAAGCCCGGAAAGGCTTGTACAGTATATCTGGGCTTGTTCAAGGAGCAAGTGACCAGCAAACCTCAGACCCAGCACCACCCTGCTGCACTTCCACCGTACAAGTAGCAGGGGCCACATTTTGAAATTTGCACAAGAAAGACACAAGGGCACACACAGGCTGGAAGCCACTTGCAAAACAGCCTGTTGGCATGTCTGCTAACAGAGAGATCTACAGTAACAGCACAAGCAACAAAAATAGTGGTGGCTTCCCCTTCTCCAGCAACACAGTTGCCTGCTGCTGCAGAAGGACAACGATGCCATAGTGAGGAACTGGCTTTGGGGCTGGAAGATCCAAGTCTGATGCCAACTGCTTCCTGTGCAACTCTGGTCAAATATTATAAGCTTGGCTTCACTAAACCAGTTTGCTGAAGCGCTGCAGATCTCAATGGGACTTAGGTGCTTAAATACCTTATTGGACCTCAGGTTTTTTCCATGCTGCTTCTTTCATCTCATGGGAATACGTCATCACTTCCCAGGGAAGATGGGAGAAGTCAGCTTTAAACATCCAAGTACATGTGCTCATGTGGGATGGGAGGCAGACCTGGCACATGGCAAATGTCCTCACCACCAAGGCATAAAAAACCCAAGCCTACAAGGGCAAGAAGAGCCCCTCCAGGAGCAGTGCCAAGGTCTTTCCTGGCCTATGGCCGCCTACCTCCACAGAACAAGATCGATGCACTGGCAGAATATGCCATTTTGAAACTAATTGCACAACAAGAAAAGATTCTTTAATATCATGAAGCCAATCCTAGGGGAACAATTACTAGGAGATAAAAAGAAGAGAGGGAAGAAAAAAAACCCCCAACTTCTGTGTGCAGAAGATAGATGTACACAGTTTCTACATTTCATTAGGAAAGCCTTCTGTGGGTTTGACAGTCACCTTGAGCAGCATTAAGGAGGGAAGGGAGGAGTCAGTAAACATTCAGGAGTGTAACACTGCAGTTCTGCCCTCAGGTAACTGTGCTGCCATTAAAGGCCAAATCTAATAAGAACTCACTCTGGCTTGCAAGCCAGAAAAGCCTTCAATAATCAATTCAACTGTGAGATACGACTGCAGCTGCTTCCATGTTCATGGACCACTCAAGTCTGGGTCCTTCACCAGTTTTCTGAGATCAATATGCATCAATGCATATTTGTCAGGCACATATCCATCATTCCTAAAGGCTGCAATCGTCCGATAACAAGTGCCCTGAGCACGTAACAGGAACCATCTCTTAATTTTCTTTGCAAAGCCAAGACAATGTTTGACCTGTTCCCTAAGAATAGGGCACAAGGACTGAAGATAAACTTTTTTATCTAGAAGCATCACCAAATAACACGAAAGGGCCTTGTATTCTTTAAGACCAGGACTGACAATCCCAGCTATTATCTGTATGCAAAGGATCTTACAGCAGGTGTCTAACTGCCACGGACTCCATTCCCCCACAATTTTATTGCCACTGAACCTTGCCTATCTTTCCATCCTAACATAAGATTTTCTTTTCTGAATAGAACGGAATAATTCCTAATTTGAATTCCACTGCACAACAGAAACAGCCTGTAAAATCTTAAAAAGAAGCCAGTTCCCTCTAGCAGAATAGAAGATATATTAGCCTTCAGGACTGTATAGAGCAGAACATAAAATTAAAATAACAGACATCATAGAGTTTGATAGCATCTTCCAATCTCAAAGATCTCAAAATACATTACTAACTGCAACAGCCACTGCTCTGTTAGACAACTGCACATCTCTAAAGTGAATCATATATTCAAGAGAGGAGTTTAAAAGTCTTTATGTAAATGGGAAGTACTTTGTTGATCCACAAAACACTACCAGCTCTGGGAGGGAGCACAGCAGCACTACACAAAGGTCATAACATTCACCATAGGTGTGCCTGTTACTCCGGCTCAGTTTAGACAGCAAGAGTAAATTAGCATTTACTCTCTCACCAGCAGAGAAACATCATCCCATAAATGTATTTTCATCAGCTTTATGTAATTCAGGATCTTCATTTTCTTTGCTCGCCCCAGTACTTAATGCTTAAAGAACATATTCTGTGGTTAAAAATTGGTATTGCTATAAAGCAATGCAATAATAATATCTTTTTTCAAGCCAACTCCCACAGGCACCTCACTAGATTGCTTAATCGAAAATGATAGTTAATAGTTGCCTCAGTGTTTTCATTAGTGGCTATTTTTTTTTTTTTTAAGTTTTAGTTTTTATGGAGATAAAAAGAAAGCAAGCACAATCTGTTCTAAAATGTTTTTGAAGTTGCCAGTTCAGTGTTGTTGATTCAAAGCAGTCCAATAGACTCTTTTTTTTAAACTCTTATTTCTTTTTTTATTATGTACCTTTTAAAAATAAGCTTGGTTTATCCTTTATCCTCTTTCTGCAGACACAGGAGAGTCAGATCTATACTCAATATCCAACTTCCACAAAGAAAAACCTCATTCTAACAGATTTATTTTTTTTTTAAATGCAAAACCTAGAATTCAATTTTTAGGTCTCTCAAATACCTCCTGATGCTGATAAACAGGAACATAATCCAATCAAAATAAGTGTCTTGAATCCTCACAGCTAAATTCCAATTTCTGTGCAAATTTCAAATGTTGCCTTCTAGTCCCAAGAGTTAGACGTTGCACAAGCAGATAGTAAAGACAGTGACCCGATTTGTTCTGCCAAGTATATAACGTGTCATAAAATATTGCAGGGCAAAGCGCAAAATTAGTGATTCCAGCACCTTCGTAATCAATGGCAAAAAACACAGGACTCTCCCTAGCTGCCAAGCAGGCCTCCAAACCCTAACATTTTCTTTATGAGAGCTTGTTTTCCAAGTCATTAATTTGTCAACATTTTACAGTATTGCATAACTCCAGAAGAACAGCAAACTAAGGCATCTTGAAATCAGAAGCCCAAAGACTTCCCATCCATTGCAACCCATAGAAAACAGCTGGCTTTCTCCTAAATATCCACCACAGAACAGCGCTGCACTCCAGCCCACACACCCACTAATGCAATGCGAAGCCAGAAGGTGGGTATGCCTTGCTTTCACCACTCAGCGATAAGCACCTTTTCTTTTCCCCAGGGATGGAAGCAGACTTCACTAGGGGAAAACATCAGGCTGAAAAAATCTGGTTGAAATCAGAGACGCTGAGCACTTGAGCATCCATGAAGTCACTGCAAGGATCCTCCGGCAGCAAAGAAAAGGAAATCAGCATCCTGCAGGACCGAGCTTGACTCCTAAAGAGTTAGACACACTTTTGAAGATCCAGTTCTTATGCAGCCATCCTGAGAGAGAGCAGCAGCTAAACTTTGCCATATCTGACTGCAGGGAAAGAAGACTCCCCTGAGCAGAGCTTCTCAGATTTATTATTTTCTCTGCTTTCCATAAAACTTTGCACCACAAAAAATGATTTTTTATACAAAAATTTTTTAAAGGAAACTAAAAGCTCCTAAAATAGCCTCTAATCCCCAACTGATCCCAGAAAGCAATCTACCCAATGTCCATTTGCACCACAGAGACTTGATTCTGCATTTTTCTTTGACTCAAACTCCTGCTCGTTGTCATGGGAATAAGTTGAGCAACACAACAGGAGATACAGGCTGCAGACTAGAGACACGTACAATCACAGAAATCCAAGTCAGGCTGGATGCACAATGTGGAAAGCCCTTCCTGCAGGGAAAAGCACCAACTTCTTTGTTTAACGCTGTCCTTGCAAATGCCATCACAAAATAGCCCAGCTATATCTAGGAACCAGCCCTGCAAGGAGGGGACAGCTTATGGTAGGTGCAGAGGACTAGGGGGACATATTGTCACCACTGCGATGGCATTTCCTCCATGAGCACAAATAAATACCTAACTGGAATTTCATACCTACTTGAAACAGATTTTAGCTTTTGTTAT
Source organism: Ibycter americanus (assembly GCA_035590275.1). Classification (NCBI taxonomy): domain Eukaryota; kingdom Metazoa; phylum Chordata; class Aves; order Falconiformes; family Falconidae; genus Ibycter; species Ibycter americanus. The sequence goes on along the minus strand of JAVJGI010000001.1, from coordinate 97,914,383 downwards.
GCCCTTTGCCATTCGTGTGCTGTAACTACTTTCTGTTCAGTTTAGTACAGCACTACAAATACGACAGGAACCTTCAAAACCATCATTGTGATGCCGAACCGACCCTGCATGGAGCGGGCCTGACACCTCCACCTAAGATAGCTCTAAATTGCCTGGCTGAAATGATAATTCCCTCTCCTAGGACAGGGGCACTATCTCATTGGGAAGAAAAATTGATTTGGGTGAGGGTTGAAATGCTACAGCTTCATTTAGACTAATGCCCCTAACCACCAAGATAAATCCAGGTCAGCAAACCCCCACACCATCCTTCCGGACAGGGCCTTGCACCGCACATGAGGAAAGGAGGAACACAAAGGAAGAAACACTTTTTAGCTGTTTGCTGAAATGCAGTATCAAAAATATCTGAGCTAGCAATTGAGAGTATCTTTCAAAAGACTGACCAAAAGCAGGACAAAAAACTTCAGATTTCCGAGTCATCCATTGCTTACACATCCTGCAAAGCAAAGACTTGAGCACATACAGCCTCAGAGATGGTTTTTTTCTTGATATAGAAGATACCCTTATAATTCAGATAGGGAGTAAAATCCAATTGCCACATGCCACAAACAGCTGGTAATTGTCAGCTGAAATAATCCAGAAAAATGCAGTTTCTGCTCCTACAGCCAGGACCATGACTGTTGCCACCCCAAGACAGGACATAGACCTCAAAGGTAATCCCTGGGAATAGTACAGAACCACCACCCTCACGATGGTGTAAGGAATGTCAGCAAATTACTTCTAAGGACTTTATGGCCTCAAGAATACCAGAAGGAAAAAGAAAGGGAAAAAAAGAAATACACCTCATTTCACCTGCGTGTACTATATGTGTTGCTACATACCATACATGCTTCATATTACTATGTCCACGTTATTATCTAGGGATGCATTGGAAACCGCTACCAAGGTAACATGGATAGTAATCAACAGCAACCAGGGTAAAAACACCACCAGGAAGGCAATGCATTTCCTCAGGTTATATTTTCATTCCCCCTCTTATAACCTATTCAGTTATTAACATATCAAATATTGGATTTGTATAATTTGACATCTTTTGCATTTTTTGAAAATTAAGATCACAGTTTTTAATAGCTCTGCTAAAAGAAAAAAATCTCATTAATGACTGAAGACGAAGTGCTCTGAGATTTCCTACATGATGGACTCTCCAGAGGAGTCATATTCGTGAGAGTCAACAGCATATGTCACACTCAGAAAATAATGCATTTGAATGAGATTTTTCCTCTGCTAGTTTTATTTAATGAACAAACAGAACAAATCTTCAGCACATCTTTTCAAAAGGGTGCACCGCAAGGCACAGGTTAAGTCGGTTTTCAAACTTCACCATGACAGGCAGAGAATTTTTCAATACCGGTATAGATCTGGGGAGAATGGCTGCACAGGGCAAACAAAAGGATTTATTTCCCTTTTTATGATAAGATGACAATTCAGGAGCCTAGCAAATCCTTAAAAAGAAGTCTCTAGTGGATGGATGCAAACAGAAATGAGCCCAAGCACCTCTGCTGCTGTTTTGCCGATCACATTTATATACCTAGCTCAGAGCAGCAAAGGGAAAATTGAGCTCTTTCAGGGGGCCAGATGGACTCTCAGTCTCAGGTGTTGACAGTTTTCATTTCTTAACTGTTTTACAAATGAATGTGGATGTTTAGGGATGAATTTCCATTTTTATACAGCATATGAGAATGGCCTTTCTGGGTATATCTGTCTCGGAAAAGAAGCCGCTGCTTGATCATGGCCCCAGCTCATCCAAAAAAAAAGGCTGAGGACAGTAAAGACTTGTCAGGGGGGCACTTGGGAAGGACTGCCACGTCCCCAGCCTCTCTCTTACCTGTATGCGTTGAGTCAGGTCCCCATTTCACAGTGGCCCTTGTATTGCTGCTACTATTATTATTATTATTATCATCGTCGTCGTCACTATCATTACTCCTGAGACAGCACCAAAAGCTGATACAATAGGAGGGAGGTGAGGTGGGCTTTACCCTGCCCTGCAGAACACTAACATAATTACCCGTGTCCTGACTGCATCATGGTGCCTTTGTAACTGGAAGTGATTCACAAGTCCAGAGGAGCTCAACTGGAGTTTAAATTCCCAGGGGAGGCTGTTGGGCTCACAAAAAGGAAAGGAAAAAAATAAAAATCTCAAAACGAGTACATTTGATCTGAACATCTCAGAGAGACAGATATTGAACTCCACAGCACTATATTTAGACTCACTTTTCAAAGAATAAATACACTTCAAATTCTCTTCATTAGGTCCCATTCTTCAGCGGTGGTTTGTTCTGCCAAAAGCAAAACCGCCGTACCTTGGAGAGGCACGTGGTGGCCCCTCTTCCCGCAGTGGCACCGAGCATAGCGAGCTTGACAGTCCCTTCCCCACCTCAGAAATGTTCCCATGAAGACGTGGCAGGGGAAGAGGGTACTTCTTGGCTGAAGGGCTAGATATCAGTACACAAGCAGTAGAAAACCCCGTCCAGTTGGAGACCAGCCCCACAGCTGTGCCCACACCTGCCTCACCCCACCCGGCAGAACCAGGGAGCCCACTCCCCTGTGCACAGACACGTGGGTCAAAGCAGGACAAATCACCTCCAAAGCGGCCGACTCCTCTGCAGCAATTAAACAGAGAACCAAAACACCCTTTTTAGATGACTAATTGTTAGACAAGATACATCCCACATGTGGCACACTCCTCCTCAGCATCACCAGCCCAAATTCAACACGCTGCGGGGAGCAAAAGGCATCGTTGTCTTTCAGCTACCTGCAAAAAGCCACGCGGCAGCGATCTAGGGATGGGTCTTCACTGCAGAGCCGAGCCGAGCCACGCTGCCTCAAGCCCTGTCCCTGCAGCAAAACCGCTGAGCATCCACCTGGAGCCCGGTGGCCCCTTGGGGACACGGCATATGGGATCACTGCTGACGCAGCGGCTCAAGCCTTGCTCCGAATGCAGGTCAGCTCCCCCGATCAAGCCTCAGTGCTTGCAAAATGCAAACGCAAATGCAGCACCCCATGGGCTGGATGTGACCCATGAAGAGCCCTGAGGGGGCATGATGAGACCTGGTGCTGCTACAGCTCACAACAGCCCCAAGGCCACAAGGAGCAACTGCCTCCCAGCTGCAAGATGCCACGTGAGAGTCTCTGTCACCAAAGTTCTACGAAATCACAGCCCAGAAAGTTGGTCGGCTGCAAGGACTGCATCCAATTTGAACAGGCCAGTCATGACCCAGAGCAGCAAACACTGCTCACTGCGGACTCTCCTCCAAATGCTGCAATAGTGCATTTTACAGAGAGCGATCCCCATGCTATAAGTCAGCTTAGATTTAAGAAGCCGCATACTTCAAATGTCTCTGAAGAATACTAAAATGAAAACTCGGTCACACTGCACTGTGACTACTGTGAAGCACTATTAAAGAGAAGCTAACATTTGTTTTCAATTACCCAGCGTATATTTGAAAGACTTAAAATTGTCCCCAATGTATTAAATAAATGTTGTGTGCTTATTATGCACTTGTGCATGGAAAACGAAAGTTATCTGACAACCATCTCCAAATACCAATATTTTACCAATATCATTATATCAACATATAATGAGTCTCCCTGGACTTCACGTTAAAAAGCAACATGAGGAAGCATAGGTATGCTAAACACTGCTCTTCGAGATGCAGAGTAAATGCAAATGATAAAGCCGGTATTTTATTCCCACATCTCCGTTTTGTTCATAGCAGATCACGTTGCCATTTTTGTCAAACTCTCCAGACACAATGACACAGAAAGCAGGAAAGTTTATGCCCAATGCAGAATGACATCCATAAATTTATGAACTAACTAGACTGACATTCAATGCAATGCAAAGTGTTTGCCAATCAATAGCCATGAGCATCAATTCCCCATGAACAGCATTCCTGTGCTGTCAGCCTCCCACCAGCAACAGGCAATGCCATTTTCTGCTTAACTTTATGATGACTGTAATCTCCCCTAATCAATGATATCGACGGGTCTGTGAGATCGAAATCCAGCAAGTGCAGCACTGAGGCAGCGGACAATGCAAAATGGATGTGCGGTAACGACAGCGCCTGGGGTATGCAGCGCTCTGGCAGTGTTGCTTAGCAATATAGCCCATGCATGCCCATCCTTACGCTGCTGCCTACACCCTGGGAGGAGAGAGATTTTGACAGCAATCAAAATACTGACAAAGAGAAGCAGGAGGAATAACTGCATGCAAAAATAAATAATAAGTGCTCTGCCTCTTCTATGAGATTTACCAAAAATTTAATTCCCAATTTTCCGTAGCATCAAAGGAAGCTGGGAGGCAGCGGATGGTGTTGGTTGATCAAGGTAATATCTTGCTTTCCCTGCTGGCATCCCAGTGACTTTACTACAAAGCTTACTGTCCCCAGAAAGAGACCTGAAAAGCAGCCTGCACTGGGAATCAGAGAGCTTGAGCACATCCACAGTCCTTTGCAATCAATAACATCCTCGTCTCTTTCTGTTGCAAAGTATCAGGAGAGAGTAAACTTCTCCCCACTACCAGAAAGCTTTGCTGGGATCTCCACTCAGGATGGATTAACAGCAGCGGAGATTGATTCGAGTCACTGACAGCTGTGACAAATGAAAACCATCATATTTAAGGGCTGCAATGCCATATGCTGGACATGACAGGCAGGGCTTTAGAGCCGTGCTCTGGGTTGCGAGCAGCAGCCGGCACTGTGCCTGCAAACAGGGCAGAGAGGGGCCCACGCTGCCTGAACCTTCCCTCCAGCGGAGATGCTGCTTAAACTTAGACAAAATGAGCTATATGACCTGCAGTAATTGCCTCACACAGGAGAGACAGTGAACACCAGAGCAATAGCAAGCGAAGAGGTTGGTTGTTTTTTTTTTTGGTTACGCTTCACGTTAAGCCCTTCAATTCAAGATATGATTCAGATTTACTAGATACATAGTAGGTGCTAAATTCCTGCTGATTATTGCTAAAAGTGACCTGCAACGTGCGTAACAATCCTTCAGTTTCTGTATTGCTCCCAAATACCTCCAAACAAGGCCATGGGGGAAAAGACACAGCTTCTCAAACCCTTTTTCAGCATCTGCTGCAAACAGCAGATTTCTGCTCAACAACTCGCCCCGTTTGCTCACTACCTGTACCTTCACCCCGCCCAGAGATCCCCAGCAGGGGCCAAGTAAACGGTCAGCGATGGTATGATGGATTCAGCATCCCTCTCGAGCACGTACGAGGGATGCCTTATAGTCAATGACTGAAAATCCCTCTGTGTCAAACGCTGTCAGAGCAGTTACATCATAAACTAATAACTGTCAATCTCTATTTGTTTGCAATGCTGCAAAGAGGGCTTTCATAATTCTCTTAGAGATATAAAACAGGCACTCTGATTTTGCTCTAAATTAAAGCTTGCGATAATGTTAGCTGTCGGTAAACCTCAAAGACAGTATTTATACAGCATCATCAGAAACATTTGCAAAGACAGGAAAGAAATGCCTTTGGCCTGCAAGACCTTAAAATCTACAACTCATATCCTTCAAACTTTTATGCTGCTGCTTAAGCACGTTGCAGGATCTGTGCCTATCAGTATCGTGATCACACCAACAAGGCCACACTTGTGCGAAGGAAGCTATCAAAATTTGACAGCGTATTATTGTTTTTCTTAAGGAGTTTTCTTTTTTAAAATTTAGAGGAGGATGTAGTAGACCCAGAAACTAAAACCTCCAGCTGGTACACAAGAGGCACAGCACAAGTTGCACAAAGAAACCCCTTCAAGCCCTTTCCTAACCAGAATGCAAGGCAGCATTGCTCATTTACTGCAGAGGATTGTGTTCTTCCAGGTACCAGGCGGGAAATTCCACCCCTGCATTTCAAGCATCAAAACCTCCTGGAAAACAAATCTGGCTGGTGCCCATGTGGTCCCAGACCTTCACGTTCTGCAGCTGCTGGAGGTGAATAGGCAGAGGTGGTGCTGCTACATTAACAAGATACCTCAGAGCAAATTCCTAATAATCCAGATGCCAACAGATCTCCCACCCCTGTGGGTCCAAAGCAAGACTGTGCTGGAGATAAAGCGGTGACCAACACTGATCTGCTGGGTGGGCGCACGGACCTTGCAAAAGAAACAGTAAAACCAGCAGCATCTGCAGACTCCTAGCGTATTTTTATGTACCTTGATAACCTGAGCGGAACGTGCCAGTTCCATCCTGCAAAGTACTAAGCACAAAGCTAAGCAACTACTTCTTAAATCCCACCTGAATGCGGGCAGATTAACAACGAAGAAATGAAGAGGTGGGAGAGCACTAGAGGGGAAAACCAATGCCCAGAGGGGTGGAGATACTCAACCCCAGATTATTTAACTGGCAAGAGAGGCCAGACAAATAGCCAAGTCGATCAAGGCTTCATGCCTCTAGCTGCATAAAGTATATATAATCCAAAATATTCACCACTGCTTTCATTGCTCGTCACAGAGAGTAATTCACTGTACCCAAGGGCAGGCACATGAAATGAGGTTCAGTCAAGCAGGATGACTGGCTCAGCCCTCCCCTCCCCGCTCCAGCCGCACGCTGCCGGGACAACTCCCAGGCAGGAGTGTGCGGTGTTGCACCGTAGAGGATGCAGGAGCTAAAGGCTCATCTCTATTCCTGGCTCTGGCAGGGACCAAAGTTACTTACTGCACATCTCTGCCAGTTCCCTCTACCTGTGAAACAGGGATAACTGTGCTTAGCATCTTTTTCCTGCGGACTGCTGAGCACTTTTTAAAAAGAACCACGTGTGGAAAAGCGCTGGTAAAAAGTACCATAAAAAAAAAAAACAAAACCCTCCAGGTGAAAATCTAAAGTATAGCAAACTTACTAAAACAGGAAGCAGCCTTTCAGCTACACCAGCCCTATAGTTTCTCTTCTCCCCTGAAGTTAAATTGAGGCAATTTTCATGAATACGTTAAATGGGCATGAAAAACTAAGAATGAAAACCAGTTTGTTTCTGCTTTGGAAATTTTTCTCTCCTGACCTCTTCAGATTTCTTGCCAGTATCCAGCATGTTCTTCACTTTCAATTTACCTTCAGTGTTATCACACATCCTCATTGAAAAGAAAAAAAAAACAGTAATAATTCAGCCCTCATTTCAGGGTCACTTAAAGGAGATTTCAGCTGCCCATCATGGTGCAGTTGCGGACTACAGATTATTCAGCTGTTGGTCCCGCAGGTGCTGTTTCAAGGAAGCTAAAGAGGTGCCTGTCTAACGGGAGTGTTTCTAAGAAGGAGCTGGAGAGACTGTGGACGAGATGGTAGAGAGGGTACAACGTAAAATGAGATCATCATAAGGGGAAAAAAACCCAAGGAAGATCTGGAACCACCTCATTTTAATGCAAGACAGAATTCTACTGTGCTGAAAATACCGACTGGCCGCTTTCCCAGGTAAAATGCCATTGCTTGAAAGAGAGAAAAAGTCAATTACAGCCAAGGAACCTCCCTGCCAAGGCAAAAAAGTTATTTCAGATGATGTATTGAACCCCCTTCATGATAACAAAAAGAGAAGCGAAAGCTGCTCCCGTGTCAAGCCAACACGCAGGAACTACGGGAAGATTTGGGTGCATTTCTCACCGGGGGCTGACAGAGAGGAGATGGTCACATCCTCTGCTCCAGGCTGCTCCAGTTCCACTTCAAAGCAAAGCAACATGAACCAGCCCAATGCGCTCAGCGTTTGGCACACAGCCAATGCAAAATACGTCAGAGGAACCTGCAGGGACTCCCCTCAACTTGTTCTCCCTCAGAAATTTGCCTTTTTTCTTTCCATCTCCCTCCCTAGCAGGAGCCAGAGCCTCCTGGAAAGCTCTGTCCACAGCAGGCAGCCCCGGACGATGGGGCCGTTTGAAGCCACACACAGGTCTCTCTGTGGGCTCAGAGACTTTCCGGGCTCTGAGGGAGGCAGCCAGGCTGTCAGCATCAACTAACCCCACGTCAGCGCTTCTCCAAGGGTTTGGTGAACCCTCCTGTGCACCCAGTGACCGAAATCCTGGTGTCAGGGCTGTGAGAGAGGAGTGCTATTGCCCTTGGATTGGTCACAGCAGATGGGGACCCTGGGGAAGATTTGATCTTCCATCACCTAACAAACACTGACTTTTTGTTAAAGATATGAGAAAGGCCTATTTTATCGGGGGGGTGATGTGTGTGTGGGGTGTGTGTGTGTGTCTATATATATACACACACATATCTCTCTATAGTGTGTATGTGTATATACAGAATATGCATATACATGCACACACTTCCCAGCTTCCAAAGCAGAGGATGACAGCATGTTTTTATATAGTACATCTAAAGAAAAGGTCTTGTATCAGTGCTACAGCAGAGAAAATTTCATCTTGAAACTAAGGAAAGGGGCGGAGGGGGAGAGTGTGCTTTGCTCCTTACCATGTCTGAGTAACTTCACTATAGTGATGAACAAAATATAAAAACCTCAGACAGTAAAGCAGTGTTCTGGAGACCACGATATGCATAAAAACTCCTGCAAGCCCTTGTTAAATGTTGCTACCCTCCTACCCTACAGCCTATACCTCCAGGGTGCAATTTGCAGGAGACAGAAAGATTTAATGCCGCCTTGGTTAAAATAACCCTCTGGATTCTCACTGCAGAGACTGTCATGACAGCATGTTCCTCTGGTTTATTATATTAATAAGCAGAGTCATTCAGCACTCAACATGATGTGGCTATTTGACTTGCACATGACTGTATCCCCAAGCAGCAGCAATACAGAGGCCTCCCCCTGCCCCTCCTCGCAAAAACACTTTGTTACTTGGAGGCAAAACATCCAGGACTACTTACGAACACCGACACACATGCAGCAGGTTGCCACCAGCATGCAGAGGCAGGGGCTGAATTTGTCCCCAGCCACCTCCGCTTTCCGCCGGCTCCCTGCCAGGCTCCTTGGGATACTGGGGATGTCCCCCAGCCCCAAGTCCTCCATCCCACTCCTACCTCTGTCTCATCTCTGTGCACCTAAGGAGCACGTTGAACCTCTTCTCCACTGATTAAGGCCAAACGAGTAGAAAACAAAGGACTATCAACATAGTAAGAAAATGCCTAACCCATGAACAAAGCTCTCCTTCCTTTCCCTGGTTTGACAAACAGTGCTGTCCTCCTTGTCTTTGCCTGAAATTGTGTGAACTTCCCGTTACCTCTACTTACCGCTCCCTGCCTTGACTTCCCCAGCTGTGAAACGCACGTTACATTTACACACGCCAGGCACCACTGCTTGCATGGCTTTCTGAAGATGCCCTGTGCGCAATGCTGCTGTTACCCCTTTTTCCTAGGGTGCTTGGTTCAAGCACCAGCAGAAAGGAGACTGTGTTGATGCTGCAAACACTGATGCCGTTATCCACATGTGCTCTATGCAGGAGGAGGACCCCAGCTGATTTCTGCTCCCCTTCCCATAAAGGCTTTTTATTTTTTCCTTAAGATGCAGCCTCAGTAATATGTTGTGTTGCAGAGGTTTTATACCATGTAAATGATGGATACTGTTTGTGTACTGATTATGTCAAACCCAGCTGTTTACCTTTGCTAGGACTGCAATTATTTTAACAGTAATTGTAAAAATAAATAGGGGAGAAACATCAGAGGAACTTTCCTGTTTGGTTTTCAAAACTAGAGCACTACCAAGCGGGATTTGACCTCAGACAAGTCACGTGGTAGCCACTTATTTTAAAAATCAACTGAGCTTGACCATGCATGGAAAACAGACCGCTCTATAGGGCTGTGGGCAGAAATGGGTCCCAAAAGGTTCAGAATTCAGCTCAGCCGCATCTTCCTCATTTACCACCACCTGCTTAAGCTGCCACAGCACCCAGACCTTCCCAGCAGCGGAACAACCACGTAATGCTGACAGCAAACATGCAGAACGGTCAAACAGTCCAGAAGACAGGCGCATTGACTGTCACCTCTCCTCTTCCCAGCGGGTTCACCCTCCTCCATACAAAAATACCAGTATGGACCAAATATTTTGGAAGGTACCCATTCTGCAGCTGGAGCAACTGCTCCCCAGCCCTCCACACAGTTCCCCTGCTCCTCCTCCTCTCCCTGGATCGCAGGCAGATGCCAAGCCATGGAAGTTATTCTTTCATTTACAGCATCTGGTTCCTTGGCAGACTCCTCAGGCAATTATGTTCATAGCGTTAAAGCTGTCTCTAGCTCTGCTTCATGGGTTTGCTGCTTTTGGCTTGTAGCAGTCCCTTCTCATCTTCCCTGTCCATCATTTTGGCTGAATATTGCTCTTAAAATATGGGAATTAGACCACTCGCGTTTCCCTCTAATTAGGAGCAAAAATAAACAATACCCCATGTTGTTCTTTAAACACAAGCAGTTGTTTTACTTTCACAGCCATATTCGGGAGGCCCTGGGTACTCTCTTGGTCTTGAAGCACCACGTACTTGGAGGCATTTGCAACCACTGAGACAGCCTGGACAATTATACCTCCATATGAACATAACAATTTCTTTGATCCTTTTTTCTGGGGTGGTGTTGCATTTCTGCTTGGATGCCCCCTATCACCAGCAGCGCTCAGAATCACTTTTTTTGCCCGCAGACATAAAGGCAGAGAAACATCCACCCAACACCTTGGAAATCCTTACCTGCGAGGCTTCTGAGCGAATGGGCTCTCTCACAAGGAAGGACGTAGTCCTGCCTTAAAATCAAGGGAAGGGAGAAGGAAATCCACCAGCCACAAAGGCCCCCCCAATGCTGCAGGAAGGATTTTGCATTTCCTGCCAGCGAAAGGCTGTAGATAAAAGGCGAGGGACAACCCAAGTCCTGTCCCTCATTGTCAGCCTGAAGCGACCACCTCCTGGGATAAGAGGATAAGCTGATGCTCGATCCAGTTTCTCTGATTAAAGCTGCCAACGACTAATGGAGATCCACACACCTGCTCGAGGACCTGCAGCTTGTTTTAGATGAGCCGAGACAAGGCCACCACAGGGTGACAACCTCCGACACCACTGGCTGGCACAGGGTTCCCATCGGTGACCCCTAAGCAAGCACCAGATGAGGCTTTAAAAAAAAAATAATAAAAAATTCAAAACCACACCATCCCAAGGGCACAGAGTCACCGCTCCGGGGTCTCAGTAACAGCAGAATAAATTTGGTGGAGAGCCAGCTTTTAAAGAGGCATTTAAAACCAACCAACTTCACGCATTATCCTCAGGGCATGCTTCATGGAAGCAGCACCTTTGCCAGCTCTGTGTCTCACCAACAGAAACGAGCTGCAAACCGTTCCGGAAACACACCCACCACGGCGGCTCCTGACCTCCCAAAACGCTCTCTCGGAGGAGGAGGCGACAGCCTGGCTATTCATCATTGCTTCCTACCATCGCTGGCTCAACGCCTGGAGCAGAATAAATTGGCCCGGCTTGCAAAAGCGTATGTCCAACTGGACGGTGCTTCTCAGCCTTGGGAGAAACCACGAGCCCTCATCCAACCCCCCTCCCCACCACCACCAGGACCACAGGGAACAGCTTACGCATCTCCAAGCCTGGAGAATGTATTGCTACAGCCAACAGCCATGACGGGAAACCCCATCAAGCGACCCTTTTCCTTTGCTTTTAGCACAGACACAGCTTAAACCTTGTCTGCCTCTGTGCAGATGCAGGGTGCCCACGCTGAAGAACAGAGGGACACGCACTGCCTGCCGGACACACCAACACGAGCGGGGCAGCCGTGGCACGAGCAAGGACCACAGCAGGCGCACTGCATTAGCATTCAATTAACAGCCCTGTTGATTTAACGGGGCCATTGGCTCGAGTAATTGATGCTAGTGATAGGCAGGTCAGAGGAGGGCTGCCCTCCTCCCTGGGGCAGGAGGGAAGTTGGATGCTCTATCAGTACTCATTCCCAGCATCCAAAGGCCCCATCTGGAGTATGGAGCAAACAGACCGAAAACGGTGCTTCCTCAGCACAACGGGTGCAGCGGGGCTGGGCTTCCCCGCCGCGGTAACGCTGACCCCCTCCACCCTCTCTGCCGCAGAGGTGCCCGGAGCCCCCCTGCAGGGTTCATGGAAAGCATTCGTCTTGGGCAGGTGGGGACGCAGGGCGTATTTATCCTTTTTAAAGGAATAAGCCCATAAAGAGGAAAGTACAACAGATTTAAGCATTTAAACACATTTCCATAACTGTTTGCAATGACTCCCAGGCAGCAGCCTTCATTAAGCTGGAGCTGAGGCTGAGAGCACCAAGTAGCAGCATTGAAAAAAAAAAAAAAAAAAAAAAAAGGAATGAAAAGGCTGCGGTTATTCCCAAACAAGGAGTACAGGCCCAGCCTAATCTATTATGCCTGGCTTATTATGCCTGGCTTTGCTGGGAATGACGGCAGGTTAATGCTCTGGGAAGGTGGAGTGCACACTACTTGGGATGGGCAGCCAGCTCGGTCCCCCCATGCAGCCGTTGCAGACCCAAGCCGGTTGGATGCACAGCACCGTTTGGCTGCTAGGGGAGGAAAGATGTAAAATGTGGCAGTTGATCCTCACATCCACTGCCATAAAAGCAAGGAAAGAAAGGAACAAGAGAAATCTTGGCAAAGCACTGGTGGACACCTCCCTCGGCTCATCAACCCCCAGGGGCAGCTGGAGGAGGGACACGCAGCTGTGAACTCCTGCCCAGCACGTCTCAGCAGCCGCTCGCGCCCATTTCAGAACATGCTTGAGCTATTTTAAATCACACGGCAAATGAAAATTACTCTTTTTTTCCTATTCATTCTGTATTTTGGCAAATCCTCTAGCTTTATGCTATGCAAAACAGTTCTACTGGTGGACCGTGGTGGCACGGCCCTGCCGCATCCCTGCTGCCCTGCTCCCACCATGGGAACTGCTTTCTAAAAGCAGTAAAATTACTTACCCAGTTTTCGTTCCCACAGCCCCGACCTGCTCGGCCTCCATACAAACTTTGTCAAGTTTAGCCTCAGACTGGCAGTAAAGACACTCACCAGTGAAAAACACAAACCAACAAAAAAGATTAAATCATCTATTTAAAGGGTAAGTGTTATGGATTATTTTTTTTTTAAGGGCCATGAGAAATTATTTTTGAGCACAGAGATCTTAACCATTCATTTATCCTAGGAATAAAAGTGGGAGAAGGGGAAAGGATTGCCTTTTCATTATTTGTCACACTGCCAGTACTGAAACAAAGTCAGAGGACTGCCAGAAGTTCCCCTTTAATCCAAATAAGTATTATTCTCATAAACATTTCAGATCTACAGGGAGAAAACCTAAAACCCCAGTCAAACCTTTCTACCATGATTCTATAGATAAATATATAAAAAACCAAAAGAAATCCTCTTCCTCTACATATAAAAATATATAAACAACAAAATAAATCCTCTTCCTTTACATACAAGACATTGCCATTCAAGGTACACACAAAAGCTTTTTTAAAAAGATGCTGTCGGGGGGATCCAGGACTGGACTGGAAAAAGTCAAGCTTGAAGATTCACATCATCAGCCCGACATCATCACTCACAGTGAGTTAGAGACATTAAAAAAAACAAAACAAAACCAACCCACCCACCCACTCCAAAAATATATATATATAAAAAAAAAAAGATTCTACATCAGGAGCCAATTTACTTTTGCTGCTCCACAGAGCAATCATGCCCCAGGACCTGCAGCTAAATGGCTGGAGCTCACATAACTGGAACAGCAAAGAAAGCAGCAGAGAACTTTAATGGCTTATGAAATTCAATTGAAATTGATGGTTGGAAAAGTGAAACATTTAACACCCTACCAATTTAATGTCGGTACACGCACGTGCACGTACACACAGACATGGACCAAAAAAGGTGGGAGCTCATGTTCCGCTCACTTATGTGTCCATGACCCCACAGCACTCTAGGGAAGGAGACGGCACCCTCATACAGTAACTTAAACAATATATAAATATTTTAACACCTCCAGACCTTTTTCCACTGGAACCTTTAATATAAAATCCATCTTTTGTGAAAATGGCAATGCATTATTACAACCTGCCCCGTTCACTTTTCTGAAAGATTAGAAGCCACGTTCTGCATTTCATCAGTTCAGCTGGAGCAGGAACTCATAAACCATCCCTGCTATTCGAGAAGACTTTGAATACACTGTTTGCAGCTGATATACTTTTCCAACACGGATCTCTTTTGTTATGAAGCCTGTCTCTGATGAACAATAGAAAAATATTGTTGACAGGGGTGTACTTTTCCATCAATTCAAAAATATCATTTTGCAGAATATTTTCACAGCTCAGCAGAAGGTAGAAAGACAATATCAAGACTACATAAGAAAGAAAAAAAATATCATTATAATTAGCTTATAGTAGTTTTCTTGTTGGTTTTGGCTTGCTTAAATGAGGTTCTTTACTAGTTAGAGCCCCAATCTGACTTACAAAGCCTTCAAGAAAAATTCATGTTAATCAAAGTTTAACCTAGGTAGAGCATTCAGAATTCGGCCAAGACACTTTACAATGATGCTTACATACACAAAGCAACAGCAGGAACCACCAGTAATCCTAACATTATTACTTTTAAGCGCTCCCAGGTGCACGGTCAGTCAGATGCTTTGGGATCCATCACTCAGAGGCAAGGAAGGGACCGACACATCCTGGCAAGCGTCACTCTATTATTTGTCAAGGAACTTGAGGCACATGGACACTGCTGGCTTCCAGAAGGACCGAACCACCGCGAACCACCGCACTGGAGCATCCATGACGCCACTACCATCGAGCCCCGGGAGAGATGGGGGATGCGTTCATACGGGCACTTCACACAACCGCGCTGTAATTGAGCTCGCTCCCGTGTGCTGCACCAGTTGATTCATGGGGAGGCTTTGATGTGCAAATTAATCATTATAACTTTTAATTGAGCTAATGTAAGCATCATATGTTGCTAATTACACAATGCAGGGAGAAAAAAAATATTGCAAATGAATTTAACTGCTTAATCTAATCAGGATGGCAAGTTGTGTTTTAATTACAAATTGTTGTGTAGCAGCAAAGCATCTGCTGCAATTCAATGACTCCAGTCCCAAAGCGAAGCCCTGCTGCGTCTCGCTCACATGCTCAGCGTCCAGCTCCGCTCACCGCAGCCCCAGCCGCCCCCCAACGCCGGGCCAAGCCAACGGCACCGACCCAGGTGGCTGCAGCCTTTGCTGGGGACAGCGGGTGTCCTGGGGACACGCCACCTGCACCTGGCTTGCAGAAATGCCCACCCTGAACACCTCTCCCCCGGCAGCCTCTCGCAACAAGGGCTTCTTACGGACACCTTCAAGCTTGCCATGTTCAAACCCCACCGCTGGTAACCCCTCTTTTAATCTGAATGACTGTTTCAACATGTGGAGGCAGAAATCTCTACCATCTTCCTCCAACTCAATGCCTGTCAATTCACATAAGCAAGAATCAAGCAGCACCTTTGCAGCCTGTTCCCTCTATCTCCTTACAGTTAAGGGGACAGGAAAAATAGGAAATGCATGAAAAAATAAAATGAGATTACAAAAAAAAAAAAAAAAAAAAAAGAAAGAAAAAGCAAACACCAAAAAACCAAAAAAAAACAACCCACAAACCACTCCTGGACTTTGTCATCTGAGGTAGTGCCTGGAGCAAGTTTTTACAACCAAATTAAATCCCCGAATATTGCGGGTTTTAATGGAGACACTGATATAGCCAAGCAGCTATAGCATGGCAATGCACCTGCATAATGCGTCACCTTGAGATTGTATTACTGTGAGATATGTGATGATGACAGCGTTCACTGTCCGACTGTACCTGCGGCAAAGAAAAACATTCACTTGCCGATAACTCTGCTGGTAATTAACTAGAGAGTTTCAGGGAGAAAAGAATACCTCCAAATGTTATGTCAGATACACGGTAGCTAAAAAGCAAAGGCAATCTATTTTTTCTTATATTATTTTTTAATTTGATACAGCTTCTACTTGTCAAAAGGAGAGAAAAAAAAGCCTCACAGACTCTGAGCACATTAATGTGCTTCAGATTTTGCCAGTTATCCACATTAAAGCAAAAACCTGCAGTATTTTTGTTTTGTTTTTTTTAAACACCAGGGGGCTGATTACTGTGAAATGATCTTAGGTTTCTCCCACTAAGTGGACAGATGGATTGCTACTTTTGCAACTTCTTTTTTGCAGCGTTGAATTCGGTTGCTGGCAGGAGTCTCCATTTCAGTGCTCCCCAGCATCATTTCTCTCCTGTACTTGCCACCTCGCCTCCCAGCCCGAGGCTGGGCTACAGAAGAGGTTCTCTGCACGGCACAGGGATGCGCACAGCCCCCCGAGCCGAAGGCTGCACCTGACCCTGTCGGCATCACATGAGCCCTGCACCTCTGTCGTGCCCACGCCGGGGAGAGGGAGCGGCACAGGCACACTGGAGCCCCACGCCTGGATTTACGCGCCAAGGGAGATGGTGGTGATGCTACGGGGAGAAACGCCGCCAGTGCTAGCCTGACCAAAAATGAGATCTCTCCAGCATCCCAGCAACAAGCCAGGATTTAAAGGGTTCTGCGAGGTGGCAAGGAAACAAAAAGCATTGCTAGACAAAACCCGTCTCCTCAACTATTTTTTAAGAGAGAACTTTTACAAAGTGAAAACTGAAACACTTGTTGGCAAACGTCATCCCTGCTACCCTGACAAACACGGCGAGCCCACTCGTGTGGTAAGCAACTCACAACTGGTCATGAACATTTTGGGTCCTTGACCAGTGGCTGTTGTGTTTGCAACCCATCATTCCCACAGGCAAAACACAGCTGGTCCGGAGAAGAACTTGGAAGAAACTCCTCAGTGTGCAGGGAAGGGAACTGCTCATTCAGCAGGTGCCTTCTAGGAACCGATCCTCTGAGGGGACACGGCCCGACGTGCCCGCTGATGGGCATCCTCCCGCTGCAACCCAGGGACTGCAGTCCCTTTAAGACAAGAACGAGGGACAGAAGAAGGAAACACTCAGTTTGATCCGAGGAAGTAAAAAAAAAAAAAACCATGAAAAGCAAACTCCCAGGAATGACTAAGCACAGAGCCAGGCGAGGCAGGCGCTGGGCTGGCTAAGGCAGCCGCACAGCACGCATTCCCAGATCCACAGCATCTCCGAAGGCATGCCGTACCGAAAAGCCATTGCTGGGGTGGGGAAACAAACCCAAACCTAAAATTAAGGGCCCGATTCTTTAGCAAGCCACATGAACTGCCTGTGAGTGCTGTTTATAAGCATCCCCATCGGCCCGTAACTCCAGCGGGTCCACAGATAGCAGGGTATGGGTCTATAACCGTTTATCTAAAGATACGTGTCAACCCATCGCTTGTCCGCTCTCAGACAAACCTTTCACAATAGCCACTTACTTTAACCCTGAATTATCTGCCTCTGCTCATCTTCAGGGAGAAGTAGCACAGCAGAGAAAGAAGCAGGCAATTCCCTGTGATCTGAAAGCTCACTTTCTAAATCAAATCAATTTTTCTAACGTAATTTGCCTAATCTAAATCACTGACCCATGCATTTTCTCACAATCCTTTGACAAGAGCTGCACCAATTGAAGCAAAGCTAAAACACTTCAACCAGACCAATTCATAGAAGTCTTTAGAGGAATTCTTTCATCGCTGTAATTAATTCTTTAAGTACCACAGTGGGATGCTCTGAATTCAAACCCAGTCCAAGGAGTAATGATTATACTAATGGGAGAAGCTGTGCAGTAAATAAATGCAAGTGCCCTGCTGAAAGGGATTGTTTTCAATAGGAGACTGCCATTCGGAGAGATAACAGCGTTTTGGAGATAATAACTCAGATGATGAAGTCCCACAGACTGGAGTCTGATATGGCAATTCCCAGACCCCGCACACCTAGCCAGGCTGAGCGTTTTGACGGATACCCGTTAGAGCTGGGGCAGATCCTGCTCTCAGCCCTTTGCTCACGATGGCCAAGATCCCACCACGATCCTTGCCTCAGACACGAGCCCACGTAGCCAGCTGAAACGGCAGCGATACGGGGTCGATTCAGCCCAGCCAGCTGCACACCCGCTCCCCACCCAACCTTCAGCTGGGGCTGAGCATCAGCCACGCATCGGGAGCAGCCCGGAGAGCTGCAATTTATCGGCAGCTTTTTACGAGCGTTACACCACGGGCACACAGGAGAGCCGAGGGCTTTTCAGCCACGACGAAAGCGAGCTGTAGTGTTGGATGGGGCTCAGTGCTGGGGCAGCGCTCACAGCCTCGCAGGGACGGCCCTCGCATGGGGCGTTCAGCCAGGGGACACGGGGAGCCGGCTGCTGATACGCACTGGGGACCTGGCTTTAGTGGCACCGCCAGGCACAGGAGGGCTAGTAGGGACTGCCAGGCAGCAAGCGAGAAGGCGTGGGGACAGAGCCTAGGGGAGTTTGGGAAACCATCTAAAAGTTTGCTGGTTTGTGTAAGAACCAAAGCAACGATTTCTCTTTTTCTTTCCCCTTTTGCTAATTGGCTAAATGCAATAAAGCCTTTTAACGCATTTAATGTGTCGGGCTACAATACGCTCAGAGAAAAGGAGGAAGGTACTTCAACTCCGGATGGGCACGATGCTGCGCTAAGACACAGCAGAAGCTGCACCAGGAGGTGATACTCGTCAAAGCCCTGCATCCCCCCAGGGCTTACAGCAGACATCAGCGATCTCATTAGGACACTAGTAGTGTTGTAAATACGGAGGGGTTTGTGGTGAAATAACGTGTGCAACATGGACATTTGGGTTTTAAAAGGGCACATCTGAAGAACAGCTCCTCAGTGCAGTCCCTGAAAAGATGTCCCAAGTCCCCATGGGCTGCCCAGCTCCATCACACCAGGGAGGTGATGGGGTGGGCACCACGGGCTGGGCTCTGCTCTGCAGGACAGAGTCTACAGAGTCTTGGATTTTAGCAATAAAGAACGTTAACTCCACCTCTTCATTTCTGCTTAAGACTTCCCACAACAGTTTTCACGGGCTGGTGCAAATCAAACTCAGCAAAAGAAAGAAGCGTGAATTCAGCCCTTCCCTCACAGCTCATGGCACCCAGCCCTGCGCTGCCAGCTCTGGGGCAGCCTGAGAGCCCTGCCAGCCACCCCGTGCCTCCGCGGCACCCAGCATGGGGCTTGGAGATGCCGAGCAGCTCAGCCACCAAAACAAGCCAGGGCTGAGACACGGAGGAAGAGATGGTGCCCGAGCCGTGCTTAGCTCACCAGGGCCAATGGGCTGGCCATGCCACCTCAGCAGCCTCCCATCCAAGGTGAGCCTCACCCCTCAAAGAGCAACAGCAAAAAAGACAATTAAAATAATAATCAGCTGTCTTCAAAAAATAACCGCAGAGCCCAGCTTCACCCAACACCTCTGCTCTCCCTGCCAGCGGGTCTCTAGGCAGGGGACTGCTGTCCTGGGGTCCCTCATGGGGACGATGGGAGAGCACAGACCACATCTCCAACGGTTCCTGCTCTCTTCTCTAAAGCCCTTTGAGATCTACAGATGGAAGAATGATGAATATTTGAAAAGAAAAAAAAAATGCATCAACCGCAATAAAACTCATGCTATCATCTGTTTTTCTCTTGCTTGTTTCTCTTTAACGAAGTTGCGCTTTATTTGCACCAGTACTCATGCTAATAACTTTCAGTGGGCTACTCCTAAGCAAAAGACGGGAAATGAGTAACTGAGCTGTGTTTTAAAAAAAAAAAGGAGAAAACCTTTGTATATTAATTCTCACAGCTGTCAGAGATGAGGATTTAATAATGTTAGTAACTAAGCTACTCCATTATTTCCAAACACCTTGGAGGAGAATGTCTTAGTGGGAGATGAATTAGATAGTGTGATTATAACTGCCTTCTAAGTATTTTCAGAGCATAATCTATGGCTCATCACCACATGCATTTCAAGTTCTTGCCCTTTATTCTCCAAATAACCTCCAACTGTAAATGTATTTACATGCCAGGCTCAGCTCCTTCTTTTGAGCGTTTCCCACTCACGGTTTAACCATTCATCCCTGGTTTGCAGATTTGCCTGGGTTTGGTTTTGGACAGGTGATAAGGATGGGAAGTTGTGGATTCAGGTCATCCAATAAACGACAGAATGAAGCAGAGAAGAAAAAATGTAGGCGGAATCCGGGAGAGGTCTAATAGGCTGCGAAACACTCTGCCAAAGGAAGCGGCAGAAGTCCTGCTGCCTGCATCGCTGAAAACCAGCCACGCTCAGGAACAGACTGTACCGAACAACCGTTGGAGACGGGAAAGGCAGCTTATTCGCCAACTTCTCCAGCTCTAATTCCCATGATTTGGGGATGGCTGAGGCACACTGGCCTTCAAGCTTGCCCTGACAGAGCTCCGCTGCTTCCAGAAAGCTTTCACCATCCTCTCCAGATGCCTCTGTCGCAGTATTTTAAAAGCCTGTTTCATTGCGTGGGTCTGTGCTGTGTGCTTTTTGCACTCAACGAAAGACAATCAGACTTTCTGTGTTTATCAGTCCTCTACCCCTGGCTCTCTAGGTGCCTTTCAAACCCACCAGTGACATTTCAGGCTGCCATAGCCCTGCGGTGTCAGGGACAGAGGCACCGAGAGCTGATGGCTGTTGTCTCTTGCCACACCAGGCGCTCACACCAGCCAGGGACTTGCCCCATGCACACATCCAGGCCAGCTCCTTCCCAAACTCATCTTGGACTTGCTCCTTTTTCAAGCAAAAACCTGGGTACCAAAGACAGTCAGCAGCTACCGACTATTTGCCGAGTTTCTAATTACTGCTCGTTGCATAGAAACCTGCTCCATCTGCTCAAGGGTTCCCTTTTAAGGTGCACGGACTCTGTCTTTTTTTGGTGCGAGTTCCATCTTTTTTTTTGAGCTGCAGCATAAATGTTTGTTTCAAGAGCTGCAGCATCCATTAAGCAGCCCTCCCTCTCCAACGTGGCAAAGGTCTCGCTGCTAAGCAAAAGCTGTGGCTAATTGACAACAACTCCTAAACTGAGATATAAAATATTTGTGTCTGTCACTCATGCAAACAGCTGGCTTCGGCAGCCCAACTGCTAAATAATGTAAAATGGTTCATTTTTCTGACTCAGGGAAGATCCTTCATGAAAGGAATAAAAGTCTCCGGTGCTACAGAGCCATGCCCTGATCATTCCTGCATCTTAAAAATCTAACATTGCCCATAAAATTCATAAGTAACATAAACCCTGCTTCTTCCACTACTCTCCCAATCAGAAAAACTGGATTTAAATCACCTGCTGGCAGGTTTATTACAGGGCCCACAAGCAGATAAGGTCCTGTGCACAAGCCCTCTGCACTTCACGGGAAATAAATCTCTGCTTTGCCATCTGTTTTTGAAATGTTCCCACACAGGCAAAACAAAAAAACCCCAAAGATATCCGCACCTCTAATTTAATCTTCTGAAGGATTTTATTTCTTGGGTAATGAGGATGACATTTCCCCCCTCTCTAGCAGAAACGCTTTTCCTCTCCAGGCCGGCTCCCCCCACAGAGCTCCCCCCGCCCATGACCAAACTCTCCCAACGCTGGGAATGTAGGAATGTAGGGTCTGTGCAGGTAAACGGGCTCGGGGTGGGGACAGCTGCTTGGCCAGATGCACCATCTCCCACACCACCTCGGAGGCTGGTCCCAGTGGGAACCCCATCTCCGGAGCTTCCCGAGACCCTTGGCTCGGCCAGAATAAGGATTTTGGTCCCTGCTTCTCCATTTAGCCCCAGTTTGAATTGCATCAGTGGGGTTTTTCCAGCATTTCTTTCCATCCAGGGCAGCTTTGTGGCACTACCACTGATGCCAAGCTAGAGCTGCCTAGCACGGGTGGTTTTACACCACCCCCTCCCCATAACCATACCTCTGGTCCCTGCACAGTCTTTAACCCTTGGGCGGCGCAGTGCCCGGGGGCAGAAGGACATGGCCACGCAACAGCAGCGCCCCGAGCACCCTCTCCCCAAGACTTCGCACCTTTGCCACTGGAAGGCCACCTTCCTGCCATTGCAGGTCTCCTCCTCCACCATGGGGGAAGCGATGGGGCAGAGCAGCTCCCGAGGGCCAGCTGGTGCAGGCACAGCGAGGTGAGCAGAGCAGGCTTACACGCAGTTTCCAACGAGTCTACTCAGCAGACAGCAGCCTAATGGAAACCTCTCTGTTCCTGCCTATCCCTTACCCCCTCAGGGCACCCCTTCGCTTCACCCCTGATTACCACCATCACCAAAAAAAATCAGAAAAAACAGAGTTAAAATCAAATGCTACACCTCATTTTTCTCTCCTTGCCTGAAGTTGCAAGAGACAAGATAGGACGTAATCGCCACTTTTAAAATCATCTCCTATGACAGGCAAATTGATCGAGTAGGGAGGTTGGGCTGCTTTTGAACTTGAACAAACTGATTTTCCATGAAAGATGGTGTTTACATTGCCTCTCAATAGCCTGCTGAAATATGCACACCTCTTGCCATTTCATCACCAAAATTTGGGAAGAAAGAGCATTTCGGGGGGGGGGGGGGGGCGGGGG